>CM057344.1:136424392-137024392 GCA_030015575.1 Agapanthus africanus | reverse complement strand
CGCTCGGGCCCTAGCGCTTTAGGTGCTAGTGCTTTGAGCGCAAGGGCGCTCGCGCTTTGGACGCCAGCGCCCCACGCGCCAGGCACGTGGGGGCTAGCGCTTCGAGCGCAAGGGCTCAGGAGGCAAAAGGGACTTGGTCCCTACAACGGGAGTTGTACTTCCAGAAGGAACACTTATTATTTTGTGTATGTATATATATATATATATATGAGGAGTTAAATTCCTAGAATATTTTGAAGCTGACGAAGGGGCTTCTACCCTTGAGCCCTGGATCTTCCCCAAAGTGGGGTTTCTGGAGATGGGTCTCCTCCTTCTTCCTGTCGTTTGGCCAGATCTTGGAGAAAAGGGTGAGATTTAAATATCTCCCCTTTTTGAGATCTAATGGAAGATCTGAGTTTCCCTTTGTGGATTTTGTGGTGAAAAAACTATTTAGTTTTATAAAAGGAAGAGTAAAACTCTTGATTTATTTCAAAAGAAAGGAGGTTTTAGAACCTTGAGGAAGGAGATCACAGATCTTGATGCTTTTTGGGAGAGAGAAAAAGTTGAGATATTTTCATTATCTTTACCTTCATAGGCTATACACTTTACATATAGCCCCTTGGGCTTTACAAAAATGGCATTTGCCCATCCCATGCCTCATGTGCTATTTCTTTTTGCACATAAGCCATGGGCTTTACAAAAATTTGGCACTATACCCCTTTTCTTACATTTATTCATAAAATAAAATAAAAGAAATACAACAAAATTATTTATTACAAAATTTTTATTTTGGCATGGGGGGAGGCCGGCCGCTTCATGTTCGAGCTCGTCCCGAACATTGGCCCACTTGACTTGGGCTTGGGCCTACCTGGCTTAGGATTGACTTTGATTTTGACTTGGTCAACCGGGTGTAAATTTTTACCCCAACAAATTGCCCCTCATCAATAAATGCACACCACACATGTGGGTCGTGTGCATGAAATTGATGGATCTTCTTTTACGTGGAGGCGACTTGATTCGGTTCCCGCTTTTTGGGAAGCTGGCACTGCCCTTTTTACGATATAGACGGTCGATACTGCCCTTTTTGCGATGTGGACGGTCGGTGCTGCCATTTTAGCGACGTGGACGGTCGGTTCTGCCCTTTTTACGACTTTGACGGTCGGTGCTGCCCTTTTTAAGATGTGGACGGTCGGTGCTGCCCTTTTTGCGACTTGGACGGTCGGTTCTACCCTTTTAGCGACTTGGACGGTCGGTTCTGCCCTTTTAGCGACGTGGACGGTCGGTGCTGCCCTTTTTGCAACTTGGACGTGTTAGTTATATGTATGCCCTAGAGGCCATTGCTATACATAGGATGTATATTGTAGTGGATGCTGGGACATATATTGAGAGGACTTTCTTGCTCGACATGATAGTATGCTATCTGGTTAATCTTTACCTTAACGTGTACACTGATTGTCTCCCTGTTACATGTTGGTAAAGCCCTTAGGATCTGTACTTGACTACCTGGACTATGATGCGGATCATACTAGTGGGGACATGGTAGTCCATAAGTACATCCTTCAAAGTCCCTAGTCGTGGGTGTATCGAGACGGGGCATCGATATACCAGAGTAGACTAGCGTATACCTTCTCGACCCATACAGATGGGCGATGGATGATTCCATATCCATTGGTGTTTGACATCAGAGATGATATACGGGTGCTCAGTGGAGACTGGGTACACTGGACGGACTCGCCGAGAACTCCCAGATGGTATTATATCTTACGTCAGATGGCAGTTCTCTGGTGACACTGGTACAGAGTGGTCTGTTGACCCGAGATCGTCATAGAGTCTTGTGTGGTTCCCACTGTGCTTTGATTTCCACCTTACCACGTCCAAGAGGGCGTGCAAAACGGTGGTTTTTGGGTACAGTCCCGAATCACATGGAGGCAATGAGCGATAGGAGGGGATTCGTCTCTCCCGGTATAGGGAGTTGATGTTGCGCTGTGTTCGATTGGCTATAACCGGAAATCCCTGGCCAGGGTTGCTGAGATTTACTGGTAAGTATTACCAGTAGTTTCTCGAACTGTTATAGACCTCATATCGACACGACTTATTGAGCTATTGGGGTCTGACGTTTACCACCCCTAGGCGAGATATGCGACATATCAGACGATCAGACCGGACTGTACGGTAGTGTTACTGGTTGGATTCACTGGAGTATGAGCGGGCTTGCTCGTCGATCTTCAGATCGCTCAATACCCGGGTGACCGTTACGTTTAGCAGACCGCTTGCGGCTTGTGGGTGCTTGATATGATCATCATCTGCTGCCGGCGTATTGACGAGTCTTTAGAGTCCTACACAGAGGTTTCCTGGTTCAAGCGAAACGAAATAGGAGCGCATATGAGATATGTGCGGGACCGAGAATAATACGTGTATGTGATACCGTATTCCATTCTCGCGATGAACGTGTCGAATGGTTGTATGCGATATAACCTAGTTATCGAATCAAGGATTGATTCGATAAACCGATACATTGGATATTAGTCAGTTGGATGCGATATGACCGGATCATTAAATCAAATGTTGATTTAATGATTTAATGCATAATTATATATTTGATATATTACTTTGCATTAACTAGTATCGGTTAACTTAAGATGGATTTTCTCACTCGGATGTGCGCATTGCATATGCGATATGATTTTGTGCACTTGCTTGTATCATGTTTGATGATACATGCATTTTGGTTAAGTGTAAAGAATTAAACCTTGGTTAATGAAATGGTTAGGGTTTACTATTTCCTTATTCATTTTATTCATTTATTTATTCTTTTGGAAAAAGAAAAGCAAATGAGAAAATGGTGGCTTGTTTTGTTTTGTTCATGAAGTTTCATGAACACTTTGACTTTGTAACCATTTTGTCTCATGCTTAATCCTAACTATTCCACTTAACCCTAATCAATTCTCTACACTATACCATGGTTACATTATGATAAGTATTCTTTTTACTTTTCATTTTAATTAACTTATCATAACATTATTCTTCTTCTTCTTCATTTTTTCAAGTGAAGAAAGCTTGCCTCCATCAATGGCAAGTGATGAAAAATAGTGAGAAATCCAAATCTAAAGTGAACCCACCTCCTATTTCTTCATCCTCTACCTCTTGCCAAGTAGTAGAGTGTGTTTCCTTCACAAGTTTTCATGGCTAAGTGAAGGTGGAGCTTGATCTAGTGATGCTTCGACGTAGATCATCTTCGGCACGTCGTCGATGACCTAGCACGTCTATTCTCCGATGAAGCCGACGCTAGAGCCCGGGGTTCGACTTGGACAGCGAGGATACTTCATTGCGGAGCTATGGAGGTGGAGGACCGGATCTACAAAGGTTGTATTTCCGTATTCTTGTAGTTAAGTGTTAACTAGTTTCATTTTCGCCTAGATTTCTAGCCAACGATCCGTAGTTTAGGGTTTCTCGGCACCGTAAATTTTGAAATTGGCATGGTTGATGCCTTGTGAGACCTCATTAGGGTGCCTAGGAACCCTACAAGACGGTCGGTGCTGCCCTTTTAGCGACTTGGACGATCGGCTCTGCCCTTTTAGCGACTTGGACGGTCGATGCTGCCCTTTTAGCGACTTGGACGGTCGGCTCTGCCCTTTTAGCGACTTGAACGGTCGGCTCTGCCCTTTTAGCGACTTGGACGGTCAGTGTTGCCCTTTTAGCGACTTGGACGGTCGGGATTTGATTTGACTTGCTCCACTTTCTGCGGTGTCGAGGTTGATGTTGACTTGTTGATTGTGATTTGGGTTGACATCAGCATTGCTACGCTGGAATATGGTACCAGGAATGAATCATCATTTGCCGTGAAGGAATTTCCCTTATTCCCAGTTTAACGACTTAGGGGTCATCTGTTCCCAGTTTAAAGACTTAGGGGTCTATTGGATTGGAGTTTGGTATTTTGGGGTTAGGGTAGGTATCAGCGTTGCTAACACTGAAGCACATGTGCCAAGAGCAATTCATCATTTGCCCTTTCCTGTTAGGGAGCGATGGCTTAGGAGACAGATTTAGGTCCCTATCACCTAAGGCTTTTCGATTTTATGAGCCGTAAGGGTCCCATAAAAGCATTTTCTCCCTACGAGTCAAAAGTATCTCGTAGGTGTACTTTCTCCTTAGGAGTCGTGGGGACTCTTAAGTGTGTTTTTCCTTTGTGAGTCGTAAGGATCCCACAAAGGTGTTTTCTTACGAGTCGTGAGGATCCCGTAAGGTTTGTTCTCCTCATGCATCGTGAGGACGCATGAGCGGGTCTTCCCAAATGGAGCATAATTCCAAGGGCGGAGACCGGCCGCTGGACTAGTGATTGCGGTGGGGTATGGGTATGATGAGAATTATTTGAGCCCGTGGATTGTATACGGTAGTCAATTTAGGGACTAACCGTAGGGCAGGGAGAATTTTGAGAAATTGGATTTTGGTTGGCGTCTGCATCGCTGCACTGGAATATGATACCAGGAGCGACTCATCATTCGCCGCTTGGGGACTTGGAATATGGATCTTGTTTGGCATCAGCATTGCTGCACTGGAATAATGCCAGGAGCAACTCATCATTTGTCCCGGAAGGACTTGGGATTTGGTTTTTGGGTCGGCATCAGCATCGCTAACACTGAAACGAAATGCCAGGAGCGACTCATCATTTGCCATTGGGAAAACTTGGGATTGGGTTTTTTGGTCGGTATCAGCACCGCTCACACTGAAACGAAATGCCAGGAGCGACTCATCATTTGCCGTTGCCCATTGGGGAGCGATGGCTCAGGAGACAGCTTTAGATCCCCATCACCTAAGACTTTTCAATTTTATGAGCCGTAAGGGTCTCATAAAAGCATTTTCTCCCTACGAGTCGAGAGGATCTCGCAGGTGTATGTTCTCCTTAGGAATCGTAGGGATTCCTAAGTATGTTGCTCTTTTGTGAGTCGTAAGGATCTCACGCATAGGTTTTCTCCTCACAAGGTCGAGAGGACTTTGCGAGTGTATTTTATCTCTTTTCACGAGTTTGCGCCCTTTCGGGTTTTCACAAACTCGTCGGCAGTCCAGCTGTTTTTACTCACGGAGCCCTTTCGGGTTTCCATCCGTGCCCGTTTTGCTTGTGGACATACCGTTTTTTTTTGTTTTTTTTTTCCGCTGGTGGGACTTTAAAAGTAGTCTCACCGGCAGGACTTGGGAGAGATAGGGGTCGTTTACGCCCGTGGATTGTATACGGTTTTACAGGATGTATGATCTAGACCGTAGGGCTGGTGTGCTCAACTCGCCTGCGACTTGGAGCATTCACGCGTAGTATTTCTTGAAATATCGGCCATTGATGGGTGGCATAGGCCTTTCTCCCTCGGCACTTATTAGTTGGTAGGATCCTCCGTCGAACGCTTTCTCGATGACGTATGGTCCTTCCCAGTTTGGCTCGAATTTTCCCTTGGCATGTCGATTGGGGATGATCGGTCTTTTAAGAACCAACACCAATTCGCCTTTCTTGAATGCGTGGAGACGAGTCATCTTGTCATAAGCCCGTGACATTTGGGCTCGGTACAGCTCCAGATTTTGCTGTACTGCAAGCCTCTTTTCTTCGAGGGCGTCGAGCTCTTCAAGTCGAAGGAGCACGTTTTCCTCCTCCGTCAACTCATGCTGGACGACCATTCTTAAGCTTGGAACTTCAACTTCGAGGGGGAGGATCGCCTCCATTCCGAAGAGTAGTGAGTATGGAGTGGACTGAGTTGGAGTGCGGTGTGTGGTACGATATGCCCACAACGCCTCATGAAATTTGAGATTTCAGTCTCTCTTGTTGGCTGAAACATTTTTCCTCAGGAGCTTGCACAGAGTTTTATTGAAGGCTTCGACCAGCCCATTGGCCCTTGGATTATAGATGGAGGAATATCTCCAGTCTATCTTGTGTTGAATAGCGAACCTTGCGACTTTGAAGCTCTTGAAAGAAGGCTCGTTGTCAGATATGATTCTTCTTGGTGTACCGAAGCGGTATAGAATATTATGCTGGAAGAACGTCAGAATATTTTCTGTCTTGACTTCTTTTAGCGGGACAGCTTCAGCCCATCTGGAGAAATAGTCAGTTGCGGCCAATATGAACCGGTGGCCTCTGGATGACGGAGGATCAATTGGGCCAACAATGTCGGTGCCCCAAACTTCGAAGGGCCACGACGCCACCGTAGGATGCAACGGATTGGGATGCTTGTGAATGAAATCACCGTAAATTTGGCAAATATGATATTTGTTTGCATGCTCTCCGCAATCTCGTATCATAGTGGGCCAGTAATACCCAAGCCATTTAATTTGAAGTCGCATCTTGGGGCCAGATTGGTGAGCACCGCAAACGCCTGAGTGAACTTCTTTCATGACCTTTTGGGCTTCGGCCAATAACAGGCACCTGAGCCAGAGTTGGTCATATGATCTGCGGTATAGCGTGTCATTTACAAACACGTATCGGAGAGCTCTCTTCTTCAGCTGAACCCTCGCAGATTTTCCTTCGGGCAGCTTGTCGTATCGGAGGTACCCTATGAAGGGCTCTTTCCAATCGGGCTCGTCTTGAACGATCGAAACTTCTTCGGCAGGACTGCTCTTCTGTTCCGCGCTTTCCTCTTCTCGTAGAGAGACTGGGGGTAGAATTTGCCGGCTTCTGACTGTGATTAGAATTTCGTCCATGTTAGGATCAGCCAGCTCTTTAGCTAGGCGAGCGAGTATGTCGGCTTTTCCGTTCAACGCTCTAGGGACTCTCATTAGTTCAATGTGAGTGAACCGTTTCATGAGTTCCACCACTCGGCTTCTGTACCAAGCTAACTCGAGTTTGTATATCTTATAGTCGCCGCTTACTTGGTTGACGACAAAATGGGAGTCACCGTAAACCCGTAGCCGAAGGATTTCCATTTCTATGGCGAGCTCCAGACCAGCTATCAGAGCTTCATACTCAGCTTCGTTGTTTGTGCGAGGCTCGGTGAGAGCAAAAGAACGTCGTAGGGTTCCCATCGACGGCGTGATAAACACCAATCCTATCCCTGCTTTTATCTCCGGGACGCTTGATTTGCTGGAGGCCCTTATTGATGAGGCTCCATCGAAGTAGAGCTCCCAACATGGCTCATCTTCCTCGAGGTGCAATATTTGTTCATCAGGTAATTCACAATTTAGCGGCGATCCTTCTGGTATAGGATGAGCAGCGAGGAAATCGGCGAGGGCTTGCCCTTTTTTTGCTTTCTGAGGAGTATAAACTATGTCAAACTCAAGCAGCATGACAACCCATCTTGCCATTCTGCCGGCTAGGCTTGCCTTGGTCATTAAGTGTTTGAGCGGGTCGACCTTGGAGATCGGCATAACCCGATGAGCAAGCAGATAGTGCCTCAGCTTCTTCACAGCAAATATCAGAGCCAGGCATTGCTTTTCGATCGGGGAATAGTTGTGTTCCGTCCCGACTAAAGTTCGACTGAGGTAGTAAGGGGTATTCTCCTTTCCCTCCTCGTTGTTCTGGGCAAAGAGCGCACCGAGTGACACATCTAGCGCGGCAGTATAGAGAATCAACGGTTTGTCTGAAATAGGAGCAGCAAGCACTGGAGGGTGCAACAGGTACTGTTTGATACTTTCGAATGCTTCTTGACATTCAGCATCCCAGACAAAAGGACTCCTTTCTTCATGAGCTTTGAGAATGGCCTACATCTCCCCGATAAATTTGAGATAAACCTTCGTATATAAGCAAGCTTGCCTTGAAAAGATCTTAGCTGCGTCAGATTCTTCGGAGGGGGCATCTCCATGATGGCCTTTATCTTGGATGGGTCAACTTCAATCCCTCGATGTCGGACTATGAAGCCCAGGAATTTTCCCGATGACACGCCAAAAGCGCACTTCAGGAGATTCATTTTCAGATCGTACTCTCTCAGTCTGGTGAGAACGGTCCTAAGATCTTGGATGTGATCGTCTTTGGCTTTAGTCTTGACGACCAGATCATCAACATAACATTCGACGACCTTATGAATTAGGTCATCAAAGATATTGATCATTGCCCTTTGATATGCAGCACCTGCGTTCTTCAGTCCGAACGGCATCACTTTGTAGCAGTATATTCCGATCGGGGTTCGAAATGCTGTGTACTTCTCATCCTCAGGCAATATCTTAATCTGATTATACCCAGACGAGCCATCCATAAAGGTGAACAGCTCGTAATTTGAGGTGTCATCGACCATCATTTCCATGACCGGCAACGGGAAGTCGTCTTTAGGACATGCCTTGTTGAGGTCTCTGAAATCGACACAAACTCGGATCTGCCCATTTTTCTTCTTCGCTGGGACTATGCATGCAATCCAGTCCGCATATTTCTCTTCCCTGATGAAGCCGGCATCGATGAGCTTCTTGGTTTCCTCGATGACCTTTTCTTCCAGTTCCCTTCTCATTCTTCGAGGAGCTTGTTTGACTGGCTTGGTATCAGGAGATATAGCCAGTTTATGCACGGCCACCTCAGGGGAAAGGCCAGGCATTTCTTTGTATGTCCACGCGAAGCAGTCGACGAACTCATGCAGCAGGGCAATTATCTGCTCTTTCATTTCCTCTGACAAGAGTGAGCTGATGTAGGTCAGCCTTGGATTATCGAGCGTTCTTAAGTCAATCTCGGTTAGCTCGTCAAAGGTTGCTTGTCCGCCATCTTCGAGCTCTTGAGGAGCTTCTTCTGGTTCGGCTATCTCGTCGTCATCATTTGATCTTTCGCTGGTTTCACCAACATGGATCGTGTAGCATGCTTTGGAGTTAGGTTGAATGAAGCCCATGCTCCGTCTATCTGGAATTCGTCCATCGATGAATGCTCGGACCTGAGGCGGATGTCATAGCCCTTCATAAAACTTTGTTTCGGACTCCGTTTGATATAGCCGGCATCCACACTTTTTGAAATATTCCCGCATCTCGGGTGCATAGTATCTGGGATTGAGGACGGCTCGTATGCCTCTCATAGGGAAGGCATGCGACAGACAAATCGTCCGGGTGCACAACAGGATTTGACCCATAAAACAGGATGCCCTTCTGTCCATTTTTCCTTCCGGGAACGTAGAAAGTTTTCAGCTGGTCCACGGTGGAGATTGATAATGCATTAAGCTCTTTGCACATCCGTTCCGGCACCCTTGTGAAGGCCAGGGACCCTTCTGCAATTTCGAAGGTCTCTCGTAGTTTCGCTTGCCGCATGGGGGTCCAATCTGCACAGCTGTTGCACGACAGGTCCTCTTCCTCCGACTCTTCAGTGTCGCTGCCAAGATGAGGGCGGACTTTGCTGCTAGATGGGGCTTCAGTAACAGATTCGTCCGTATCGCTACCGAAACGAGGGCGAGTTTTACAGAAGGACGGACTTCCAGCATCGGACTCGTCAGTGTCGCTACCGAAACGCGGACGCACTTAGGCGTTTTGCTTTTGAAAGTGACAGTCGGCTCAGATTTGCTTTTGAGTCTTGGTGCCGCTCTATCCCCAGTCAGTTGTGGCTTAGCATTTTGGTAGTTCATGAAGTACCGAGAATCTTCATATCGGACTTCATGCACACCGAACGGCTGGATGTCTCCGTCAATGCGTCTTTCTTCGCCATTTTTAGTATACTTCATGCATTGATGGAGAGTTGACGGAATGATGCCGTAATTATGGATTCACGGCCGTCCCAAGAGAATTTTATAAGACGTGTCAGCGTCGATCACGTATATCTTAGCTTCGGTTTGCACATCCCCAAATTTGATTGGCAAAGCTATAGACCCCAGAACTTGCTGGCAGTTTTGATTGAAGTCTTGAATGACAATCATTTCCCTTGACAGGTGTCGGACGTCCATTGACAAACTCTTCAGAGTCCACAAGTTCATGATATTCACTGAGGATCCTGGATCAATTAATATGCGATTAATCCGATATCTATCGCTGTACCCGGTCACGTAAAGCGGCCGATTATGCTCAGCCGTTCCCAGTAGTAAGTCTTCATCCTTAAACGTGATTGTGGTGGCATGTAGAGCATACTGGGCTTCTTTCATATTAATTTCAGCAAAGCGAGCCTGATACCGCTCAGGGTTTTGTAGAGCATGAATGAGAACATCTCTAAACTCTTGGGATAGAACCAAGGCATCGTAGATGCTAAGGAGAGACGGAAGCTTTCGGAGGTGAGCCAAGACATTATAGTCTATTGGGAAAGGACTCGAATCTTCATGAGCAAGTTCTCTGCCATCTTCTTCATTAGCGACTTGTTTTTCCTTCCCTTTTAGGGCGTTGCCCCGATTTGGCGGTAGAGCCCTGCCGCTTCTAAGCTAAATTTGGTTGGCCTTTGTGGCGAGCTCCTCGTCCTCTTCGGGAAAACAGAGCTCCTCCTCAAAATCGCTGCCAAGATGGATGGCGTAGCAGGTCACTACTGGGATCTCTTCATTGGAGTCTTCTTCTAACTCCTCCAGAATTTCAGCCGCTCGTACAGGAAGGAACTCCTTCAATTGAATCAGAGTTCTTTCCTTCTGTTCATATTCTTCGAAGGAATCGATATATTTTTGAATGGTCGATCTCCCTGCAGACTCATTTTCGCGCCGAGCTGCACTTTTCTTCTTCTTGAGCTTTTTGGATTTTGAGCCTGATGGAGCCGCATTGGCAGCTGGAAAGGTAGGCTTCTTCTACCCTTCCCATTCCGTCCTGGGCTCTTTCCGAAGTAGTTTTATCATCTTCTTCGTCTTATTAGATATGTGCGTACTCCACGGAGGCCGCGGTGAGTCCGTTTCATTTCTCAGGGCGGCGGGTTCGGCTGTCTGCTCCCAGAAGGCTTCAGCTTCTGTCTGTATAAAGTTGGTGGTTGCAACTTGATTGTTCACCAACACATTTTTGGACAACTCGATCTCTCCAGCCTTGTACTGCTTCTCGACCCAGTCCTTGAAGATATAGCAATCCTCGATCGCATGGCTCACTACTCGGTGGTACGGGCAATACAGGGGATTGTCGGTCATTTTTGCTTCTTAAGGTCTTTTCGACTCCGGCAATTATAGACCGTTGTTCAAGGCATCTTTAAATATCTTGCGAACCTTGTCCCTTCTGAAAGAGTAAACCTTGTTCTTTTTCTCCTCTAGGGACGGCACATCTCCTCCCAGCAATGGCTTTCGAGACCGGTTGGTTTTGGATTCGCCCGCCCTTCGCTTTTCTTCATTGTCGGACGCATTGAAGACATTGGTACTGCTGGAACTCCCGCTTCTACGGATGTCGTCCAACTTGCTTTTCCAAGTCTTGTCTCTCTGAGAGTCCGGGGTGGACTCTTGCTTCGAGCGTTGCAGCATTTGGACTTTCTTGGTTAGCTCTTAAAACGTCTTGAAGCCTGCTCTACACAAGAATGGGACCATCCAATTGCTGAGGTTCCCAATGAGAAGGCTGACGGACTGGTCCTGCTCCAGCGGCGGTTCGCACTTGACTGTGAGATTACGCCATCGGACGATAAAGTCGGTGTTGCTTTCATTCTTCCCCGGCTTGGTCCTCACAAGGTCGGCAATGGAGATTTTATCACTGACACTCATGAACCTTTGCCGAAACAGAGACTCCATTTGGGCAAAGGTAATGACGGACCCGTCTGGTATACTCGCGTACCAGTCAAAAGCGACACCAGTCAGGCTGTTGACAAACTGACGAAGAAGGAGCGTATCATTGCCCCCTGTATTTCCGCACGATGCTTTGAAGTGGGCGACGTGCTGATTTGCATTTCCCGTTCCGTCAAATCTTCCGAACTTAGGAATGACGTAGCCGCTCGGGAACTCGATCAGATCGTACTGTGCGGGATATGGCCGCCCGCTACTGCCAATTTCTTTCTAAGCTTCAGCTTCGGCCAACAATGTTTTAACCTTGCTGGTGATCAAATCCATTATCCGATCTTGTGTTAGCGGGATGATGTTATCTGGGTCCAAGGCGTCCCCAGAAGCGAAATGTGGCCCGCTTTCGTGTGGCTCGACGAATCTTGGACCCAGAGGGACATGTATCGGCCGCTTCGGATTGTCATCATCCGGCTCATGAGTAGCGACTTGTGCTTGATTGGGAGGCGCTCGAGCAATTTGAGCCGTAAGCTGCATCACAACGTTCGTTAGGTCGTCAATTTTCGAATAGAGCTTGGCCATCTCTTTATCTTTGCTCCTAAGCTGTTTTCGAAGCTCTTGAAGCAGCTCTTGCTCCGCGGTCCTGGGACGGAAAGTCGGCTCTTCCTCGCTGTCCGAGCTTGACTCTTCATGGACTGAGGGGTCTTTCTGCCTATCGTCCTCATCGAGAGGGCTTTCATCATCCAGCGGAGGCGGCTGTTCTTGGAAAGCGGCAACCACATTCAAGCCCGATTAGGCTTGGGATGTGGTGGCCCCATCCTTGCTTTTGTTACGAAGGTTGTCGCTGGGGCGCCCGTCCGCCATATAGACCGTATGGATAATATATCCAGCCGTCTTTTTATCATCGGCGGCTGATTTCAAGGATCGCTGTCTTGACCCCATGTTTCGGTAATGTTAGTGTATATGCCCTAGGGACCTTTATTGTATCATACTAGCTTGTATATTACTTAATGGAAGCTTGGGATATTCACAGTTATATATCATTCTTGCTAAAAATGGTAGTATGCTACTTGGTTTGTTTCTACTTTAATATGTGCATATGTTTCTTGTAACGTATCATTTATACATATTAGTAGAGCCCATAAGATCTTTGCTTGATTGCCAGCGTTGACACTAGTGGGGGCTGGGTATTCTATAAGCAACATCCTATACAGGTCCATGGTCGTTGGATTATCGAGACAGGACATCGATATTCCGGAGTAGACTAGTGTGTACGCTTCTCATCCCAGTTGGGGAGATAGTCTGTCCCACAGCCATCAGTACGTCGTACTGGAGATAGTATACAGGTGCTCGTTAGGTTACGGGTACACCGGACAGGACTCGCAGAGGAACTGTTGGTTGGTATTATACCCGTCGTCAGTTAACAGTTCCCAGGTGACATGAGTACAGCATAGTCCGCAGACTTGACACTGCTACTTCGCCTCGAGTGTGTCCCACTGTTCTTAGATTGCTACCCTACCACGGCTCAAAGGAGTCGTGCAAACAGGTAGCAGTTAGGTGGAGTCCCGAGCACTTGGAGGCAGTAGTGGTTAGACAGGATTCGTCTCTCCCGGTATTGGGAGTTGATATCGCGCTGTGTCAGAGAGCCATTACACAAAGTCCCTGACCAGGGCAAGCGAGATTTACTGGTAGATTCCAGTAGTTTCTTAGGGTGTAATGGGCTACGCTCCGACACGATTTATACCGCTATTAGGGAACTGACGCTTGCCGCCCCCTAGGCTCGATATGCGATAGTCTTAGACGAACAGACCGGACTGTACGGAGATTGTCACATCAGGCTCAGTAGGAGTTCGGATGGGTTTCCTCATCCGCCTTCGTATCGACATCTACCTGGGGACCGTTACGTACAGCTAGTGCCGCTTGCGGTCTGTGGTTAAACCCACTGTCAGCGTAGTGTCGAGTCTTTAGAGTCCCACACAGAGAGTTTCTCTGCTCCAAGCGAAATGATATAGAGGTCGTATGGTTTTACGACAAGGGTTCGGACGTGTACGTGTGTTTACGCACGTACGACGTTCGGACAGTTTTTACTAGCCGGCTTTGGTTTAAGCCAGATTCTAGTATCGGGTTATTGGATTTGTACAGTCTAAAGTTTTTCCGTGTTTTCACGGATAGAAGGGGCGTTCTCGTAAATTGTCGGAAAGCTTCTAGAAGGATGATGACATGGATGGTAAGGTGGCATTAGCATTTAATGCATTTGTGACTCACTTAGATGAATCATTCAAGTGAGTTAATGAAGCATTTATTGCTTAATGACTCACTTGATGATTCATTGCATATATTTAATGAAGCATGATGATAATGCATTTTGATTTATTCATTTTGATTTTCTTATGCTTCATTATATATTAGAAGTAAGAAGCTTTTTCATTCATAACTCATGCTCACCGTCTCTCTCCTCAAACTCTCTCTTGAAACCCTAATCCTCCCCTCTCATGTATTGAGATCAAGGATTAGATAGACTAATTAATCCATAACCTCATTCTATATAACCTAGGTCACTTTGATTAGCAACTAAAGAAACCTAGTTATCTCAAGTTAGAGATCAAGCTTGGAGTAGGAGCTTTTGGGTGGATCGTCTTTGATTCGAGGAGGCCGTTGAGGTGCCGACGTTCCAAGGAGCCTACGAGGAGTGGAGGACAGCGATGAAGACCCGAAGGACAAGTAACGTGAGGTATAACTTCGAATCCGAGTAGTTAAACTTTTCGTAGTATACTAGTAACGGTTTAGATACGATTCATGCGCTCAAGTCCGTGTTACGAAGCTTTGATAATCGTTTTTCATATATTCCGCCTCCCCGCAAGTTCGTGGAATGCGTGACATGGACTTACAGTGGCATCAGAGCCAACTAAACCATTACTAGCTTATTAGCAACTAATTAGAGTTTCGATCGACGGAAAAACACGAAAACGAAACCCCGGAACCCCAACAGTTTTTGTTAATTTTAAACTTGTCGAAAAAAATATTTGATATACCTTAAAATTCACAGCAGGGAAATATAAGAAAACTGGGAAAATACGAGCTCTCAACTCGGTTAGATGGCCGCGGATCCGTGGAAGAATAGTGCTTTTGGCCGCGGATCCGCCGCCGAGTCAACTCCGAGTTGACTCGGATTTGCGCAGTAATTCATATATTTTGGTTTTTTGTTTTCCAGTATATTCTGTTTCTGCCCAGGTTACTTCTGTGCTGATTTGCTTTTGGGGTAGACATGGATAAAGGTAGTCGATCGATGTTCTAAATTAATTGCTAATCGGGTTATCTTTAATGTTTAATGTGTTCGTAAACCTCCCCTAACTGCTAGTATGTCGGTTGGCAGGGGGTTGCACATTTCTGTAATGTTTACTGTTTGTGTATATGGACTTGATTGGAATGTTGTGATGATTAGCCGGGGTTTGAGATGTGTTTTATATTCATTCATTCAATGTAATTGTAATATGATGTAATATTCTTTTGCGGGGCACATCCAGGTTGCGGTTGTAGCCACCGTTGTATTATTTCTTTTTACTGTTTTTGCTTCTGGGATAGACCCAAGGTGGGGTACACAAACTATCGGGTACGTTGAAGTGTTTAGTGGCCTACTCACGTTGTTGAGGGAGACCGCTTCACTTCGGGTACTTGGCGGGTAGTTTGCCGTACCCGTAGGGGTCTAGGGTGGGGTAATGGCTATTCATCACAACTGTGTAATCCGTTTTTTGTTGCAGGCTCAAAGCAAACGCGGATTGCTTGTATATCCAATAAAGTTCATCTGTGATCTGAAATGCCTATTATTGCGTCTGACGAATGTACAATATCTATATATGATAGTTATTAGACGTCACTTATGTTTTACACCCGCGCTAGCCCAGCGCCCGCTCTGTCGTTAGTTAAGTAACCCAACGGGTGATGACGGGACCCAGTGGCGAATGCGGATGGCATAAGAGGACGTGGTATTTTCGTTGTTTTCTGCAATGATAGGATAAATGATGGGACGCATTATTATAATGCAAAGAAAATAAACCAAAAATGAATCGTTGGAACAAATTTAAAAGAAACCACTCGGTTATTTTAAAAGAGAAGAATTTTTTAATTGCGGAGCTTTAACCGCTCCTTTTAAAAAGTATCAGGTTCCTTCGATTATATCAAGTTCACTACGTTCATGGTTTTGCCAAAACCAGTCGTGGCCCTCCGTCATTTCATATAGATAGTCAATAGTATTCAAGCTGTGTTTGTTGGCCAAAGTCAAGACACAGTGTTTGGTAGCTATTGAATATTCATATGCAGCATAGATAGATGCGTTGGTTTGGGACAGTCGTACTGCCTTGTTGGCCAAAGTCAAGGGTATGTACGGGTGGGTTCAAATTAACCTGGATAATGACGGGTAGAACTTGACATGTGACTTATGATTTGTTGGCCAAAGTCAAGGTCATAAGAGCATGGGACAAAAATCCACATCGGGAATTTCAAAAGAAACTGAAACTTGCTAGTGTTGCATACCATTTGGAATTTTGATGAATGTTGGTAGGATTCCTTCAATATTATCATACGATGATATTTGGATCCCGATCCTACTGTGAGTATATATTACTTATCAGGAGATTCGTCACTTAACGATCAATGCTATAAACCAAGTAGGTGTCGAGAAAGGTGTCAGCGGGCTACACCCCGAGGGAAAAGAGGTTATTTAATTAAGGAATTTCGCGAAAGCGTTGGAAAACCTCCCTCGAAGTATCGACACTGGCCTGGCTGAACGGTTAAGCAAGCATTGTACGGTGAGAATAGTCCTGGTTAATTCTTCTTTTATGGTTTGAGGAAAGATTCGAGAAACAGTGGGAGCCATCAAGTTTAGATAAACTAAAACCAATCTAAACTTGCAAGAGCATCATGCTAAAATGTTTTCTTCTCCCTCGAAGTATCGACACTGGCCTGGCTGAACGGTTAAGCAAGTATTGTACGGTGAGAATAGTCCTGGTTAATTCTTCTTTTATGGTTTGAGGAAAGATTCGAGAAACAGTGGGAGCCATCAAGTTTAGATAAACTAAAACCAATCTAAACTTGCAAGAGCATCATGCTAAAATGTTTTCTTCTCTATCTCTCATTGCAGCAACCTTGTGACCACGACTAGGTTACATCTAGATAACAAATTGACTGAATCTGACTTATATGACTGGCAAAGGACTGTCCAGATGTCCATTGCCTATGATAAGCTAGACCACCCTATTACTACTCAAGATCCCGCCATCCCAGGTCCAGTTTCCACCGTCGCGGATATGGATATCCGTCAGACAAGGGAAAAGGATAAAACGAAAGCTGAGTGCCTCGTGATGGCTTCAGTTAATGGTGTATACCAGAAGCAGCACGAGAAGATGGACTCAGTTTCCATCTTTCTCCATAACAAAGATTTATATGGAGAGCAATCCCATATCGCAAGATATGAGATCTCGAACGAATTAATTCAAGCGAGATTGGCTGTCAGGTCATCTGTAGGAGGACAACGTCCTTACAATGACTAGCTATATTGATGAGCTCCCGGACCTGAAGACCACGTTGGAGAACGGGTCAGATACTGATTTCATTCTACAGTCTCTGCCTTCTATCCTGAAGGAAACCAAGGAAGTAGAAGGAAAGAGAAGGGCAAAAGTTTCGGAACTGGATGTAGTAAAAGAGGGACATTCCTATTGTTATGGGATTGGGCATTGGCAGAAGGATTGCAGGGCTAGCAAAGCCAGTAGCCAGGATTCGAAGCATGTTGTCGCTTCGGCTTCAGGTGTGTTTGTAATAGAGAACTGTATGTCAGTTAACCCTACTTCCTGGGTATTGGATACCGGATCAGAATCTCACATCTGTAATTCGTTACAGGCTCTGAGAAACTGTAGGGTTATCAGGATAGGTGATATGACTCTCAGGGTTGCTAACGGAATGAGCATGAACGCTGAATCCGTAGGGGAATATCATATTGGACTGACAACTGGGCAGATATTGATTCTGCGTAACTGTTTTTATGTACCAGGTGCGACATGTAATATCATATCTGTATCTTTACTTTCAAAGGAAGGATATGATTTTACTTTTGAAAGCGATGTGGTTCACATCCACCTAAATCAAGTTCTGATTGGGTCAGGTACATTAAAAAACGGGATATACGTATTGAATCTAGCTCAGATTTTCAGTGTCCAGAACACACTTAAAAGAAAGTCTCCGGAATTAAATCAGGCTTTTTTATGGCATTGTAGACTGGGTCACATCAATGAGAGAAGGTTGACTAAGTTACATACAGAAAGATATTTGGATCCGTTCGAATATCAATCATATACAACTTGTCAATCCTGTCTCAAAGGAAAGATGACAAAGACTCCGTTCACTGGACACGGAGTAAGAGCGAGCGAGCTCTTAGGGCTCGTACACAGCAATGTGTGCGGTCCAATGTCTACACATGCGCGAAGCGGTTATTCTTACTTCATTACTTTTACGGATGATTTTTCAAGGTACGGATATGTGTTCTTAATGAAACATAAATCTAAAGCCTTCGAAAAATTCCAGGAATATAATAATGAAGTAGAAAAACAAACAGGCAAAAGTATCAAGACACTGAGATCGGATCGAGGTGGTGAATACTTGAGTGCCGAGTTCCTGGATTACCTAAAAGAGAATGGAATTCTCTCTCAGCTTACTCCTCCATACACTCCACAACATAACGGTGTATCGGAGAGACGGAACCGAACCCTATTAGATATGGTACGTTCCATGATGAGTAACGATGAGTTGCCGTGATCATTCTGGGGATATGCACTAGAATCAGCTGCATATCTTTTGAACCGAATTCCAACTAAGACTGTGCCTACCACACCATATCAGATATGGTGTGGGAAGAAACCCTATCTTAAGCACATTAAGACATGGGGATGTCCAGCTTTTGTAAAGAAGCAGCATGCGGACAAGCTCGAGGCACGCTCAGTAAAGTGCAAGTTTGTGGGAAATCCAAAGAACTCCAAGGGATATTATTTCTATTACGCAGAGGAAAAGTTTTTGTTTCTCGTCATGCCTGCTTCTTGGAAACTGAATTTTTAGAAAATCAGATAAGTGGGAGCGCAATAGAACTGGAAGAAATTCCAGAACCACAAACTACAAATGAAGATTTGGTAGAACCAGTAGTTCAAGAAGAACAGGACATACCAGCGCCTATCCGCAGAAGTAGTAGGCGACGCCTGAGAGATACTACGGTTTTCTCATAGATGGGGATAGAGAGGATTGCGTCATTGATGATAATGACCCTACTAGCTTCCAGCAAGCCATTCAGAGCGGTGACTCGGTAAAATGGCCGGATGCAATGCGGACCGAAATGGAGTCCATGTACACTAACAAAGTATGGACTTTGGACATTACTCCAGATGGGGTAAAACCCATAGGATGCAAATGGATCTTCAAAAAGAAGATTGGTGTAGATAGACAGGTTGAAACCTATAAGGCTAGACTTGTTGCAAAAGGTTTCCGTCAAAGACCTGGTTTGGACTATGACGAAACCTTTTCTCCAGTGGCTATGCTCAAATCCATTCGGGTCCTTCTTGCTATTGCTGCCTTCCACGATTATGAGATCTGGCAGATGGACGTAAAGACGGCCTTTCTAAATGGTAATTTGGAAGAGTGCGTCTATATGGATCAGCCAGAGGGATTCATTCAGAGTGGGAGCAGCGGTAAAGTATGCAAGTTGCTTAAGTCCATTTATGGACTAAAGCAGGCATCGCGGAGTTGGAACATCTGTTTTGATGATGCTGTCAAAGAATTCGACTTTATCAAAAATCCAGATGAACCATGCATATACAGTAAGATTGTAGGGAGAGCTGTAGTATTCCTCGTCTTGTACGTAAATGACATTCTCCTAATAGGAAATGATATCCCATGTTACAGTCAGTCAAAAGATTCTTATCACAGAAATTCTCCATGAAAGACCTGGGTGATGCCACCTACATTCTGGGGATCCGGATCTATCGTGATAGATCAAAGAGAATGTTGGGACTTTCGCAGTCCGGGTACATAGACACCATATTGAAGAGATTCAGTATGGATGATTCTAAGCGCGGTAACCTATCGGCTTGTTACGGAATCACCCTCTCCAAAAAGATGTCTCCCAAGACTGATTTGGAAAGGGATCGCATGTCGATTATACCCTACGCTTCTGCGGTAGGCTCTATAATGTATGCGATGTTATGTACCAGACCAGATGTAGCATACGCATTGAGCGTTATAAGCCGGTATCAGGCAAACCCAGGGGAGAAGCACTGGATAGCAGTAAAGAACATTCTCAAGTACCTGAGGAGGACTAAGGAGATGTTCTTGGTGTATGGCGGAAAAGACCTCCAAATCGAGGCCTTTGCCGACTCCAGCTTCCAGAGTGACAAGGATGACTCCAAGTCCATGTCGGGTTATATCTTTACCCTCAATGGAGGGGCAGTCTGTTGGAAGAGTTCCAAGCAGGAGACCGTTGCTGACTCAACGATGGAACCGGAGTGCATAGCTGCTTGCGATGCCGCAAAAGAAGCTGTCTGGATGAAGAAGTTCCTCACAGAACTTCAGGTGGTTCCTACCAGTGTTGGTCCAATACCTCTGTATTGCGACAACAATGGCGCTATAGCTTTAGCGAAGGAACCCAGGTCCCATCAGAAGTCCAGACACATCTTAAGGCGGTATCACCTGATCAGGGAGATCGTAGATCGCCAGGAGATCGAGATAAAAAGAGTAGAGACGGAGAATAACATTGCTGATCCATACACAAAGGCCATTCCTCAGACGCAGTTCGAGAGGCTATTCGAGATCATAGGTCTACGATATGCCAGTACATGGCCCTAGTGCAAGTGGGAGATTGTTAGTGTATATGTCCTAGGGACCATTATTGTATCATACTAGCTTGTATATTACTTAATGAAAGCTTAGGATATTCACAGTTATATATCAGTCTTGCTAAAAATTGTAGTATGCTACTTGGTTTGTTTCTACTTTAATATGTGCATATGTTTCTTGTAACGTATCATTTATACATATTAGTAGAGCCCATAGGATCTTTGCTTGATTACCAGTGTTGTGATGGCAGTCACACTAGTGGGGGCTGGGTAGTCTATAAGCAACATCCTATACATGTCCCTGGTCGTTGGATTATCGAGACAGGGTATCGATATTCCGGAATAGACTAGTGTGTACGCTTCTCATCCCAGTTGGGGAGATAGTCTGTCCCACAGCCATCAGTACGTCGTACTGGAGATAGTATACAGGTGCTCGTTAGGTTACGGGTACACCGGACAGGACTCGCAGAGGAACTGTTGGTTGGTATTATACCCGTCGTCAGTTAACAGTTCCCAGGTGACATGAGTACAGCATAGTCCGCAGACTTGACACTGCTACTTCGCCTCGAGTGTGTCACATTGTTCTTAGATTGCTACCCAAACACGGCTCAAAGGAGTCGTGCAAACAGGTAGCAGTTGGGTGCAGTCCCGAGCACTTGGAGGCAGTAGTGGTTAGACAGGATTCATCTCTCCCGGTATTGGGAGTTGATATCGCGCTGTGTCAGAGAGCCATTACGCAAAGTCCCTGGCCAAGGCAAGCGAGATTTACTGGTAGATTCCAGTAGTTTCTCAGGGTGTAATGGGCTACGCTCCGACACGACTTATACCGCTATTAGGGGACTGACGCTTACCACCCCCTAGGCTCGATATGCGATAGTCTTAGACGAACAGACCGGACTGTACGGAGATTGTCACATCCGGCTCAGTAAGAGTTCGGATGGGTTTCCTCATCGGCCTTCTTATCGACATCTACCTGGGGACCGTTACGTACAGCTAGTGCCGCTTGCGGTCTGTGGTTAAACCCACTGCCAGCGTAGTGTCGAGTCTTTAGAGTCCCGCACAGAGAGTTTCCCTGCTCCAGGCGAAATGATATAGAGGTCGTATGGTTTTACGACAAGGGTTCGGACGCGTACGTGTGTTTACGCACGGACGACGTTCGAACAGTTTTTACTAGCCGGCTTTGGTTTAAGCCAGATTCTAGTATCGGGTTATTGGATTTATACAGTCTAAAGTTTTTCCGTGTTTTCACGGATAGGAGAGGCGTTCTCGTAATTTGTCGGGAAGCTTCTAGAAGGATGATGACATGGAGGGTAAGGTGGCATTAGCATTTAATGCATTTGTGACTCACTTAGATGAATCATTCAAGTGAGTTAATGAAGCATTTATTGCTTAATGACTCACTTGATGATTCATTGCATATATTTAATGAAGCATGATGATAATGCATTTTGATTTATTCATTTTGATTTTCTTATGCTTCATTATATATTAGAAGTGAGAAGCTTTTTCATTCATAACTCATGCCCACCTTCTCTCTCCTCAAGCTCTCTCTTGAAATCTTAATCCTCCTCTCTCATGTGTTGAGATCAAGGATTAGATAGACTAATTAATCCATAACCTCACTCTATATAACCTAGGTCACTTTGATTAGAAAAAATAAGAAACCTAGTTATCTCAAGTTAGAGATCAAGCTTGGAGTAGAAGCTTTCGGGTGGATCGTCTTTGATTCAAGGAGGCCGTTGAGGTGCCGACGTTCCAAGGAGCCTACGAGGAGTGGAGGACAGCGATGAAGACCCGAAGGACAAGTAACTTGAGGTATAACTTCGAATCCGAGTAGTTAAACCTTTCGTAGTATGCTAGTAACGGTTTAGATACGATTCATGCGCTCAAGTCCGTGTTACGAAGCTTTGATAATCGTTTTTCATATATTCCGCCTCCCCGCAAGTTCGTGGGGTGCGTGACATGGACTTACAGTGGTATCATAGCCAACTAAACCATTACTAGCTTGTTAGCAACTAATTAGAGTTTCGATCGACGGAAAAACACGAAAACGAAACCCCGGAACCCTAACAGTTTCTGTTAATTTTAAACTTGTCGAAAAAAATATTTGATATACCTTAAAATTCACAGCAGGGAAATATAAGAAAACTGGGAAAATACGAGCTCTCAACTCGGTTAGATGGCCGCGGATCCGCGGCAGAATAGTGCTTTTGGCCGCGAATCCGCCGCCGAGTCAACTCCGAGTTGACTCGGATTTGCGCAGTTTTTCATATATTTTGGTTTTTTGTTTTCCAGTATATTCTGTTTCTGCCCAGGTTACTTCTGTGCTGATTTGCTTTTGGGGTAGACATGGATAAAGGTAGTCGATCGATGTTCTAAATTAATTGCTAATCGGGTTATTATCTTTAATGTTTAATGTGTTCGTAAACCTCCCCTAACTGCTAGTATGTCGGTTGGCAGGGGGTTGCACATTTCTGTAATGTTTACTGTTTGTGCATATGGACTTGATTGGAATGTTGTGATAATTAACCGGGGTTTGAGATGTGTTTTATATTCATTCATTCAATATAATTGTAATATGATGTAATATTCTTTTGCGGGGCACATCCAGGTTGCGGTTGTAGCCACCATTGTATTATTTCTTTTTACTGTTTTTGCTCCTGAGATAGACCCAAGGTGGGGTACACAAACTACCGGGTACGTTTAAGTGTTTAGTGGCCTACTCACGTTGTTGAGGGAGACCGCTTCACTTCGGATACTTGGCGGGTAGTTTCCCGTACCCGTAGGGGTCTAGGGTGGGGTAATGGCTATTCATCACAACTGTGTAATCCGTTTTTTGTTGCAGGCTCAAAGCAAACGCGGATTGCTAGTATATCCAACAAAGTTCATCTGTGATCTGGAATGCCTATTATTGCGTCTGACGAATGTACAATATCTATATATGATAGCTATTAGACGTCACTTATGTTTTACACCCGCGCTAGCCCAGCCTCCGCTCTGTCGTTAGTTAAGTAACCCAACGGGTGATGACGGGACCCAGTGGCGAATGCGGATGACATAAGAGGACGTGGTATTTTCGTTGTTTTCTGCAATGATAGGATAAATGATGGGACGCATTATTATAATGCAAAGAAAATAAACCAAAAATGAATCGTTGGAACAAATTTAAAAGAAACCACTCGGTTATTTTAAAAGAGAAGAATTTTTTAATTGCGGAGCTTTAACCGCTCCTTTTAAAAAGTATCGGGTTCCTTCGATTATATCAAGTTCACTACGTTCACGGTTTTGCCAAAACCAGTCGTAGCCCTCCATCATTTTATATAGATAGTCAATAGTATTCAAGCTGTGTTTGTTGGCCAAAGTTAAGGCACAGTGTTTGGTAGCTATTGAATATTCATATGCAGCATAGATAGATGCGTTGGTTTGGGACAGTCGTACTGCCTTGTTGGCCAAAGTCAAGGGTATGTACGGGTTGGTTCAAATTAACCTGGATAATGACGGGTAGAACTTGATATGTGACTTATGATTTGTTGGCCAAAGTCAAGGTCATAAGAGCATGGGGCAAAAATCCACATTGGGAGTTTCAAAAGAAACTGAAACTTGCTAGTGTTGCATACCATTTGGAGTTTTGATGAATGTTGGTAGGATTCCTTCAATATTATCATACGATGATATTTGGATCCCTATCCTACTGTGAGTATATATTACTTATCAGGAGATTCGTCACTTAACGATCAATGTTATAAACCAAGTAGGTGTCGAGAAAGGTGTCAGCGGGGCTACACCCCCAGAGAAAAGAGGTTATTTAATTAAGGAACTTCGTGAAAGCGTTGGAAAACCTCCCTCGAAGTATCGACACTGG
Organism: Agapanthus africanus; assembly: GCA_030015575.1. Lineage (NCBI taxonomy): Eukaryota > Viridiplantae > Streptophyta > Magnoliopsida > Asparagales > Amaryllidaceae > Agapanthus > Agapanthus africanus. The sequence goes on along the minus strand of CM057344.1, from coordinate 137,000,165 downwards.
TCTGGCTGAACGGTTAAGCAAGTATTGTACGGTGAGAATAGTCCTGGTTAATTCTTCTTTTATGGTTTGAGGAAGGATCCGAGAAACAGTGGGAGCCATCAAGTTTAGATAAACTAAAAACCAATCTAAACTTGCAAGAGCATCATGCTAAAATGTTTTCTCCTCTTTCTCTCATTGCAGCGACCTTGTAACCACGACTAGGTTACATCTAGATAACAAATTGACTGAATCTGACTTATATGACTAGCAAAGGTCTGTCCAGATGTCCATTGCCTATGACAAACTGGACCAATCTATTACTACTCAAGATCCCGCCGTCCCAGGTCCAGTTTCCACCGTCGCGGATATGGATATCCGTCAGACAAGGGAAAAGGATAAAACGAAAGCTAAGTGCCTCGTGATAGCTTCAGTTAATGGTGTATACCAGAAGCAGCACGAGAAGATGGACTCAGTTTCCATTTTTCTCCATAATAAAGATTTATATGGAGAGCAATCTCATATCGCAAGATATGAGACCTCGAACGAATTAATTCAAGCGAGATTGGCTGTCAGGTCATCTGTAGGGGGCAACGTCCTTACAATGACTAGCTATATTGATGAGCTCCCGGACCTGAAGACCACGTTGGAGAACGGGTCAGATACTGACTTCATTCTACAGTCTCTGCCTTCTACCCTGAAGGAAACCAAGGAAGTAGAAGGAAAGAGAAGGGCAAAAGTTTCGGAACTGGATGCAGTAAAAGAGGGACATTCCTATTGTTATGGGATTGGGCATTGGCAGAAGGATTGCAGGGCTAGCAAAGCCAGTAGCCAGGATTCGAAGCATGTTGTGGGTTCGGCTTCGGGTGTGTTGTAATAGAGAACTGTATGTCAGTTAACCCTACTTCCTAGGTATTGGATACCGGATCAGGATCTCACATCTGTAATTCGTTACAGGCTCTGAAAAACCGTAGGGTTATCAGGATAGGTGATATGACTCTCAGGGTTGCTAACGGAATGGGCATGAACGCTGAATCCGTAGGGGAATATGATATTGGACTGACAACTGGGCAGATATTGATTCTGCGTAACCGTTTTTATGTACCAGGTGCGACATATAATATCATATATGTATCCTTACTTTCAAAGAAAAGATATGATTTTACTTTTGAAAGCGATGTGGTTCACATCCACCTAAATCAAGTTCTGATTGGGTCAGGTACATTAAAAAAAGGGATATACGTATTGAATCTAGCTCAGATTTTCAGTGTCCAGAACACACTTAAAAGAAAGTCTTCGGAATTAAATCAGGCTTTCTTATGGCATTGTAGACTGGGTCACATCAATGAGAAAAGATTGACTAAGTTACATACAGAAGGATATTTGGATCCGTTCGAATATCAATCATATACAACTTGTCAATCCTGTCTCAAAGGAAAGATGACAAAGACTCCGTTCACTGGACACGGAGTAAGAGCGAGCGAGCTCTTAAGGCTCGTACACAGCGATGTGTGCGGTCCAATGTCTACACATGCGCGAAGCGGTTACTCTTACTTCATTACTTTTACGGATGATTTTTCAAAGTACGGATATGTCTTCTTAATGAAACATAAATCTGAAGCCTTCGAAAAATTCCAGGAATATAATAATGAAGTAGAAAAACAAACAGGCAAAAGTATCAAGACACTGAGATCGGATCGAGGTGGTGAATACTTGAGTGTCGAGTTCCTGGATTACCTAAAAGAGAATGGAATTCTCTCTCAGCTTACTCCTCCATACACTCCACAACATAACGGTGTATCGGAGAGACGGAACCGAACCCTATTAGATATGGTACGTTCCATGATGAGTAACGATGAGTTGCCGTGATCATTCTGGGGATATGCACTAGAATCAGCTGCATATCTTTTGAACCGAGTTCCAACTAAGACTGTGCCTACCACACCATATCAGATATGGTATGGGAAGAAACCCTATCTTAAGCACATTAAGACATGGGGATGTCCGGATTTTGTAAAGAAGCAGCATGCGGACAAGCTCGAGGCACGCTCAGGAAAGTGCAAGTTTGTGGGATATCCAAAAAACTCCAAGGGATATTATTTCTATTACGCAGAGGAAAGGTTTTTGTTTCTCGTCATGCCTGCTTCTTGGAAACTGAATTTTTAGAAAATCAGATAAGTGGGAGCGCAATAGAACTGGAAGAAATTCCAGAACCACAAACTACTACTGAAGATTTGGTAGAACCAGTAGTTCAAGAAGAACAGGACATACCAGCGCCTATCCGCAGAAGTAGTAGGCGACGCCTGAGAGATACTACGGTTTTCTCATAGATGGGGATAGAGAGAATTGCGTCATTGATGATGATGACCCTACTAGCTTCCAGCAAGCCATTCAGAGCGGTGACTCGGTAAAATTGCCGGATGCAATGCGGACCGAAATGGAGTCCATGTACACTAACAAAGTATGGACTTTGGACATTGCTCCAGATGGAGTAAAACTCGTAGGATGCAAATGGATCTTCAAAAAGAAGATTGATGTAGATAGACAGGTTGAAACCTATAAGGCTAGACTTGTTGCAAAGGGTTTCCGTCAAAGACCTGGTTTGGACTATGACGAAACCTTTTCTCCAGTGGCTATGCTCAAATCCATTCGGGTCCTTCTTGCTATTGCTGCCTTCCACGATTATGAGATCTGGCAGATGGACGTAAAGACGGCCTTTCTAAATGGTAATTTGGAAGAGTGCGTCTGTATGGATCAGCCAGAGGGATTCATTCAGAGTGGGAGCAGCGGTAAAGTATGCAAGTTGCTTAAGTCCATTTATGGACTAAAGCAGGCATCGCGGAGTTGGAACAACTGTTTTGATGATGCTGTCAAAGAATTCGACTTTATCAAAAATCCAGATGAACCATGCATATACAGTAAGATTGTAGGGAGAGCTGTAGTATTCCTCGTCTTGTACGTAAATGGCATTCTCCTAATAGGAAATGATATCCCATGTTACAGTCAGTCAAAAGATTCTTATCACAGAAATTCTCCATGAAAGACCTAGGTGATGCCACCTACATTCTGGGAATCCGGATCTATCGTGATAGATCAAAGAGGATGTTGGGACTTTCGCAGTCCGGGTACATAGACACCATATTGAAGAGATTCAGTATGGATGATTCTAAGCGCGGTAACCTACCGGCTTGTCACAGAATCACCCTCTCCAAAGAGATGTCTCCCAAGACTGATTTGGAAAGGGATCGCATGTCGATTATACCCTACGCTTCTGCGGTAGGCTCTATAATGTATGCGATGTTATGTACCAGACCAGATGTAGCATACGCATTGAGCGTTGTAAGCCGGTATCAGGCAAACCCAGGGGAGAAGCACTGGATAGCAGTAAAGAACATTCTCAAGTACCTGAGGAGGACTAAGGAGATGTTCTTGGTGTATGGAGGAAAAGACCTCCAGATCGAGCCCTTTGCCGACTCCAGCTTCCAGAGTGACAAGGATGACTCCAAGTCCATATCAGGTTATGTCTTTACCCTCAATGGAGGGACGGTCTGTTGGAAGAGTTCCAAGCAGGAGACCGTTGCTGACTCAATGATGGAACCGGAGTACATAGCTGCTTGCGATGCCGCAAAAGAAGCTGTCTGGATGAAGAAGTTCCTCACAGAACTTCAGGTGGTTTCTACCAGTGTTGGTCCAATACCTCTGTATTGCGACAACAATGGCGCTATAGCTTTAGCGAAGGAACCCAGATCCCATCAGAAGTCCAGACACATCTTAAGGCGGTATCACCTGATCAGGGAGATCGTAGATCGCCAGGAGATCGAGATAAAGAGAGTAGAGACGGAGAATAATATTGCTGATCCATTCACAAAGGCCATTCCTCAGACGCAGTTCGAGAGGCTATTCGAGATCATAGGTCTACGATATGCCAGTACATGGCCCTAGTGCAAGTGGGAGATTGTTAGTGTATATGTCCTAGGGACCATTATTGTATCATACTAGCTTGTATATTACTTAATGGAAGCTTAGGATATTCACAGTTATATATCAGTCTTGCTAAAAATTGTAGTATGCTACTTGGTTTGTTTCTACTTTAATATGTGCATATGTTTCTTGTAACGTATCATTTATACATATTAGTAGAGCCCATAGGATCTTTGCTTGATTACCAGCGTTGTGATGGCAGTCACACTAGTGGGGGCTGGATAGTCTATAAGCAACATCCTATACATGTCCCTGGTCGTTGGATTATCGAGACAGGGTATCGATATTCCGGAGTAGACTAGTGTGTACGCTTCTCATCCCGGTTGGGGAGATGGTCTGTCCCACAGCCATCAGTACGTCGTACTGGAGATAGTATACAGGTGCTCGTTAGGTTACGGGTACACCGGACAGGACTCGCAGAGGAACTGTTGGTTGGTATTATACCCTTCGTCAGTTAACAGTTCCCAGGTGACATGAGTACAGCATAGTCCGCAGACTTGACACTGCTACTTCGTCTCGAGTGTGTAACACTGTTCTTAGATTGCTACCCTACCACGGCTCAAAGGAGTCGTGCAAACAGGTAGCAGTTGGGTGCAGTCCCGAGCACTTGGAGGCAGTAGTGGTTAGACAGGATTCGTCTCTTCCGGTATTGGGAGTTGATATCGCGCTGTGTCACAGAGCCATTACGCAAAGTCCCTGGCCAAGGCAAGCGAGATTTACTGGTAGATTCCAGTAGTTTCTCAGGGTGTAATGGGCTACGCTCCGACACTACTTATACCGCTATTAGGGGACTGACGCTTGCCGCCCCCTAGGCTCGATATGCGATAGTCTTAGACGAACAAACCGGACTGTACGGAGATTGTCACATCAGGCTCAGTAGGAGTTCGGATGGGTTTCCTCATCGGCCTTCTTATCGACATCTACCTGGAGACTGTTACGTACAGCTAGTGCCGCCTGCGGTCTGTGGTTAAACCCACTGCCAGCGTAGTGTCGAGTCTTTAGAGTCCCACACAGAGAGTTTCTCTGCTCCAAGCGAAATGATATAGAGGTCGTATGGTTTTACGACAGGGGTTCGGACGCGTACGTGTGTTTACGCACGTACGACGTTCGGACAGTTTTTACTAGCCGGCTTTGGTTTAAACCAGATTCTAGTATCGGGTTATTGGATTTATACAGTCTAAAGTTTTTCCGTGTTTTCACGGATAAGAGGGGCGTTCTCGTAATTTATCGGGAAGCTTCTAGAAGGATGATGACATGGAGGGTAAGGTGGCATTAGCATTTAATGCATTTGTGACTCACTTAGATGAATCATTCAAGTGAGTTAATGAAGCATTTATTGCTTAATGACTCACTTGATGATTCATTGCATATATTTAATGAAGCATGATGATAATGCATTTTGATTTATTCATTTTGATTTTCTTATGCTTCATTATATATTAGAAGTGAGAAGCTTTTTCATTCATAACTCATGCTCACCTTCTCTCTCCTCAAGCTCTCTCTTGAAACCCTAATCCTCCCCTCTCATGTGTTGAGATCAATGATTAGATAGACTAATTAATCCATAACCTCACTCTATATAACCTAGGTCACTTTGATTAGCAACTAAAGAAACCTAGTTATCTCAAGTTAGAGATCAAGCTTGGAGTAGGAGCTTTCGGGTGGATCGTTTTTGATTCGAGGAGGCCGTTGAGATGCCGACGTTCCAAGAAGCCTACGAGGAGTGGACGACAGCGATGAAGACCCGAAGGACAAGTAACGTGAGGTATAACTTCGAATCCGAGTAGTTAAACATTTCGTAGTATACTAGTAACGGTTTAGATATGATTCATGCGCTCAAGTCCGTGTTACGAAGCTTTGATAATCGTTTTTCATATATTCCGCCTCCCCGCAAGTTCGTGGGGTGCGTGACATGGACTTACAGGTAACGGGCAGTCGATTGAAGGCGGCTGGCCTGGCCGGATACTTGAATGGTGCTGACGCTTCCTTTTTAGTTTTGCCCCGCTGTTTTCGCGCGGCACAGAGCGCCTGATAGACTCTTGAAGAGACGGTGTCATACTTTTTCTGTTGGGGCCGGGACACGTCTCTTTGTAGCGACGTTCGGACCGATGTTTTCTTGATTCTGGCGGTCATAGCATTTTTCTGAACCCACTTCAGAGGTTCGAAGGAATTGCTGATTTTTATAGCCGACTCAGCCGTCGTCGCGGAGTAACCCTGCTCTTGGAACCTCACAAGGTTCCACTTGGCCGAAATCCTGGCCCTCCTGTTGGCTCGATACCTGAGCCACTTCTGCCTTAACTTTTCTGTTTTAAGCATTTGGCAGACTTTGGCTTTTCGGGAAGACGTCGTAGACCGAGCGATGGAGGATTTTGGAGATACGCTCGATTGTGCATTTGCTGGAGTCATCGCCTCAGCTCGTCCGCAACATTTGATGTTGCCCTTTGTACCGGAAGTCTCGTCCCTAGCTGGAGCACCAGAGAGTCGTTCAGACACCGTCTTAAGTTTCGGTTGTGGTGCCTTGGCGATCACGGCATTCAGCCTCTTGTCCCTTGAGACCGGTTTGGCCGCCTGCTTTGCCAGGATTTCTGCCAGATGAACGCTTCCAGCAGGGTAGATGATGACGGAGCCAAACTGGCGGGGCAGTTCCTCCCACTGTCGACTGAGGCTTGCGGGGAGAACCACACGAGCATTGATCTTGACCACGTAAGGGATCGGGGTCGCGTTGGAAGCTGAATTCGTCTTAGGAGACATTGTCGTTGAAAGTTGATTTCTTGAAGACCTGCATGAAATAGCGTTATTTTAGTATAAATATAAATATGTATATTGATTGAGTTCGCATGAACGTTTAACCCGAAATATGGGAAGAAAGAAAGGTCCTACCGGGCATGCCAGAATCTGTAGGGTGTTTTTCGTCACCCCATTGAGATGGGAATACGCGCGCGCTTGTCAGGCGCATTACAGATTCCCCCTGCCTAGGGTAGGCTGAGGTTTATTGATTGCAGGGATCCAAATCTCCGGCAGCCGCGGACTAAGCTTCCGTTAATTACCCCTCGCCTTTGGAGCGAGAGAACCTCCGATTAACGGATCAAACATGTCATGCGAACTCAATGTGCAGTGTACGTGTTATGTTTTGAAATGGGGGTTTTGGATATATCGGGGGCCCCGCAGAGTTTTTACGGCGTCCCGCTACCCGGATAGCGGGGTGGGGGTCAAGGGGGCTAGCATCCCCCTTGCGGGTGCGGGGCAGCGCCCCGTTAGAAATTTTTTTCTAACAGGGACAGTGTCATGGAGTATGTGTGTGTGTTTGTATATGTATATATACATATATATATATACATAAGGGAAAAGGACATCCAAAGGATGCATGGGAGAAAGCGCTCGGGCGCTAGCACCTTTAGGCGCTAGCGCTTCACGTGCCAGGCACGTGGGCACTCGGACGCTAGCGCTTTAAGCGCCAGGGCGCTAGCGCTTTAGGTGCTAGCGCTTTGAGCGCAAGGGCGCTAACGCTTCGAGCGCAAGGACGCTCGGGAGGCAAAAGGGACTTGGTCCCTGCAACGGGAGTTGTACTTCCAGAAAGGAACACTTATTATTTTGTATGTATATATATATATGAGGAGTTAAACTCCTAGGATATTTTGAAGCTGATGAAGGGGCTTCTCCCCTTGAGCTCTGCATCTTCTCCAAAGTGGGGTTTCTGGAGATGAGTCTCCTTCTTCTTCCTGTCGTTTGGCCGGATCTTGGAGAAAGGGGGTGAGATTTAAAGATCTCCCCTTTTTGAGATCTAATGGAAAATTTGAGTTCCTCTTTATGGGTTTTGTGGTGAAAAACCTATTTAGTTTTATAAAAGGAAAAGTAAAACTCTTGATTTAATTCAAAAGAAAGAAGAAGGTTTTAGAACCTTGAGGAAGGAGAAGATCACAGATCTTGATGCTTTTTGGGAGAGAGAAAAAGTTGTTGAGATATTTTCATTACCTTTGCCTTTATAGGCTATACACTTTACATATAGCCCCTTGGGCTTTACAAAAATGGCATTTGCCCATTCCATGCTTCATGTGCTATTTCTTTTTGCACATAAGGCATAGGCTTTAAAAAAATTTGGCTTTATGCCCCTTTTCTTATATTTATTCATAAAATAAAATAAAAGAAATACAACAAAATTATTTATTACAAAATTTTTATTTTGGCATGGGGGGAGACCGGCCGCTTCATGTTCGGGCTCGACCCGGATATTGGCCCACTTGACCTGGGCTTGGGCCCACCTGGCTTGGGGTTGACTTTGATTTTGACTTGGTCAACTGGGGTGTAAATTTTTACCCCAACGCATTGGTACTGCCATGTCACTGTAGAACTGTTATATTCCGTAATACGTATATAGATGTTGATATGAGTAGGCTATTACACTGTAACAACCCTAATTTTCTTATACACTTTTTCCTATACAAAATTTTGAAATTAATTTTTTCAAAATCCAAAAAGGGGTATTTATTGCCTGAGCACAAGACTTAAGTAATTAATTAGCAATTTAATTACAAGAAGGAGCTTGTAGCTCATTGGTAAGACCTTGCATTGCTGAACCAAGCCACCAGAGTTCAAATCCCCTGCCCCACATTATTTTTTATATTATTTTGTTTTAAATTCTTTGGAAGCCCAACAGTCCACACACAATAACTCCCAGACGGCCGAATCACCAACTGAGGAAATGCGTCTCTTCATCTCCTTAACCCCCTGCATACTCTATTTATTTAGATCGGTTCAAGAAATCTTTGAAATACCCTATTTACTCCAATTTTTAATGATTTTATACATTTTTAAATTTTTTTTATTTAAAAACCCTTCATCTACCCTAACCCTAGCCTACCCTATAAATACACCCCCTACCCTCTACCCTCTCACTCACATTTCTGAGCCAACTCTCAAGAAAAATTCTTAGAACCCTAATGTGCAACCGAAATGAGCACGAGGCGAAGCTACGGCGAATTTCCCGGCGAACTTCCGGCGATCGTCCTAGGAACTCCCGGCGACGACGCAACACATCGGTGATTCCACTACTTCCCTCTCACCCTCTTGTGTGTCCTAAAACCCGTAAGCCCCAATTCTACCTATCTCTTCTATCTAAAACAATAGGTATTTACAAAACCCGACGGAATCGGAACAAATCCGATTTCCGATTCGGTTTCCTATAAAATTCCACTTCTCACTAATACAGTCATACATAAACTTCCTCATGTTGACTATTAAACACTAATCAAACAAATTGATCAAGTTTCATCACATGAAATGATAGCTATTTCAATTTATCGTATTTTTTACTTAAATACCATATTATTTCAATGCTTCATTTAACTCTATCAAACTTGCTATACATTTAAAGTAGATCACGAGATAACGATCTACCTCCTCACACACTTACATACAACCTAACATGATACTATCGAAAACTTTGAATACGGGAAAACGAATATTTTCATTTAAATACCCTATATTGAATAAAACCATTTATAAAAGATTTAGTATTGGAACACTTTTAAATAAATACCACTTATTAGGAAAATAGGACAAGGTTGTGGACATCAGTCGTTTATCTAAACCTGACTTTGTGGTGTCTAGGCTAGGCAAGTAAGAAAGGTAACTTTAAAAGGCCTATCTCACGGTGACTCGTGAGCGGATCTCTCCTTTCTTCACTTGTACTTACCTGGCCACAATTGGCGGTGAAGAGGTGATTTGAGGCATCTCACAACTTGTCGTTTTGGACCAGTTAGGAATAGTCTAGTTAACTTAGGAGACCCTAGAACATAGAATACGGAAAATTTACATCTTTACAAATAAATACCATTTACTTCATAAAACCGTTTTCTATTAGTATTTACAATCTTTGCAAAGCGTTGCTACAGCCCATTTTGGGGAACCCGTTCGGGATGGTGCGGATTATCGCACATCCTCGGGCTTAGTAGTGCGAGATTCAGACCTCCGCAAGGAGCATTCGGTCTCGAAAGATTTAAAATACGACATCTTAAGAAAATGAGATTTTTAAAATATAAAATATTTATTAAAATTATTTTTGTATAAATATATGTATATTTATCATCAAAATACCTATTTTGTTATGATATAAATATTCCACCTTTTTCTAAAAATCACAAGAATCAATTTTACACTAAAATACCATAAATTCCACACAAATCAATATTACAAATAAATACCTTTATTTATGAAATTAGGATATTTTCACTAGAAATATCACAATATAAAATCTACATTCATTACAACTCTAAAGACGAATAATAAATACTTTGGGTGCATTTTGAAAGGTATATAAAAGTATTTTTACATAAAAAAACCCCTCAAGTTCTATAAATTACCCTAAGGACCCTAGTAAACATAGGTTTAAGCGGGACCAATCTCTTGAGCCTCAGGAAGCCGGAGAAGTGGATGCTTGCCTATCAAAGGTAGACAAATTAATAAAAACAATCAAGACTTCAATTTACTTTACTAATTGTCTGACTCAGAGTGGGTCTCATTATAGTCTGACTTGAATATGATTCAAGTACAATCCACAATCTACAGTCTACAATATTATAGTCCAACATGAATCCATGAATCCAATTATCAATCTATACAACTTGACTGAACCGAACCATGGATATACATTCCATTTACATGATTCTCCAGTTACATCCATTTACATGATTATACGGTTACATCCGTTTACTGATATCATGGTTTCGGTTAGTCAACCAATTATACAATCTATACAGTTTACAATGCAAGACAACACAATACAACAATACAATCAAAACACTACGGAGTTTAAGGGATAGATTGGTACGGAAGGTGTTAAAAGTGGCACGAGACGGTAAGATTAAGACACCTAACATGAATCCAATTGTTGTTGTACCGTGGCATAAACGGTTCCTTGAGTTTCTGATACCTTAGTCTCCGGGGCAAGTGAGACTCCTCTCATATATACTGCCATCCTTCTGTACCAAGCTACAAACAACAGCGTTAATACAACATTACAACAATATAATACAACTTTAAAAGATACCTTCTTATTCTGTCTATTCTGCTTCCCTCTTATCTTTGGGACTTACCGAGCGATCTGTTCGCTGACGACATTTTCTTTCTTTCTTCTTTGAATGTCGTCAGGTGATCTAGACACTTCAGAGATTGAGCCCACTGCTGAAAATTTGGACCAGTTCAGTGAAGACCCCGAGCTCTAGTCATTGTACACTTTCCATTTCAGTACTTTTCATTTCTGCCATTGTTTAGGCATTGCTTTTATCGGTTGTATTTACTTTCCATGCATTGTACAAAAGAATGTTAATAAATAAAGTTGTTTTTATTATACCTTGTTTCTTGTGTTTTATTTTTATGTTGCTTAGATACGCTTAGCGTATTTACTTCACAGTAAATACGTAGCGGACCAGTCGCGTCCCCTTCGCCGTACACCGGGAAGCGGGGCGTGACATACACCTTTAGAACACTTGCACAAATACTAATAATTGTCATGCTGCACGAGCACAGACGCGTATGTTATACTACACATCATTAGTATTGCCATGACACAGTAGAATTGATACGTTTATTTAATTGTATGTTTTATTTATGCACTTTACCTTATAATCTGTTAAGCATTGTGAATACCAGTACTATAAATATTATATCTGATTTTATGAGTTTCCTGGACGTTTTACTTTTGATGATATATATCAGTGGTATGGGACGCTGTTATATATGCATATATATAATATATCATCAGGATGATCTATGCAAATATTCTCTTTCTTTACTTGATATTTCTGGATATAATGAGTTGGCGTCCACCATGAGTTTGATGTTTTATGATGGTTTTATTCCGAGCCGGATAGGGGCTATACGGTTTCGGACTTGTTATTATCCAGACTGAATGGGGGAGCTATACAGTCGGATACATGGTGGACCCGGGTCGAGACCGAAGGGCAGGAAAGCCGCATTATAGGCGGGGAGGCTAGCGAGGATACTCGATACCGGAGATAGAGATGAGCATGGCAGATATCCGAGGGATACTGACCGGGGTTTGATTTGGCACGGCGGATATCCAGGGATACCGATCGGGGCCAGGGATATCGGATGGCGATCATCTGCTGAGATAGTGTCGACGATATCTGCATTTACGTGTCGGTGATGGACACGAGAGATTTCTGATTTTGGGTGTCGATGCTGGACATCCATATATATTGATATGATTGCTATCATGAGGTACACAGTTAGATTACAGTTATTGTAACCGACCAGGACTGATCCGGGGGACAGTACCTATATATATATATATATTGTATGGGCATTCATATACACAAAAGGGAACTCAAACACGAGCTAGAGACTCGTTATTTTGAAATGTCTGATATTCTACTTGGATAGCATGATAGTTAGTGTTGCATTATGATACATACGCCTATCATATTTATTAGTACAGATTATGGTAGTACTATACTTATGACCTAGGTATCGTCGTGCATTTCGATTTCTATGTTTAGATGTACTTTTATTCACTGAGTTGGCAACTCATTCTCGTTGTGCCATAGTTTCTTGCAGGTTTTACCGCTTGGATTATCAGTGGCTTGGACACACATTCCTTTCGGTGATTGATTGGTAAGTGGGTTACTATTGTATCGTACCCACCCTTGATTATTCATATATTCTTATATTTAGTGAAAACTCCATCAACTTAGAAATGGTATATTGTGGACTTAGAAGCGAGACTAGAAATTGTGACGTCGCACTCATTGGAGTGACTTCTGATATAGATTGTTTGGCTGCTCCGTCGTTTGGACGTGGAAGCTAGCACCCGTTGGGATGCTATTTATATTATTATGTTGTATCGGGTTATACAAAAATGCAAAGGAGGTGCTGTCGAATTTCAAAACATCATAGATGCTTTTTCAAACATACTTAGTTAAATTTAAATGTTATTTAAACGGATTCCATCTGATGACTATTTTAAACTCACCTCCAATATTTTTAAAAGGGTTTAGATTCCGGGTTTCGGTTTACTTGGACCGCGTCGACGTCTTTAGATGTCACGTGATTTAAGTGCCGATCACGTGCCACATTTGGGTCATGACAAATTATTACCTTCATATGTCTGCTAAATTCGTCAAATTTTTATATTTCTCTAAGTCTAGACTTATTTTACATATTCTTACTTAAAGCTGTTGAAGAAAAGTATTTAATTTGTTATTTAGGATTAAAGTTTTAGTCCTATTAACGAATTTTCATTTTTATACAAAATAATTTAAGTTATATAATATATTTTATTCTACTAACTAGTTTTATTTATGCATCTTTACATGTATCAATACTCTGCCAGAATAATAATATATCATGTTATACATTCTTATAAAAAAAACTTACATATAGTTATGTAACAATAATACTAATTTTGTGTAAACTATTTGGACTTAACTGCATGTTTAACAAAGTATAGTTCTATTTCTCTATTTTATTGGTTGTTAAAATAAAAGTTGCTTCTGTGCCAATATCATGCACTTATCTAATCTCCAATATCTACAGCTATATACTCGATATTGTTCCAATCTCCAAATTTAGCATTATGTGAATCGTAAATGAGAACATTGGTTATTGTAATGTAAACTCTTTTACAAGTCAAGCAATGGTCTAAGAAGCGGCTTAGGCAACCACTTAAAGAAGCCGTAAGTTGCTCTGATTAGGCCTAAACAGGTGGAATTAAAAAGCCAACGTGCTTGATAAGCGCTTAAGCAGCCTAGCCCCCTAGGTGGGCACCTGAGCATGTCCGGCCCGTTTAATTTTCAAGAAAGTAAGAAACAGGTTAAGTTGACGTAAACTTTATCTAAGAATACCCGATCTAAAAAAACCAAGACTCATTCTCAAATATACAAGTTTCAAGATTATTCTCAAAACACATTCCCAAATTATCAAAAAAACCTAACCCTTGCTCACTCTCCTCACTCCCGCTGTCATTCCCACTCGCTCGTCTTGTCACCTCCCTTCGGTATTTCTCTGTACTTCGCTTGTTTTCAATTCTTTACAAGTTATCTCCATTCTTTTGATCTTCTCAAGTCTTTTCAAGTCCAAAACAATTATTTTCTTCTCGGTTCTCTCTTCTATTCTTCATTTCATCTCACAAGGGACATACTCTGTAATTTAGTATGTGAAGTTGCTTTATAAATCAAGTATATTTATTAATTACATTGTTCTTAGAATTTTTCTTGATTTTCTAAAAAAAATCTGATTGTTGCTATTTTATGTGTGTATATATCTATATATACAAAATTTAATTAAAAATTAAAAAACCGACAACTTAAACGGGTAAACGCTAGGCGGAATCCCAACAGCTCATGTCTGTCTCACATTTGTTTATAACCTTGAAGTCAATAAAATTTGCAAGTTGATTAATTGGTCTCAATGTTGTAAACGGATGCAGGGTTTGTTAGGTTGGCCGGTGAATAAAAAATATTTTGCTTATTCGGATTATGCGGGCCATCAATATTTTCATATAAATATTACGTATAAAAAATTCAAAAAATATAAACAAATAGAAAACTAATATACTTGTGGCCTAATGGTAAGACGTCCTAACTAAATCGGAAGATTGTGAATTTAAGAAAGAAGAATGAGGAGACAGAAATGAGAAGAGTGTGTTTATCAAATAATAAATGTAGGTCCCACTAGTATTTTTAATTACGTTGTGGATCCCACACTTGTTTTTTAGTTAATGATTTTTTTGGCCTAATAGACCAATTCAGTCAAATATTCGCGTTATTCGTCCGAATATACAGTTTGTGCGGCGAATATTCGATTTGAGTGTATATTTGATCAAATATTGCAGTTTCTTTTCGTTTTGTCACCGAATCAGAATATTCGGCCGAATATTCCATTCTTTTCAACACCGACCGGTCTTATTTTCATTTCTAAGAATGCCGTGAATAATTATGCAATATCGCTAGTACATTCTTACATAAGCTAAGATCACAAAAATTTAAATTTCTGAGGGAAACTTAACGGTTGCTACTAATACTAGTAACCACTAACCATAAAATTCAAATAGATTTCATGGCTTGTAATTGCTATCGCATCGCAAGTTTCAAAACCTAGCAAAAGGTTCAACCTATTGTCCAATCCAATAAATAGGCCCATTATAGGAACATTGCTCAAATCCATAATCCAAACTATTCACTATATAAATCATGAGGATATCCGGTAATGGGAAAAAACCATACATGTCGTGCCTCATCTTGTGTAGCTCAATTTCATAATAATAATAATAAGTTAGGACCAAGTCCCCATCTTTTAAATAGAAGTGCATCAAATTTTAGAAGCTTAAAGTCATTTGTAGATTCAATGCACATTCATTCCACAGAATTAAATTAATGAAAATTTTAGGGTAAAATATAATACAAAGAACCGTTGTCCCTAAGGTGTGTGAACCTTGCACCAAAATACCTGCAATCTCTAATCAAAGCATCTTCTCCTTCCTCTTTAACTTCTAGAGTTTATTTTTTAAATAACTCAAAACATCTCATACCTATGGTTCATGATTAAAAATTAATGTAGTAAATATCTTTTTTTATATGTTGCAACCATAACCTTCTGTATGTACTCTTCCACTAAACCTATGGGCCTGTAAAATTTGAAATAACTTATTTCGCTATTCCTTGGGGATTTCCTAGTAGCCATTGATCGTCCCCATGTATCGTATCATATCCATGGCAAATTGTTCCGTTTCAGGCTAGTACAGCGGGATCGAGAGACCAAGCGATGCTATTTGTGGCACCGATGCGGCACCAATCTCTGGAAGAAGCTAACAATTGCCGAAGCAGGTACACGTTGAGTTTTCAATGAGAATTGAGGGAGCACTTGCAGGAACGGAAGGATTGGGTACAATAACTTTGTTTTGTTTAATCCTTGTATTGAATATACATTTCCATTCATAATGAGTGAGATATTAAGTTGAATATTTACTTTTATTTACAATAAGCCTCGTATATAAATATCTATTCTTGCAACAATACATTGATTTGCCACCAGAAAATTGTTTCAGTCTAATAAAAGTTTGGAGATTTTTGGAGAAAGAAGGGGAGCATTCTTCGGCTTATACCATAGGTAGACTTTATACAGACTATTCATTTTTGTTTGATGAGAAGTTGAATACATATTGGTGCTATCCAGGACGGAGGTGATGGCGGCTATTGTGAGATCCTCAGATCCAAAGAGCATGACATGGAAAACAGGCTCACCAAAAAGGATTTGAATATGTATCAATATAAACATTTTGTATGATATACATGTTTGATTTTGCTTCTTAAAATTACATGTTGCACTTTGCAGCACAAATTGCGAGTGAGTGAGCAAGAAACTGGACACCCAACAAGAGATCAATTGAAGAAGCACTTCTCATTGGATTTCTTCACATGAAGAGACCAATGATTGGAACAGATAAAGAGGATTCATGTAACGATAGTCAGTATTCAATCTTCTTTTTTTACTCCCCTTCTCAAAACACATATGATTTAATGTCTGGTATGGCATGGATGCATGCATGCCTTTTAATATGTTCTTCACTAAAGCATTGCCAAAAATCTATTTATAATGTTAAATTCTTTATGGTTCATCAAAAATTGTAAAAAGTTGAATCTCAAAACAATTCCCCTAGTCCTCGCCGCTCTACTAATTATTACTATGCTGCTTCCTGATCGTCTTATACATGTATGTTCCACATTCCAAATCCATTCATACCAATTTTCTCTCTCCTCAGCTCACCTCAATTGAACTCTACAAATGCACTAACTTCTGATCCTTCATGAAAGTTTGAGGGAGAAAACAAACACACATCAGCAAACATCAAGATTTCAGTCAATTTTTCTCTAAATCAGGTACTAGCTATCAATCTAAGGGCGAAATTTCCCAACTTTGATGAATTCAGGCAAAAAAGAAAAAGAAAGCTTACCTCTTTCTGTTTGTGAGCGATTGGAGCTGAGGAACTGAGAGGGGTGCTGCTCTCTGGGCTTCCTCTCGATGACAGCCGTGGAGGTCGCCGGAGATTCTGGGGTTTGAGGAGCTGAGGATGGGCGAGGGGAATGCTTCTTTAGGGTTTTGGGGAAGCTTAGGGGTTTAGGGCTTGGGTTCGTATCCCACGATGATCGTACTCGAGTTGATAATACAGAGGCCATCGCCATAGCCGCAGCTGATGCCAACGCCATTGCTTCCCCTCTTCTCTTCGCACTTCGATTTTGATGAGGAACTTATCCTGGGGACAAATTGTGCAAAACCAACGTTTGTATTGGTTCTTTTTGTTAAACTACAACTGTTAATTTGCACGTCCGAATGCACGTATATCTGTTAGGTTCATCCGTTCATGCATCTTAAGGTTAATTGCACACAGATCCCGAACTATCTCGGCTTGAGCAATTATAGCCCAAACTATAATAACTAGTTACATATACTTGCATATGATAAGGAAAAATCAGTACAAAATTCTTTTTACTAACTTTGTTCATTCCCAATAAGAGATACTTTGTATTAAAAATTGTTGAAGGACATAAAGTTAATTGCATGTATATGAGATAATGACATGATGCTCTTACTTAGAATGCTCACATGTATTTTTCTCCTTTTTTGCATTTTTTAATGGAAAAATGAGAATTTTTTTTGTGTCATCCTATGAGTTTGAGTTATAATAGTAGAGATAATCACTTACGCATCCTATCATTAATATATATTTTCTTAATACCCATTTTACCCCTTTCTTCTTCTCTTCTATTTAAAAAAACCAATCTTTATTCCTAAAATACCAATATTTTAGCCATAATCTAAAAACTTGATGTTGTTTTTTATTCCATCACACTTCCAAACTTTTTTCTAAACTTTTTTCTATTATCGGAAGGTATTTAAGTTTTTAACTTTAATCTAAAAACCTGATGTTAATATATTCTCTCCATTAATTTCAAAAAGGGAGAAAAGAAATTCAAGATGAGTATTTTTCAATTTTATTTTATTATCATTTTATTTAGTTGATTTTGCTAAGATTTTCTTCTCATTAGATTATTAGGGTTATGAGTTTTTCATGTTTGAAGAGAAAGGAGAAAAATGGTATAATGGGAATTAGAAAAACATTTTTCTATTAGAGGGAGTAAAAGTGTTTATTATGATACCTGAAGGGGTATACATGCTCCACCTCACATACTACATGGTGTATCCACAATTAACCCTTAAGCAAATATAATACTAGTGTATTGCACGTGCGATGCACGTATACCTATAATTTCCGTTAAGATTATCTAAAAAAATCGAAAAGAAAATTAAAGGGAACATTCCTTAATACATGTAGATATAAATCATTCTTTAAGAATAGAGATCATCGTCTTTATATCATCATGATTTCTCAAACAATGCATACTCTCCTTCCTTGTTCTTCATCTTTTTCTTTACTGTAAACAATAACTGTTAGTTTAGCGACATGTGAAGCTTGTTTTAACCCATGATCTAAAGTTAGTTGTCATTCATAAACTAAAAAGTAGTTTTTATTAGACAAGCAGTTATTATTATCAAATCATTTGATATCTTTTTGTGTGATTTCAATTTTTTCCCCTTCATTTTTTGTGTTGATTTATATTTTCAATTTCTTTTTCTACAAGAATGGCATGTAGCATTCAACGAACGTTTGTTATACCCCAGAGAATTTGAGTTATAATAATAGAGATAAACTATTAAAATCAAATAAGAATAAACTCACCAGCTTCTTCAAAGAAAGAATACTATACCAATATTCCTTTCCCTAGCTCAACCGAAATTAAGCTAAAATCAACTTTTTATGAGAAAATTTATAATAACTGATTGGTAATTTTTAATGCATATTTTATAACCACGATTATCTTTATCATGTCATATGTAATACTTCGCAAATGTATTTTTGTGATATTTGCAGGTGACATGAGCTTAATTGCAAAAAGAGAAGAAAAGAAACCAACACGTAAGCTTTACGTCGATAAAACGAGTTAAAGAGAAAACAAAAGCGTATGGAAAAAATTTACAGTGATCTAAATAGCCAAAAACAATCATTTCAGAGCAAGAAAGTCTGGGGCCAAAGTGGGGCTCATTTATCCAAAATTGCCTAGCTTTTAGCTGAACTAAACCGGCTTTTAGCCAACCATCCTTAGCAAAATATTCTCGATTTTTCTCTGTAGATTTGTTATTTTCTTGTAAATCTGTTGGTACCCTGTATTCAATAGAACTCCTATATACAATCATCGACACATAGGGCTAGGGTTTTTTAATCCTCTCTTGGGGATATCTCTTCTTTCCTTGTTATTTTGGTGGCTAGGGTTTGAGAGCAAGATCTAGATTGTAAGCAACTTAACTTTACTTTATTTTAATTATGTCTCTTTTAATTACTTGTTTTTATTTTTATGCCATGGGTAGGTAATGCCACGTCCCGTTTCTCAGTAAATAGAAACGGTGACGTGACAAGCCTATAGCATATTTATTACGAGAAGGTCATTTCTCTTAATAAATATATTAAGCGTAAATAAGCAATATAACAAAGTGCAAGAATAACAAGAGTAATAAAATCCAATATCGATATATTACATTCAAGATTTCGTAATTTTCAACTGATACAATATATCTGAACAATAAACATAAGATGAAGGTAAAGAGGCTAAACATGTGGTATACTAAAAGGAAAGCTGTAATAACCGTGAAGATAAACAAAACTATTCGTCCACTTAAGAAGTGAGATGAAAATACTCTTCGTTGACTGCTTCTAAATCCTCTGTCCCAAATCCACCTGACGAATATTTCAAGAGACAAAGAGATAGATAGAATGCCCGTCAGCGAACTAGCGCTCGGTAAGTCCCAAAAAAACATGAATGTGAAATATAAAGGTACAGTGATAAGTTGGAAAAAGATATCATGAAGCAATGGACTAAGTGCGATATAATGATTAAACGGGTCATTTAATATAAGC
Source organism: Agapanthus africanus (assembly GCA_030015575.1). Classification (NCBI taxonomy): domain Eukaryota; kingdom Viridiplantae; phylum Streptophyta; class Magnoliopsida; order Asparagales; family Amaryllidaceae; genus Agapanthus; species Agapanthus africanus. The sequence continues at coordinate 136,980,223 of CM057344.1, read as the reverse complement.
ATAGCAAATATATGTAACATAGTAATTCTATATAATATGGTAAATAACGACAATTATGTAAGCATGATAATGAAACATGAGCATAGTAAACAAGTATAGAAATGGCTGTGTAGTATAGATATAGTGAATATGAAGTGAATATCAATGTGTAAGTATAATTATTCTAACGTGGTTGTTTGTAGTTTAATAAATAAGGTATTCACATATACGAGAAAAGTCTAACCTACCCCATAGATTAAGGTAACATGTAGCACAAGGCCCCGCCATAACCCACGGGACAATGGTACATGAATTCATGTAGGTGTCTTTTAAAGTGACCTCTCGTGCTAAGATATACATTCCGTACCAATATACCCCTTATTCTCGCGTATTGTAGTGTATAGTTCAAGTTACAAGTCTTGGCCGAATCCATGAATATAAAGAGTACAAGTTCATATTCAAATTGTATTCAGGTATTCATATCAAGTTATATTCATGGTTCGGTCAAGTCAAGTCCAGTATGTAATTGGATTATGTCAAATATAAAATATCTAATTATGTTTTCATATACATGCAACAATTCAAAGATCGAGAAAAACAAGATAAACATGTTCGAATAGCATGAAATGAGTCAAATATATTATTCAAATAACGACTATAAATAATGTTGTAAAGAAGGATTGTGTACGACTAATTAATCAAGTCAACCAAATTAGGAATATAAACAAAAATACAAATCTAAGTGTTGTGCACGCGTGAGTTCCAGTCGCGCCTAAATACGACTACCGGTTTGGGAGATATACCATTTTCGTTTCATCGTGCAGAACAGATCAGAATCTATCCAGCACCGTCGCATATTTTTAAAATATAGTTTGGGTCAATTTCCATCAGGTTTCAAGTTACAAAAATTATTAGAAAATTGTAAGTCTTTCGATATACTTATCCAAAACACTAAAATTCGCGTGATTTGGATTTCTGAAGCTTTAGTTATGATCATTTTAATATCAGCGTTTAAAACAGAAATTCAGATTTCTGGACTGCAATTATATATTACATTGCAAAGCCTATATCGGGTTGTTTCATAAGTTTCTAAGTAATCTAATATACAGGAAATTATAGCTCTATCAATTGTGCATCTACACATCTAAATTTTGTCATGAACGGACATCGGAATTTCGAATTATGTCCTATTTAAAAACAGTGTGCGAATCAGGACAGATTCGTCGCTTAATATTGTAATGCATTTTTCTATATTTTACGTCGGTTTTCAGTAAAAACTCAAAACTAAGAAAATCTAAATATTTCTGTCACGACCCGCAGGGTACGGAACGTGACTAGCACTTAAGTTTACGAAACGTCTCAAGACGTCCGTAAAATAAGTAAGCCAAAGCCCAGAAACCAAAACCAAATAAGCAAAAGAGTGAAGGAAAACCAATCAATTGAAAGCGAGTTTATCAAATAAGTCATATCAAACCTTTTTAAAAACAATATCAATTTTTCCGAAAAATTTCGGCAGAGCCTCCCTTGTAAATACTGGCCCCCAAAATGGGTACAATAAGAATATATATAAATACAACAAATAAGGCATCCCCAAGCGGGAGCTAGCTCTTCGCCACAAGGCGGTCACAAATCCCACGCAATATAAAACAACAACATGCAAAATAATCATAAAGAAGCATAAGAAAAACCGCATGTCGACTCAAGTGAGCTCGACCCCAAAATACAGCATAAAAAGTTCACAAATCTCACAGTCTCATATCTAGGTCAATATACAACAATACTGGTAGATACAGTAGATGGAATACTCTAGATACAAGGAATATACAAGATGGTACAAAAATAATAATACAACCCACCTACGAGCAAAAACCTCGAGTCCTGGCAAGAGAAGCAAAAGAAGCGGTGCGCCCGCCGCTACTGTGCTGACGGAGCGGACCTGCAAAAGACTGTGGCACAACGGGGGTGAGTTGCCAACTCGTGAGTAATAAATAACATCTATAGAGGCTATCGCAAGTATGCACACAAGCATCCTAGCATCTATAGTATAGGTATAGCAGGACATAATAGCAGGTATGTACGCAATATGAATATACTAGCAGGTATGAATGCAATGTGAATCAACTCGTGATCTGAATGTGTAAGTATAAGAAATCATGTTTTTCCTTTAGGAATCTCTTTTGAAATACCAGCACAATACCAATAGAATCAACAAGAACCTGTGTCCAGCAACGACACCTCAAAACTATCACAAATCTCATATATCCATGTCATAGTATCTCTGGCCTCAGCCATCCGGCTGACCCATCTCAATATCAATATCTCATCATCTCGCGGCCACGGTCGGTATCCTCTGGATATCCGCCGTGCCAAACAGTCACCGGTAGGTAATCCGTCCCCTGCCAGGCTTATCGTCAGCAACACAAGCTTCTTGCCCCGGGGTACCTTACCGGGCCTACCATGTACCCGAGACGGTTCATCCAACTCCTCGAAACGGGTCTCGAAAACCACAACAAACTCATGGTGGACGACACTTACATCACTAGAAAACCGCAATTTACATATTTAAAAAAAATAATAAGTTTAGAAATTTTGCAGCTTTCCCCCGAAATCCAGAAATATCACAAAATCTCAAGAAATCCTCATAAATGCATATGCCAATGATAATGAATGCATATGGTATCAATAATCAAGTTGCGATGTATGATTGATAGACTAGGCATGAACAAATAACACGATGAGGTACATGTACATGAATAGCAATCCTACAATTTCATTTTAAGGAATTAAAGGCAATAGCACAGATTTAAGCATCAATTATAGTAAAAGGTTTCAAATTGTAGGTTATCTAGTGTGGTGGCATGGCAATTACCAGGGCGTGTGTGTAAGCATGAATAGTGCTCGTGCTGCATATAAAAACCCTGGCAATGGTGCAGGTGTCTTATAGAATGGGTTCGCATATGTAGGTCAAATAAGGTATGGATGTAGTTACTAATATCACTAAAATCTTAACTACTTAAACTATCGGGAGACTCGCGCCATCCAAACGATAGTCCCCCGTAGATGTTAAATCTACTCACCGGAATCCCTAGCTAGCCACGTCCAATCACCGCTTTCCCCTTCCGTACCGCGTCTGACATCTCCGCGACCGAACCTGGAATTTACATCAATACCAAACATAGGGTTACATATCAAGAACGACGCAAATCCCAAACGAAAATACTAACATTCACAAGCTAGGTACAACGTGCACAAGGTGCGCGGAACACACGCGAAAATCGCAAAAACTAACTAAAATCGTCGATTTGGTCGCCCGGCAAAGCTAAAACCCGAACACTAAAAAAAACCGCACTCACACATCCTAAATGTCATAGGATATGCCAAAAATATTATCAAGATATCGCAAATAATTCATCACAATATTTTTATAAAAACCTAGTAAGCACTAAAAATTCCAAATATCGGCGCAACATCGCCGTTTTTGCGATAAAGTGCTCACATCATCGCACAATCCTACAATCCACACAACTAGCTAGCCACAACACTCAATTTAACTCATTTACCATGCTTCAAAACATATTTTCCATAAACAAACCCTTTCTAGAATTTCATAACTAGCAATCTTAATCCAAACTATACAGGAAAAACCCTAAATTAACACTAGTTTATAGCCCAATTAGCAAGTTAACCTCTTAGATTAGGTTAGCAAAACAACTAGATAACAAAATAACTTAATTAATTTCATAATGGTGTTCTAAACCATAATTAAAAGTCAAGCCATGAACTAAAAAAAACTAGATTAGAAATTAACACTAATTTAACATTTCAAAGTTCAAATTTAGCATAATACAACTAACAATTAACCATAGATTAGAAATTATACCTCCCAAGCCTAAACCCTTGGTTGCTCTAACCACTCAAGACACCTCTTTTCTCCAAGATTTGAACAAATTTAGGTTTGAGAGGAGGTGGAAAAAGGGTTTGCTTTGAATTTGTGAAAGAAATTTTGGATTTTGATGGATTTTTGTGATAAAAATGAAGCAAAAAGGGAATGAGAATTGGGGAATTTTCTTGGGCTGTTGCTGCAGGAATTCTCAGCTGTTAAGGAGTGGGGAGAGGTGTAGGAGAGTTGGGGAAATGTGTAGAGAAAGTTTCAAAGTCAAAAGACCAAGTCAAACAACAAAACCCATACCCAATTTAATATATTAAAACCCTTATCATATCATTTTGTTCAAATGAGATGGGGAAAAATTTTGTGGGCTTGCTGCTGAGGTGGGGCCGGCCAAGAGGGTGTGAGGATGAGTGTGAGAGAGTGCACAAATTTTTTTATGCAAAAAGACCCCCTACAAGTCCAAAATTGCAAGTTTTAGCTTAAATTCAATAAATTTCGTTTTCCATAATAAAAATTAGTTAAAACTTGAAATAAAATACTAAAAATTTATATTACAACTAGATTTTAATTAACATGATTTTAAAGATTAAAATTAGCCCAAAGAAATTTGTATTTATCGCTAATTTAATGTATTTTCTTACCGGTTTAAAATAATATTAAAAAATTGAAAAATAGGGAAAAAATTTTAAATGACCAAAAATTAATAAGTAACTCATTAGCTACTAAAAACTAGCAATTACCTATCCAAATTAGGTATAATTAGTCCTAAACTGCAAAATAACAAAAAAGACGGTTTACGGAAAAATACCGAATTTTCACCGATTTTCAGGAAAACATCAAAACGACTTTTCAAGGCGCTACAATCTTCCCCCCTTAAAGAAATTCGGTCCCCGAATTTAAAAATATAGCTACGCGTACCTTCAAAAAGATGGGGATATTTCTTCCTCATCTCGCCCTCGGCCTCCTAGGTGACCTCCTCGCTGCTCGGGCCACGCCAAAGGACCTTGACGGTCGGTATAACTTTCGATCTCAACTTCTTCACCTGCCGATCCAGGATGGCCACCGGCTGCTCTGCAAAAGAAAGGTCGCACTCTAGCTGGACTGTCGGGTGCTGAATCGCATGCGAAGGGTCGTGAAGGTACTTGCGGAGTATCGAAACATGGAAGACGGGATGAACATCGGGAAAGCTGGTGGAAGCGCCAAATGATATGCAACTGCGCCGACACGCTCGAGAATCTCGAAGGGACCCACAAATCTGGGACTAAGCTTTCCTTTTCGCCCAAATCGCATCACGCCCTTCATCGGAAAGACCCTCAGAAAAACATGATCGCCAACCGTGAACTCTAGTCTGCGACGGCGCCTGTCTGCATACGATTTCTGCCTGCTCTGAGCTGCTCTCATCCGGTCTCGAATCAACTGTATCTTCGCTGTCGTCTCCTCAATAAGCTGCGGCCCCAAAATACTGCTCTCGCTGAGCTCGGTCTAACAGACGGGCGATCTGCATCTCCTCCCATACAAAGCCTCGAAAGGTGCCATCTGAATAGTATCCTGGAAGCTGTTGTTGTAGGAGAACTCCACTAACGGTAAATGACGATCCCAGCTACCGCCGAAGTCTAAAACGCACGCTCTGAGTATGTCCTCGAGAGTTTGAATGGTCCGCTCTGACTGGCCACCGGTCTGCGGATGAAACGCTGTGCTGAAGCTCAAACGAGTGCCCAAAGCCTCCTGAAGTCTCTGCCAAAGTCGGCTGGTGAACTGGGTGCCTCGATCTGACACGATACAAGTCGGTACGCCATGCAACCGCACGATCTCGTCGATGTAAAGCTGGGCATACTGAGCGAAGCTGAAAGTGGTCTTCACAGGCAGGAAGTGAGCCGCTTTCGTCAATCGATCTACGATCACCCAGATGGAGTCGTACCCTCGACTGGTCCTGGGTAGACCCACAACGAAATCCATCGAAATCTGTTCCCATTTTCACTCTGGAATGGGTAACGGCTGTAGCTCTCCTGCGGGCCTCTGGTGCTCGGCCTTGACTTGCTGACAAGTCAGGCATCTCGATACAAACTCCGCAATGTCCCTCTTCATCCCGTCCCACCAGTAGGTCTCTCTCATATCATGGTACATCTTGGTGGAACCGGGGTGGACACTATACACTGATCGGTGTGCCTCCTCAAGAATGTCGCGCCGCAATCCATCAGCATCTGGTACGCACAGTCTAGATCCATATCGTAAAATCCCCTGATCATCAATCACGAACTCGGAAAATCTGCCCTGTCCCATCTGTGCCATGATCTCTGAGCAACGGTCGTCTCTGCGCTGTGCCTCATATATACGGTCATGCAACTGTGGGCATGCACGAACATGCGCGAGCTGTCCCCATGTCTGAGTGAACTCGAACTCAACTCGGCCGTCGCATAAAATCTGCCAATCTGCTGACGACTGCCTCTGCACTGCGCGCAAATAGGATAGACTACCCCCGGGCCTCCTGCTCAAAGCATCTGCTACTACATTCGCCTTGCCTGGGTGATATAAGATCTCGCAGTTGTAGTCTTTCACCAACTCCATCCAACGACGCTGTCTGAGGTTCAGGTCTCGCTGCTAAAATATGTATTTTAAGCTCTTGTGGTCTGTGAATATTTGGCACGACTCGCCATATAAGTAATGTCGCCAAATCTTCAGTGCAAAGACCACTGCAGCCATCTCCAAATCGTGAGTGGAGTAGTTCTGTTCATGCTTCTTCAACTGCCGAGAAGCATATGCGATCACCCGGCCATGCTGCATCAATACGCATCCTAACCCCACTCGCGAAGCATCACAGTAGACCACAAATCCGCCTGATCCCGAAGGCAAAGATAATACCGGCGCCGTAGTCAAACAAGTCCGTAGCTGCTGAAAACTGCGCTCGCACTCCTCTGTCCAAACGAAAGGAACTCCCTTCCGAGTCAAACTGGTCAAAGGTGCAGCTATACGGGAGAAGTCCTGAACAAAATGCCTGTAGTAGCCCGCCAAGCCTAGAAAACTACGGATCTCAGTAACCGATGTAGGTCGGGGCCACTGCTGAACAGCCTCAATCTTCTTCGGGTCCACACATATGCCGTCTCTCGTAATCACGTGACCCAAGAATCCGACGCTGTCCAGCCAGAATGCACACTTGGAGAACTTTGCGAACAGCTGGTGCTCCCTCAGAGTCTGTAACGTAATCCGCAAGTGCTGCTCGTGCTCCTCTCTGCTCCGGGAGTACACTAAGATATCGTCGATAAACACAATGATGAACAAGTCAAGATACGGCCTGAATGTACAGTTCATCAAATCCATGAATGCTGCTGGGGCGTTGATGAGTCCGAACGACATCACCAAAAACTCATAGTGGCCGTAGAGTGTGCGGAAAGCTGTCCTCGGTATATCCTCCTGTCGAACTCGCAGCTGATGGTATCCTGATCGCAAGTCGATCCTCGAAAAATACCCCGCACCCTGAAGCTGGTCGAACAAATCATCAATGCGTGGCAACGGATATCTGTTCCGCACGGTAACCTTGTTCAGCTGGCGGTAGTCGATACATGAGCGCAAACTTCCATCCTTCTTCTTGACAAACAGGACCGGAGCACCCCACGGAGAAACACTAGGTCGAATAAGCCCCTTATCTAACAAATCCTGCAACTGATCCTTCAGATCTCGAAGCTCTGCCGGGGCCATCCGATAAGGCGGTATAGAAATAGGCCCCGAGCCGGGAATCAAATCGATGCAGAACTCAACGTTGCGCTCAGGCGGTAGCCCAGGCAGCTCGTCAGGGAAAACATCAGGGAACTCACAAACAACCGGAACCTGGTCCAACGGAACCTCTGTAGCTCTAGTATCACAGACATAGGCTAAGAATCCCTGACATCCCTTTTGCAAGAGCTGACCAGCGTGAAGAGACGAAATCAAGCTGGGAAGGGTGACGCTGCGATCTCCCTGAATAACAAGGACTGGCTCTCCCGAAAAGCTAAATCCGACCGCCTTCTCACGGCAGTACACCGAAGCATAACAAGTGGCGAGCCAATCCATGCCCAGAAGCACATCAAAGTCCAACATATCGAGGAGAATCAAATCAACCGATGAATCCCTCTCCCCGATACGAACAGAACACAATCGAAACACAAAACGAGCGACAAACGACTCGCCTACCGGAGTAATAACAACAAGCGGCTGATCTAACGACGACGACTCACGGCCCAACATCGGTGCAAAGTGTGCAAAGACGTACGAATGTGTGGAACCTGGGTCGAACAATACTCGTGCGTCGAAAGAACAAACTGGCAAGGTACCTGTCACAACGGCGTTGGATGCCTGCGCATCCTGCGGTGTCAAAGCAAATACTCGAGCCTGTCCTCCACCGATAGCTGGCTGACCTCGGCCTCTGCCTCTACTTCCTCGTCCTCTCTGAATAGGACCGCCGCGTCCACGGCCTCTGGGTGCACCTAACTGGCGTGGAGCATCGCCTGTGGTAGGAAGTAGGGCTCTCTGGGGAGGGGGTGGTGATGGTGGTAGGGTCACATGCGGAACTGTCGCCGCTCCCTGTCGTCTCGCCGGACAGTCTCTGATAAGATGGTGCGGACTCCCGCACCCAAAACACCCTGGCGACGGCTGCTGTCCCTGGGGATATGAACCATATAACTGACCCCGTCCAAATCCTCTGCCGGACCCATCCCTCGGAAAGAATCTGGCACGCTGCCTCTGAGACGGCACCTCGGTGCGAATCCTCTTCGGCCCAGAAACGGCCGAAGTCTGTGATATGCGTGCCTCCATCCGTAATGTCGTATCCATAGCAGCTGAATAAGTGTCGTAGTGCTGGGCGCCAATGGCAAGATATAGCTGGGCATCAAGTCCCTGTACGAACCTCTTCACTCTCTTCGCTTCGGTATCTACCAGGTACGGGGCATATCGGGACAACTGTGTAAACTGAACGTCATACTCAGAAACCGTCATCCCAGGTGTCTTGACCAAGGCCTCGAAGCTACGAGCTCTGGCGTCACGAACGCTCTCTGGGAGGAAACAAGCTAGAAAGACCGCTGTAAATTCGGCCCAAGTCATAGGCGGTAAACCTGCAGCTCGACTTCTCAAGACCGACTCCTACCATATCTGCGCGAGACCCTCTAGACGGAAACTCGCAAGCTCCACCCATCGATCATCCGAACATCTCAGCGAACGGCAGATCCTGGCTAAACTGTCAAGGAACGTCTGTGGGTCCTCCGCTACCTCGGTGCCGGTGAATACTGGAGGTCTCAGCCTCATGAAATCCTGTAGTGAAACCGGGATGGTCACGGCGGTAGTAGGAGCAGGTATCATAGTAGTCTGGGATGTAGCAGGTGCGTCATCCGGCCTCGGTATACGACTGGATGCAACTAGGGATCCTACCATCTGACGTAGCTCCTGCATACTCCCCATCATCTGTCGCAACTCCTTCATACCAGTCTCAAGCCTATCCATACGGCCTGGGGAAGGTGGATCGGTCTGTCCCTGCGGCGTAGCCATACCACCCTGCTCAGTCCTAGTCTCGGACGGGCCAGCTCGAATCTCGTCTCGGGCAGCAGCCTTCTGTGCTCTCGTAGCCTTCGGCGGCATAGTGGCTGGTACAGGAAAAAGGATAATAAGAACAATGCAATAGAATCATAGGATACACGGAATTGAAGAAGGAATTTCAAGCAAGTATATCCTAAAGTCACTTAGGCGGAGTACCGTATCGCAAGTATGCCGCTGACATACACACACTACGTTACCCTACTTAAGTCACTTACTCCATCTACCAAGGGTCATCCTACACTCAAAAAGGTAAAACCTATCACTCTGATACCAACTTTGTCACGACCCGCAGGGTACGGAACGTGACTGGCACTTAAGTTTACGAAACGTCTCAAGACGTCCGTAAAATAAGTAAGCCAAAGCCCAGAAACCAAAACCAAATAAGCAAAAGAGTGAAGGAAAACCAATCAATTGAAAGCGAGTTTATCAAATAAGTCATATCAAACCTTTTTAAAAATAATATCAATTTTTCCGAAAAATTTCGGCAGAGCCTCCCTTGTAAATACTGGCCCCCAAAATGGGTACAACAAGAATATATATAAATACAACAAATAAGGCATCCCCAAGCGGGAGCTAGCTCTTCGCCACAAGGCGGTCACAAATCCTACGCAATATAAAACAACAACATGCAAAATAATCATAAAGAAGCATAAGAAAAACCGCATGTCGACTCAAGTGAGGTCGACCCCAAAATACAGCATAAAAAGTTCACAAATCTCACAGTCTCATCTCTAGGTCAATATACAACAATACTGGTAGATACAGTAGATGGAGTACTCTAGATACAAGGAATATACAAGATGGTATAAAAATAATAATACAACCCACCTACGAGCAAAAACCTCGAGTCCTGGCAAGAGAAGCAAAAGAAGCGGTGCGCCCGCCGCTACTGTGCTGACGGAGCGGACCTGCAAAAGACTGTGGCACAACGGGGGTGAGTTGCCAACTTGTGAGTAATAAATAACATCTATAGAGGCTATCGCAAGTATGCACACAAGCATCCTAGCATCTATAGTACAGGTATGGCAGGACATAATAGCAGGTATGTATGCAATATGAATATACTAGCAGGTATGAATGCAATGTGAATCAACTCGTGATCTGAATGTGTAAGTATAAGAAATCATGTTTTTCCTTTAGGAATCTCTTTTGAAATACCAGTATAATACCAATAGAATCAACAAGAACCTGTGTCCAGCAACGACACCTCAAAACTATCACAAATCTCATATATCCATGTCATAGTATCTCTGGCCTCAGCTATCCGGCTGACCCATCTCAATATCAATATCTCATCATCTCGCGGCCACGGTCGGTATCCTCTGGATATCCGCCGTGCCAAACAGTCACCGGTAGGTAATCCGTCCCCTGCCAGGCTCATCGTCAGCAACACGAGCTTCTTGCCCCGGGGTACCTTACCGGGCCCACCATGTACCCGAGACGGTTCATCCAACTTCTCGAAACGGGTCTCGAAAACCACAGCAAACTCATGGTGGACGACACTTACATCACTAGAAAACCGCAATTTACATATTTAAAAATAATAATAAGTTTAGAAATTTTGCGGCTTTCCCCCGAAATCCAGAAATATCACAAAATCTCAAGAAATCCTCATAAATGCATATGCCAATGATAATGAATGCATATGGTATCAATAATCAAGTTGCGATGTATGATTGATAGACTAGGCATGAACAAATAACATGATGAGGTACATGTAGATGAATAGCAATCCTACAATTTCATTTTAAGGAATTAAAGGCAATAGCACAGGTTTAAACATCAATTATAGTAAAAGGTTTCAAATTGTAGGTTATCTAGTGTCGTGGCATGGCAATTACTAGGGCGTGTGCGTAAGCATGAATAGTGCTCGTGCTGCATATAAAAACCCTGGCAATGGTGCAGGTGTCTTATAGAATGAGTTCGCATATGTAGGTCAAATAAGGTATGGATGTAGTTACTAATATCACTAAAATCTTAACTACTTAAACTATCGGGAGACTTGCGCCATCCAAACGATAGTCCCCCGTAGATGTTAAATCTACTCACCGGAATCCCTAGCTAGCCACGTCCAATCACCGCTTTCCCCTTTCGTGCCGCGTCTGACGTCTCCGTGACCGAACCTGGAATTTACATCAATACCAAACATAGGGTTACATATCAAGAACGACGCAAATCCCAAACGAAAATACTAACGTTCACAAGCTAGGTACAACATGCACAAGGTGCGCGGAACACACGCGAAAATCGCAAAAACTAACTAAAATCGTCGATTTGGTCGCCCGGCAAAGCTAAAACCCGAACACTAAAAAAAACCGCACTCACACATCCTAAATGTCATAGGATATGCCAAAAATATCATCAAGATATCGCAAATAATTCATCACAATATTTTTATAAAAACCTAGTAAGCACTAAAAATTCCAAATATCGGCGCAACATCGCCGTTTTTGCGATAAAGTGCTCACATCATCGCACAATCCTATAATCCACACAACTAGCTAGCCACAACACTCAATTTAACTCATTTACCATGCTTCAAAACACATTTTCCATAAACAAACCCTTTCTAGAATTTCATAACTAGCAATCTTAATCCAAACTATACATGAAAAACCCTAAATTAACACTAGTTTATAGCCCAATTAGCAAGTTAACCTCTTAGATTAGGTTAGCAAAACAATTAGATAACAAAATAACTTAATTAATCTCATAATGGTGTTCTAAACCATAATTAAAAGTCAAGCCATGAACTAAAAAAAACTAGATTAGAAATTAACACTAATTTAACATTTCAAAGTTCAAATTTAGCATAATACAACTAACAATTAACCATAGATTAGAAATTATACCTCCCAAGCCTAAACCCTTGGTTGCTCTAACCACTCAAGACACCTCTTTTCTCCAAGATTTGAACAAATTAGGTTTGAGAGGAGGTGGAAAAAGGGTTTGCTTTGAATTTGTGAAAGAAATTTTGGATTTTGATGGATTTTTGTGATAAAAATGAAGCAAAAAGGGAATGAGAATTGGGGAATTTTCTTGGGCTGTTGCAGCAGGAATTCTCAGCTATTGTGGAGTGGGGAGAGGTGTGGGGGAGTTGGGGAAAGGTGTAGAGAAAGTTTCAAAGTCAAAAGACCAAGTCAAACAACAAAACCCATACCCAATTTAATATATTAAAACCCTTATCATATCATTTTGTTCAAATGAGATGGGGAAAAATTTTGTGGGCTTGCTGCTGAGGTGGGGCTGGCCAAGAGGGTGTGAGGATGAGTGTGAGAGAGTGCACAAAATTTTTTATGCAAAAAGACCCCCTACAAGTCCAAAATTGTAAGTTTTAGCTTAAATTCAATAAATTTCGTTTTTCATAATAAAAATTAGTTAAAACTTGAAATAAAATACTAAAAATTTATATTACAACTAGATTTTAATCAACATGATTTTAAAGACTAAAATTAGCCCAAAGAAATTTGTATTTATCGCTAATTTAATGTATTTTCTTAACGGCTTAAAATAATATTAAAAAATTGAAAAATAGGAAATTTTTTTTAAATGACCAAAAATTAATAAGTAACTCATTAGCTACTAAAAACTAGCAATTACCTATCCAAATTAGGTATAATTAGTCCTAAACTGCACGATAACAAAAAAGACGGTTTACGGAAAAATACCGAATTTTCACCGATTTTCAGGAAAACATCAAAACGACTTTTCAAGGCGCTACAATTTCGATGTAAATATTCAAAACATCTGAAGACACTTAATTTGGATCAACAATTATAGAGTTATGGTCTCTCGAAGAAGACCCTTAATGGCAGTTTTCTGGTTTAAAAACAGTGAATAAAAAACTACATAGCTCTTAAACCGTTATTCGGTTTGATATAAAAATTTTACTGTAGATTTGGAATTATATATATTATTTTATCCTAATGTTCCATGAATTTCCATAAGTGAAAATTAATTGTACAAAATTATTTTAAAGATAAAGGTATTTGGAAATGTATTTAAAAACAATAAAACCATGGTATTAATTTGCAACTTTGTTTTTTTATACTTGCTAACATTTTAATTGAGAATATACATAAGAAAATACACCAATGATTCTATAAATATCATATCACAAATTGTAGGATATCATCGATATTTCAATCACATGATCAGATTATAAAAGAAATACATACGATTTTTTATGAAACTACCATAAAAACCTTTCTATATATCATTTTTTTAATTCCAATGAGATCCTACTTACAACATTACTTTCATTTAAAAAAATGATATTAGCATGAGACAATTACTATAGACTACACATAAATACCACTAGTATCTAAACATAACATGTAGAATATATAGACAATTATTCATGCACATATTTTTCATAGCTAATTTCTTTTACTAAAAATCAAATAAAGGTTATAGATAATCATGCAAGTCTAGACGAAGAGAGGAAACAAGATAAAGAGAGCGAGAAGGAGAAAAGAAAGAGGGGGAGAAAGAGACGGAGGGAACTAACATGCATAAGTCGGTATCGTCACCGGAATTGTTTATCCGACGATAGCCTCACGTTACTAGCGAGACTTTTTAAAAGTTTCTTCATGTTCTTTTTCGAGAACTCTAGATGAAGAGAGAGAATAAGATGAATAATATTTTGTGAGAAAGAAAGAAAGGTAAGGAGTTGTTCTTCTTTCTAATTTTTTTTAAAAGAAAGAAGAATAAAAAGGTAAGATGAGTATATAAAAAAAATTATATCATATTAATTCTAATTAATATGAATTCATAATGGGAGTTACAGAGAAATTGAAAGAATGCTCATTCATTTGGAAATTAAAGAAAATGAAAGGTCTCATTTATTAATTTTGAGAGAGTAAAAAAAATAGATAAAAATGATTACAAGACCCAAGATTCGAACATGTGGCATATGGAATAATAATGTAAGGACTTAACCAATGAGCTACAAGATTGGTCATGCAAAAATTTAAAAAGAATTAAATATATGTTGTTTCTGTAAGTCGATGTCATGCCCCGCTTCCCGGTGTACGGGCAGAGGATGCAACGAGGCCGCTACGTATTTACTCAGAAGTAAACACGCTAAGAGTATCTAAGCAATATAAAATAAAATGTACACAAGAGACAAGATGTAAATAAACATCAACTTTATTTAATAAACATTATTTTTACAATACACTGAAATGAAAAATACATGGAATGAAAGCAATGCCTAAACAATGATATAACAGAAATGAAAATGAAATGTATTGTACAAGTGAATCTAAAACTCCAGATCTTTAGTAAACGGATCCAAGTCTTCGCTGCTGGGCTCGATCTCCAGTGAGTCCGAAATACCTGACGACATTCCAAAGAAGAAGAAAGAAAACGTCGTTAGCGAACATGTCGCTCGGTAAGTCCCAAGGGTAAGTAGATAATAGACAGAAAGAGAGAGTAGCTTTTAAAATTCTATTATATTGTTAACGCTGTTGTTTGTAGTTTAGTACAGAAAATGCCAGTGTATACGAGAGGAGTCCCACTTACACCGGAGACTTGGGTAACCCGTAGTACAAGTCTCCGTTGATAATACCACGGAACAACGGTATGGATGTAATTACGTCTTAAGTGGCCACCTCGTGCCATCTTTAACATGTTCTGTACCAGTCTACCCCTTTATAATCCTGTAGTGTTTATGTATTGATTGTATTGATTGTATGGTCTTGTCTTGTATTATAAATTATATAGATGGATGACTTGCCGAGACCATGATATCAGTAATAGAATGGATATAATGGATGAACATGTAAATGGAGTATATCCATGGTTCGGTTCGGTCAAGTTGTATAGATTGAATAGATGGATTCATATTGAATCATGTTGTATTGTAGTTTGTACTTGAATCATATTCAAGTTAGATTGATTAGGTTGAGACTCAGTCTGAGTCAGACACTTTTAAAAGAACTTGAAATCTTGATTGTTTTGGTGTTATCGGTAACCGCTGCATATGGACAGCAGGATTTGTGTCTTTTTCCAAGACAATTACCCTATTGATAATACCGTTTGTTAAGTTGTCTACCTTAGATAGGCAAGCACTCATATATCCGGCTCTCTGAGACTCAAGAGACTGGCCCCGCTTAAACCTATATTTACTAGGGTCCTTATTGTAATTTAGTATAACTTGAGGGGGGGTTTATGTAAAATAGTCTTGGTATAATTTCAAAATACACCTCAAGTATTTAATTATTGTCTTTAGGGTTTTCATTGATGTATATTTTATAAATGTGACATTTCTAGTGAATAAAACCTAATTTCATTATATATGGTATTTATTTGTAATATGAATATTGTTTTGAATTATCATGGTAGTTTCATGTAATATTTGAATTCTTTTCTTGAGTTTTGGGAACATGGGATAATATATATATTTAAAATAATTATTTTAGTAATAATTATATATACATAATTAATGAAAATAATTTTATTTATTTTCTTGTAAAAATCTCATTTTTCTAAAAAAAATGTATAAAAATTCTATCGAGATCGAATGTTCCTTGCAGAGGTCTGCATCTCGCTCTACTAAGCCCGAGGATGTGTGATAATCCTCACCATCCCAAACGGGGTCTCCAAAATGGGTTGTAGATGCGCAATTGTATGGAAATGTTTTAATACATCTTTTAAAGAAAACGGTTTTGATAAGTTAAAGGTATTTAATTGGAAAGTCGTATTTCCCGTATTTTACTATCCTAAGATTCATTGTGCTATGATAGATATGTGTGTTGTGATGAGATAGGTCATTATCTCGTGAACTATCTAAAGGTATAGTAATGAAATATGGTTATAATGTCGAAATGAAATATAAAGGTATTTTAATGTATAAGTGGAATAAAACTTGCTATGGTTATCATTTTGATGTCAAACTTGTTCTATTGTCTTTGTTAATGATTACTAAACAATATATCAAAATTTGTAGGTTTGTTATTAAGAAAAGGTTGTATTTTTAAAAGAAAAGAGAATCGGAAGCCGGATAACTCCGCTTCCGACACATTTTAAGAATGAAAAGTTTGGGAATAGCAAGAGAGAGAGAGAGAGAAGGGGGACTTACTGATTTTGATGAGAGGGGAAAGGTAGGAGGAGGTCTAGGATTCGTCGGTGCTTTATTTTGTTGCCGGAAACTCCTTGTATCGTCGCCGAAACTTCGTCGGAGCTTCGCCCTTTGCTAACTCCACTTGCACACTAAGGGCTTGAGAATTTTGTATAGTTTTTGTAGGAAATTTTCAGTGTGAAGGGATGTAAAATGGAGTGGGTATTTATATGACAAATTAGGGTTTAGGGGGTTATGAAAAATGCATTTAAATTTGCATTAAAAGGGTTTTTAATTCTCTGGAAAATGCAGGGAAAACAAATAGATAAGGGTCAAAGAGAGGAGTCCAAGGGTCTAGGGTTTAAAAAAAAATTTTGGTTTGGCTCACACAAAACCGGCGGCGCCGGTCTATTATTGCATCTTGCCGGTGGGGGCTTGGATTAGGTCCACGTGTCCTTGATGGTCTGAATACTAATTTGTATCTGTTTGTTTTAAGTGTGACTCTTGGTTTTACGTGTTGTGCCCGTGTAGACTCTTGAGCTTCTAAAAGGATTACAAGAAATTAAAACAAAAAGATAATGTGGCTGATGAGATTTGAACTCGGGTGCTTTGGTTTAGCAGTGCAAGGCCTTACCAATGAGCTACAAGTGCTTTCTTGCTGTTCTAAAGCAAAACGAACTTATAACCCAGGTTCAGGCTTAGGTATCCCTTTCTGTATTTTGAAAAAAAAATTGTACGGAAAATTTAGGATTATTACATTCTACCCTCCTTATAAAAATTTCGTCCTCGAAATTTATAAAAGGAAAGTGTAACAGATTTAAGGAAAGTTTGGTGATAGAAGTGCTGATAGTGTATGAAAAATAACAAAGTGGTACAAGGGTTTGAAAAGGTTGAAGAGAATCACCAATGTTATCTTGGTCTACAGCTTCTGCTTCTTCGGCCGCTAAAAGGAAAGCCTGACGCTGTGGTTCATTCCTCCTAGCTGGAGGCACATTTCTATGTCCTTGGGGCATGTTCCTCTACCCTCGAGGCATGTTCCTCATTACCTGATAGAATTGGCGATTAGGTTGTGCAGGAGGTGGAGCTGGGAGTGCCATACGAAGTGCAGGAGTCTGGATAGTTGGCCGCTGCGGATAATTGGTGGGTGTGTGAGCTGGGTTGCGTCTATAAGGACAGGTTCCAATTCCGTGATTGGATGCACCACAAACTAAGCACAAGCCTTTTGCGCGCCTACATTACTTTCACAAGTGTCCTTTTCTTTTACAATAGAAGCAAAAATCGGGACTTGGCTGGTTATTGGGTTCTTCTAGTCTCCTTGGTTCAACAGTTGGCCTTGAAGAGTTTCCTCCTGCCATCTGAGTGGCAGGGCATTTCACTCCGACAGTTTAAGGTCTGCCCTTTCTCTTTACTACTGCCCTGTATCTTCAGGCGGCCTTCAAAGCTATATCATGGGTTGGAAAATCTCTTGTAGCTAATGCAGCTTGGATTTCCGGGTCCAACCCTTACTGAAATTTTCTAGCCCTGATTTCAGCAGTCGGTATGAGATAGGCCGCAAACCTGCTGAGCATGGTAAACTCAGCATCATACTCATCTACTGATTTGCTCCACATTGAACCTTATTGCAAATGGATGAACTGCTGCTCCATATCAAAGCGGGTAGTCTCAGGGAAGTACTTTGCATCGAACATGTCACGGAAAGTCTTCCATTCGATAGGCTGATGAAGACGGTTTTCTTCTGCCTTCCACCAAATCCGTGCATTATCAGTGAGCTGCAGCTTTGCCACTCGAACCCAAGCGATCTCTGGTACTTGTGCCGCTGCCAGATCATCTTCAACGCTTTAAGCCCATTCCTCCACTTCCAGAGGGCTCTCTTTTCCTAAAAAGTTCTTGGGGTGCAGCGTCCGGAATTGCTTCACTCCTGGTGCTTCCGCTTCTGGACGGTTCAAGAGAATAGCAGTCTACTACTGCTGTCCTTTCAAGAGGCTACAGATCGCCTCAAGCAAAACCGTCTTCTCATTAATCGGAGCAGCTACGACAGGTGTAATTAGTAGGGGAGGTGGAGTGTTGTTGAAGTTGGTACTGGTGTTGTTTGGGGAATCCATAACCTTGAAAGAAAAATTTGGATAAGGACAGATTCAAAATATATGAAATTGGAAGATTCAAGAAATATGAATTGTAAAGAATGTTTTTAGTTGCTGGTTCTTATGTTATATTACTTAGGTTGTCCACGCAGAGCTGACCTGTATGTCCACACAGAGCTGACCTGTATGTCCACACAGAGTTGACCTATATGGGCCACCAACAAAACCTGTCACGCCCTGCTTCCCGGTGTATGGGCAGAGGATGCGCCGAGGCCGCTACGTATTTACTCAGAAGTAACCACGCTAAGCGTATCTAAGCAATATAAAATAAAATGTACACAAGAGACAAGATGTAAATAAACAACAACATTATTTATTAAACATTCTTTTTACAATACACTAAAATGAAAAATACATGGAATGAAAGCAATTCCTAAACAATGACATAACAGAAATGAAAATGAAATGTATTGTACAGGTGAATCTAAAACTCCAGGTCTTCAGTAAACTGATCCAAGTCTTCGCTGCTGGGCTCGGTCTCCAGTAAGTCCGAAATACCTGACGACATTCCAAAGAAGAAGAAAGAGAATGTCATCAGCGAACAAGTTTCTCGGTAAGTCCCAAGTGTAAGTAGAGAATAGACAAAAAGAGAGAGTAGCTTTTAAAATTATTTTATACTGTTAACGCTGTTGTTTGTAGTTTGATACAGAAAATGCCAGTGTATACGAGAGGAGTCCCACTTACACCGGAGACTTGGGTAACCCGTAGTACAAGGCTCCGTCGATAATACCACGGAACAATGACATGGATGTAATTACGTCTTAAGTGACCACCTCGTGCCACCTTTAACATGTTCCGTATCAGTCTACCCCTTGATAACTCCGTAGTGTTTATGTATTGATTGTATTGATTGCATGGATTGTATTGTTTTGTCTTGTATTATAAATTGTATAGATGGATGACTTGCCGAGACCATGATATCAGTAATAGAACGGATATAATGGATGTACATGTAAATGGAGTATATCCATGTTCGGTTCAGTCAAGTTGTATAGATTGAATAAATTGAACAGATGGATTCATATTGAATCATGTTGTATTGTAGTTTGTACTTGAATCATATTCAAATCAGATTGATTAGGTTGAGACTCAGTCTGAGTCAGACACTTTTAAAAGAACTTGAAATCCTGATTGTTTTGGTGTTATCAGTAACTGCTGCACATGGACGGCAGGATTTGTGTCTTTTTCCAAGACAGTTACCTTGTTGATAATACCGTTTGTTAAGTTGTCTACCTTAGATAGGCAAGCACCCATATCTCCGGCTCCCTGAGGCTCAAGAGACTGATCCCGCTTAAACCTATGTTTACTAGGGTCCTTATTGTAATTTAGTATAACTTGAGGGGGGCTTTATGTGAAAATAGTCTCGGTATAATTTCAAAATACACCTCAAGCATTTAATTATCGTCTTTAGGGTTTTCATTGATGTATATTTTATAAATTTGACATTTCTAGTGAATAAAATCTAATTTCATTATATATGGTATTTATTTGTAATATGAGTATTGTTTTGAATTATCATGATAGTTTCATGTAATATTTGAATCCTTTTCTTGAGTTTTGGAAATATAGGATGATATATATATTTAAAATAAGTATTTTGGTAATAATTATATATACATAATTAATGAAAATAATTTTATTTATTTTCTTGTAAAAATCTCATTTTTCTAAAGAAAAATGTATAAGAATTCTATCGAGATCGAATGCTTATTGCAGAGATCTGCATCTCGCTCTACTAAGCCCGAGGATGTGCGATAATCCACACCATTCCAAACAGGGTCCCCAAAATGGGTTGTAGAGCCGCAATTGCATGGAAATGTTTTAATACATCTTTTAAAGAAAACGGTTTTGATAAGTTAAAGGTATTTAATTGGAAAGTCGTATTTCCCGTATTCTACTATCCCAAAATTCATCGTGCTATGATAGATATGTGTGTTATGAGGAGGTAGGTCATTACCTCGTAAACTATCTAAAGGTATAGTAAGGAAATAAGGTTATAATGTCAAAATGAAATATAAAGGCACTTTAATGTAAAAGTGGAATAAAACTTGCTATGGTTATCATTTTGATGTCAAACCTGCTCTATTGTCTTTGTTAATGATTACTAAAAAATATATCAAAAGTTATAGGTTTGTTATTAAGAAAAAGTTGTATTTTTAAAAGAAAAGAGAATCGGAAGCCGGATAACTCCGCTTCCGACACATTTTAAGAATGAAGAGTTTGGGAATAGCAAAAGAGAGAGAGAAAGGGGAATTACTGGCTTTGATGAGAGGGGAGAGGTAGGAGGAGGTCTAGGATTTGTCGGTGCTTCGTTTCATTGCCGGAAACTCCTTGTATCGTCGCCGGAGCTTCGCCCTTTGCTAACTCCACTTGCACACTAAGGGCTTGAGAATTTTGTATAGTTTTTGTAAGAAAGTTTTAGTATGAAGGGATGTAAAATGGAATGGGTATTTATAGGACAAATTAGGGTTTAGGGGGTGATGAAAAATGCTGTTAAATTTGCATTAAATTGGAATTTAAAAGGGTTTTTAATTCTCTGGAAAATGCAGGGAAAACAAACAGATAGGGGTTAAAGAGGGGAGTCCAAGGGTTTAGGGTTTACAAAAAAATTTAGGTTTGGCTCATACAAAACCAGCGGCGCCGTTCTGTTATTGCATCTCGCCGGTCCATTCGTGGAGATGGGGGCTTGGATTGGGTCCACGTGTCCTTGATGGTCCGAATACTAATTTGTATCTGTTTGTTTTAAGTGCGACTTTTAGTTTTATGTGTTGTGCCCGTGTAGACTCTTGAGCTTCTAAAAAGATTAAAAGAAATTAAAACAAAAAGATAATGTGGCTGATAGGATTTGAACTCTGGTGCTTTGGTTCAGCGGCACAAGGCCTTACAATGAGTTACAAGTGCTTTTTTGCTGTTCTAAAGTAAAACAAACTTATAACTCAGGTTCAGGCTTAGGTGTCCCTTTCTGTATTTTGAAAAAAAATTCGTACAGAAAGTTTAGGGTTGTTACAGTCGATGTCGCACACCCCACGCACTTGTTGGGAGGCGGAATTTACAAAAACGATTATCATACTTTGCAACACCGATTTTAACTCCAGGATCTTAACTGAAACCTTAACCAGCTATTCTACTTGGAGGTTCTAACTACTATGATAGTGTTTATACCTCCTTGTTACTTGTCCTTCAGGTCTTCTTTTCCTCCTCTTCTTGAGCTCCTCGAAAATCCGGATCGCGCTTGATCGTCAGCCTCCTCGTATCGAAGATGATCCACTTGAGAGTCTATACTTCAAGCTCCAACCTCTAAACCAAGATAACTAAGGTACCTGGTTCGCTAAGGTAGGTAGCTTAGAAGATGTAGAGTGTCTAATAGAGTATTTAATCTCAAGAGACCTAATGATTCACAACACATGTGAAGGTTTTAGATCTTGAGGAAGAAGGAGAGAAAAATGGAGAGAGAAAGTAAATGAGCAAATGAACAAGTGTTGGCTAGTGTTGAGAATGGCTCATACTTATCCCACATGATGCATGGATTATTTTCCAATAAAAAATAACAACCATGCTTCAATAGTAAACACAAACTAATAAACAAAACAAATGAGCCATGCTTCACCATGTCACAAATATCTCCATTTTCCACATCATTAATCTATTTCCAAAAATAGATAAACCAAATAATGATGTGTCCCCTTGAAGAAGTATCTTTTGTGAAATTACAACAACGCCCTCACCGTATATACATACCCGTATTCGTATTCTGAAAAATACGAATACAATGAGATAATAATAATTGAATAATATAATACTAGAATACGGATTAAACCAAAGCCCACTAGTATTATCCGTCCGAACAACACCCGTGTAGCCAGTACACGTATATGATCGGAACCCTGCCGTAAAACCATACGGCCTCTACAATGTTTCGCCCGAAGCAGGGAAACCCTTTGTGTGGGACTCTAAAGACTCGACAGTATGCTGGCAATGGGTTTAACCACAATTCCGTCAGCGGCACTAGCTGTGCGTAACGGCTACCCAGGTATCTGTCGATAAGAAGGCCGGTGAGCAAACTCATCCGGACCCGTACTGAGCCTTTCTGTGACAATCTCCGTACAGTCCGATCTGTTCATTTAAGAGTATCGCTTATCAGGCCTAGGGGTGGTAACCGTCAGACCCCTAATAGCGCAATAAGTCATGCCGGTGTAGAGCCCAATACACCATGAGAAACTATTAGAGTGCTTACCAGTAAATCTCGCTTGCCCTGACCAGGGACTTTGTGTAATGGCTTTCCGAACACAACGCAATATCAACCCCCAATACCGGGTGAGACGAATCCTATCTAACCACTCCTGCCTCCTAGTGTTTCGGGACTGCACCCAACCACTACATGTTTGTTAGTTGTATGTATGCCCTAGAGGCCAGTATTGTACAGATTATGTATATTATATTGGATGCTTGGACATATATAGAGATGACTTTCTTGCTCGACATGATAGTATGCTATCTGGTTACTCTTTATCTTAACATGTACACTAGTCTCTTTATACTGTCTTATAGTTACATGTTGGTAAAGCCCTTAGGATGTGTACTTGACTACCTGGACTATGATGCAGATCATACTAGTGGGGACATGGTAGTCCATAAGTACCTCCTTCAAGGTCCCTAGTCGTGGGTGTATCGAGACGGGGCATCGATATGCCAGTGTAGACTAGCGTATACGCTTCTCGACCCATGTGATGGGCGATGGATGATCCCATATCCATTGGTGTTTGACATCAGAGATGGTATATGGGTGCTCAGTGGAGACTGGGTACACTGGGCGGACTCGCCGAGAACTCCCAGATGGTATTATACCTCACGTCAGATGGCAGTTCTCAGGTGACACTTGTACAGGTTAGTCTGTAGACCCGAGATCGTCATAGAGTCTTGTGTGATTCCCACTGTGCTTTGATCTCCACCTTAACACGTCCATGAGGGCGTGCAAAACGGTGGTCTTTGGGTACAGTCCCGAGTCACATGGAGGCAATGAGCGATAGGAGGGGTTTCGTCTCTCCCGGTATTGGGAGTTGATGTTGCGCTGTGCTCGATTGGCCGTAACAGGTAAGTCCCTGGCCAGGGCTGATCAGAGATTTGCTGGTAAGTGTTACCAGTAGTTTCTCGACCCGTTACGAGCCTCACATCGGCACGACTTATCGGGTTATTGGGGTCTGACGTTTACCACCCCTAGACTTGATATGCGACGTATCTGACGAAGAGACTTGACTGTATGGTAAGTGTTACTGGTCGGATTCGCAGGAGTGTGAGCGGGCTAGCTCGTCGATCTTCTGATCGCTCAATACCCGGGTGGCCGTTACGTTTAGCAGACCGCTTGCGGCTTGTGGGTGCTTGATATGATCATCATCTGCTACCGGCGTATTGACGAGTCTTTAGAGTCCTACACAGAGGTTTCCTGGTTCAAGCGAAACGAAATAGGAGCGCATATGAGATATGTGCAAGACCGAGAATAATGCGTGTATGTGATACCGCATTTCATTCTCGCGATATATGTTTCGATTGGTTATATTCGATATGACCTAGTTATCGAATCATTGATTCGATAAATCGATGCATTGAATACTAGTCGGTTATGTGCGACATGACCGGATCATTGAATCAAGTGTTGATTTAATGATTTAATGTGTAATTATATATTTGATATATTACTTTGCATTAACTAGTATTGGTTCACTTTAAACGGATTTTTCTCACTTGGATTACACATTGTATATGAGATATACTTTTGTGCACTTATATGTATCATGTTTGATGATGCATGTAGTTTTGGCATTGTGTAAAGAATGCAACCATGGTTATGAGATGAGTTAGGGTTTTTGATTTAATTACTTATTTATTTATCTATTCTTTCTTGATAAATAAATAATTGAAAAACAAAATGGTTTCATTTTTTTTTTATTAACTTGAAGCTTGTTGAAGCTTCTTGAAGCTTTGACTAATGATACCATTTTGTCATTATACTAAACCCTAACCAATCCCACTAACCATGGTCTATTCTCTACACTTGACCATGGTTAGAAGATGATAAGTATTGTTTTATTATTCTTTTTTCATAAGACTTAATATAACATTATCATCTTCTTCATCTTCTTCTTCTTCTTCAAGCTTGCTACAAAAATGGCAACTTGAGATCTAGTGAGTGAAACCCAAATCTAAAGAGAACCCACCTCCTATTTCTTCACCCTCTACCTCTAGCCAAGTTGTAGAGTGTGTTTTCTTCACAACTTCCATCACTTTGTGAAGTCGGAGCTTGAATTTGCGAAACCTCGACGTAGATCGTCTTTGACACAAAGCCGACGACCTATTCCGCTTGCTTTCCCGATGAAGCCGATGATCGAGTCAAGGATTCATGAAGGACAGCGAGGACATGACGTTGCGGAGCCGTGGAGGTGGATATCCGGATCTACAAAGGTTGTAATTTCCGTATCCTAGTAGTTAAGCGTTAACTAGTTTTCTATTTCGCCTAAACATCTAGTTAAAGATCCGTACTCTAGGGTTTCTCGGCACTAAAAATTTTATTTTGGCATGTTCGATGCCTTGTGAGAACCCACTAGGGTGCCTAGGAACCTTTCACTGGTATCAGAGCCTAGCTAGAGCTTTAGGCGAAGTCCCGACGCAGTTTGACGTCCGAACGAACACGAAACCCAAATACTTTAGAGCTCTCTGGACATTTTCATAAATCTGGGAATTTTTGATATTAAAAATGTCTAAAAAATTCAGCATAGAATTCTAAGCATTACTGTGAAAAACGATTCCATGTACTGTTCATTGTGCCGCGGAAGCGCGGCAGAAGCATGCTTTCTGCCGCCCTTCCGCGGCCACATGGTGACGTCATCCCATTTGTTTTGCACAGTAATACCTGATAAATTCTGGTGAGTTTTCTGGATATTTTTAAATTTATTTAAGGGTTGAGTGCTCTGGAGTTATATTGGGAATCGATGAATTCGATCGGAATATCAAACTTTGTCTAAGTGTTTTTCCAGATAATTGTAGAATATGTTAAAGAGTTCGACCGGATACGAATACCCAGGTTTTCCCCTGCCGGAATATCCAAGTGTTGGATTTTCTGTGGTTAAAAGACATTCTGAGTAGTGCAAGTAACGCGATGGTCCCTCTAGAAGACACAAACCTTAACTCGATTATGTGACCGTCTTGAACTGCCCTTTGAACCTTCGGGTTTGGGGCAGTACGGCGTGCCACATGTGAGGCGTTGGCTTGACCCTTCTACGGCTGGACCGTTGGTACTGAGGTATGAAGTGAATGTCTTTGAACCTATTTCATGTGTTGATCGGTGTCGGGAAAACTTGGGTGTTCGAATGTTCGATCGGAAAGTTTAACATATTCTATTTATCCGGAACTGGATACAATAATTGGAATTCACAAAAAGGTTATGAGATAACTGGATGGATGTTATAAATCTAGCGGTTTAGTTTCATTGGATATCGAAAAGAGTTTTCGATAATGGGACTAAAATGCGGGGTTTATAACCGTTAGGCATGTGATGTCTAAACAGGTTGCGGATTCCAATTGTTGTAGTTTTACACTTTCTTTTCTGTGACCGTAAGTGTAGTATGTTCATATCGCCGGTTTCGTTGCTATACGTCAACGACAATTGGGGTATACATACTTACTTACGTTGATGACATGTGATGTTATGTGTTGCTGGATATGTTATATTGGATCGTCGTGTTCGAATAGCCGGGGGTTTTTATGTGAGATGGGTGTTTTTCATTTTCATTCATGTAAAAACTTGTATGTAATATTCTTTTATTCGGGGCACTTCCAGGATGCGGGAGTTGTCACCTTTTGTATATTATTTACTTTTCCGCATTAGGATAGACCCAAGGAGGGGAGCACAAGTAACCGGGTTCTGGGGTCCAGTGGGAGACCAAGTCGAGGTGTCGAATCCGGGTCTCCTAACCCTAGAATTGGCAGGGTTGCTTGCCGCTCTCGTAGGGGTCTAGGGGTGTGGGATTGACTATTCATCACGACCGTGGAATCCGTGTTTTATACTGGCTCGTATTGAAAACACGGACGTCCTAGTATATCCAATATTTCATATGTTTATTCTGCTGCGATATCTGTGTTCTGATTCTGTAATGGATATAGTATATAGTATATATGATATATTATATAGACGTTACTTATATTTTACACCCGCGCTAGCCCTGCCCTGCTCTGTCATTAGTTACCTAACCTAACGGTGCACGAGGGGACATCGAGGCGAATGCGGATGGCATAAGTGTACGTCATATCTATCTGTGATGTTTAGGTATTTAAATGATGGGACTTCATTAATGTGATTAATGAAAGATAAGAAACCTAAGATGTTGTAGAATCAGATTTTAAATAAAACAGGTAGCTACAGTTCTTGCTTTGCATAGCGATATATATGATATATCCCGCACCTCATTCGACGAGGAAAGGACCGAGATCCCTTCACCGGGAGTGACTCCTTTAGCAATAACTGGCAGATGCTACATATTCGGTTTGCTTTTGACTGCTTTTGGGTTTTTGCTTTGCACAGCGATATATATGATATATCCCGCACCTCATTCGACGAGGAAAGGACCGAGATCCCTTCGCCGGGAGTGACTCCTTTAGCAAAACTAGAAAAGCCTCAAAATCACTCCATTTCAAAACTTCATTTGATTCTACAACGATATCAAGTTCATTACGCTCATGGTTTTTATGAAAAACCTGCGTAGCCCTCCGTCATTTCAGATAAAGACTGTTTAGTATTCGTGCTGCGTTTGTTGGCCTTTGTCAAGGCGTAATGTGCGGTAGCTGAATAGTGCTTATCTGTTTATGCATATGATGCAGATTGTTTCAGGGTAGTCGTACGACCTTGTTGGCCTTTGTCAAGGGTCGTACGGGTGGGTTTGATTCAATCAAGAAATGACGGGTTGAACTTGACTAGCATCCTGTGATTTGTTGGCCTTTGTCAAGGTCATAGGACACTAGGGGCAAAACATTATCGGGAATTTCAAGTGTTGAAATTTGCAATGAGATTGCATACCTTCTATGAGATAGTTGGATCCCGATACCCGCTGCGAGTAAGAGTTACTCCTGGGAGAGTTTTATACATTGCAATTAGCCGATCAAGTAGGTGTCTAGAAAGGTGTCAACGGGGTTACGCCTCTGGGAAAACGAGGTTTACACTAATTAGGTTCGTGCGAAAGCACGGGGGACCTCCCTCAAAGTACCGACACTGGCCCGGCTGAAAGATTGGCGAACTTGTAGTGTGTAATTAATCCCGGCTAGTCTTTCCTTTTAGGGTTTGGAGGAAGATTTGATAAAAAGCAGTGGGAGCCATCCTGATTAGATAAGATAATAACCAATCTGATCTTGCACGAGCTTACGATAAAGTGTTTTCTTCTCTCTCTCTCCAGGTAGCGACCATTTCATGCCTTAATAAAGATAATAATATGGATGTATTGACCGAACCCGCATGTTATACTGTGCTGGGGAACGTTGGTTCCGTTCTTTCCTGTAAGAGTTATAGGAATGAACAGGATATAGGGGAATACCAGGATTCCCATGCCACCCGAATGAAGAAAGTACATGATGATGCATTTTCTTCGGGTGTGTTCGTTACTGAGAACTGTTTCTCCATTTGCTCTACGTCCTGGGTATTGGATACCGGGTCAGGATCCCATATATGTAATCAGTTACATGGGCTTAGGAAAGGTAGAGAACTTGGAGAAGGTGATAAAGACATTAGAGTTGGAAATGGTGCAATTGTTGCAGCCAAGACTGTCGGGGAATATCACCTTGTATTACCAACTGGTAATACATTGGTTCTGAACGAATGCTATTACATGCCGAACCTGATATGCAACATTATATCGGTTTCTTTATTAAGTAAAGAGGGATATAATTTTGTATTACAGGACAATGTTATGAACATTTTCCATAACCAAAAGTTGGTTGGATCAGGCACGTTGTGCAATGGCATTTATGTTCTAAACCAATCAACAGTCCTGAGCATAACAAACACACACAAGAGGAAGAGTTCTGAACTCAATGAATCCTTCTTGTGGCATTGTAGACTGGGTCACATCAATGCGACACGACTAGCTAAGTTGCATAAAGATGGATATTTAAATCCGTTTGAATTTTCATCTTATGACACTTGCCAGTCATGTCTCAAAGGCAAGATGACCAAGACTCCGTTTACGGGACACGGAGAAAGATTTACCGAACTCTTAGGACTGATACATAGTGATGTATGCGGTCCCATGTCTACACATGCCAGGGATGGTTCCTCGTACTTCATTACATTCACTGACGATCTCTCTAGATTCGGATATGTGTTCCTGATGAAACACAAATCAGAAGCTTTTGAGAAATTTAGAGAATATAAACAAGAAGTCGAGAACCAAACCGAAAAAAGTATTAAAATCCTTCGATCAGATCGGGGAGGTGAATACTTGAGCAATGAATTCCTGGACTTCCTAAAAGAGAATGGGATTCTCTCTCAGCTGACTCCTCCTTATACACCACAGCACAACGGTGTATCTGAACGGAGAAACCGCACCCTATTAGATATGGTGCGCTCAATGATGAGTACAGCTGAGTTACCTATTTCCTTCTGGGGTCATGCGCTGGAGACAGCAGCATACCTATTGAATCAAGTTCCATCTAAATCTGTACCTACCACACCATATGAGATATGGAGTGGGAAGAGACCATGTCTTAAACGAGTTAAGATATGGGGTTGCCCGGCCTATGTCAAAAGGCAAAATCCGGACAAACTCGAGGCACGGTCAGTTCTATGCAAGTTTGTGGGATATCCAAAACATTCACATGGATATCTTTTCTACCATACAGAGAAACAAAAAGTGTTTGTTTCTCGCCATGCCACCTTTTTGGAAAAGGAATTTCTTGCAAAAGAAATTAGTGGCGATGAGGTAGAACTGGAAGAAATTCCAGCAACACAAACTCAAACTGAAGATTTAGTGGAACCAGAGGATTCAGTAGCTCCCGACGAACCCCAGCCTCTCCGCCGATCTAGTAGGGTTTCTCGTCCACCTGAGAGATACTATGGTTTTCTCATTGATGGTGGAAGTGAGGATTGCATCATGGAGGATGATGACCCAACTAGCTTCGAACAGGCCATCACGAGTGGGGACTCAGTGAAATGGCTGGATGCTATGCGGTCCGAGATGGATTCCATGTACTCCAACAAAGTATGGACTTTGGAAGTTGCTCCTGAAGGGGTAAAATCCATTGGGAGCAAGTGGATCTTTAAGAAGAAACTTGGTGTAGATGGGAAAGTGGAGACTTTCAAAGCTAGACTTGTAGCAAAGGGTTTTCGTCAAAGACCAGGTGTGGACTATGACGAGACCTTTTCTCCAGTGGCTATGCTTAAATCCATCCGAATCATGCTTGCCATTGCTGCCTTTCATGACTACGAAATCTGGCAAATGGATGTTAAGACCGCCTTTCTAAATGGTGATTTAGAAGAGTGCGTGTACATGACTCAGCCAGAGGGCTTCGTAGACAGTGGGAGCAGCGGGAAGGTGTGCAAGCTGCTTAAATCCATTTATGGATTAAAGCAAGCATCGCGGAGTTGGAACATCTGCTTTGACGTCGTTATCAAAGAGTTTGATTTCGTCAAAAATCCAGATGAACCTTGTATTTACAAGAAGGTGGCAGAGAGTAAGGTTGTCTTCCTCGTATTGTACGTGGACGACATACTCTTGATAGGAAATGATATTCCTATGCTGCAATCGGTCAAGCTCTTCTTATCACAAAGATTCTCAATGAAAGATCTTGGTGATGCCTCTTGCATATTGGGGATCAGGATCTATAGAGATAGATCCAAACGGATTTTGGGATTGTCCCAATCTAGGTACATTGACACCATACTAAAGAGGTTTAGTATGGAAGAGTCCAAGCGTGGGAACTTACCCACGATCTCTGGAGTCACTCTCTCCAAAGAGATGTCTCCCAAGACTGATTTGGAGAGAGCTCGCATGCAAGGGATACCCTATGCTTCGGCAGTAGGCTCTATCATGTATGCGATGCTATGTACCAGACCCGATGTAGCATACTCACTAAGTGTAGTGAGCAGGTATCAAGCTGATCCTGGAGAGAGTCACTGGACAGCTGTGAAGAGCATTCTCAAGTACTTGCGAAGGACTAGAGATATGTTCTTGGTGTATGGTAACGGAGAACTCCAAGTGGAGTCCTTTACCGATTCGAGCTTCCAGAGTGATAAGGACGACTCTAAGTCGCAGTCGGGCTTTGTCTTTACCCTTTATGGAGGGGCGGTTAGCTGGAAGAGTTCCAAGCAGGAAACCGTGGCAGACTCGACAATGGAGGCTGAATACATCGCTGCCAACAATGCTGCTAAAGAAGCTGTTTGGATCAAGAAGTTCATTACTGAACTTGGTGTGGTTCCATCCATTGAGCATCCAATACCTTTGTATTGCGATAACAATGGAGCGGTGGCTTTTGCCAAGGAACCCAGGTCCCATCAGCGGTCCAGGCATATTCTGAGGCGGTATCACCTGATCCGGGAGATAGTTGATCGCCGGGAAATCGAGGTCAGGAGAGTTGACACGAAGAACAACACGGCGGATCCACTCACGAAGGCCATTCCCCAGATACAGTTTGAGAGACTCTTCGGGATGCTCGGTATGAGATACTACAGCAGCTGGCCCTAGTGCAAGTGGGAGATTGTTAGTTGTATGTATGCCCTAGAGGCCAGTATTGTACAGATTATGTATATTATATTGGATGCTTGGACATATATAGAGATGACTTTCTTGCTCGACATGATAGTATGCTATCTGGTTACTCTTTATTTTAACATGTACACTAGTCTCTTTATACTGTCTTATAGTTACATGTTGGTAAAGCCCTTAGGATGTGTACTTGACTACCTGGACTATGATGCAGATCATACTAGTGGGGACATGGTAGTCCATAAGTACCTCCTTCAAGGTCCCTAGTCGTGGGTGTATCGAGACGGGGCATCGATATGCCAGTGTAGACTAGCGTATACGCTTCTCGACCCATGTGATGGGCGATGGATGATCCCATATCCATTGGTGTTTGACATCAGAGATGGTATATGGGTGCTCAGTGGAGACTGGGTACACTGGGCGGACTCGCCGAGAACTCCCAGATGGTATTATACCTCACGTCAGATGGCAGTTCTCAGGTGACACTTGTACAGGTTAGTCTGTAGACCCGAGATCGTCATAGAGTCTTGTGTGATTCCCACTGTGCTTTGATCTCCACCTTAACACGTCCATGAGGGCGTGCAAAACGGTGGTCTTTGGGTACAGTCCCGAGTCACATGGAGGCAATGAGCGATAGGAGGGGTTTCGTCTCTCCCGGTATTGGGAGTTGATGTTGCGCTGTGCTCGATTGGCCGTAACAGGTAAGTCCCTGGCCAGGGCTGATCAGAGATTTTGTAATGACCCCAAAATCTTTATACATTTGTATTATCCCTCTTCAATAATATACCGTATTTATTTGTACTTAGTATTTTCCTTTTTCTATTAAATTTATTATTATTTTATTTCTCAATCTATTATGTATCTTTTTTCTAGGTACAATTTCATTTTCTTATATTTAAGTTTTTAACTTCTCATTCTTATTTTTCCTTTCATAAATATTTAACCCAAATCCATTATTCTTATTCTCTACAGCCCATCTAAAAAGCCCATTTTCTTTTTAAGCAACATCATATATTTAATTCTAATTAAATATATGCATAAACAACCTTGTAGCTCATTGGTTAAGTCTTTGCATTGTTATTCCATAAGTCACATGTTCAAATCCTCATTCTTGCAATTGTTTTTTTTTATCATTTTTTTTATTCTTCTCATAACCTACAAATGAGACCTTTCATTTCCAAAATGAATGGTGGCCTTTCATTTCTCTTTTAATTCTCATGTTAAATGCATATATTATAATTCACCATTACACCATCTTTATTGTCCTCCTCCATCTTTTCCTTCCTCATATTTTTCTATCTCTCACTTCTTCCTCTTCACCTAGAATCCAAGAAGAAGAACATGATGAAGTCTTCAAGAAGGTCTCGCTACTAACGCGAGGCTATCGGCGGATAGACAAGTCCGGTGACAATACCGGCTTGTGCATGTAAGTCCCTTCTCTCTCCTCTTATTTTTTTTTTGTCATATCTCGTGAATTCTCTATTCTTTTCATATCGTAATCCGTAAGAGAAGATAAATATAAACATATACATATATATAAGTCTAGATATATATTGTTTTATATGGTTGATAATACCTTATTGCATCTTGTTCAAATTAATATATTTTTAATTTTTTGTTCATGACTATGAATGTTTATTATAAGTTGTGAGAACACAAATTTCATGCCACAATATATCTAAAATGTCACATGAAATCGGTTTGTTTATTAAAAGAAAAATAGAAGCCTGCATAAAATACTAGTTAATCTTTCTGCCGATTTTAGTATACACATCAATACCTTTACCTTTAAAATAATTTTTAGAAATTAATTTTTGCAGGGTTCCTAGGCACACTAGTGAGGTCTCCCAAGCCATCAACCATGGCAATTTCAAAAATTATGGTGCCTACAAACCCTAGTGTACGGATCGATAACTAGATGTCTAGGCGAAAAGAGCTAGTTAACAACTTAACTATTGAGAATACGGAAATACAACCTTTGTAGATCCGGTGCTCCACCTCCATAGCTCCGCAACGAGGTCCTCTCCGCTGTCCAAATCGAATCCGGGCTCTAGGATCGGCTTTGTCGGAGAATGGGCAAGCTAGGTCGTCGATGTCCATGCCGAAGATGATCTACGTCGAGGCATCGATGAATCAAGCTCCACCTTCACCAAACCGTGAAAAGTTGTGAAGGAAACACACTCTACTACTTGGCAAGAGGTAGAGGATGAAGAAATAGGAAGTGGGTAGACTTTAGAATTGGATTTCTCACTCATTTCCAACAATCACCATTGTTGGACTTCAAGCTTCTTCACTTGAAGCATGAAGAAGAAGAAGGAAAATGATATGATAAGATAATAGAAAATGAAAAGAAAATGAATTCTTATCATAAAGTTAACCATGGTCAAGTGTAGAGAATGAATCATGGTTAGTGGGAATGGTTAGGGTTAAGGATGAGATAAGTATGGTTGACTTTATCAAAGCTTCATGAAGTTTCAACTAAACTCCAAATCTAGCAACCATTCTTTTCTCTTTTCTTTTATTCATTTATCAAAAATAAAAAGATAATTAAATAAGATAAATGAATAATAAATAATAAACCCTAACCATTTCATTAACCAAGGTTTAATCTTTACACTTGAACCCTAGCTTGACTTGTATCATCAAACATGATACAATCAAGTGCACAAAAACATATCGCATATGCAATGTGCACGAACCAAGTGAGAAAATCCGTCTAAAGTGAACCGATACTAGTTAATGCAAAGTAATATATCAAATATATAATTATACATTAAATCATTAAATCAACACTTGATTCAATGATCCGGTCATGCGCACATAACCGACTGGTATCTAATATATCGGCTTATCGAATCAACGCTTGAATCGATAACTAGGTTATATCGCATACAACCATTCGATATATATATCGCGAGAATAGAATACGGTATCACATACACGCATTATTCTCGGTCCCGCACATATCTCATATGCGCTCCTATTTCGTTTCGCTTGAGCCAGGAAACCTCTGTGTAGGACTCTAAAGACTCGTCAATACGCCGGCAGCAGATGATGATCATATCAAGCATCCACAAGCCGCAAGCGGTCTGCTAAACGTAACGGCCACCCGGGTATTGAGCGATCTGAAGATCGACGAGCAAGCCCGCTCACACTCCAGTGAATCCGACCAGTAACACTACCGTACAGTCCGGTCTGATCGTCTGATATGTCGCATATCTCGCCTAGGGGTGGTAAACGTCAGACCCCAATAGCTCAATAAGTCGTGTCGATATGAGGTCTATAACTGTTCGAGAAACTACTGGTAACACTTACCAGTAAATCTCAGCAACCCTGGCCAGGGATTTCCTGTTATAGCCAATCGAACACAGCGCAACATCAACTCCCTATACCGGGAGAGACGAATCCCCTCCTATCGCTCATTGCCTCCATGTGACTCGGGACTGTACCCAAAAACCACCGTTTTGCACGCCCTCTTGGACGTGGTAAGATGGAAATCAAAGCACAGTGGGAACCACACAAGACTCTATGACGATCTTGGGTCAACAGACTACTCTGTACCAGTGTCACCAGAGAACTGCCATCTGACGTGAGGTATAATACCATCTGGGAGTTCTCGGCGAGTCCGTCCAGTGTACCCAGTCTCTACTGAGCACCCGTATATCTCCTCTGATGTCAAACACCGATGGATATGGGATCATCCATCGCCCATCTGTATGGGTCAAGAAGGTATACGCTAGTCTACTCTGGTATATCGATGCCCCGTCTCGATACACCCTCGACTAGGGACATTGAAGGATGTACTTATGGACTACCATGTCCCCACTAGTATGATCCGCATCATAGTCCAGGTAGTCAAGTACAGATCCTAAGGGCTTTACCAACATGTAACAGAGAGACAGTCAGCATACACGTTAAGGTAAAGGGTAACCAGATAGCATACTATCATGTCGAGCAAGAAAGTCCTCCCTATATATGTCCCAGCATCCACTACAATATACATCCTATGTACAGTAATGGCCTCTAGGGCATACATATAACTAACAATCTCCCACTTGCACTAGGGCCATCTGTAGCAGTGGTTTGAAGTATCTCATACTCAACCATCCCATAAAAGTCTCTCTTTGGGAACAGGCCTTTGTGAGTGGATCCGCTGTGTTGTCCTCTGAATCTACTCTCCTAACCTCGATCACCCTGGAGATCAACTATCTCCATGATCAGGCGATGCTGCCTTAGAATATGTCTGGATCACTGATGGGACCGGCGTTCCTTGGCATAAGCCACAACTCCATTGTCACACAATGGAAGGAACATAGTTCATCTCATGAACCAATATACACCCAGACAGCCACTTTGGTAGCATCTTAAGTAGCGATGTATCCTGCCTTTATCGTCTAGTATGTCACGGTATCTAGTTTGGAACTCTTCCAACATACCGTCCCTTTACTTAGGGTAAAGACAATGCCTGTGACTGACATTCAGTCGTCTTTATCACCCTGGAACACTTCCAGTGATTCTCCCCAGGAACGATTGATACCATCTCACTACAACTAGTGAGAATCCTAACATCCATTTAAATCTATCTCATAGATCCAAAACTCAGGATTTAGGAGGTATCATTTTGATCCTATATAGAGAATCATAGTGATAAGCGGAGATTGATCGAGCGTAGCATAGGAAACTCCTTCCCTATCAAGAGTATGTCATCCACGTACTCTACGAGGATCGTCACCATACTCCCTACTACCTTCTTGTTAATACAAGGTTCATCTACCATTTTGATGATGTCAACTTCTTTGACTAATTCATCAAAACAGATGTTCCAACTCCGCGATGCCTGCTTTATCATATAAAACATCTTGCACACGTTTCCGTTGCTCCCACTGTCTACGAGGCCCTCTGGCTGTGTACTTATAGACGCTCTCTTCTAAATCATCATTTAGAAAAGCAGTCAAGACACCCAACCACCAGATATCGCAGTCATGGTATGTAGCCGTGGCAAGTAGGATCTGGATGGACTTAAGCATAACCACTTAGAAAAGGTTTCATCATCATCCCATACCTGGTCAATGATGAAAACCCTTAACAAGTCTAGCTTTGAAAGTCTCAACTTTTCCATGTACACCAAGTAATCTTCTCAAGATATACTTGCTCCTGATGGGGATTTAACCCTTCAGATATAGCAACTAAAGTCCATACTTTGTCGGTGTATAAGGATTCCATCTCAGATCGATAAACATCCAGCCATTCTTACAGAGTCTTACTCATGATGGCCAGCTCGAAGCTAGTTGGGTCATCATCTCATGATGCAATCCTCGCTCCCACTGTCATAGAGAAACAGAAGTATCTCTCAGGTGGGTGAGGAACCCTACTAGATCGGCGGAGAGGCTGAGGTTCGTTGGTATCTACTGAATACTTTGGTTCTATCAAATCATCAGCTGTAGTTTGTATAGCTGGAACCTTTCCAGTTGTACATAACTGACCTTGCCTCGAGCTTGTCCGGATTTTGCTTTTAGACATAGGCCGGACAACCCCAAATCTTAACTAACTTAAGACATGGGCTCTTCCCTTTCCATATCACATATGAAGTGGTAGGCAACTAATTTGATTCGAACCCTATTCAATAGGTATGCAGTTTCTCAAGTGCATAACTCCCTAAAAAGGAAATAGGTAACTCAGTAGTACTCATCATAGAGCACACCATATCATATAGGGTGTGATTGCTCCGCCCCGATATACCATCGTGCTATGGTGTATACGGAGGAGTAATGCTGAGAGAGAATCTCATTCTCCTTTAGAATAGTCCAGGATTTCCGTGCTCAAGTATTCTCCTCCTTGATCTCATCAAAGGACATAATACTTATACCCGTATTGGTTCTCTACTTCTAACTTATATTCTGTGAATATCTCAAAAGGTTCGGACTTTGTGTTTCAACAGGAACATATGTCTGAATCTTGAGAGATTATCAGAGAATATAATGAAGTATAAAGAACTGGTCTTGGCATGTGTAGACAGGGGACCTACATACATCAACATGTATCATCCCAAGAGTTCATTAACTCTTTCTCTGTTTCCAATAAACAGAGCTGGTGTCATCTTATCTTTGTGACATGACTGGCGAGTTTCACAAGATGTAAATTCAAACTGATTTAAATATGCATCAAAATGTAACTCTAGCCAGTCGGGTCGCATTGATCTGACCTAGTCTACAATGCCTCAAGAAGGATTCGTTCATTTCTGAACTCTTCCTCTTGTGTGTGTTCCGTATACTAAGAACTGTAATTTGATTTAGAACATTAGTGCTTTTAGATAACGTGCCTGAACCGATCAACTTTTGATATAGGAAATGTTCAAAACATTATCCAACAATACAAAATTTTATCATTTCTTTACTAATAAAGAGATAGATATGATTTTGTATATCAGGTTCGGTATCTAACAACATTCGTTCAGAATCAATGTATCGTAATACAGGGTGACAGTGACCGACAGACTTGGCTGCAACTCTTGCCCCGTTTTCTGCCTCATGAAACTTATCACCCGTTCTCAGTTCTCTACCTTTCTGTAGCCCTATGTAACAGATTACATATCTGGGATCCTGATCTGGTATCACATACCCAGGACGTAAAGGATACTGAGAAACAGTTCTGTATAATGAACACACCCGAAGATGATGCATCAGCATGCACTCTCTTCGTTTGGGCGGCACGGGAATTCTGGTAATCCCCAATTTCCTGCTCTGTCTTATAACAATTATAAGTTGGAGCGGGACCAACGTTCCCCAGCTCAGTATAACAAGTGGGTTCGGTCAATAATCCGTATTATTATCTTGATTAAGGCGTGATATGGTCGCTACCTGGAGAGAGAGAGAAGAAAACACTCAGCGTGCGCTCTGTCAAGAATAGATTGGTTATTATTTTATCTAATCAGGATGGCTCCCACTGCTTTTTATCAAATCTTCCTTCAAACCCTAAAAGGAAAGACTAGCCGGGATTAATTACACACTACAAGTTCGCCAATCTTTCAGCCAGGCCAGTGTCGGTACTTTGAGGGAGGTCCCCCGTGCTTTCGCACGAACCTAATTAATGTAAACCTCGTTTTCCCAGAGGCGTAACCTCGTTAATACCTTTCTAGACACCTACTTGATCGGCTAATTGTAATGTATAAAACTCTCCCAGGAGTAACACTTACTCGCAGCGGGTATCGGGATCCAACTATCTCATAGAAGGTATGCAATCTCATTGCAAATTTCAACACTTAAAATTCCCGATAATATTTTGCCCCGAACGATCTATGACCTTGACAAGGTCAACAAACTATAGACCGCAAGTCAAGTTCAACCCGTCATTTCTTGATTGAATCAAACCCACCCGCACGACCCTTGACAAGGTCAACAAGGCCGCACGACTACCCTAACCCAATCTGCATCATATGCATAAGCAGATAAATACTGGTTAGCTACCGCACACTGCGCCTTGACAAGGTCAACAAACGCAGCACGAATACTAAACAGGATTTATCTGAAATGACGGAGGGCTACGACAGGTTTTTCTGAAAACCTATTGCGTAATGAACTTGATATCGTTGTAGGATCGAATGAATTTTGAAAATGGAGTGTTTTTGAGGCTTTTCTAGTTTTGCTAAAGGAGTCACTCCCGGTGAAGGGATCGTCGGTCCTTTCCTCGTCGAATGAGGTGCGGGATATATCATATATATCACTATGCAAAGCAAAAACTCTTAAAAGCAATCAAAAGACAAACCGAGGGTGTAGCATCTGCCAGTTATTGCTAAAGGAGTCACTCCCGGTGAAGGGATCTCGGTCCTTTCCTCATC
This sequence comes from Agapanthus africanus, assembly GCA_030015575.1. NCBI lineage: Eukaryota > Viridiplantae > Streptophyta > Magnoliopsida > Asparagales > Amaryllidaceae > Agapanthus > Agapanthus africanus. The sequence goes on along the minus strand of CM057344.1, from coordinate 136,941,018 downwards.
GAATAAGGTGCAGGATATATCACATATACCGCTATGCAAAGCAAGAACTGTAGCTACCTGTTTTATTTTGAAATTCGATTCTACAACATCTTTGGTTTCTTTTATTTTCATTAATCACATTAATGAAGTCCCATCATTGAAGTACCTAAACATCACAGATAGATATGACGTACACTTATGCCATCCGCATTCGCCTCGATGTCCCCTCGTGCACCGTTAGGTTAGGTGACTAACGGCAGAGCAGGGCAGGGCTAGCGCGGGTGTAAAACATAAGTAACGTCTATATAATATATCATATATACTATATATGTATCTATCAAAGAACATCACATGATCGCATCACAGATATCGCAGCAGAAGAATCATATGAAATATTGGATATACTAGGACGTCCGTGTTTTCAATACGAGCCAGTATAAAACACGGATTCCACGGTCGTGATGAATAGCCAAACCCACACCCCTAGACCCCTACGAGAGCGGCAAGCAACCCTGTCAATTCTGGAGTTAGGAGACCCGGACTCGACTCCTCGAGTTGGTCTCCCACTGGACTCCAGAACCCGGTTACTTGTGCCCTCCTCCTTGGGTCTATCCTAGTGCGGAAAAGTAAATAATATACAACAGGTGACAACTCCCGCAACCTGGAAGCACCCCAATAAAAGAATATTACATACAAGTTTTTACATGAATGAAAATGAAAAACACTCATCTCACATAAAAACCCCCGGCTATTCAAACACGACGATCCAATATAACATATCCAGCAACACATAACATCACATGTCATCAACGTAAGTAAATATGTCCATCCCAATTGTCGTTGACATATAGCAACGAAACCGGCGATATCACATATTACACTTACGGTCACAGAAAAGAAAGTGTAAAACTACAACAGTTGGAATCCGCAACCACCTCAAACATCGCATGCCTGACCAAATGAATTACTTAGACATCACATGCCTAACAATTATAAACCCCGCATTTTAGTCTCATTATCGAAAACACTTTTCAATATCAAGTCGGGCAATTCAACAAGATTCCCGACATCCTGATCGAATGCTCGTCGCAAACTTAAGTAGGTGGCTGCACCCCCGATACCGTCGACGAAGTGCACCAAGGCGGAACACCGCTACCGCGAGCACCCGAACGGATGCTTTCGGCGACGGGGTTCTCCTACAGTCACTTGGTCGGGGCTATGGAGTGAAGCTGTCTATTAAGTTTACCCGGCGAGTATCCGCGTACGCTACGTGATTGCGACGGACTTTTGATCACATCAAAATTCCGTGGCAACCGATCAAGTGAGACTAAATTGCTACGTTTATAACATTCATTCAGTTATCACATAACTTATTGTGAATTCCAATTATTGTATCCCATTCCAGATAAATAGAAAATGTTAAACTTTCCGATCGAACAATCGAACACCCAAGTTTTCCCAAAACAGATCAACACATGAAACAAGTCTAACAACATTCCGTTCGTGCCTCAGTACCAACGATCCAGCCGTAGAAGGGTCAAGCCAACGCCTCACATGTGGCACGCCGTACTGCCCCAAACCCGAAGGTTCAAAGGGCAGTTCAAGACGGTCACATAATCGAGTTAAGGTTTGTGTCTTCTAGAGGGACCATCGCGTTACTTGCACTACTTAGAACGTCGTCAAACTGTGGAAAAATCCAACATTTGGAAATTTCCCGACAGGGGAAAAGTTGGGTATTTATATCCGGTCGAACTTTTTAACATATTCTAAAATTTATCCGGAAAGCCACACAGACAAAATTTGATACCCGATCGAAACACCGAATTCCCAAATCAACTCAGAAAAATCCAACTCTGGAAAAAATATTAAAAACTCCCAGGAAAACCAGCACAGTACAATAAGAATTACTGTAGAAGACAAGTTGCGCAAGACGACAATATAGCCGCGCTTGCGCCGCACGAGCCGAGCTCGTGCCGCGGAAGCGCGGCGCACTGTAGGAATTGTGTGCACGAATTTTACAGTATTTCTTAGAATTGCCTGCTGATGTTTCTGAATATTTTTAATATTGAAAAATCCCAGAATTTAAAAATTGTACAGAGAGCAACTTTGAATCGGGGTTTCGGGTTCGTTCGGACTTCAATTTCCGTCTGGACTTCGCCTAAGGCTCTAGCTAGTCTCTGATACCACTGCAGGGTTCCTAGGCACACTAGTGAGGTCTCCCAAGCCATCAACCATGGCAATTTCAAAAATTATGGTGCCTACAAACCCTAGTGTACGGATCGATAACTAGATGTCTAGGCGAAAAGAGCTAGTTAACAACTTAACTATTGAGAATACGGAAATACAACCTTTGTAGATCCGGTGCTCCACCTCCATAGCTCCGCAACGAGGTCCTCTCCGCTGTCCAAATCGAATCCGGGCTCTAGGATCGGCTTTGTCGGAGAATGGGCAAGCTAGGTCGTCGATGTCCATGCCGAAGATGATCTACGTCGAGGTATCGATGAATCAAGCTCCACCTTCACCAAACCATGAAAAGTTGTGAAGGAAACACACTCTACTACTTGGCAAGAGGTAGAGGATGAAGAAATAGGAAGTGGGTAGACTTTAGAATTGGATTTCTCACTCATTTCCAACAATCACCATTGTTGGACTTCAAGCTTCTTCACTTGAAGCATGAAGAAGAAGAAGGAAAATGATATGATAAGATAATAGAAAATGAAAAGAAAATGAATTCTTATCATAAAGTTAACCATGGTCAAGTGTAGAGAATGAATCATGGTTAGTGGGAATGGTTAGGGTTAAGGATGAGATAAGTATGGTTGACTTTATCAAAGCTTCATGAAGTTTCAACTAAACTCCAAATCTAGCAACCATTCTTTTCTCTTTTCTTTTATTCATTTATCAAAAATAAAAAGATAATTAAATAAGATAAATGAATAATAAATAATAAACCCTAACCATTTCATTAACCAAGGTTTAATCTTTACACTTGAACCCTAGCTTGACTTGTATCATCAAACATGATACAATCAAGTGCACAAAAACATATCGCATATGCAATGTGCACGAACCAAGTGAGAAAATCCGTCTAAAGTGAACCGATACTAGTTAATGCAAAGTAATATATCAAATATATAATTATACATTAAATCATTAAATCAACACTTGATTCAATGATCCGGTCATGCGCACATAACCGACTGGTATCTAATATATCGGCTTATCGAATCAACGCTTGAATCGATAACTAGGTTATATCGCATACAACCATTCGATATATATATCGCGAGAATAGAATACGGTATCACATACACGCATTATTCTCGGTCCCGCACATATCTCATATGCGCTCCTATTTCGTTTCGCTTGAGCCAGGAAACCTCTGTGTAGGACTCTAAAGACTCGTCAATACGCCGGCAGCAGATGATGATCATATCAAGCATCCACAAGCCGCAAGCGGTCTGCTAAACGTAACGGCCACCCGGGTATTGAGCGATCTGAAGATCGACGAGCAAGCCCGCTCACACTCCAGTGAATCCGACCAGTAACACTACCGTACAGTCCGGTCTGATCGTCTGATATGTCGCATATCTCGCCTAGGGGTGGTAAACGTCAGACCCCAATAGCTCAATAAGTCGTGTCGATATGAGGTCTATAACTGTTCGAGAAACTACTGGTAACACTTACCAGTAAATCTCAGCAACCCTGGCCAGGGATTTCCTGTTATAGCCAATCGAACACAGCGCAACATCAACTCCCTATACCGGGAGAGACGAATCCCCTCCTATCGCTCATTGCCTCCATGTGACTCGGGACTGTACCCAAAAACCACCGTTTTGCACGCCCTCTTGGACGTGGTAAGATGGAAATCAAAGCACAGTGGGAACCACACAAGACTCTATGACGATCTTGGGTCAACAGACTACTCTGTACCAGTGTCACCAGAGAACTGCCATCTGACGTGAGGTATAATACCATCTGGGAGTTCTCGGCGAGTCCGTCCAGTGTACCCAGTCTCTACTGAGCACCCGTATATCTCCTCTGATGTCAAACACCGATGGATATGGGATCATCCATCGCCCATCTGTATGGGTCAAGAAGGTATACGCTAGTCTACTCTGGTATATCGATGCCCCGTCTCGATACACCCTCGACTAGGGACATTGAAGGATGTACTTATGGACTACCATGTTCCCACTAGTATGATCCGCATCATAGTCCAGGTAGTCAAGTACAGATCCTAAGGGCTTTACCAACATGTAACAGAGAGACAGTCAGCATACACGTTAAGGTAAAGGGTAACCAGATAGCATACTATCATGTCGAGCAAGAAAGTCCTCCCTATATATGTCCCAGCATCCACTACAATATACATCCTATGTACAGTAATGGCCTCTAGGGCATACATATAACTAACAATTTTTACTTCTGAAAATTTCACGAAATTTACATATGATAGAATATATTATTTTTTTCATGCTGTAAAAATTTTAGATCGATCCGCATAACGGTTTAGGAATTATATCGTATTTATTCACTGATCGTAAAACAGAAAACTGCAGCTATCGGTCGATTTCTAGGACACATAACTTGGTATACCGGTATCCAAATTGAGTAAAATAAGGTGTTTTTGATATCTAAATCGAATGATATAGATTTTCTTAGTTTTATAGTTTTACTGAAAACCCATCTTAGATAAAGAAAACTGCGTTACAATATTAAGTGACGGATCTGGACAGAATCTGTTCCGATTCGCACACTGTTTTTAAATTGGACATAACTCGAACACCCGATGTCCGTTTGTGACAAAATTTAGATGTGTAGATGCACCATTGATAGAACTATAATTTTATGTATATTATATTACTTAGGAATGCATGAAACAACCTGATATAGGCTTTGCAATAGAATATATAGTTGCTGTCCAGAAATCTGAATTTCTGTTTTAAACGCTGATATTAAAATGATCATAACTAGAGCTTCAGAAATCCAAATCTTATGAATCTTGGTGTTTTAGATAAGTACATCGAAAGACCTAAAAGTTTCTAATAATTTTCGTAACCTGAAACCTGATACAAATTAACTCAAACTGCGTTTTAAAAATATATGACGGTGCCGAATAGATTCTGATCTGTTTTGCGCGACGATACGAAAACATATATATCTCTTAAACCGGTAGTCATATTTAGGTAAAACGGGAACTCACGCATGCAAAACATTTAGAGCCATATTTCTGTTTATATTTCGCATTCGTTCAACTTGATTAATTAGTCGTACATAATATTTCTTTACAGCATTGTTTATGGTAGTTACTCGAATAATATACTTGACTCATTTCATGCTATTCGAACATGTATACATATTTATCTTGATCATTAAATTGTTGTATGTACTTAAAGACGATAATTAAATACTTGAGTTATATTTTGAAAACTATACAAAAATATTTTTACATAAAACCCCCTCAAGTTTATAAATTACCCTAAGGACCCTAACAATTATAAGACCACGATTCATAATTTTGATTGTCTGACTCGGGTTTGAGTCTGATTAATTTGACTTGAATCTGATTCAAGTCAACCTATAATCTACAAGATTCTAATTCAAAATGAACACATGAATCCATGAATACAATTATCAATTTATACAATTTGGCTGAACCGAACCATGGATATATTCCTTTTACATGATTCTCAGTATTCCATTTACATGACTCTATGGTTATAGCCGTTTCCTGATATCATGGTTTCGGTCAGTCAGTTAATCACTCATACAATCAACACAATTTTACAAGATAACAATACAAACAAGACATCGCGGGGTTTAAGGGGTAGACTGGTACGGAATATGTTAAAGGTGGCACGAGGTGGTCACTTAAGACGTAATTACATCCATGCCGTTGTTCCGTGGTATTATCGACGGAGCCTTGTACTACAGGTTACCAAAGTCCCCGGTGTAAGTGGGACTCCCCTCGTATACACTGGCATCTTCTGTACCAGGCTACAAACAACAGCGATAACATAACCTTATAACAATAGTTTACATTCTAAAAATGTATCTTCTTATTCTGTCTTCTCTACTTTCCCCTTACCTTTGGGACTAACCGAGCGATCTGTTCACTGACGACATTCTGTTTCTCTTTTCTTTGAATGTCGTCAGGTTCGTATACACTGGCATCCTTCTGTACCAAGCTACAACAACAGCGTTAGCACCATACTACTATAATATGACAATACAATACAACATTAAAAGCTACTCTCTCTCTCTTTTACTCTCTGTCTATTTCTCCATTATCTTTGGGACTTACCGAGCGACCTGTTCGCTGACGACATTCTATTTCCTTCTTCTTTGAATGTCGTCAGGTGCGTCGGACCAAGCTGAGATCGAGCTCACCAGTGAAGACTTGTAGCGGTTCCACAAAGACCTCGAGCTCTAGATATTATATCTTGTTCTTTTCAGTACTTTCCATTTTCATGTTATGCCACTGTTTAGGCATCACTTTTCATTTCAGTTGTATTTTCCTTTTCATGCATTGTACAAAGAATGTTATTAATAAAAGTTGCTGTTATTTCAATATCATTTGTCTCTTGTGATTATTTTATATTGCTTAGTTACGCTTAGCGTATGTACTTCTGAGTACATACGTAGCGGGCCTCGTCACGTCCACTTCGCCGTACACTGGGAAGCGGGGCGTGACAGGTTTTGTTGGTGGCCCATGCAGGTCAGAGCTGTATGAAACCCTATCAAGCAGTTCTGTTCTGCGTGAACAACCTAAGTAATATAAAACACAAGAAACAGCAACTGAAAACATTCTTTACATTACATATTCCTTGAATCCATCTTGAACTCCACCTTCGGTTTCCTTGAAGTCCATTTCTCCACTTTTGAATCCTTAATTCTTATTGATCCTTTCTATTTGTATCTTGTAGACTTATTAGCTCAATTGGTTAGAGTATCAATCGACGGAGCTCGAAGAAGACATCATCCTAATCCTGTTTCCTTACTCTGTTACATCATCCTTCTTAGGTAATTTCGAGGACGAAATTATTTTTAAGGAGGGTAGAATGTAATGACCCCAAAATCTTTATACATTTGTATTATCCCTCTTCAATAATATACCGTATTTATTTGTACTTGGTATTTTCCTTTTTCTATTAAATTTATTATTATTTTATTTCTCAATCTATTATGTATCTTTTTTCTAGGTACAATTTCATTTTCTTATATTTAAGTTTTTAACTTCTCATTCTTATTTTTCCTTTCATAAATATTTAACCCAAATCCATTATTCTTATTCTCTACAGCCCATCTAAAAAGCCCATTTTCTTTTTAAGCAACATCATATATTTAATTCTAATTAAATATATGCATAAACAACCTTGTAGCTCATTGGTTAAGTCTTTGCATTGTTATTCCATAAGTCACATGTTCAAATCCTCATTCTTGCAATTGTTTTTTTTATCATTTTTTTTATTCTTCTCATAACCTACAAATGAGACCTTTCATTTCCAAAATGAATGGTGGCCTTTCATTTCTCTTTTAATTCTCATGTTAAATGCATATATTATAATTCACCATTACACCATCTTTATTGTCATCCTCCATCTTTTCCTTCCTCATATTTTTCTATCTCTCACTTCTTCCTCTTCACCTAGAATCCAAGAAGAAGAACATGATGAAGTCTTCAAGAAGGTCTCGCTACTAACGCGAGGCTATCGGCGGATAGACAAGTCCGGTGACAATACCGGCTTGTGCATGTAAGTCCCTTCTCTCTCCTCTTATTTTTTTTTTTGTCATATCTCGTGAATTCTCTATTCTTTTCAGATCGTAATCCGTAAGAGAAGATAAATATAAACATATACATATATATAAGTCTAGATATATATTGTTTTATATGGTTGATAATACCTTATTGCATCTTGTTCAAATTAATGTGTTTTTAATTTTTTGTTCATGACTATGAATGTTTATTATAAGTTGTGAGAACACAAATTTCATGCCACAATATATCTAAAATGTCACATGAAATCGGTTTGTTTATTAAAAGAAAAATAGAAGCCTGCATAAAATACTAGTTAATCTTTCTGCCGATTTTAGTATACACATCAATACCTTTACCTTTAAAATAATTTTTAGAAATTAATTTTTACTTCTGAAAATTTCACGAAATTTACATATGATAGAATATATTATTTTTTTCATGCTGTAAAAATTTTAGATCGATCCGCATAACGGTTTAGGAATTATATCGTATTTATTCACTGATCGTAAAACAGAAAACTGCAGCTATCGGTCGATTTCTAGGACACATAACTTGGTATACCGGTATCCAAATTGAGTAAAATCAGGTGTTTTTGATATCTAAATCGAATGATCTAGATTTTCTTAGTTTTATAGTTTTACTGAAAACCCATCTAAGATAAAGAAAACTGCGTTACAATATTAAGTGACGGATCTGGACAGAATCTGTTCCGATTCGCACACTGTTTTTAAATTGGACATAACTCGAACACCCGATGTCCGTTTGTGACAAAATTTAGATGTGTAGATGCACCATTGATAGAACTATAATTTTATATATATTATATTACTTAGGAATGCATGAAACAACCTGATATAGGCTTTGCAATAGAATATATAGTTGCTGTCCAGAAATCTGAATTTCTGTTTTAAACGCTGATATTAAAATGATCATAACTAGAGCTTCAGAAATCCAAATCTTATGAATCTTGGTGTTTTAGATAAGTAAATCGAAAGACCTAAAAGTTTCTAATAATTTTCTTAACCTGAAACCTGATACAAATTAACTCAAACTGCGTTTTAAAAATATATGACGGTGCCGAATAGATTCTGATCTGTTTTGCGCGACGATACGAAAACATATATATCTCTTAAACCGGTAGTCATATTTAGGTAAAACGGGAACTCACGCATGCAAAACATTTAGAGCCATATTTCTGTTTATATTTCGCATTCGTTCAACTTGATTAATTAGTCGTACATAATATTTCTTTACAGCATTGTTTATGGTAGTTACTCGAATAATATACTTGACTCATTTCATGCTATTCGAACATGTATACATATTTATCTTGATCATTAAATTGTTGTATGTACTTAAAGACGATAATTAAATACTTGAGTTATATTTTGAAAACTATACAAAAATATTTTTACATAAAACCCCCTCAAGTTTATAAATTACCCTAAGGACCCTAACAATTATAAGACCACGATTCATAATTTTGATTGTCTGACTCGGGTTTGAGTCTGATTAATTTGACTTGAATCTGATTCAAGTCAACCTATAATCTACAAGATTCTAATTCAAAATGAACACATGAATCCATGAATACAATTATCAATTTATACAATTTGGCTGAACCGAACCATGGATATATTCCTTTTACATGATTCTCAGTATTCCATTTACATGACTCTATGGTTATAGCCGTTTCCTGATATCATGGTTTCGGTCAGTCAGTTAATCACTCATACAATCAACACAATTTTATAAGATAACAATACAAACAAGACATCGTGGGGTTTAAGGGGTAGACTGGTACGGAATATGTTAAAGGTGGCACGAGGTGGTCACTTAAGACGTAATTACATCCATGCCGTTGTTCCGTGGTATTATCGACGGAGCCTTGTACTACAGGTTACCAAAGTCCCCGGTGTAAGTGGGACTCCCCTCGTATACACTGGCATCTTCTGTACCAGGCTACAAACAACAGCGATAACATAACCTTATAACAATAGTTTACATTCTAAAAATGTATCTTCTTATTCTGTCTTCTCTACTTTCCCCTTACCTTTGGGACTAACTGAGCGATCTGTTCACTGACGACATTCTGTTTCTCTTTTCTTTGAATGTCGTCAGGTTCGTATACACTGGCATCCTTCTGTACCAAGCTACAACAACAGCGTTAGCACCATACTACTATAATATGACAATACAATACAACATTAAAAGCTACTCTCTCTCTCTTTTACTCTCTGTCTATTTCTCCATTATCTTTGGGACTTACCGAGCGACCTGTTCGCTGACGACATTCTATTTCCTTCTTCTTTGAATGTCGTCAGGTGCGTCGGACCAAGCTGAGATCGAGCCCACCAGTGAAGACTTGTAGCGGTTCCACAAAGACCTCGAGCTCTAGATATTATATCTTGTTCTTTTCAGTACTTTCCATTTTTATGTTATGCCACTGTTTAGGCATCACTTTTCATTTCAGTTGTATTTTCCTTTTCATGCATTGTACAAAGAATGTTATTAATAAAAGTTGTTGTTATTTCAATATCATTTGTCTCTTGTGATTATTTTATATTGCTTAGTTACGCTTAGCGTATGTACTTCTGAGTACATACGTAGCGGGCCTCGTCACGTCCACTTCGCCGTACACTGGGAAGCGGGGCGTGACAGATTTGCTGGTAAGTGTTACCAGTAGTTTCTCGACCCGTTACGAGCCTCACATCGGCACGACTTATCAGGTTATTGGGGTCTGACGTTTACCACCCCTAGACTTGATATGCGACGTATCTGACGAAGAGACTTGACTGTATGGTAAGTGTTACTGGTCGGATTCGCAGGAGTGTGAGCGGGCTAGCTCGTCGATCTTCTGATCGCTCAATACCCGGGTGGCCGTTACGTTTAGCAGACCGCTTGCGGCTTGTGGGTGCTTGATATGATCATCATCTGCTACCGGCGTATTGACGAGTCTTTAGAGTCCTACACAGAGGTTTTCTGGTTCAAGCGAAACGAAATAGGAGCGCATATGAGATATGTGCAGGACCGAGAATAATGCGTGTATGTGATACCGCATTTCATTCTCGCGATATATGTTTCGATTGGTTATATTCGATATGACCTAGTTATCGAATCATTGATTCGATAAATCGATGCATTGAATACTAGTCGGTTATGTGCGACATGACCGGATCATTGAATCAAGTGTTGATTTAATGATTTAATGTGTAATTATATATTTGATATATTACTTTGCATTAACTAGTATTGGTTCACTTTAAACGGATTTTTCTCACTTGGATTACACATTGTATATGAGATATACTTTTGTGCACTTATATGTATCATGTTTGATGATGCATGTAGTTTTGGCATTGTGTAAAGAATGCAACCATGGTTATGAGATGAGTTAGGGTTTTTGATTTAATTACTTATTTATTTATCTATTCTTTCTTGATAAATAAATAATTGAAAAACAAAATGGTTTCATTTTTTTTTATTAACTTGAAGCTTGTTGAAGCTTCTTGAAGCTTTGACTAATGATACCATTTTGTCATTATACTAAACCCTAACCAATCCCACTAACCATGGTCTATTCTCTACACTTGACCATGGTTAGAAGATGATAAGTATTGTTTTATTATTCTTTTTTCATAAGACTTAATATAACATTATCATCTTCTTCATCTTCTTCTTCTTCTTCAAGCTTGCTACAAAAATGGCAACTTGAGATCTAGTGAGTGAAACCCAAATCTAAAGAGAACCCACCTCCTATTTCTTCACCCTCTACCTCTAGCCAAGTTGTAGAGTGTGTTTTCTTCACAACTTCCATCACTTTGTGAAGTCGGAGCTTGAATTTGCGAAACCTCGACGTAGATCGTCTTTGACACAAAGCCGACGACCTATTCCGCTTGCTTTCCCGATGAAGCCGATGATCGAGTCAAGGATTCATGAAGGACAGCGAGGACATGACGTTGCGGAGCCGTGGAGGTGGATATCCGGATCTACAAAGGTTGTAATTTCCGTATCCTAGTAGTTAAGCGTTAACTAGTTTTCTATTTCGCCTAAACATCTAGTTAAAGATCCGTAGTCTAGGGTTTCTCGGCACTAAAAATTTTATTTTGGCATGTTCGATGCCTTGTGAGAACCCACTAGGGTGCCTAGGAACCTTTCAATGTTTGCACGACTCATTGGAGCCGTGGTAGGGTAGTAATCTAAGTACAGTGGGAATACACTCGAGAAGAATAGTGATGTCAAGTCAGCGGACTAACCTGTACTCATGCCACCCGGGAACTGCTAACCGACGATAGGTATAATACCAACCACCAGTTCCCCGCGAGTCCATCCAGTGTAAGTCATAATCCAATGAGCACTTGTATACTATCTCCGGTACGACATCTAATGGTTGTAGGATAGGCCATCTCCCATGCTGGGATGAGAAGCGTATACACTAGTTTACTTTAGAGTATCGATGCCCTGTCTCGATAGACCTATGACTAGGGACCAGCATAAGGATGTGCTTATAGACTACCCAACCCCTACTAGTGTGACTGCCATCACAATGTTGGTAGTCAAGAAAAGATTTTAAGGGCTCTATCAATATGTATTAGCGATATGCTAAAAGAAACATATTCATATATTGAGATAGAATCAAACCAGGTAGCATACTACCATTTTGAAAAAGACTGTTATTATATCTGTGTATATTCCAAGCTTCCAAAATGTAATATACAATCTAGTACTATACAATAATGGCCTTTAGGGCATATATCACTAATAATCTCCCACTTGCACTAAGGCCATGTATTGGTATATCGCATACCTATTATCTCGAATAGCCTCTCGAACTGTGTCTGAGGGATGGCCTTTGTGAGCGGATCTGCAGTGTTGTTCTCCGTGTCTACTTTCCACACCTCGATCTCCCGGTGATCAACGATCTCCTTGATCAGGTGGTACCGCCTCATGATATATCTGGACTTCTGATGGGACCTTGGTTCCTTCGCTAAACATATAGGTCTATTGTTGTCACAATACAGAGGTATTGGATCAACAATGAACGGAACCACCTAAAGTTCTGTAATGAACTTCCTCATCCAGACTGCTTCTTTCGTGGCGTCACAAGCAGCGATATATTCCGCTTCCATCGTCGAGTCAGCAACGGTGTCCTGCTTGGAGCTCTTCCAACAGACCGCCCCTCCATTGAGGGTAAAGACATAACCCGACATTGTAACAACCCTAAATTCCTATACAATTTTCTATACAAAATTTTTCAAAATTCATAAAGGGGTATTTATTGCCTGAGCACAATATAAGTAATTAATTAGAAATTTAATTACAAGAAAGAGCTTGTGGTTCATTGGTAATACCTTGCACTGCTGAACCAAGCCACCAGAGTTCAAATCTCATACCCCATATTATTTTGTTTTGAATTTTTTAGAAGTCCAAAAGTCAACACGTGCTAAAACCATAAAATCCCGCTACACCCACAAATGTTAATGCACCAGTGAGTTACCCTACCGACGGCGGCCCTCCCGATCACCGGACTCGGCCGGCGGACCGGCCGACTCGGGCCGGCGCCACCGGCCGGACTCGGCCGTACCGCCGAGTCCCCTGAATGAAAATTCTGGCTTTTAATCTCCCCTACCCCCTTGCACACTTCATTTACCTAGATCGGTTCCAGAGAATTCATAAAGTCTCATTTACTCCATTTTTAATACATTTTAATATATTTTTTCATTTTTTTAATTAAACTCTTCATCTACCCTAACCCTAGCCCAACCCTATAAATACCACCCCTAAACACTACCCCCTCACCCCAAAATTCTGAACCAACTCTCAAGAAATTCCTAGAAACCCTAGTGTACTTTGGAAGAAGCGAAAGCCGAAGCTCCGGCGAATTTTCCGGCCATCTTCCGACGACGATCCTATGAACTCCCGATGATGAAAGGACGCACCGTCGACTCCTCTCGTCTCCCTTTCCTCTTCTCTGTTAACTAAACCCGTAAGTCCCCATCCCTCTTCTCTATTCTTTTTCTAAAAATATGGAATTACAAAACCCGACGGAATCGGAACAAATCCGATATCCGATTCGGTTTCTTCCTAAAACCTCACTTTTCTTTAATACAATTATGCTAAAACCAATTCATGTTGACTATTAAACACTAACTAATCATATTAAACAAGTTCCATATCAAAAGTAATTGCTATTTTTATTTTACCGTATTTTTTTCATTAAACTACCAAATAGTTTCATTTCTACATTTAAACCATCAAAACTTTGCTATACTTTTAAGTAGATCATGAGGTAATGACCTATCTCCTCACGCACTCATATGCAACATAACACAATACCCTCGGGAACATAGAATACGGGAAAACGACATCTTTTCAAATAAATACCATTACTTATAAAACCATTTTTTCTTAATGATTTAGTATTTATACAAATCTTTGCAAAGTGTCGCTACAACCCATTTAGGGAACCCGTTCGGGATGGTGCGAATTATCGCACATCCTCGATCTTAGTAGTGCGAGATGCAGACACAAGGAGCATTCAATCTCGAAAGATTTAAAATACGACATCTTAAGAAAAACGAGATTTCTAGAATATAATATATATATTAAATTTATTTTCATATAAATATATGTATATATAACATTAAAATACCTATTTTGTAATAATATAAATATTCCAACTCTTTTCAAAAATCACAAGAATCATTTTACACTAAAATACTATGAAATCCATACAAGTCAATATTACAAATAAATACCCTTTATTATGAAATTAGGATAGTTTCACTAGAAATATCACAATATAAAATCTACATTCATTACAACTCTAAAGACGATTAATAAATACTTGGGTGTATTTTGAAAACTATACAAAAGTATTTTTACATAAAAGCCCCCTCAAGTTCTGTAAATTACACTAAGGACCCTAGTAAACATAGGTTTAAGCGGGACCAATCTCTTGAGCCTCAGGGAGCCGGAGAAGTGGGTGCTTTCCTATCTAAGGTAGACAACTTAACATGGGTGTTATCAACACGGTAATCGTCTTTGAAAAAGACACAAATCCTGCCGCCCATATGCAGCGGTTATAACATCAAAACAATCAGGACTTCAATTTACTTTTCTAATTGTCTGACTCAGATAAGTCTCTTTATAATCTGACTTGAATATGATTCAAGCACAATCTACAATCTACAATCTACAATATTACAATTCAACATGAATCCAGGAATCCATTATTTCATATATTCAATCTATCAATCTATACAACTTGACTGAACCGAACCATGGATATACATTCCATTTACATAATTCTTCAGTTACATCCATTTAAATGATTATACAGTTACATCCGTTTACTGATATCATGGTTTCGGCAAGTCATCCAATTATACAATCTATATTACAAGACAATTCAAGTTACAATACAATACAACAATGCAATCAAGATAACACGGGGTTTAAGGGGTGGACTGGTACGGAAGATGTTAAAAGTGGCACGAGACTGCAAAATTTAAGACACCTAACCGTATCCAATTGCCGTTTTTCCAGGCTTTCTAACGGAGCCTTGTGCTCTATATTCCGTTTGCCATAGTCTCTGGCATATAGAGACCCCTCTCGTATACAATGGCATCCTTCTGTACCAAGCTACAAACAACAACGTTAACACAATATTATAACAATATACTACAACTTTAAAAGCTACCTTCTTATTCTGTCTTTTCTACTTCTCCCTTATCTTTGGGACTTACCGAGCGATCTGTTCGCTGACGACATTCTCTTTCTTTCTTCTTTGAATGTCATCAGGTGATCTGGACACGTCAGAGATCGAGCCCACGAATGAAGACTTTGACCAATTCAGTGAAGACCCCGAGCTCTAGTTCATTGTACACTTTCTATTTCAGTACTTTTAATTTCTGCCATTGTTTAGGCATTGCTTTATTTTAGTTGTATTTACTTTCCATGTATTGTACAGAAAGAATGTGAATAAATAAAGTTGCTGTTTTTATTATATCTTGTCTCTTGTGATTTTACTTTTATATTGCTTAGATACACTTAGCGTATTTACTTCACAGTAAATACGTAGCGGCCTCGTCGCGTCCTCTGCCCGTACACCGGGAAGTGGGGCGTGACAGACATGGACTTGGAGTCATCCTTATCACTCTGGAAGTAAGCGTTGGTGAAGGCCTCGATCTGGAGGTCTTTACTGCCGTACACCAAGAACATGTCCTTCTCAGATACTTAAGAATGTTCTTAACTGCTATCCAGTGCTTCTCCCCAGGGTTTGACTGATACTTGCTTACAACGCTCGGTGCGTAAGCTACATCTGGTCTGGTACACAACATCACATACATTATAGAGCCTGCCGCAGAAGCGTAGGGTATAATACGCATACGATCCCTTTCCAAATCAGTCTTGTGAGACATCTCTTTGGAGAGGGTGATCCCGTGACAAGCCGGTAGATTACTGCGGTTTGAATTTTCCATACGAAATTTTTTCAGCATGGTGTCGATGTACCTTGACTGTGAAAGTCCCAACATCCTCTTAGATCTATCATGATAGATTTGGATCCCCAGAATATAGGAGGCATCACCCAGGTCTTTCATGGAGAACCTTTGTGATAAGAATCCTTTGACTGATTGTAGTATAGGAATGCCATTTCCTATCAGGAGAATGTCATCTACGTACAAGACGAGGAATGCCATAATTCTCACTACAATCTTATTATAAATACACGGTTCATCTGGATTTTTGATAAAGTCGAAATCCTTGACCGTCTCATCAAAACATCCAACTCCGCGATGCCTGCTTTAATCCATAAATGGACTTAAGCAACTTGCACACTCTTCCTCTGCTCTTACTCTCTATGAAACCCTCTGGCTGGCTGATCCATATAAACACACTCTTTCAAATTTCCATTCAGAAAAGCGGTCTTTACGTCCATCTGCCAAATTTCATAATCGTGGAAGGCAGCAATGGCAAGTAGGATCCAAATGGAATTGATCATAGCCACTGGAGAAAAGGTTTCATCATAGTCCAAACCAAGTATTTGATGAAAATATTTTGCAGCAAGTCTAGCCTTACAGGTTTTAACCTGTCCATCTACACCAATCTTCTTTCTGAAGATCCATTTGCAGCCTATGGGTTTTACCCCTTCTGGAGCAATGTCTAAAGTTCATATTTTGTTGGAGTACATGGACTCCATTTCGGTCCGCATTGCATCCAGCCATTTTACCGAGTCTCTGCTCTGAATGGCTTGCTGGAAACTAGTTGGCTCATCATCGTCGATAATGCAATCCTCTCTATCCTCGTATATGAGAAAACCGTAGTATCTCTCGGGCGGATGAGACTGCCTACTAGTTCTGCGGAGTGGCGCAGGGATGTCCGGTTCCTTTGAAACTACCGGTTCCACCATGCTTTCAGTAATAGCTTGTGGTTTTGGAATTTCTTCTAGTTCTATTGCACTCCCAATTATTTATTTTTCAAGAAATTGTGTATCCAAAAAATGGGCATGCCGAGAAATAAAGACCTTTTGTTCCTCCGCGTAATAGAAAAGATACCCCCTGGAGTTCTTACGGTATCCTATAAACTTACACAGTACTGAGTGTGCCTCGAGCTTGTCCGCATGCTGCTTTTTTACAAAAGCTGGATATCCCCATATTTTTAGATACTTAAGGTAGGGTTTCTTTCCACTCCACATTTCATATGGTGTAGTAAGCACTGACTTAGTAGGAACCTTGTTCAAAAGATATACAGCAGATTCTAGTGCATAACCCTAAAAGGATCGCGGTAACTCAGCGTTACTCATCATGGAACGTACCATGTCCAATAAGGTGCGGTTCCGCCTTTCTGATACACCGTTGTGTTGAGGTGTAAATGGAAGAGTAAGCTGAGAGAGAATTCCATTCTCTTTTAAATAATCCAAAAACTCGGCACTTAAGTATTCACCACCTCGATCAGATCTAAGTGTCTTGATACTTTTTCCTGTTTATTTTTCTACTGCATTCTTGTATTCCTGGAATTTCTCTAAGGCCTCGGATTTATTTTTCATCAAGAATACATGTCCATACCTTGAGAAATCATCCGTAAAAGTAATGAAGTAGGAATAACCACTTCTTACATGTGTAGACATTGGACCACACATGTCGCTGTGTATGAGTCCCAAGAGCTCGCTTGCTCTTATCCCGTGTCCAATGAACGGAGTCTTTGTCATCTTTCTTTTGAGATATGATTGTCAAGTTGCATAAGACAGATATTCAAACGGATCCAAATATCCCTCTTTATTTAACTTCGTCAACAGTGTTTCATTGATGTGACCCAGTCTACAATGCCATAAGAAAACTTGATTTAATTCTGTAGACTTTCTTTTGAGTGTGTTATGGACATTGAACACCTGAGCTTGATTTAATACATATATACCGTTATTTAGTGTACCTGACCCAATCAAACCATGATTAAGGTGGATGTGGACGGCATCGCTTACAAATGTAAAATCATAACTTTCTTTAGATAGTAAAAATACAGAGATGATATTACATGTCAAACTAGGCACACAAAAACAGTTACGCAAAACTAAAATCTGCCCACTTGTCAATCCTAGGTGATATTCCTCTATGGATATAGCATCCACGCTCATTCCGTTAGCAACCCTGAGAGTTATATCACCTGCCTTGATAACTCTACGGGTTTTCAGACCCTGCAATGAATTACAGATATGAGATCCTGATCCGGTATCTAGTACTCAGGAAGTAGAGTTAATTGACAAACAGTTTTCAATCATAAACACACCTGAAGCCGAAGCCACAACGTTCTTCGAATCCTGATTTCTGGTTTTCCAAGCCTTGCAGTCCTTCTTCTAATGGCCTTTCCCGTGACAATAGAAACATTTCTCCTTCCCTACTGTCGGCCCTGAAACTTTTGCCTTGCCCTTTCTTTCTACCTTACTGACACCGTCTTTCGGCTTGGTGGGGGCCTTCTTCTTGCCCTTGGCCTTCGCTTTGGATCTAGAAGAGGAAGATTCTCCAATAAGCAGTGCGGGTATCTTCCTGGTTTTCTATAGGGTACCCTCTGCACTCCTCAACATGTTAAGCAGTTCTGGAAGTGAAACTTCCTTACCCTGAATATTGAAATTCAAGATAAACCGGGCGTAGGTAGAGGGGAGGGACTGTAGAATCAAGTCTGTATACAACTCGTTCTCCAACGTGGTCCCAAGGTCCGCGAGCTCCTCAATATAGCTAATTATCTTAAGGACGTAGTCCCCTACAGATGACCCGACAACCAATCTTGCTTGAAATAATTTCTTCGATGTCTCATATCTTGCGATACGAGATTGCTCTCCATATAAATCTTTGGTATGGAGGGAGATGGAAGCTAAGTCCATCTTCTTATGCCGACTCTGGTGTTCATTATCCATTGAGGCTAACATGAGGCACTTGACTCTCGCACTGTCTATTTCTCATATCTTACGGATCTCAACATCCACGACGGTGGAATCTGGACCTGGGATGGCGGGGGCTTTAGTAGTAAGGAGGTAGCCCGGCTTGTCATAGGTAATGGCCATCTGGACATTCCTTAGCCAATCTTTATAGTTTGGCCCAATCAATTTATTTTTATATAGTAGTAACTTAAGCCCGGTCATCTTGGTCGCTGCCATTAGGAGAGAGAGAAGAAACACTAAGCCTGATACTCTTGCAAGTTTAGATTGATTATTAGTTTATCTAAACAGGATGGCTGTTTCTCGAACCTCCTTCAAACCATAAAAGAAAAATTAATCGGGATTAATCTCACCCTACAATTTTTGCTTAATCTTCAAGCCAGGCTAGTGTTGGTATTTCGATGGAGGTTTTCCAACGCTTTCGCGAAGTCCCTTAATCACATAACCTCTTTTTCCTGGAGGCGTAACCCCGCTTACACCGTTCTAGGCACCTACTTGGTTTATAGCATTGATTGCAAAGTGAAAAATTCTCCCGAAGAGTAGCGAATACTCACAGTAGGATCAGGATCCAAATATCATCGTGTGACAACTTTGAAGGAATCCTACCAAAATCATCACACTCCAAATGGTATGCAAAATTAGCAAGTTTCATTTTCCTTTGGAACTCCCGATGTGGATTTTTTCCCCAAGCTCTTATGACTTTGACGAAGACCAACATATCATAAGACGTAAATTAAGTTCTACCGGTCATTGTCCAGGTTAATTTGAACCCATCCGTACAAACCCTTGACGAATGCCAAAATAGCTGTACGACTGTCCCAAATCAACGCATCTATCTATGCTATAGATGAATATCCAGCAACTACCAATCACTATGCCTTGGTGAAGGTCAAAATATATAGCTTGAATACTACTGAATATTATCTGAAATGATGGAGGGCTACAGATGGTTTTAGCGAAACCGTGAACGTAATGAACTAGATATAGTCGAAGGAACCATAATAGCTTTTAAAAGGAGTGGTTTAGGCTCCACATATAAAAGTTGTTTTTCAAGAAAACCGAGTGGTTTTGAAATTGTTTCAACGATTTAATTTTGGTTTGTTTTCTTTGAATTAATCAATATTAATGTGGTCCCATCATTTAACCCTATCATTGCAGCAAAGAAACGAAAATAGAACGTACGCTATGCCATCCGCATTCGCCACGGGGCCCCGTCATGCACCGTTAGGTTACTTAACTAATGGCAGAGCGGGGGATGGACTAGCGTGGGTGCAAAATAAGCAATGTTTATTATATATAATATATATATAGCCATTCGTCTCACGCAATAATATGCATTTCAGATCACAGATGAATATATTAGATATACTAGGAATTCCGTGTCTTGTTTTAGCCTAGAACGAAAGACGGATCCCACGGTTGTGATGAATAGCCAAACCCCACCCTAGACCCCTACAGGTACGGCAAACTACCCGCCAAATTCCCAAAGTGAAGCAATCTCCCTCAATAAAATGAGTAGGCCACTCGGCACTTCAAGAACCCGGTAGTTTGTGCATCCCACCTTGGGTCTATCCTAGGTGCAAGACAAAGTAAATGAAATAATACAATGGTGGATACAATCTCAACCCGGCTGTGCCCAGCAAAAATAATATTACATTAATTTAAAAATTTATATGAATGAAAGAAAAGAACACGCTTCTCAAATCCCCCCGACTATTCATTCACGATGATCCAATACTTCATATACACAAACCATCAAGAAGATACAGATATGTGCAACCCCCACTAATCGATATATAGCAATTAGTAGACGTTTAGCAACACATATACAAACTGAAACTTATAAACGATGTTAAAACTGCGACTTCGAAATACTCTGTATTGTCCCAACACAAAAATAACAGAATATGAAATCTGGGCAAAATCAAACAACACATAAAACCTAAATCCAAGAGTACAGAACACCACAAAAAACACAAGACCCGATTCTTCAATTGGATCGGCCAGGCCGGGAAAAATGACAATTTGGCCGGCCGAATTTTAGACTTTGGGCCTCGTTTTTCTATGGTGTTCTAGTTACAACAAGAAGAGCACTCTGCAATTATATATAGAGATTTTCAATTCTATGGCGTAATGATGGCGAAGATCCCACGCCTGTTCGCTCCATGCGACCACTATATAAACCCCTCTTTCAGACGACTCAGGTAACTCGAACTCAACTAAATAGGTCACTACACTGCTCTTATTCCCCGGCACTAACTTGATCGTCGGAGGGTCCTACGGTGGTTTCCCACCCCGGACTTCCCTTGAAGGTAGCTCGGCATAAGCAACTTCCAACAACCTATTGAGATCCACACGCTCAACAACCCCCAAAACAAATCTCAGACGCTCAAAACCGCTCGCTACCAAATCAACGGAGGACAACATCTGAGGGAGATCACAGCCTCCATCAGTTGGCACCGTCTGTGGGAACGTTTCAGAAGCTTCTCCACTAATAAAGTTGATCTTTCGCCCTTAACCCGATGGCGAGCGACAACCGCAACGATCCCAATACGAGTCGCCCCACCATCCATAACGGATGCGGGAGCAGTTCTCCTCCCCCTCTTAACGTCATCAGCGCCTTATCCGTCCGAATCGACAGACTCACGGCTATGGTGGATGCGCTCGTCCGTGTTCAAACGGCAGGCCCTACCCATCAAGCCACAGTTCCCCGTCCCTGGGATAACAACGTCCCCAAAAGGACAGATGGTCAAGCTCAGGCCCTCGATCTCGCTCACGCTCATCTCAGCATCACTGATCGCCGGCTTGCCGACTCAGGCAACCATGACCCTCATGCGGCGAATGATTCTATAACCCGCTGGGCACCGGACATCTCCACACTCGATCCCAGGGAATAATAGGTCGTCGCTTCGATGCCCGCCACACGCTCTCTCCCCCTGAGGAGGTGTCGGTCAGTTCGCCTGCTTCCAGGTATAACCGACTCCCCCACTCCCGCTGAGGCTGCGCGAGCGGCGAACATCAGGACTACACAAGAAGGGTCTCGCCCGAGGATTTAAGAAATTTGATAGAGCGGAATAGAAGCTGCACCATCGCGCAGACCCGGAGCGGGGGTAGCCACCACTCCGACTGTGCAGAATCCTCGAGGTACCACCACCGACTTGAAGCCCTTGAAAAGAAAATCGAAGGCATACGACGAGATGGCCACATGTCTGGCGAAGGGGCCGGGTATTCCGCCGATTCGCTCACCAAGCTCTTTTCAGAAGAGCTGCTGGCTGAGCACGTCTCATCCAGGAACAAGCCTCCTGTCACGACCCACTCCCAAACACAGATGGTATTGTCCGCTCTGGCCGAAACCGCACGGTTTTGTCCCTTTGAATGAACCCGGGGCTACTTCCCAGTGGGTCACCCATCCCAGAATTTCTCTAGCTCAAGCACGCTTAACTACGGAGTCGCTTAACTACGGAGTTATTCAAACTCCGGAGTTCCGATTCATCCAAAAGGCGCCTCTATATTATAAGAGCGGTATCATTCCATTTATAGTTCAGATCGTGCTCTCTTTCGGAATGGAATTCGATACTCCCCATTGTTCTGGTGGGTCTCCGTGTGCATCCGTATCGGTTACATCCCCACCTCGATACCGGATAACAACTCACTTCTCACAGGGTAGGTGGTATTCAGCTCCAACTCTACCTGGGGTTTTACATTCCCCCCACTTAGAACAATGATTCGACCTCGAACCACAGAACTACTTTTGAGGGACCGGCTCTGATACCATATTTGTCACGACCCACCCCCAAAAATAGATGGTATTGTCTGCTCTGGCCGAAACTGCACGGTTTTGTCCCTTTGAATGAACCGGGGCTACTTCCCAGTAGGTCACCCATCCCAGAATTTCTCTGGCTCAAGCACGCTTAACTACGTAGTTCTTCAAACTCCGGAGTTCCGATTCATCCAAAAGGCGCCTCTATGTTATAAGAGTGGTATCATTCCATTTATAGTTCAGATCGTGCCCTCTTTCGGAATGGAATTCGATACTCCCCATTGTTCTGGTGGGTCCCCGTGTGCATCCGTATCGGTTACATCCCCACCTCGATACCGGATAACATCTCACTTCTCACGGGGTAGGTGGTATTCATCCCTAACTCCAACTGGAGTATTACACCTCCCAAAGTGGCCCTCTTCGACGGGAAGTCCGACCCGAAGGACCACTTAGATGCATTTACGGCGGGCATGAGCTTCCAAGATAATTCGGACGCGGCTCAATGCTGAGCTTTCCCCACTACCCTAATCCGGGCTGGCCGGGACTGGTTCCGAGGACTTGCACCATGCTCTATCTCGACCTTCGATGATCTGGCTACCCAATTCCTCAGTCACTTCATCAGGAACCTAGACTATTCAGATTGGCTAGCGAATGTGGTCATGATCAAGAAGGCAAACGGGAAATAGCGTATGTGCATCGATTTCACGGACTTGAACAAAGCTTGCCTCAAAGACAACTATCCACTACCTCGGATAGACCGGCTAGTGGACAGTTCGGCCGGTCATGAACTACTGAGCTTTATGGACACTTTCTCCGGTTACAATCAGATCCAGATGAACCCGGCCGAAGAAGAACTTACCACCTTCACCACGGATCGGGGGGTATACTGCTATAAAGTAATGCTCTTCGGACTCAATAACGCAGGGGCTACGTATCAACGCTTGGTCAACAAACTATTCAAACCACAGATTGGGAGAAATATGGAAGTCTACGTCGACGACATGCTCGTAAAATCCGTCTCCTCAGCCGGGCACACTAAAGACCTCGGCAAGACATTCGATGTCTTAGGCAAGCACAAAATGAAGCTGAATCCAGCTAAGTGTGTGTTCGAAGTCACCGATGGGAAGTTCCTCGGGTTCACAGTACCCATTGAGGAATCGAAGCAATCCCAAAAAAGATCAGTGCCATCCTCAACATGGCAATGCCCAAGAGCAATGTCGACATCATGCACCTCACAGGAAGGGTATCTGCCCTGAGTCGCTTTATGTCCAAATCTGGAGAGAAGCGCCTCCCGTTCTTCAGGGCCCTAAGGAAAATTCCTAAGTTCAAATGGTTTGAGGAATGCCAGAATACTTTCGAGCAACTCAAGGCACACTTAGTGACTTCACCACTGCTCACCCGATTGGTCGAGGGTGATGAGCTATTATTATATCTAGCTGTCTCCGACCAGGCTACAGGCTCGGTGCTTGTCAGAGAATTTGAAGGCATACAGAGGCCGGTCTACCACGTGAGCCATGTCTTCAAAGATGCAGAAACAAGATACCCGGCCATAGAGAAAATAGTCCTAGCACTTGTCGTCGCCTCCAGAAAACTTCGACACTACTTCCATGCACATACAATCCTCATCCTCACAGAGCGACCTTTAGGGTCTATTCTCGCCTCCCTCGAGTTGTCAGGTCGTCTGGAGAAATGGATGTGGGAATTGTCCTAATTCGATACCAAATACCGCCCCAGACAAACCATTAAAGCACATGTCTTTGCAGATTTCGTTGTCGAATGCACTATTCCAGTTAAAGAAGGAACGACAGCGTAGGGCCCCGAACCATGTCCCTCGGTCAAAGAGGTACCCGACCCCATCCCGGACTGGGTGCTCTAGTAGACGGATCCTCTACCGAGGAGGGGAGCAAGGCTGGCCTGATCATCCGCGGCTCGGATGAAGCAGAAATGGAATACTCTTTAAAGCTCAGGTTCAGAGCGTCGAACAACGCTGCGGAATACGAGGCTTTCTTGGCGGGACTACGAATCACGTCCGAGGTAGGGCTGAAGACCATCAGAGTTCGTAGCGACTCTGTACTGGTCGTCGGCCAACGAAGCCCGGGAGCCACTCATGATAAAATACCTGGCCGAAGTAAAAAGGATTCGAAAATACTTCGATGAGGTCCAAGTGGAGTAGATTCCCAGGAACTTGAACACCCAAGCTGACGCCTTGAGCAAGCTCGCTTCTTCCTATTCAGCCAACCATAAAAGAAATATTCTCTTCGAAGTCTTGCCACGACCCAGCGTAGAAGACGGAGAGGTAACACTCCAGATCTACATAAGTCGGGAAGAAGGCCGGGATTAGAGAAAGCCCCTCGTGGAGTTCCTAAAGGACGATGTACTTCCCGAAAACTGAGGAGAAGCTCGCCGGCTTCGGGCTAAAGCATGACATTTCATCTGGAGCAACGGAAACCTGTACAAGATATCATACATTCAGCCTCTGCTCCGGTGCATCGACCCCCACGAGGCTGACTATGTTTTGCGAGAGATACATGAAGGGGTCGGCGGAGCATATCAAGAGGCCCGAACCCTGATCTAAAAGGCACTACTGCAAGGGTACTATTGGTCGAGATTACACCAGGATGCCGAGAAGCTGGTCAGAAGATGCAAGAATTGCCAACTCTTCGATAACATACCTCACCTCCCCGCCACCAAACTAACTCCGCTCAGTTCCCTTTGGCCGTTTGCACAATGGGGGATGGATATGGTGGGCCAACTCCCCATCGGCATGGATGGGTACAGATACATCCTCGTCGCTGTGGACTATTTCATGAAATGGATAGAGGCCGTACCCATCAGGAAACCTGACGCCACCGCTACCATAAAGTTATTACAGAACAACATAATTTCTCGATTTGGGATCCCAAGGTGCATAGTTACCGACCATGGGAACAACTTTGAAAACGATAAAGTCAAAGAGTTTTACAGCGACTACCACATATTGATGAAGTTCGCCACGGTCGCACATCCTCAATGCAACGGGCAGGCCGAGGTAGCGAACTAGGGCATCATCCACGGTCTCAGAACCCGTTTGGAAGAAAGGAAAGACGGCTGGGTCGAGGAACCGCCACGAGTGCTATGGGCATTGCGAACATCGAAGAAAACACCCACAGGAGAAACCCCATTCAGCCTCTGCTACGGTACCGAGGCAATAGTCCCCGTGGAAATTGGACTGCCCAGTTACAGGGTAGAACATTTTGACGATGAATCCAGCACCTCAGCGCTCCGAAGCAATATGGACATCTTGTTGGAAAAGCGGGATCGAGCGCAAATCAAAGCAGCCGCCTATCAGCAGCAAACCGCATGCTACTACAATGCCCGAGTTAAATATCGGGCCTTTAAGATGGGAGATCTGATCTTACGAAAAAATGAGTTCGTGGACCAAGGGAGACTACATAAGTTCTTCCTGAAGTAGGACGAACCATTCCTCGTAACAGAAGCTTTGCCCGGTAGAGCATACCGCCTGCAGGACGCCCGGGGGAGTAATATTCTTCTGCCTTATAACACCGAGAAAATTAAGTTGTATAAATAAACATGTACCCTCTTTTGAAATAATGTAATTCCTATTGGCATTTAATTAAGTCTCCTAAGCTTGGTCCTCTCGCAGAAGAGACCTTTTTTAGGGCTCCAGCCCTTTGTTTCTTTCCTCGGTTCCGAGGCTCCTAGGTTTTTTAAGAAAAAGTATAAACATACCGAAGGGGTAAAAAGAGACAATGCATCTCAACAAAAGAGAAATTTATTTATTAAGAGGTATTATGGGCACCCCAGCCTTACAACAATTACAACAAAGGAGGGTGAGGATTAAGGAAACATCGTCGGTGGAACACCGAAGAAAGCTCCTCCAGCCGAGCCCAAGAAGACTCGGCCCTCTCCCTCCGATGGTACTCGCGGACCCTAGAAGCCACGGACTCCCCAGAACCTCGTCTGCCGAGCAAGATGCAACAACTAATCTTTGCTGGAAACTCTCGAGAAGGAGGTCCACCGAGCGATCCCACCTACTCTTTGAGATCGGACCAAGCCCGTGGACAGTGTGCATTTTGTCGAATGCCTCGTCCATCAACTATGGAGATAAGGTGTTGTACAAACCCGGGGAAGTCCTCAATATCATATAAATTATCACCTGAAGGAGAGGAGATCGCCGGGGGAGCAGGCACCCACAGTGGCCCTCTAGGAGGCCTATCACCGCCTCGTATGTCTCCTCGGAACGATCAAGGTTATAAAAGTATATACCGTCATGAGAAACGATCTCTCTGATGGTATACACGTGGCCGGTCATCTTCAGGGAATGCAAGACAAAAAACTAACATGCCTTCGGTATTTATAGCCTCAACAAAAATCTTCCAACGGCCGAGATTTCCTCGCACAACAACGCGAATCACGGAATATCGCACTTTCCTAATAAGGAACGACCACATGTCATCTATGACGGTCACCTTTCCCTTGCTTTACGGGTTAAGGGAGGTTGAATGTCTCCCCAAGGAGATACAAAGATGTAGATCTAAAGCCCTCCTCACGAGACCGCTGAGCAGATTCCTGCCCGGCCCATCCGCAGAGGGTAGCTTCTTGCCTAACAAACACTGTGGATCCAAAGCCCTCACCATGAGGCGGCCAGGTAGCTTCCTTCTCGGCTCATCCACAAGGGGCAAATTCCTACCCTACAAAGATATGGATCTAAATCCCTCCTCATGAGGCCGCTGAGCAGATTCCTGCTCGGCCCATCCACAGCGGGTAGCTTCCTGCCCAACAAATGCTGTGGATCCAAAGCCTTCACCACGAGGTGACCGGGTAGCTTCCTGCTCGGCTCATCCATAAGGGGTAGATTCCTACCCTACAAAGAAGTGGATCTAAAGCCCTTCTCATGAGGCCATCGAGCAGATTTCTATTCTGCCCATCCGCAGCGGGTAGCTTCCTTCCCAACAAACGTTGTGGATCCAAAGCCCTCATCGCGAGACGACCGGGTAGAATCGAGTGACGCTGACCTATCCAAACTTGGCAATCGTCCGACTCATACTAGATGCGCGATCGCCACATCGACTCCGGGGAAAGGGAGGATACCGACCTTCCTACACTTGGCTATCAATTGGTTCATAAGCGATGCGCGATCGCCGTCTCGACTTCCAGGAAAGGGAGGATATCGACCTTCCTACACTTGGCTATCGTTCGACTCATACTCGATGAACGATCGTCACTTAGAAAGGGTGGACGCCGGCCTAATACTTGCAAGATGAAAAGACTTACGAGCTAAAAGTACTTGCAAGATGAAAAGACTTACGAGCTAAAAATACTTGCAGAATGATCAGACATTTGAGCAAAGGAAAATACATATTTTATTCATGATCAAAATTATGTAAAAAGGGATTGTGGGCTCCTCAGCCTTACAAAAATGTCCGGAGGATTATAAAATTCTAAAAAAAAATATATACAAGAAAATTGTGGAGGGGGATAGCTCAGACCGCCCGCTCGGCCGGGATCTCACCCTGCTCGATGCTGCAATCGGGGGCCAGAATGGTGACCTCAAAGTCGGCGCTTCAGCCGACAGCCTCGCCTCCTATAGCCAGCTCGGTGCTTCCCCCCTGCGGCGCTTCTTTGGTGAGGGGGAACCTGGCGCGGAGCTCGCCGTCGATGAACTCTGGCATAGATTCCTTGACGGCGTCGAGGGCTTTGTGCCACCCGGAGGCCACGGATTCGGCAAGATCAAGGTAAAATTGATCAGATGCCTTGTATTCATCCATGGCCTTCGCCTCCCAGCTCTCAACAAGCATCGCCGCATCTAAGGCTGCCCGAGCATCCTTCTTGATGGCGTCCCTCGACCTCTTCATAGTGTTGTAGACGCTGTTCGTCTCCTCTATCTTGGTTTGGATAGCCTGGTTGGACTCATTTAGAAGCCGATGGGACTCCTTTAGCTTTGAGACCGTCAGCCCCTCGGCAACCAATCTCAAGTCGAGGAGGGCAGCCTTCTCCTCCGCTAGCTGCAATTGAAGGCAAAGCTCTTCCTCCCGCGAGGAGGATTCGCCCGCCTTCTTCATCGCCGGGGCTATTTCCTCGGACTCCATGGCGACGAGGAGAGCGCAGTGCTGAAGGACATGAGGAAAACAATAAACATGTTAGAAAACCAAAACCGAGGAAATAAAACATAAGAAATTCCTTAAGAAAGAAACTACCGACCTGAACCGCCTCCTGCGCTATTGCGGCCACCTAGGCCTTTATGGTGCCCGGGGAATCTTGTGAAAGTGTTTCTTAGCACCACCATTGGGTTTTAACCGGCATCAAGCATGCAATTTTAAAAAATTCTTGGTGCTAAGCTACACTAACCTAGAATCTAACTAGAGTATTAGGGTTTATATGATGACATATCAAGTTCTAAACTAAGTGAAAGAAAAAACAACCTTTGTAGACCAAGTCCTTCACTTCTAAAGTTCCGAGTAGTGGTCCCTACGACTCATCGTGGCTCCACTTGAAGAAGGATCGAGCTTGCTCCTTGATCCTCCACACCGAAGATGATCCACCCGAAATTTCTCGGTCAAGCTACCTCTTCACTAATCTAGTATTAGTGAAGTAAACAACCTAGTCTAAAGTGCTAATCTAGACTAGGATGATGAAGTAGGGTGTTTAGCTCACTAAGAAAAACTCTAAAGCCCTAGAGTTCACAACACATGTGAGGGTTAGGGCTTTGAGGAGGAGGAAGATGAAGAGAGTAAGAGAGTGTGTGAAATGAGCTCAAGAAAAAAAATACAAGTGAAGAATGGCTTCTCTTTTGACCTCACTTATCGAAGCATCCAATATTATCAAATAATATATTAGAACCATACTTCAATAGTGATAAAAAATGAATAAACTAAAGAAAAAGCCATGCCTCACCCATTCTACAAATATCTCTTATTTTCCACCTCATATTTTCTATTTTCTTAAAATAGAAAATCCAATATAAATATATATATATATATATATATATATATATATATATCTCACATATATACATATAAATATATATATTAAGAGAATGATAATTAGTGAGCAATAATATTAGTTAATATATAATTATATCAAATATAAATATATATCATATTATTAAATCAACACTTGATTCAATAATCCGGTTATATCACATATAACCGACTAATATCATTTATCTGTATATCACATTATCAAATCAACACTTGATTCAATAATCCGATTATATCACATATAAGCTAGCCGATATCATATGACACCAGATTAGAATACGGTATCACATACTCGTATTTAATCAGGCTCCCACACATATCAGCATATGTGCCCTACTTCGTTTCGCTTGAACTATGAAACCTCTGTGTGGAACTCTAAAGACTCATCAATACGCCAGAAGTAGGTGATGATCACATCAGTCATTCACAAGCCATCAGCGGTACTAGCTGGACATAACGGCTATCCAGGTATTGAGCAAATAGAAAATCAACAAGCAAGTTTGTCCAAACTCCCGTGAAGCCTGTAAGTAACATTTACCGTACAGTCCAGTCTCTTCGTATGATATATCACATATCGAGTCTAGGGGTAGAATCTTCAGACCCCAGTAACTTGATAAGTCATACCGATGTGTGGCTCATAACGGTTCGAGAAACTACTGATAAGACTTACAGTAAATCTCTTCAGCTCTGGCTAGGGACTTACTGTTATAACCAATCGAGCATAGTGCAACATCAACTTCCTATACCAGGAGAGACGAAACCCCTCTTATCGCTCACTGCCTCTATGTGACACGGGACTGTACCCAAAATCCACCTGTTTGCATGACTGCTTTGAGCCGTGGTAGGTAGGAAATCAAAGCACAGTGGGAACCACACAAGAGACTATGACGATTTCGGGTCTAGAGACTAACCTGTACCAGTGTCACTAGAGAACTGCTATCTGACGATAGGTATAGTACCATCTAGGAGTTGTCGTCGATTCCTGTTCGGTGTACCCATTCTCTAATGAGCACATATGTACAATCTTTGATGTCAAACACTAATGGTTATGGGATCAACCATCGCCCCCTGCAGGGTTAAGAAACGTACACACTGTTGGATATAGTGCCCTCAAGGCAATTATTATGATTGCGTGTAGACGATTATGATAATTGAGAGAGGACTTATAAGGTATAACAATCTCACTCGAGATGATAGTATACTATCTGGTTTATGTTCATCATCGATGAAGGATATTATGCTATATGGTTTATCTTCGTTGTTGATGAAGCTCGTAGGACTGTTGCTTGACGACCAACATTGTGATGGCGATCATATATGTGGGAGCTGCGTTGTCCATAAGCATATCCTTAAATGTCCCTAGTCATGGGAGTATTAAGACTGGGCATCGATATTCTGGAGTAGACTAGTGTATACGCTTCTAGACCACGACGAGGGGCGGTGGCCGGTCTCACAAGCCACTGGTGCTGTGACACCTAAGATAGTATACAGGTGCTCACTGGAGGTGAGTACACTGGACGGACTTGCCGAGAACTTTTAGATGGTATTATACCTATTGTGAGATGGAAGTTCTCAGATGGCATGAGTACAGGTTAGTCCTTTGACCTGAAGTAGTCATTTGTCTCGTGTGAGTTCCCACCGTACTTTGATTACTACCCTACCATGGCTCAAAGGAGTCATGCAAACAGGTTTTAGTTGGGTACAGTCCCGAGCCACATGGAGGCAGTGGTCGACTGTGAGGGATTCGTCTCTCCTGGTATTAGGAGTCGATATCGCGCTGTGTTCAGTTGGCTATCACCAGAAATCCGTGGCCACAGTGGGTGAGATTTACGGATAGTTGATTTATAGTATTTCAGTTGGTGATGATCTAGACTCAGACACAAATTATCGGATTAGTAGGGGTCTGACGTTATCCATCCCCTAGACCTGATATGCGATACTCTTTGACAAAGACACCGGACTATACGGAGATTGTCACATTCAACCTTAATAGGGTAAGGACACACTTGATTGTCGACCCCCCTTTCGACAACTACCTGGGTAGCCGTTACGTACAGCTAGTGCCGCTGACGTGCTTATGGTTAAACCCACTGCCAGCGTATTGTCGAGTCTTTAGAGTCCCACACAGAGGGTTTTCCCGGTTCAGGCGACAGATGTAGGAGCCGTACGATGGTACGTGCAGAAGTCCGATTAAATACATATACGCGATATACAGACTTTAATCGGACGGTTGATAATACTTGCCGACTTAGGATTAAGCCGGATTATTAAATCAGGTTTTGATTTAATAATTTATATATGTATTTTTATACATATATTTTAGTATTATTGTTCACTATTTATTTTCTCTCTTTGGTGCTATCCGTATTTTTTATACGAATACGCGTATATGTAGCGAGTATTTCGTATTTATACGGGAATGCTTCTAGAAGAAGAAGACCTTATATTTATTTTTCAATTTAGAAAAATAAAAAGGGAAATGTGGTGGATAGTTGAGTTATGAAGCATGGTGCAAACATTGCAGAAAGCATGGCCTTGTTTTTAAAATGATTATTTTCATTTGGTTGCACTATGTCACGCCCCATTTCCCAGAGTACGGTAAGGAGACGCGACGGGTCACGCGACGTATTTACTCAGAAGTAAACACGCTAAGCGTATATAAGCAATATAATGTAAATGTATACAAGAAAGATATGAGATGTAAATGAACAACAACTTTTTATTTATTAAACATTCTTTACAATACAATGCTGGATAGTAAATACAAGACTGGAAAACAATGCTTAACCAATGACATGAAACTGAAAATAAAAGTATATACAAGTGTCTAGAGCTCTGGGTCGTCGACGAACTGCTCCAAGTCTTCTGAGTTGGGCTCGATATCCAGAGAGTTGGGTCCTCCTGACAACATTCTAATGAAATAATAGAAAAGGAATGTCGTCAGCGAACAATCGCTTGGTAAGTCCCAAAGAAAGATGGAAATAGACTGAACAGGTAATGAGAATATAACCGGTATAATATTGATAGTTATATTAACACAGTTGTTTATAGCTTGGTACAGAATATGCCAGTATATACGAGAGGAGTCCAGCTTACCCCGTGGACTATGGTATAAGGAGTACAAGGCCCCGTCAAAACCCATGGGACAACGGCAACGGATGTTCAGGTTTGGTGTATTAAAGTGACCGTCTCATGCCACTTTAAACACATTCCGTACTAATCTACCCCTTTATACTCTGTAATGTATTATTGTATTGTTTTGTAGTGATTTGTAAATATAAGACTTGCCGAAACCATGATATCAATTGTTCATGTAAACGGATAAGGATATAAACGGATAGTCATGTAGACAAGTCAAATGTATATCCATGTATCGGTCAAATCAAGTCATGTTGATATAGATTTTATTCTGGTATAAAATGATTCATGTTGCATTGGAGTTATATTGAATTGTATACATGAATGGATTGATTTCAGATTATACTGAGACTCCGAATGAGTCAGACACTTAAACAGAATTGAAGTCCTGAATTAGTTTTGGAGTTATCGGTAACTGCTGTATATAGACGGCAGGATTTATGACTTTTTCCAAGACAATTACCATTGATAACCCTGTTTTAGTGGTCTACCTTAAATAGGCAAGTGCCCATATTCTCCAGCTCCCTGGGGCTCAAGAGAATTGGTCCCGCTTAAACCTATATTTACTAGGGTCCTTATTGTAAATTAATATAACTTGAGGGGGTTTTATGAAAAATAGTTTTGATATATTTTCAAAATAAACCTCAAGTATTTAATTATCATCTTTAGGGTTTTCATAGATGTAATTTTAAAAGTGATGAGATATTCTAGTGGATATAAACCTAAATTGAATAGTATATGGTATTTTCATGTAATTTGACTTGTATTGATTTGTGATGGTATTTTCATGAACTTTTGTGATTCTTTTCTTTTGATTTAAAAAACATGGAATTATTAAATATATTTAAAATAGATATTTTGATAATATATATATATATATATATATTAAAAATAGAATTTATTTATTAAATAGAAATCACGTTTTCTTAAAAAAATGTAATAAAAATTCTATCGAGATCGTATGCTCCGTGAGGAGGTTTGCATCTCGTCCTACTAGTCCGATGGATGTGCGATAACCCGCACCAACCAAATCGGATTCTTCAAAATGGGTTGTAAGGACATAATTGTATGAAATTTAATTAAAACAATCTTAAAGAATACGGGTTTTAATAGTTTAGGGTATTTTATCGTAAAATTGTATTAGTCCCAAAAATATTGTAAAGAGGCAATCGTGCTATGTCATGATGAGTGTTGTGATGAGATATGCCATTATCTCGTGAATTTTATAAAGCTAATATGAGCTATATGATGAAGTAATGTCGAATACAAAGTTTGTGGTATTTAACCGTAAAAGTGCAATAAAAGTATTTTTTATATGGAGTTTTGAATTGAAATTTGTTTCTAATTATAGTTTAATGTTTAAAAAATAAAGTACAATGATTTAGAAAAATAGTTCTTAAGAAAAATTGTTAGTTTAAGAAGTTTTAGAGATGGATGTCGGTATAACTCCACTTACTGACATCATTGAAAAGAAGTTTAGAGAGGTGAAAAGAATATAGTAGAGGGGACTTACTGGATTAGGGTAAAGAGAAGAGATGGAGAAAGATTTTGAAAGCGTCGTGGAGTTGCGGTGTCACCGGATTTGTCCCAAAATGTCGCCGGACTTGACCTTGGGCTAACTCCACTTGTACAACTTTTTGGACTTAGAAAATTTTGAGAGTTTTGATACTAGATTTCAGAATGAGGAGGGTTAGGGTGTAGGGTGGTATTTATAGGATAGAATTAGGGTTTAGGGAATTAAACATGAGAATTAAAATGCATTAAAATTTGATTTTAAATCTCATTTTAATTCTCTGTTAATATTTAAGAAAATCAAACAGAACTAGGGTAGTGGGGTAGGCCAAAGGGTGCTAGGGTGAAAAATTGGAGGCATTAGGGACCGGGGGGGGGGGCGGCGCCGGTCTGGGGGTGATCTTTGTTAGTGGATGCTGCATACCCTCACAACACTTGTGAGGAGGCGGAAGCGATAAACAATAATTTTCTTGCATGCAACACCCACATAACCCAAGATTAGTGCTTAAACCTTAACTAGCAAACCCTATATAGAGTTCTAAACTACTATGATAGGGGTTATACCTTGAGAATCAGTCCTTCAGGTCTTCGTTTGGATGTGACTCCTAGGCTCCTTAATGGTCGCAAAGAGCTCAATCTCCGGCCATCTCAAAATCCAAGACGATCCACCCGAGAGCTATCGAACAAGCTACAAACTCTTCATAAGAGTTTAACTAAGAGATCAAGATTGCTAGAAGTGATCACTTAGATGATGTAGAGATCAAGTAATGGATTGTATTTGTCCCTTGACCTATGATTCACAACTCATGTGAAGGTTTAGGTCAAGAGGTAGAGGAATGAGAGAATTAGGAGAGAGAAGGTGTATGTGATGAATGAATGAAAAATGACGCATAACAAAAGATATGGCTCAAAACAATAATTGAAGCATGCATTATTTTTTCACAAAAATAATGCACCATGCCTCAATAGTAAACCCAAATGAATATAAAATGATTTGAGCCATGCCTTCAACCATGCTAGGACTTTCTCCAAATTCCACCTCATCATTTCCATTTTCTCAAAATGAAAATCCATTTATGAGGTGTCTCCTTATAGAATGTATTCTTGTACAATTACAAGAATACCCCTCACCGTATACCGTATAAGTATACCCGTATTCGAATTCCGAAAAATACGAATACATATAATTCAATAATATAATATCGGTATCCGGCTTAAACCAAAGCCTACAAGTATTATCCTTCCGATCATTATTCCTGTAACACTTACACGAACATGATCGAAACCCTGCATAACAACTTACGGCCTCTACATTTTTTACCTGAACCAGGGAACTCTCTATATGGGACTCTAAACACTCGATAGTACGCTTGCAGTGGGTTTAACCACAAGCACGTCAGCGACACTAGCTGTGCGTAACGGATACCCAGGTACATGACGAAAAGGTGGCCGACGAGCGAACTCATCACAACCCTAACGAGCCTGTAAGTAACACTTACCGTACAGTTCGGTCTCTTCGTATGATACGTCGCATATGAAGTCTAGGGGTGGTAAATGTCAGACCCCAGTAACTTTATAAGTCATGCTGATTTACGGCCCATAACGGTTTTAAAAACTAATGATAACTCTTATCAGTAAATCTCGAGAACCCTGGCCAGGGATTTGCTGTTATGGCCGATCAGGCATAGCGCGACATCAACTCCCTATACCGGGAGAGACGAAACCCCTCCTATCGCTCACTGCCTCCATGTGATTCGGGATTGTACCCAAAATCCACCTGTTTACACGACTCAGTAGAGCCGTGGTTGGGAGGAAATCAAAGCACAGTAGGAATCACACAAGTCACTATGACGATCTCGGGTCTACAGACTAACCTGTACAAATGTCACCAGAGAACTGCTATCTGGCAATAGATATATATACCATCTAGGAGTTCTCGACGAGTCCAGTTCGGTGTACCCATTCTCCAATGAGCACATGTGTACAATCTTTGATGTCAAACACCAATGGTTGTGGGATAAACCATCGCCCCCAGGGTCAAGAAACATACACACTAGTCTACTCTGGTAATATCGATGCCCTGTCTCGATATACCCACGACTAGGAACTGTTAAAGGATATGCTTATAGACTGCCCAAGACCCATTAGTATGATCTACATCATTATCCCGGTAGTCAAGCATAATCCTAAGTGCTTCATCAACATGTATATAAAGATATGAAATACAACACATCACACGTTAAGATGAAGATAAAACAGATAGCATACTATCATTTTGAGCAAAGATTGTTTCTGTACATATACATGCTTAGCATCCTATACAGTACAGGCCTCTAGGGCATACATATCTAACAATCTTCCGCTTGCACTAAGGCCTGTAGTCGGTGCAATAAGTACCCACTGTCTACACTAGAACCAGTTGCCGGCGTACCGCATGCCCAACAGCTCGAACAGTGTCTCAAACTGGACTTGAGGGATGACCTTGGTTAATGGATCTGCTGTGTTTTCTTTCGTGTCTACTCTCCTTACCTCGATGTCCTGGCGATCCACTATCTCCCTGATGAGGTGATACCGTCTCAAAATATGTCTGAATTTCTGATGGGACCTTGGTTCCTTTGCCAAAGCCATGGCTCCATTGTTATCGCAATACGGATGTATTGGATTAGCAATGGATGGAACCACCTGAAGTTCAGAAATGAACTTCCTCATCCAGACTGCCTCTTTTGCGGCATCATTAGCAGCAATATACCCAGCTTCCATCATGGATTCAGCGACGGTATCTTGCTTCGAACTCTTCCAATATACCGCCCCTCCATTTAGGGTAAATACAAACCCTGAGATGGACTTACTATCATCCTTGTCGCTCTGAAAGCTGGAGTCAGTAAAGCCCTCCATTTGGAGATCTCCGTTACCATACACCAAGAACATTTCTTTAGTTCTTCTCAAGTACTTCAGAATGTTCTTCACAGCAGTCCAGTGTTTCTCCTCTGGGTTGGATTGATACCTGCTTACTGCACTCAGTAAATAAGCTACATCTAGGCGAGTGCACAACATCGCATACAATATAGATCCTACCGTCGAAGCGTAGGGTATAATGCTCATGCGAGCCCTCTCCTCATCGGTCTTTGGAGAGGGCGATCCCGTGACAAGCGGGTAAATTACCTCGCTTGAAATCTTCCATACTAAACCTCTTTAGTATGGTATCGATATATCTCGATTGGGACAATCCCAATAATTTCTTAGATCTATCTCTATAGATCTTAATCCCCAGAATGTACGAGGCGTCACCTAGGTCTTTCATGGAGAACTTCTGCGATAAGAATAGTTTGACCGATTGTAGCATAGGAACATCATTTCCTATCAAGAGAATATTGTCCACGTACAATATGAGGAATGTAACAGTACTCTCTACAATCCTTTTATAAATACATGGTTCATCTACATTTTTGATAAAACCACACTCTTTGATTGTATCATCAAAGCAGATGTTCCAACTCCGTGATGCCTTCTTTAATCCATAGATAGATTTAAGCAGCCTGCATGCTTTTCCACTGCTCCCACTATCAATGAAGCCTTCTGGCTGATCCATAAAAACACATTCTTCTAAATCACCATTTAGAAATGTCGTTTTAACATCCATCTGCCAGATTTCATAATCATAGTGAGCAGCTATAGCAAGCAGGATCCGAATGGATTTGGGCATAGCGACTGGTGAAAAGGTTTCATCATAGTCCGAGTCTGGTCTTTGATGAAATCCTTTTGCGACTAGCCTAGCTTTATAAGTCTCCACCTAACCATCCACACCGATCTTTCTCTTAAAGATCCATTTACACCCTATGGGTTTTACTCCAGAAGGTGTAACCTCCAAAGTCCATACTTTGTTGGTGTGCATGGATTCCATTTCGGATCTCATGGCATCCAACCACTTCACTGAGTCACCACTCATGATAGCTTGCTGAAAACTAGTAAGATCATCATCATCCATGATGCAATCTTCTCTATCACCACCAATTAGAAAACCGTAGTATCTATCAGGTGGGCGAGAAGTCCTACTAGATCTACGGAGTGGCTAAGATTCGTCAGGTTCTATCGAAACCTCAGGTTCAACCAAATCATCGGTAATTGTTTGTGTATCTGGAATTTCTTCCAGTTCTACCGCATTGCCAACATTATCATTTGTAAAAAATTCATTTTCTAAAAATGTGGCATACTGAGAAACAAACACCCTTTATTCCTCTTTGTGGTAGAAAAGATATCCATACGAGTGTCTTGGATATCCCATAAATTTACACAAAACCGATCGTGTCTCGAGTTTTTCCGGATTCTGATTTTTCACATAAGCCGGACACCCCATATCCTAACTCTTTTAAGAGATGGTCTCTTTCCATACCATATCTCATATGGAGTGGTAGACACGGTTTTGGTCGGAACCCTATTCAATAGATAAATCGCAGTCTCCAATCTGTACCCCCAGAATGATATTGGTAACTCAGCATCACTCATCGTTCATCATACCATATCTAATAGGGTACGATTCCTCCTTTCCGACACACCGTTGTGCTGTGGTGTGTACGGAGGAGTGAGCTGAAAGAGAATTCCATTCTTTTTGAGGATATTTAGAAACTCTGAGCTTAGGTACTCACCTTCTCGATCTGATCGAAGTTTCTTGATACTCAAGCCTGTTTGTTTTTCTACTTCAGATTTATACTCCTTGAATTTTTCGAAGGCTTCGGACTTATGTTTCAACAAAAACACGTACCCGAATCTCGAGAAATCATCAGTGAAAGTTATGAAGTACGAAAAACCACCTCTCGCATGTGTAGACATTGGTCCACATACATCACTATGTATGAGGCCTAAGAGTCCAGTAGCTCTCTCTCCGTGTCCAGTAAACGGAGTTTTGGTTATTTTACCTTTGATACAAGACTGACAAGTTGCATAAGATTTATATTCAAACGGGTTTAAATATCCATCTTTATGTAGCTTGGTTAGTCTTGTTTCGTTAATATGACTAAGTCTATAATACCAAATGAAAGCTCCATTTATGTCTGAAACCTTTCTTTTGTTTGTGTGTTGTATATTGAAAACTGTGTGCTGGTTTAGGACGTATATCCTGTTATTTATATACCAGACCCAATCAACTCTTGATTAAGGTTAATGTTCATAACATTAGATTGTAATACAAAATTATATCTAGCATTGTCCAACAACGATACAGATATAATATTACATAACATCGAAGGTACAAAATAACATGAGTTCAAAACCAATATACAACCCGACGACAAACCAAGGTGATACTCTCCCACTGCTGTAGCATGTACTGAGGAACCATTCCCAACCCGGAGAGTGCGATCACCTTTCTTCAAAAACTTGCTATTTCTCAGCCCCTGCACACAATTGCAGATGTGAGATCCTGATCCGGTATCTAATACCCAGGAAGTAGAGTTAATTGAAAAACAGTTTTCTGTTACAAACACACCTGAAGTGGAAGCGTCACCATACTTCTTCTTCTTGAGGCCGGCCAGGTATCCAACGCAGTTTCTCTTTTAGTGCCCAGTCTGGTGGCAGTGGAAGCATTTCTCTCGTCCTGTTGCAGCAACCCCTATCTTGTCCTTTCCCGGTGCCTTTTTCACTCCTCCTCTCGGCTTGATGGGATTCTTCTTCTTCTTTCCTTTAGCCTTTGCTTTCGGGACGGAAGATGAAGATGGCCCAGCAATTAGAGCGGGAGCTTTCGCTACCTTTAGCGTGCTCTCTGCACTCCTCAACATATTGAGGAGTTCAGGTAAGGACTTCTCCATGTTGTGGATGTTGAAGTTTACAATGAACTGAGCAAAGGTAAGGGGAAGGGACTGTAGAACAATATCAACATACTGTTCGTTCTCCATGGTCCAACCCAGGTCCTCAAGTTCTTCGATAAGTCCAATCATCTTCAATACATGGTCACCTACAGACATGCCAGCAGCCATCCTCATCTGAAACAACTTTCGAGATGCCTCGTATCGGAGAGTACGAGATTGCTCTCCATACAACTCCTTTGTATGGAGAAAGATGGATTGTACATCTATCTTCTCATGCTGCTTCTAATGTTCATTGTTCATAGAAGCAAGCGCGAGGCACTTGGCTGTTGCACAGCCTATATCCCATGTCTTGCGTATTTCTTTATCAGCAACTGAAGAATCAGGGCCTGGGCTAGGAGGGTCTAGAGTAGTCAGGACGTATCCAACCTTATCATAGGCCAGGGCAATATTTACGTTACTTAGCCAATTTTTGTAATTCGGCCCCGTGAGTTTATTCTTGTCTAATAAAAGCTTAAGTCCCGTCATAGGTATCTGCCATTAGGAGAGAGAAAAAAAGACACTCAGCGATTGCTCTTGCAAAATTAGATTGGTTATTAATCTTATCTAATCGATGTCTCCCACTGCTTTTTATCAAATTTTCCTTCAAACCTTAAAATGAAAATTAGCTAGGATTAATTGCAATCTACAAGTTCGCTAACCGGTCGGCCATGCCAGTGTTGGTACTCCGAGGGAAGTTCCCCGTGATTTCGCACGGACCTAATTAAAATAAACCTCGTTTTCCTAGAGGTGTAACCCCGTTGACACCTTTCTAGACACCTACTGGATTAGCTAATTGTAAAGTGCAAAACTCTCCCGGAAGTAACTTTTACTCACAGTGGGATCGGGATCCAACTATCAAATAGAATGTATGCAATCTTATTGCAAATTTCAACTCTTGAAATTCCCGATATGATTTTTACCCCTAGTGTCTTACGATCTTAACTATGGTTAACAAATCATAAGCACTAGTCAAGTTCTACCCGCCATTTCGTGATTGATTTAGACCCACCTGCATGGCCCCTAACTATGGTCAACAAAGTCATACGAATGTCCTAATCGATCGCATCAAATGCTTTGGAGGAAGACATCACTTAGTTACCGTACACCATGCCTTAACTATAGTCAACAAAAGTAGCACGAATACTAAGTACTCTGCTTCCTAAAATGGCGGAGGGCAACGGATAGTTTTTATGAAAACCCTTAACATTTTGAACTTGATATCGTTGTAGAATCTAGTGAAAGGAGTGGTTTAAGCTCCAGTTTTAAAAGTCGAATGGTTTTGTAGTATCTTTTTAATTTTGCTAAAGAGGTCACTTCCAGTGAAAGGATCTCGGCTCTTTCCTCATCGAATGAGGTGCTGGATATTCATGAATACCACGATGCAAAGCAAGAGTTAGATCAACTATAAAAACAATCGAGTGCTTTGTAACATTTGCTAGTTTCGCTAAAGGGGTCACTCCTGGTGAAGGGATCTCGGCCCTTTCCTCATCGAATGAGGTGCTGGATATTCATCAAGGAATACCACTATGCAAAGCAAAAACTAGAGTTACCCATTTTAAAAATTTTGATTCTACAACATCTTTAGGTTTCTTTTTCTTAACATTAATCACATTAATGTTGTCCCATCATTTACGTTTCCTAAACATCACAAAATAGAAAAGAAAATAGACCGTACGCTTATGCCATCCGCATTCGCCACGGGGCCCCATCATGCACCGTTAGGTTACTTAACTAACGGTAGAGCGGGGGTTGGACTAGCGCGGGTGCAAAACATAAGCAACGTTTATTATATATCTCATATATAAATAGCCATTATAGATCATAGATGAACACATTGGATATGCTAGGAATTTCGTATTTCATTTGAGCCTTTAATGAAAGATGGGTTCCACGGTCGTGATGAATAGCCAAACCCCACCCTAGACCCCTACGGATGCGGCAAACTACCCGCCAAATTTCCGAAGTGAAGCAACCTCCCCTAACAAAGTGAGTAGACCACTCGGCACTTCGAGAACCCGGTAGTTTGTGCATCCCACCTTGGGTCTATCATAGGAGCAAAACAGTAAAAAGAAAATAAACAACGGTGGCTACAACCTCAACCCGGATGTGCCCCGCAAAATAATATTACATTACTTTTTACAAATTACATGAATGAAAGAAAAACTCTCTTCTCACATCCCCGGCCATTCATCACTACGATCCAACATATTCATATACACATACCATCGCATGATACCAATACCGATGTGTGCAACCCCGACTAATCGACATATAGCAATTAGTCGGCGTTTCCATAACACACATACACATCACTAAGCTTGTAAAGTAACCGCGACATTAGAATTCCGCACGAGATTAGCAAACTAAACCATTTTCCAACTCTTGAAAAAATCCAGTGAGCTACCTTT
The DNA here is from genome assembly GCA_030015575.1 of Agapanthus africanus. Lineage (NCBI taxonomy): Eukaryota > Viridiplantae > Streptophyta > Magnoliopsida > Asparagales > Amaryllidaceae > Agapanthus > Agapanthus africanus. The sequence continues at coordinate 136,898,208 of CM057344.1, read as the reverse complement.
TCAAAACCGATCTTTTGAGCCAATCCGGAAGTCGAAACGAACTCGAAACCCACCCGAACTTTGTGGACGCGAAGAATAACATATTAACGTTCGAATGGGGGGCCTGAGGGGGTACCCACCCGGGGTGCCACCTCAAGGTGTCCCCAAAGGGTGTGCAGACCTGAGAGCACCATGTTGGGTTGCTCTCGGGTCACCCACCCCAAGGCCACCTTTAGGTGGTCTTGGGGTGTGGGTCCGGCCTCTGGTCCTCCCTAGGGTGTCTCCGGGGTACGCACGCTCCACCCCACGGCTTTTCGGTTTAAACAGTGAGCCCGTGGGGTGTGCAAACAACTCAAAACTTCGATTTTCAAAACTGTTTTTTGGCAGTTTTTACACGAGAAAAAACGACGGAATTCTAACGTTGCTACAAGCTATTTAAGGTTTAAGATAGGCTCTGATACCATGTTAGTGGATGTTGCACACCCTCATAACACTTGTGAGGAGGCGGAAGCGATAAAGAATAATTTTCTTGCATGCAACACCCACATAACCCAAGATTAGTACTTAAACCTTAACTAGCAAACACTATCTAGAGTTCTAAACTACTATGATAGGGGTTATACCTTGAGAATTGATCCTTCGGGTCTTCGTTTGGATGCGACTCCTAGGCTCCTTGATGGTTGCAAAGAGCTCGATCTCCAGCTACATCAAGATCCAAGACGATCCACCTGAGAGCTATTGAACAAGCTACAAACTCTTCACAAGAGTTTAACTAAGAGATCAAGATTGCTAGAAATGATCATTTAGATGATGTAGAGATCAAGTAATGGATTATATTTGTCCCTTGACCTATGATTCATAACTCATGTGAAGGTTTAGGTCAAGAGGTAGAGGAATGAGAGAATTAGGAGAGAGAAGGTGTATGTGATGAATGAATGAAAAATGAAGCATAACAAAAGATATGGCTCAAAACAATAATTGAAGCATGCATTATTTTTTCATAAAAATAATGCACCATGCCTTAATAGTAAACCCAAATGAATATAAAATGATTTAAGCCATGCCTTCAACCATGCTAGGACTTTCTTCAAATTCCACCTCATCATTTCCATTTTCTCAAAATGAAAATCCATTTATGAGGTGTCTCCTTCTAGAATGTATTCTTGTACAATTACAAGAATACCCCTCACCGTATACCGTATAAGTATACCCGTATTCAAATTCCGAAAAATACGAATACATATAATCCAATAATATAATATCGGTACCCGGCTTAAACCGAAGCTTACCAGTATTATCCTTCCGATCATTATTTCTGTAACACTTACACGAACATGATTGAAACCCTGTAGTAACAACTTACGGCCTCTACATCTTTTGCCTGAACTAGGGAACTCTCTGTATAGGACTCTAAAGACTCGATAGTACGCTGGCAGTGGGTTTAACCACAAGCAAGTCCGCGGCACTAGCTGTGCGTAACGGCTACCCAGGTACATGACGAAAAGGTGGCCGACGAGCGAACTCATTACAACCCTAACGAGCCTGTAAGCAACACTTACCGTACAGTCCGGTCTCTTTGTCTGATACGTCGCATATGAAGTCTAGGGATGGTAAATGTCAGACCCCGGTAACTTTATAAGTCATGCTGATTTACGACCCATAACGGTTTGAGAAACTAATGATAACTCTTATCAGTAAATCTCGAGAACCCTGGCCAGGGATTTGCTGTTATGGACGATCAAGTATAGCGCGACATCAACTCCCTATACCGGAAAAGACGAAACCCCTCCAATCGCTCACTGCCTCCATGTGATTTGGGACTGTACCCAAAATCCACCTGTTTACACGCCTCAGTAGAGCCGTGGTTGGGAGGAAATCAAAGCACAGTGGGAATCACACAAGTCACTATGACGATCTCGGGTCTACAAACTAACCTGTACAAATGTCACCAGAGAACTGCTATCTGGCAATAAATATATATACCATCTAGGAGTTCTCGGTGAGTCCTGTTCGGTGTACCCATTCTCCAATGAGCACATGTGTACAATTTTTGATGTCAAACACCAATGGTTGTGGGATCAACCATCGCCCCCAGCGTCAAGAAATGTACACACTAGTCTACTCTGGTAATATCGATACTCTGTCTCGATATACCTACGACTAGGAACTTTTAAAGGATATACTTATAGACTGTCCAAGCCCCACTAGTATGATCTACATCATAATCCCGGTAGTCAAACATAATCCTAAGGGCTTCATCAACATGTATATAAAGATATAAAATACAACGCATCACACGTTAAGATGAAGATAAACCAGATAGCATACTATCATTTCGAGCAAAGATTGTTTCTGTACATATATATGCCTAGCATCCTATACAATACAGGCCTCTAAGGCATACATATCTAACAATCTTTATCGGCCAATGTGTGGGGGATGGGGTCTGGATTCTTGCCACGTGTCATGTTCAGTGTATATAACATTTTCCACATGTTTGATTTTAGTGACTTTTCATTTTTACGTGTATTGCACGTGTAAACTTTTTTGCTTCCAAAAAGTTTAAAAGAAAAATCATTAAAAATAATATGTGGCTGGGGGGATTTGGTGCAAGGCTTTACCAATGAGCTACAAGTGCTTTCTTTCTGTTTAAAAACAAATCAAATTTATAACTTGTGCTCAGGATTTGCAAATACTCCATTTGTACATTAAGTTTAAATACAGAGTCGTTACATTCTACCCTCCTTACAAAAATTTCGTCCTCGAAATTTACAATTATTTCAGGACTAATTTACAAACAAGTGAGGGTATCTTGCATGCATGTCGTCTTCTCTTTCCCATATTAATTCTCCTGGTGAGTCTTTACTCCACATCACTCGAACCAAGTTTACTTCCTTATTCCGAAGTGACTTTACCTTTATGTCCAGGATTTCAACGGGTTGTTGCTCACAAGATAGGTTTGTCTGTACAGTGAGCTCAGAGTGATCAAGAATGTGACTGAGGTCACTCACATACCTTCTGAGTTAGGATATGTGGAACACATTGTGCACTCCTTCCAATGAGGGTGGAAGTGCCAAGAGGTATGCCACTTCTTCGACTTGTTCGAGTATGTCGAATGATCTAATATATCTTGGACTTAGCTTACCCCTCTTTCCGAAGAAAATCACTCCACGGTTTAGAGAAATCTTCAAAAAGACATGATCTCTCGGTTGGAACTCCAAGTGTCAGCACTTTGCATCAGCCCAGTGCTTCTGTCGGTCTTGGGCTATGCACATTCTTTCCTTGATAGTGCGAACTACATCTACAATCGCCACTATCATCTCAGGTCTAAGGAGTTCTCTATCTCCGATGTCGTCCCAACTTAATGGTGAACGACACTTCCTTCCATATAGAGCTGCAAATGTTGCCATTCCAATACTTGCTTGGTAGCTGTTGTTGTATGAAAACTCCACAAGATGTAGGTGATTTTTCCATGATCCTTCGAAGTCTAGCATACAAGCTCTTAGCATATTTTCAAGAATCTGAATCGTTCGCTCAAACTGACCATCTTTTTGTGGATGATAAGCTGTGCTAAAGTTCAGATTTGTTTCCAACCTAGCTTGCAGACTCTGCCAAAATTACGATCGGAATCTGGTGTCACGATCGGAGACAATGCAAACCGGTACTCCATGTAATCTCATGATCTCCTATATGAGTTCATGGTTATCAGAGATAGTACACTATGAAGAGTTTAAATCTTACTTAGATTCATACCTCCAGATTGGTCCGGTATTACGAGAATAGGTGCTGATGTCAATCTTGACTTGAGTTCTACGAAAGCTTGTTCGCATGCTTCTGACCACACGAATCCTTCATCTTTACGCGTGAGCTTGGTCAGGGGTGTTGCAATCTTCGAAAATCCTTCGATAAATCTTCTGTAATATCCTGCTAAACACAAGAAACTTTGAATGTCCTTCACTGTCTTCGGTGTCTGCCATTCGCTTACTGCTGATACTTTAGCTGGATCTACAGAGATTCTATCGCTTGATACAATATGTCTAAGAAATATGACTTGTTCTAGCTAAAACTCATACTTGCTGTACTTGGCATAGAGTTGATGCTATCGCAAAGTCTCCAGGACAATTTGTAAATGTTCAGCATACTCTTTCCGATTCTTTGAATATACCAGGATGTCGTCGATGAATATGATAATGAACCTGTCTTGGTACTCTCGGAAAACTTGATTCATTAGGTTTATGAATATGGCTGGTGCATTGGTCACTCCAAATGGCATCACGAGAAACTCATAATGTCCATAGCGAGTCCTGAATGCCGTCCTCGGAATATCAGATTCTTCGACCTTCACCTGATGATAACCCGAACGAAAATCTAACTTTGAGAAAACGAATGACCTACTTAGCTAATCGAATAGATCGTCGATTAGCGGTAGTTGATACTTGTTCTTTATCATGACTTAGTTCAAAGCTCTATAATCAATGCACATTCTGTATGAACCTTCCTTCTTTTTCACAAGCAAAACTGGATATCCCCAACTTGAAGTACTAAGACAAATCCATCCTTTCTGCAGAAGTTCGTCCAGCTGAGTACGGACCTCCTTCAAACCTTCAAGGTTTAATCGATATAGTTCTTTGATCAACGGTTGTGCACCAGGTACTAAATCAATTCCGAATTCAAGAGCTCGATCGAGAAACAAACCTGATATGTTTTCAGGAAATAAATCTTCGAACTCTCGAACTACCTCTGGCTTGTCTTCTCCCGCCTGTAGAGTTTCAATCAACGCCTTCTTTGGTTTTGCTTTGTATGTTCTAGGCTCCAGGGTACGGTCTCCACTTTTGAAATAAAAGACCGGATGCTCTGGAATTTTGAACACTACTCTCCTTTGACGACAGTCGATGGTAGCATAGAAAGTTCCTAGCCAATCCATACCCAAAACTACATCGAAGTTCGGTATGTCCAGCACCTTGAAGTCAACATAGAATTCTCTGCTGCAGATGACTACTGGACACAGGTCGTATCCCATTGTTTCCTTTAGAACATCATTCCCTGAACTGACATTCCAGTTGGATACTGCAGGGTTCCTAGGCACACTAGTGAGGTCTCCCAAGCCATCAACCATGGCAATTTCAAAAATTATGGTGCCTACAAACCCTAAAGTACGGATCGTTTGCTAGATATCTAGGCGAACAAGAACTAGTTAACACTTAACTAAATAAAATACGGAAATACAACCTTTGTAGATCCGGTGCTCCACCTCCATAGCTCCGCAACGAGGTCCTCTCCGCTGTCCAAATCAAATCCGGGCTCTAGGATCGGCTTCGTCGGAGAATGGGCAAGCTAGGTCGTCGATGTCCATGCCGAAGATGATCTACGTCGAAGCATCGATGAATCAAGCTCCACCTTCACCAAGTCATGAAACTTGTGAAGGAAACACACTCTACTACTTGGCAAGAGGTAGAGGATGAAGAAATAGGAAGTGGGTAGACTTTAGAATCGGATTTCTCACTCATTTCCATCACTTGCCATTGATGGGGCAAGCTTTCTTCACTTGAAGAAATGGAGGAAGAAGAAGAATGTTATGATAAGTCTTGAATTAAAAAATAAAACAAAAACAATACTTATCATACTTTTAACTCTAGTTAAGTGTAGAGAATTAACTTAGGTTAGTTAAATTGGTTAGGGTTAAGAATATGATAAGAATGAAGACTTAGTCAAAGTTTCAAGAAACTTCAACTAAATCCAAAATAAGCCACCATTTATCTTTCTTTTCCTTATTCCAAAAAAGAATAAATAAGAAAGATAAATGAATAAATAAAAATCAAAACCCTAACCCATTCATAACCATGGTTCATTCTTTACACTTAACCAAGTTTGGCATGCATCATCAAACATGATACAAGCAAGTGCACAAAAACATATCGCATATGTAATGCGCACTCCCGAGTGAGAAAATCCGTCTAAAGTGAACCGATACTAGTTAATGTAAAGTAATATATCAAATATATAATTATACATTAAATCATTAAATCAACACTTGATTCAATGATCCGGTCATGCGCACATAACCGACTGGTATCATTAGTAACATCTTATCGAATCAACACTTGATCCTATAACCCGGCTATATCGGATATAACCGATCAATGTCACATCGCGAGAATAGAATACGGTATCACATACACGCATTATTCTCGGTCCCGCACATATCTCATATGCGCTCCTATTTCGTTTCGCTTGAACCAGGAAACCTCTGTGTAGGACTCTAAAGACTCGTCAATACGCCGGCAGCGGATGATGATCATATCAAACATCCACAAGCCGCAAGCGGTCTGCTAAACGTAACGGCCACCCGGGTATTGAGCGATCTGAAGATCGACGAGCAAGCCCGCTCACACTCCAGTGAATCCGACAAGTAACACTACCGTACAGTCCGGTCTGATCGTCTGATCTGTCGCATATCTCGCCTAGGGGTGGTAAACGTCAGACCCCAATAGCTCAATAAGTCGTGTAGATATGAGGTCTATAACAATTCGAGAAACTACTGGTAACACTTACCAGTAGTTCTCAGCAACCCTGGCCAGGGATTTCCTGTTATAGCCAATCGAACACAGCGCAACATCAACTCCCTATACCGGGAGAGACGAATCCCCTCCTATCGCTCATTGCCTCCATGTGACTCGGGACTGTACCCAAAAACCACCATTTTGCACGCCCTCTTGGACGTGGTAAGATGGAAATCAAAGCACAGTGGGAACCACACAAGACTCTATGACGATCTCGGGTCAACAGACTACTCTGTACCAGTGTCACCAGAGAACTGCCATCTGACGTGAGGTATAATACCATCTGGGAGTTCTCGGCGAGTCCGTCCAGTGTACCCAGTCTCTACTGAGCACCCGTATATCTCCTCTGATGTCAAACACCGATGGATATGGGATCATCCATCGCCCATCTGTATGGGTCGAGAAGGTATACGCTAGTCTACTCTGGTATATCGATGCCCCGTCTCGATACACCCACGACTAGGGACTTTGAAGGATGTACTTATGGACTACCATGTCCCCACTAGTATGATCCGCATCATAGTCCAGGTAGTCAAGTACAGATCCTAAGGGCTTTACCAACATGTAACAGAGAGACAATCAGCATACACGTTAAGGTAAAGGGTAACCAGATAGCATACTATCATGTCGAGCAAGAAAGTCCTCCCTATATATGTCCCAGCATCCACTACAATATACATCCTATGTACAGTAATGGCCTCTAGGGCATACATATAACTAACAGATACGAGAGGTGTGACTGGAATCGCATGAGTTCGGACGAACCGTTGTGACATAAAGCAATGAGGTGCTCCAGTATCGAAGAGTACTAGTGCAGGAAGTGAGGCTACTAAGATCGTACCTAAGTTATGTGGAATAAGTTTTAGGTATAGGAAAAGATATATGGATGTAAACCAGTATTGAATAGATTTGAAAGATGGGAAGTTACCAGTGATGACTTGGCCAGTGGTTTCAGCTTCTTCTACAGTCATTGTGAAAGCCTGTCGCCTAGGTTCGTTCCTCCTTGCTGGGGAACATTCCTCTGTCCGTTCTTCTATCCCTGAGGTGGGTTCCTTTGCGCTTGATGGAACTAATGGGAAGGAGGTGCAGTAGGTCTATGAGGAGGTGAAGCAGGGAGAGCAAGGCGAGGAGTAGGTGCCTGGATAGCTGGCTGTTGTGGATAAGTGATTGCTGGTCTGGGTGCAAAATTCTGATTGTGTCTGTGAGGACAAGACCCAATATCATGTGTGGATGAGCCACAGACTAAGCAAAGGCGATTATCACGCCTAAAATCCTTCGCCAGGTGTCCGTTCCTTTTGCAGTAAAAGCAGAAATCTGGACTGGGCCGGTTATTTGGTACTCCTGGTCTCCTGGATACAAAAGGTGGCCTGGAAGAGGCTCCTCCTGCTATCTATGTAGCATGGCACTTCACACCGACAGATTGAGGTATGCCCTTCTTCTTTACTACTGCTTCGTATCGAAGGGCAGCTCTCAGAGCTAGGTCATGGATTGGGAAATCCCCAATAGCTAGAGCAACTTGGATTTCCTGGTCCAACCCCTGCTGAAATCGTCTGGCCCTGATCTCAGCAGTCGGTATAAGGTGTGCCGCGAACCTGTTACGGTCTTGTGTTAACTGTGTAGTATGTGATATTAGATAATCGAATATTTAAGACATATCTTACCAGCTCAACATTGTGAACTCGTCATCATACTCATCCACAGATTTTATCCATATAGAGCTTTGTTATAAGTGGATGAATTACTGCTCCATGTCGAGTCAGGCAGTCTCTCGAAAATACTTCGCGCCAAACATGTCGCGAAAAGTCTTCCATTCGATCGGCTGGGCAAGCCAGTTTTCTTCCACCTTCCACCATATCGGGCGTTATCAGTAAGTTGCAGCTTCGCAACCCTTACCCAAGCAATGTCCGGCACTTGTGCTTGTGCCAGATCGTCCTCAATTGATTGAGCCCATTCTTCATCTTCCAAAGGGCTCTCTTTTCCAGAAAATTGCTTCGGATGCCGTGCCTGGAATTGCTTCACTCCAGGTGCTTCCACTTCTGGGCGGTTCATTAGTATAGTAGTCTGTTGCTGCTGTCCTTCCAGGAGGCTCTTAATTGCCTCGAGCAGTACCGTATGCTCGTTGATCACAGCTACAACGGTAGGTGTAAGTGGAAGAGGTGGTGCTATGGTGTTGCCGATCACGTTGGTGCTAGTGTTGTTCGGAGAATCCATAACCTTAAAAGAAAAATAGGGTTAGAATAGATTCAAGGAATATGAAATATAAAGAATGTTTAGTTGCCGAGTCTTATAATTCTTGTGTTATATTGCTTAGATTTCCATGCAGAATTGACCTTGTATGGTAGGGTTCCATGCAGAACTGACCTGCATGGGCCGCCAACAAAACCTGTTACGTCCCGCTTCATAGAGTACGGTAAGGAGACGTGACGGGTCACGCGATGTATTTACTCAGAAGTAAACACGCTAAGCGTATATAAGCAATATAATGTAAATGTACACAAGAAAGACATGAGATGTAAATGAACATCAACTTTTTATTTATTAAACATTCTTTACAATACAATGATGGAAAGTAAATACAAGACTGGAAAGCAATGCCTAAACAATGGCATGAAACTGAAAATAAAAGTATATACAAGTGTCTAGAGTTCTGGGTCGTCGACGAACTGCTCCAAGTCTTCTGAGCTGGGCTCGATCTCCAGAAAGTCGGGTCCTCCTGACAACATTCCAAAGAAAGAATAGAAAAGGAATGTCGTCAGCGAACAATCGTTCGGTAAGTCCCAAAGAAAGATGGAAATAGACTGAACAGGTAATGAGAATATAAACGGTATAATGTTGATAGTTATGTTAACGCAGTTATTTGTAGTTTGGTACAGAATATGCCAGTGTATACGAGAGGAGTCCAGCTTACCCCGTGGACTATGGTATAAGGTGTACAAGGCCCCGTCAAAACCCACGGGACAACGGCAGTGAATGTTCATGTTAGGTGTATTAAAGTGACCGTCTCATGTCACTTTAAACACATTCCGTACAAATCTACCCCTTTAAACCCCGTAATGTATTACTGTATTGGTTTGTAGTGATTTGTAAATAAAAGACTTGCCGAAACCATGATATCAATTGTTCATGTAAACGGATAAGGATATAAACGGATAGTCATGTAGGCAAGTCAAATGTATATCCATGGATCGGTCAAATCAAGTCATGTTGATATAGATTGTATTCTGGTATAACAAAATTCTTGTTGCATTGGAGTTATATTGAATTGTATCCATGGATGGATTGATTTCAGATTAGACTGAGACTCCAACTGAGTCAGACACTTAAACAGAATTGAAGTCCTGAATTAGTTTTGGAGTTATCGGTAACTGCTGCATATGGACGGCAGGATTTGTGACTTTTTCCAAGCCAATTACCATTGATAACCCCGTTTTAATTGTCTATCTTAAATAGGCAAGCACCCACATTCTTCGGCTCCCTAAGGCTCAAGAGAATTGGTTCCGTTTAAACCTATATTTACTAGGATCCTTATTGTAAATTAATATAACTTGAGGGGGTTTTATGAAAAATAGTTTTGATATATTTTCAAGATAAATCTCAAGTATTTAATTATCGTCTTTAGGGTTTTCATAGATGTAATTTTAAAAATGATGAGATATTCTAGTGGATATAAATCTAAATTGAACAGTATATGGTATTTTCATATAATTTGACTTGTATTGATTTGTGATGGTATTTTCACGAACTTTTGTGATTCTTTTCTTTTGATTTAGAAAATATGGAATTATTAAATATATTTAAAATAGATATTTTGATAATATATATATATATTAAAAATAGAATTTATTTATTAAATAGAAATCACGTTTTCTTAAAAAATTGTAATAAAAATTCCATCAAGATCGTATATTTTGTGAGGAGGTCTGCATCTCGCCCTACTAGTCCGATGAATGTGCGATAACCCGCACCAATCAAATCGGATTCCCCAAAATGGGTTGTAAGGACATAATTGTATGGAATTTAATTAAAACAATCTTAAAGAATACGATTTTTAATATTTTAAGATATTTTATTGTAAAATTGTATTAGTCTCAAAAATATTGTAAAGAGACAATCGTGCTATGTCATGATGAGTGTTGTGATGAGGTAGGTCATTACCTCGTGAGTTTTCTAAAGGTAATATAAGTTATATGATGAAGTAATGTCGAATAGAAAATTTGTGGTATTGAACCGTAAAAGTGCAATAAAAGTGTTTTTTAAATAGAGTTTTGAATTGAAATTTGTTTCTAATTATATTTTAATGTTTAAAAAACAAAGTACAATGATTTAGATAAATAGTTCTTCAGAAAAATTATTAGTTTAAGAAATTTTAGAGATGGATGTCGGTATAACTTCACTTACCGACATCATTGAAAAGAAGAAGTTTTGAGAGGTGAAAAGAAGAGAGTGGAGGGGACTTACTGGATTAGGGTAAAGAGAAGAGATGGAGGAAGATTTTGAAAGCGCCGTGGAGTCACGGTGTTGCTGGATTTGTCCCGAAATGTCGCCAGAACTTGACCTTGGACTTACCCCACTTGTACAACTTTTTGGACTTAGAAAATTTTGAGAGTTTTGATACTAAATTTCAGAATGAGGAGGGCTAGGGTGTAGGGTGATATTTATATGATAGAATTAGGGTTTAGGGTATTAAACATGAGAATTTAAATGCATTAAAATTTGATTTTAAAGTTCATTTTAATTCTCTGTTAATGTGTAGGAAAATCAAATAGAACTAGGGTAGTGGGGTAGGCCAAAGGGTGCTGGGGTGAAAAATTGGAGGCATTAGGGACGGGAGGCCCGGCGGCGCCGGTCTGGGGTGATCTTCACCAGTCTATGTGTGGGGGATGGGGTCTGGATTCTTGCCACGTGTCATGTTCAGTGTATATAACATTTTCTACATGTTTCATTTTAGTGACTTTTCATTTTTACGTTTATTGCACGTGTAAACTTTTGGGCTTCCAACAAGTTTAAAATAAAAATCATTAAAAATAATATGTGATTAGGAGGATTTGAACATAGAGGCTATGTCACAGCAGTGCAAGGATTTACCAATAGCTACAAGTGCTTTCTTGTTGTTTAGGAACAAATCAAATTTATAACTTGTGCTCAGGATTTGCAAATATTCTATTTGTACATTAACTATAAAATTTTTCTGTACATTAAAACAGAATCATTACACACTATTGGTGCATGATTGATATTTATGTAGCCATTCCTTTTTACTTCATCACTTGATGTTTTTTTTCTTCTTGACTTGCTCATGCTCCATGGTTCCTCCATGGTTCAACCTCCTTCACCTTCTTCTTCTTCTTGCTATCCATTTGAGCATAGATTCTAGAGAGAAAAATTTAGTGAAGTATTCATACATTACTGACCATCCAAATCTAGCGAATTTGGGTCGTCGGTTTGAGCCTCCTCCGCGTTCCCTCAGGTGGATCGTCTTCGGCAAGGGTGGTCGATTATCAAGCACGATCCCGGCGGTTACGAGCTTGGAAGGGTCTTCCACAATTGGGTGGACACGCTACAAATGTTGTATTTTCTCAAACTTTGCATGTTTTAGATTTCTAGTTTAGAGTGTTTGGATCAAATTCTTGGGTTTGCGCGTCCGGTGCCCGCAAAAAGTTTTTGTTTTCGCTTTCGCCTCGCTGCGGCCTCCGCGGCGCGGGCGCTAGACTCTAACATGGTATTTGAGCCTCCCAAGCTCCTTAAACTAGCTAGTTACGACATTAGAATTCATGTTTTTTCGGGCATTGAAAACTGTCGAAAAAACAGTCCTAAATTTTTGAGTTTTGAGATATTTGCACACCCCGCGGGCTCTCGATTTGAATCGAGAAGCCATGGGGTGGTGCATGGGCATCTCGGGGAGACCTCGGGGGGGGGGAGGGACCGACTGGCTGGGACAACCCCCCAAGACCACCACAAGGTGGTCTTGGCGGTGGGGACCCGAAACTGCCCCCCCATGGGCAGTTTTGGGTCTGCTTCACCCTCTGGCCACCTCGTGGTGGCCTCGGGGGTAGGGTACCCCCTTTAGGCCCTCCGAATCGAAGTTAATTTCATGCTTTAACTCCCCACGAAGGTTCGGACGCGTTTCGTTTTGATTCGGACTTTCGAATTGGCTCAAAACTCAATTTTTTGGATGCTTAATGCACTTGGTTTTTTATTCTTGGTAAATTTGGGATGTGCGCTAATTGTATTTTGGAATTCTAATATCGTGACTTCGTTTGCATGTGTGGATGTGTTGTTAATGTTGCATAATTGCTATATGCTCAATTAGACGGGGTTACACACTTGTTTTGGTTACTTGTTTCTGTATATATATATATATATATATATATATATATATATATATATATATATATATATATATATATATATGGTTATGGTTTGTGCGGATTGTCGTGATGGATAGCCTTGAGTGCAATGTTAGATGTACAGTTCAGATTCATTTGTATATTCATTATTGCGGGGTGAGCGTCCGACATGTGGACCGCCGTTACTACCAGTTTGTATATTCTTTTATTGAGGCACGACCGGGTTGAGGTCGATATCGCTGTTGTATATATATTTTCTTTTCCGTACTAGGATTACCCCGCGGAGGAGTGCTCGAATAGCCGGGTTCCAGAAGGCAATGGGCCAGCATCTCGTGGTGCCGAGACCAGGGGGCCTTACTCTAGAATTGGCGGGCTATTCGCCACACTCGTAGGGGGTATAGGTTGACCCACGGAGGGGTGCTCAAGTTACCGGATTCCGTGAAGTGCTGGGTGGCCCATTCACTTTGTTGATTGGGGTTGCCTCACTTTGGGGATTGGCGGATAACTTTCCACACTCGTAGGGGTCTAGGATCTTCATTTCACTGGCTATCCACACGACTGGGGAATGTCACGTTTCATTTATGGCTCAAATGAAATGCGGGGCTCCTAGATTATCCACTATTCCATATTGTTGTTCGCATGCTTGTGATGATTTTTATCTGCCTGTGATGACTATTATCTGCCGCGATGTTGATATATATATTATATATATTTAGTAGATACTTTTATATGTTTTGAATCCGCGCTAGTCCTGTCCCCGCTCTGCCGTTAGTTAACAAACCTAACGGTGCATAACGGGGCCCCGTGGCGAATGTGGACGGCATATAAAAAACATGTTATTTTGGTTGTTTCTTTTGTGGCTTGGAAACATAAAATGATGGGAACACATTATCTGAATAATGCAAGAAAAAAACCTAAATGATGTTGTCGGAACCAATTTTAAAACTACTCGTCTTTCTTCAAAACTCATGGTCGTATTCTTTTGCTTTGCATAGAGGTATTCGGTTAGGAATATCCCGCACCTCAATCTATGAGGGAAGAGCCTTGATCCCTTCACTGGAAGTTTGCTCTTAAGCAAAAGTTTATATTACTAGTTTTAAATGCGGAGCTTAAACCACTCCATTTCAGAGTCACTCGAGTTCCTTCAATAATATCAAGTTCATTACGTTAAAGGTTTTTCGCCAAAATCCAGCCGTAGCCCTCCGTCGTTTCCTACGAGTAATACTTAGTATTCGTGCTATGTATGTTGGTGTCACGACCCAAGTTAGGCACATGACCGGCACTTAGACTATGTAACGTCACCAGGCGGAACGCAATTTAAGTAAGCCGAAAACCCAGCAATCTAAACCATTACAAGAAGCAATAGATAGAAACATTTTAGAAATCTCAAGTAAAACATTTAAGATTAAGTTTGTTTTCCTAAAAATTTCGGCAGCACCTCCTTTGTAAAAGCTAGCCCCGAAACGGGTACAAACATAAGTAAAGCATCCCCAAACGGGATCAAATCTCGCTCAAAGGAAGAAACAACCACCACAACAGATATACGACGCCGTAGCGAAAAAATGAGACGATAATCAACATAAAACAAAGGCCGGCTCACACAAGCACGATACCCAGAGTCACAAGAATATACATCATCGATCCTCACAACTCGTTTCTAAGTCAATACATGAAGATGGTAGATGGAGAGTACTAGATACAAAAGATATACAACAACAACATCGGATAACCGCAAACCCACCTATAGCAAAAGGCCTCACAGCCAAGCGTAGCGGTATCCGCAAAAGTAGTGATAAGAAGACGCCCTGCCGCGACTACTCTGAGGGTCCAACCTGCAAAATACTGTGGTACAACGGGGGTGAGTTGTCAACTCGTGAATAGAAAAATAACATCATACTATAATTGCAAGTATGCACTAACATCGATAATCTATCATATGTAATCTGATAGCATAAGTATGGCAATATGAATATGCAACAATCATGATCAGGGTACACCACCAGGGTACTATATCTACATGAATCAAATGCATATCAAATAAATCGTGAGTGTGGGATAAATAATAAACCTCATGCACAAATCATCAGCATGGAAAAACCTGGTGTCTATCAACGACACCTCAAATCCCAAAATCCTCAGGCGCCGTCACCAGGACTGGCCCTCATATCCATACATCTCACGGAACCTGAGTGTCCAACTCCGACACTCGCAATCCACATATCCATACGTCTCACGAAACTTGAGTGTCCAACTCCGACACTCGCAATCCACGTATCCATACGTCTCACGGAACCGGAGTGTCCAACTCCGACACTCGCAATCCACGTATCATATTGGGTTTCTAACATAAGTCTCAGAACCGAGAAACTCATGGTGGACGCACTGAAATATCATATCAAGAGAAACCGGGTTTTCAAAACAATACACATTTCTTGAAATATCCTCGCGGTTCTCAAATCCAGAAAATCACATGAAATCCATATCTCAATATGTAAATCCATGTAATATGATGTAAGCAACATATAACAACAATATGAGCATATCAAGGGAAAATCCGCTATTTAAATGCATCAAGTTATTAAATATATCACGCGGTTCCCAATTATCCAAAATCCAACGCAACATCATATAAAGTGAACATATAGCTATAGCAAGTATATGTGTAAGCATGTAGGTATGCATGTATGCTATAATTCATATACGCCATCGCACAAGAATCAATGCCCCAATGTCACCAATCAATACAATATCACATATGTATATGTGTTGTGCGTATCATGGCAATTACCGACAGTGTGTGTGTAGCATACAATTAGTGCTTGTGCATCATGAACTGACAATAATAGTGCAGTGTCCACAGGGTACAAGGCCAGGCACAACAAGTAATAATATGCAATGATGTCCATGCACAATTTTTATATGTGCATATAAGCATGCAGCTAATATCATATCATATCATATCTAGCCCTGCCGCTTAACGCCATATGGACGATTTCCCCATAAATGTTAAATCTACTCACCGAGTATCTCGAGCTAGGTAAATCCAGTCACCTGCTTCCCTTTCTACGCAGCGTTCGAAGTCCTCGCCTGTGATCCTATTAACACAAACATAAAAGGTGCAAATCTCAGAAATCGACCAATATCACGTACAAACCACGTTTGACTGAAGCACAAACTCCAAACCAATTCTTAAGTGTCCGTCTAGTGGTTAAAGTGTGTGGCGACACTCCGAATCCAACCCAAGTGCAGCAGCTACACAAGATCATGAACCGTGTTGGATAACGTAACACGCGTATTCTTGTAGGGTCATGGCAGCGCCCCGGCCATCGAAACGCGGCCAAAATGCGGAACAAAAATTTCTAAAACCGGCGCTACCGTTACCCGATTTTCGGATCGACCTTAAACCCTATTCTAGTGAGCTAACTAAGAGTTAGAAAGGTTATACCGAGATGATCCGAGTCCTTCGGTCTACATTCTAAGCTCCTAGGGATCCTTTGATGAAGTTTGGTTGCCGGTCTTCCTCCATCTCCGATGATCCACCCGAGGGAAACGACGCAAGATCCAACCTCGTCGAACGAGGTAACCGACACTCCAAAGTCGCTAGCGATGGAGAGTCGAGGTGTATGGAAGTGTCACTACATTTTTCTCTCTACCCAAAGTGCTTATGGAGCAACCATAGAAGATCAAGAAGTTGGTGATGAACTTTGGCATGAACAAAAATGGTTAAGGGTTTTGTGTGAATGAGAGAGTGAGAGAGAGGGCTTGTGTAATGTATCATGTAAAAAACCAAATGAGAAAAAACCACCCTTTCACTTAAGTGGTCGTCCCCTTTTCTCCCCCTTTCTCATTATCCAAAAATAAAATCTTTTTCAAAGTCAAATTACAATAAACAAAGCAAACCATGCTTTGACCCATGCCACTTACATGTCCATGATCATACCTCCTTTTCCACCTCATTTAAAAAAAAAACAAATGAATTTCCATAAATAGAAAATCATATAAATGAGGTGGCATCTTCTTCTAGAAGCTATTCCGTAGAAAATACGGAATACTTCCGGTACATGTACCGAAATACATATACGCATATTCGTACAAAAATACGAATAGCCGAGAGAGAAAATAAATAGCGAACAATAATACTAGAATACATATATATAAATACATATATAAATTATTAAATCAAAACTTGATTTAATAATCTGGATTAATCCTAAGCCGCTATTATTATCAACTATCCGATTAAAGTCTGCGCAGCAAGTGCACATATTTAATCGGACACCTGTATGTACCAACATACCTCATGTACACCATATCACCTGAACCGTGAAAACCCTCTGTGTGGGACTCTAAAGACTTGTCAATACACTGGCAATTGGTTTAACCACAAGCACGTCAGCGGCACTAGCTGTACGTAACGGCTACTCAGGTATTGAGCGAAAGGGAGGCCGACGAGCAAACTCATGCAGAACCCCTACCGAGCCTGACAGTGACAATATCCGTACAGTCCGGTCTGTTCGTCTAAGAGTATCGTATATCGAGTCTAAGGGGTTGGATAAAGTCAGACCCCTAACAACGCGATATTTAGTGTCGGCATGTAACCCATCACCTCCTGAGAAACTATCGATCCTGGATCGGTAATCCTCGTCTACCATAGCCATAGATTTGTGGTGATGGCCACCCGTACACAATGCGACATCAACCCCCAATACCGGGAGAGATGAATCCCCGACGATCCGATCACTGCCTCCATGTGGCTCGGGATTGTACCCAACTAAAATCTGTTTGCACGACTCCTTTGAGCTGTGGTAGGGTAGTAATTAAAGCACAGTGGGAACCCACACGAGACAAATGACGATCTCAGGTCGACAGACTAACCTGTACACATGTCACCTAGGAACTGCTATCTGACAATAGGTATAATACCAACTAGCAGGTTCCCGGCGAGTCCGTCCAGTGTACTCATAACCCAATGAGCACCTCCATACTATCTTAAGTGAACAAACTAACACCAATAGCTTGTGAGACCTGGCCACCGCCCATCGTCGGGGTCTCGATCAGTATACACTAGTCTATACTGGAGTATCGATGCCCAGTCTCGATACTCCTACGACTAGGGACATTTAAGGATGTGCTTATAGACCCCAGCTCCCACATATATGATCGCCATCATAATACTGGCAGTCAAGCAAGAATCCTATGGGCTTTATCAACATGATGATAAAGACAAACCAGATAGTATACTATCATCTTGAGTAAGACTGTTTTATCGGTATAGGTCCTACCTCAATCATCATAATCATCTGTCCGCGACTATGATAATTGCCTTGAGGGCACTATATCCAACAATCTCCCACTTGCACTTAAGGCCAATTATTGCGATGTCGCATACTCACAGCCCGTGTGATACCGAACACCCAACTTCTCTACTAATCAGTTTCGCAAAGCCCGTTTGCAAAAATGCTTGCGTTCAAGAAATAGCCTCAGTGAGTGGATCCGCTCCAATGTTTCTTTCTGTATCTCTCCATATCTCAACTTCGCGGAGAAGACCATCTCCCGAAATGAGTAATAACTGTCTTAGAATTTGTCTGGATATCTGATGGGACCCAGTTCACAAATGAACTCCAAATCCAGCAAACAACTTAGACTGTATCGTCCACTGAATTTAATCAGTATTCTGCGCCATGCCTTTCCTCAGTATCTGCTTGGACCACCTGTCCAACATACTGTCCTTCAAAAAGAGGGAAAAACTATAACTCCGACAGTCACTCTGTCATCCAGGTCACCTTGGAAGCCTGAAATGATAACCGTCTCCTGAAGGAGGCTGTCGTAATCATTTCCCTAGAACATTCACTTATGTTCAATAACTGTTTCCCAATGTTTCTCCAGGATTGGATCAATATATCTGCATATTGCATCTAGTGCAAAAGCAATATCTGCTGTGGTACTTGACATTTCATGATTAAATCAATTGCCTCAGCAAGTGATATGCTAATCATGCAGGTCCCTCTCCCCTTTAGTCTGTAAGATACCTTTAGAGAGGGTGACTCCATCACCTGCAGGTACACCACCATGCCAGGAGTCGTCCATTCTAAAATTCCTTTAGAATAATATCAAAGTACCCAGATTGGAATATTTCCCAAATCTAGATCTAAAACAATAAATCTAGTAACCAAAAATCTGATATTATACCCATATCCTATGTGGAGAAACAACTTTGTGACAACCACAGCATAAACGATTGTAGTATAGGAATATCTCTTCCTATCAAGTGCATGTCACCCAAAATACCCGGACATCACTCTCTACTACCTTCTTAGCAAATCCATCTCCTATTCTGATGAAGTCAAAGCTTATGACTGTCACATCAAAATTAGATGATCTATTCCGCTATCCCTGCTTTAGTCTATAAATAGACATAAGCTACTTGCCCACTATGCTTCCGCTGCTCCCACTGACTACTACAACCCTCTGGCAGAGTCATATACACGTGCACTTCTAAAACTAGTTTAGAACGACGCTATACTCATCCTCCTGCCGGGTCTTATAGTCTAGAACAGCAGCAATGGCAAGTCTGGATAAACAAGAACCTCCCTGTCACCGTTACTGAGAAGACCAACGTACCTCTTAGGTGCCTGAGGTTACCCACCAAAATCTGCGGAGTGGCTAATGGAACGTCAAAAACAATTGAATCCGTAGGTTCTATTAAATCTTCAGTAATCCTTTGTGGTTCTGGAATCACTTCCAGTTCTACCATATTCCCACTTGTGTTTTCTGAAAGAATCCATTTTATTAAAACTGTGGTGAGTTAAGAACAATATAAATATTGATCGTCTTGATGGTAGAAAGTTAACCCTCGTTAAAGCCCGGGATAACCCACAAAACAGCCATTACTGAAACGTGCCTTGAGTTTATCCGGATTCTGGTTTTAAGCATCAGCCGGACAACTCCCTATACCTTAACATCGTTAAGATATAAATTGATTATATATATATATATATATCTAATATAGAAACAAAAGCACTAATTTAATTGGAACCAGATTCAAATCATGCAGCTGTCTCCAGTGCATATCAACCAAATGGAATGAGGTTAATCAGCATTACTCATCTAGGAGTGCATTCATATATGAGTAACCCGAAAGAGAAGCAAGTTCTCAAAACCATTACTATCAATGGAATACCAAACACAAGTATCTACATCTTCGACTTCCTCGAAGAATCCTGATACTTACAATAAATGGTTCTCTACTTTATTCTTATACCTATAACTTCTCAATATCTGGACTTTGCATTTCAACGAAATACTTGTCCAGAACTGGAGAAGTCACAAGTAAACAGAATGTAGTACGAGTACCATCCCCTTTGTCCTAATGGACACTGGACAACATATAATACTTTGTATAAGTCCCCTGGACTCCCCTGAGTCCAATAACTCAAACTCTGTGCGTCGTAGGTTGAAAAACTGTACTTTGGTTAAGAAGAGTTACACTGCTATTGAATGCACCTTACCTAATCACCAATTGATATAGGTAAATGTCATAGACACAATATCAAAAAGTTATATCTCACTTTATAAAATAAATGTACAGATATACCAGTTTGAAATTGGTGCATAACAACGGATATTCAAAACCAAATATTTGCCATCCGGCAAAATCTAGATGATTTCCTCAAATATTCCGATATAATGAGGATCTAATCACCCAATTCCCAATATCTTACTCCCACTCACCATCTGTAATAACATACAGATGTGAGAAACTGATCTGGTAAATACATACCCTGGAGTTAGATTCTTATTGGGAAAACAGTTTTCAATTAACATCGCATAGTAAAACCGAAACATGAAAATATTTCAAAAAGGGGTTAACTGGTATTCCTAGTAACGCCTCTTCCATTATCCTGAATCATGACAGTAACCATATACTTACCTGCCCTCACTACAATCCCTTTAATATATGTCTTTACTTATTACCTTCTGTACACCTCCTTTACGCTAATTGGTTTTCTTCATTCCCTACCTTTCGGCACCAGCCTAAGGTTTTGAAGAAGACTATCAAATAAGCGCAATAGGTGTACTCTCCTAATCCTAGGACCCTCGCAACCTGAGAGAAGGTAAAGAGAAAAGACATCTGAATAATCCTATTCAATTTCTCCTGAACCAGAATCCATCCTCGAAAAAGTTCCTTCGAGTTCGTATGTAACTATACGATGGATTTATCCAATAGAAGTGGATATCCGTAGTGATACGGAGTGTCCTAGAGAAATGCAAAGTGGATGTAGGATTGGCAGGGGTATACCTGGTTTCGTCATGAATGATGGCGATCACAATTTTCTTTTGCCATTATTCTAATCCCTTTATATGTCTTTACTTATTACCTTCTGTACACCACAATTAAGCTTGTTGGTTTTCTTCCTTCCTTACCGTTCGACATCTGCCTATGGTCTGGAGGAAGACTATCCAATAAGCTCAATGGGTGTACCCTCTCCTAATCCTAGGAGCCCTCACAACCTGAGAAAAGGTAAAGAGAAAAGACAACCGAATAATCCTATTCAATCTCTCCAGAACCAGAATCCATCCTCGAAAAATTTCCTTCGAGTTCGTATATAACCATACGATGGATTTATCCAATGGAAGTGGATGTTCGTAATAATACGGGGTGTTCTGGAGAAATGCAAAGGTGATATAGAAGTGGCAATGATATATGCGACACCATGACATTCCAAAAAGCCAAAGTGTTTTAAGAAGGTTCGGTCAAATTGGTTTATGAGTTTTAGTCAAAGGTCGGGTCATAGTCACAGCCAGAGATAGAGAGAAGAAACACTCAGCGAGCACTCTAACCTAGATCATAATGGTTAATCATTTTATCTAATCTGGATGGCTCCCACTGTTTCCTCGAATTCTCCTCCAAACCTAAAAGGAGAATTAGTCGGAATCACCCGAGGAGTAATCCTACTCATCAGTGCATCAGTGGGAATCGGGATCCAACTATCATCGTATGATAACCTGTTGGAAGCCACTCAAGTCACCACACTCCAGAAGGTATGCGTATGCCTGGCAAGTTTCCTGTATATTTGAAACTCCCGATGTGATTTTTACCCCAAGCGGTTTATGACCTTGACAAAGGCCATCGAATCATAAACCACAAGTCAAGTTCAACCCGTCATTATCCTGTATTATTCTAGACCCACCCGTACAAACCCTTGACAAAGGCCAACAAGGTTATACGACTGTCCTAGATAATCGCAACTCAATGCAACAGACAAGCAATATCTAGCTACCGCACACTATGCCTTGACAAAGGCCAACAAACGCAGCACGAATACTAGGTACCACCTGAAAGAAACGACGGAGGGCTACGACTGGTTTTTGGCGAAAAACCTTTAACGTAATGAACTTGATATCGTTGAAGGAATCCAAGTGGTTTTTATAAATATATAGTGGCGAAAACTTTTGCTAAAGAGGTCACTCCCGGTGAAGAGATCTCGGCTCTTTCCCCTTCGAATGGGGTGCAGGATATCCCAAACTGAATACCACGATGCAAAGTAAAAAGAAACGACTATAGTAAAGTTATTACGTTGACGCAAACTTTTACCCAAGGGGTCACTCCCGATGAAGGGATTTCGGCCCTTGCCTCGTCGAATGAGGTGCTGGATATTCATAACCGAATACCACTGTGCAAAGCAAAAGAGAACGTTTGTAATGTCAGTTTTTAAAAACTTGGTTCCAACAACATCATATATATAGGTTTGTTTTATCCTTGCATTGATAAGAATCTATGCAGTCCCATCAATTAATCACACCAGAAAAGAACGAAAATAAAATGTACGTATATGCCATCCGCATTCGCCACTGGGTCCCGTCATTACCCGTTAGGTTACTTAACTAACGACAGAGTGGGGACTGGGCTAGCGCGGGTGCAAAACATATACAACATCTACTAGTATATATATATATATATATATATATAAATATATAACAATCATCCCAGGCATGATATAAGCAACATCACAGAAACATCACAGAAGCAACTCAGAATGGTGGATAATCTGGAGCCCCGGGTTTCACTTGAGCCGCAAGTGAGACCCAACGTTCCCTGTCGTGTGGATAGCATGTGCAATAAAACCTATCCCCCTACGAGCGCGGCAAGTTACCCGCCAAAACCAGAAGTGAGGCAGCCCCCTTCAACAACGTGAATGGGCCACCCGGCACTTCACGGAATCTGGTAACATGAGCACCCCTCCTGGGTCATCCAATACCCCCTACGAGTGCGGCGAATGGCCCGCCAATTCTAGAGTAAGGTCCCCTCCATCTCAACGCCATGTGATGCGGACCAATTGCCCTCTAGAACCCGGCTATTCGTGCACTCCACCGCGGGGTAATCCTAGTACAGATAATAAAATAATATACAAGGGTGACATTGTTCATATCATAATATTGCATTATTACATTCCCCATTCCTAGTCATTTTACAAATAAACAGGTGCTTTTGACCCATGTCTGCTAATTAGTTGCAGGTTACAGATTTTTGGGACAAAAACAGTGAGAAAGACGAAAGACGATACAAAAGTGAGACTACGACCAATAAATGGTGGAATCTTGATCAAGCCTACACGAAGAACAGTTCACAAAGTAAAAGGCAGAGCAAGGTTCAAGACTTCATCACGAAGCAACGGTAAAAGTCCACTACAACTATTCACTGTGGAGATCTGGAAGAAACATAGAAGCCAATATGAGAAAATGACTGAAGAAACATGAAGGAAACAAGCACCAGAACAGCCCCAGAAAATATGAGCACACAAGCACTCTATACGGCCGTGGAACCGCGGCCAAACCCTGCTTTTGGCCGCGGATCCGCGGCCATTAAGAGCCCGTGTCGGTGCAGAAAGTTGTGGCGGTGCGCGGATCATTGACTAGGTCTTTTCTTAGAGGGTATTTTTGTAATAGCAGATGTGCGAGTCAATTGTAACCCTAGGATTTCTATGTCCTATAAATAGAGACCCTAATACCTCTTTTGAGGTATGCCTCCTTTCATTAATAAAATTCAGATTTCTTTTGGAGAGCATCGATGCCTCTTTTCATATCATCTATTCTGATCTGACAAGTCTTGTGTAAATGTTTGGAGAGAGCCATCTGTAAACTAAGTAGATTTATTTAATTGCCCTAGTTTAGAATTTAATTCCTTGCCCTAGATAAATGTTCTTAAATTCCCTAATGAGCAAGTAGTCTCCTCGCTTGTTAGGGTTAGCTTTGGGGAAGGCTTTTGAGAGATGAGATCTCTCATCCCTTTCTTGCCCATCACATATAATCAATAGGACTTCATGCATACATGCACACACCGCTCCCTACGGCACCCTATCCCATGAGGTAGTGGTGATATCGTAGTATAAAGGCTCGGTTGCGCGTGTTTTCCATGGAGGTTAGGGTAAGGATTGATAAAGGAACGACAAGAACCTAGAGGAAGAAACATCTTCCCGAATGGATCTAATCCCCTTTATTAATAATTACCATAACACCTTATAGATCCTAATTTGGGTATAGAAAGCGATGAGATTTATTTACATTTCCAAACCTACCCTAAACCTAACCCTAGCAAGATTTAGATCTAGATAATCTTAGTATAGATAGATTTAGTTTTTAGATTAAATCAATCCGTTCACACCGTTCGGAATTAACTTGTAAGAGCGATTAGGAAATTCACAACATCCCTGTGGACCGACCCGTACTCACCAGCTAGCTACAAGCGACGCCGTTCTTGATTGCGGTTTAGAAATATTTTTGACATACGAATCAAATGGCGCCGTTGCCGGGGATGGCGTGTTATTTCCTTTTTGTAATTTCGGGTTAATATAAATCATAAAAATCATAAAAACTGAAAAATTTAAAAAATATAAAAATTTTATCATCTTTTATTTTGTGAAGGGTATTTTTTGTTTGAATTTTGCAGGACCGCAGAACAAATTCGGATCTGGAAATCTCCAGAGATCAAACAGAGAATTGAAGATCTGAAAAACAGAGAAATATAAAAACTGAGGAGCAGAAAGATTTTGGGGAACCGAGCCATCGAACCTACCGTGGATCCACCGCAAAAACTCGTTCCCACCGCGGAAACGCGGTCCTATCGTGACATCATCATTTACAAATTTTTCTAGGGAACCGAGCCTCTCAATCAACCGCGTATCAGCGGCAATAAACCCTCTCTGGCGGCGGATCAGCGGCAGAAAGCTGACTTCAGCGCGTGGAATTTGCACTGTAATTTCTCTTTCTCTCTCCTCTGCAACCTAAAATATATCTTCTGAAAAATTTCCTGCAGGATTCTTCGCGCTAAAAATCTTCCCCCTTCTCAATAACAAATCTTTTGCAGGATTCTTTGCGCCGCGCTTAAAATAAAAATTGATTGCAAGTGATTTACTGTTTTGCATATCTTTAATCGGACTTTAAGGGGCTTGAGACCAATCCAGATTGGGTGGGGATTTCATCACCCTTCCCAGGACCCCAGAAATCACATAAGGCATTTGCATTGACCAATCTTTAATTAAAAAATACTAGACTCAACCCTAAGGACGTCGCACTCAATAGGACAGAGGACTAGTTATAGACATCGGCCGTTTATCCTAACCTGACTTTGCGGTGTCTAGGCAAGTGTGTCTAAGGCGAGTGGTTACTTAATTAGGACCACTACTTGTAGTGGGGAGCCTCCCACTCACCTGGCACTTACCTGGCCGCAATTGGCGGTGAAGAGGCGGTTTGAGATCCTATTTATAGCCCTTTGGAACAGTTAGGAGTTGTCTAGCTGACCTAGGTGACCCTAGATCTAGGCCTGATTATGCATTTCTGGTTGAAAGTGTGTCTAAACCCTTTATCAAAAATCTTTTTTGCAAACAGTTCCAAATAAAGGAAAAAAAAAGGAATTTTTTTTATAAAAACTTGCAAATTTTGTCGCTAAGAACTCCTTGCACCACCCACTTTCTTTCTCTTCTCCTTCTTACATCATGGGTACCCCACCTCATAAATCTCTTGTCGAACTTTGGTACCCTGAACCAAACTTTGCCTGTTACGCGAATTGTTTCAGTCGATTTAAGGACGACCCCTCCATGCCAAAAATTTCTTTGAAAGATCAAATAGAAGCGTCTAGGAGAAACAGTTCGACTTTCCAATCCACTTTGTATCAACCATTTCAACCTTCGTACGTTGCTACCACTTTTTCGAGTCCTGTTGTAACTCCTAAACCCATGTCTATTGCTGAGCATAATGAACAATCTCGTAGCCGATCTTTCACTCCTCTCCACACATCCAATTCTAGGGATCAACAAGTCCATTCACCTTCTTATCCAAATGTTGATCTTACTCCTGTCCAACCATCCAATTCCTACCAGTCCTACCCGACTTTCCCACCTTCACTAGACATTGCTTCTACACAGCCATTTGGGAGTTTCACATATCCAAACAATTTCGAATCTTTTACCGAAACCCCTTCACAACCCATGTCTAGTCTAGAACAGTCGTTGGAGGCGTACATTGCAGCAACAAACAAAATGGTAAGGAATGTGGATGCGTCGATATCCGCCCTTATACGATCTAATGAACTGGTAGCTAGTTTCTAACTAGCTCCAAAAATTTCAATGTATGAGGAGGCGATTGGGTAGAGTGAGAATTTGAGAGGAGAGAGTGAGTTCTACACACTTCCAAATCAAACCTACCCATACCCAATTGAAGCCCACAACTCCGGTTTTCCATTGATTGTCCCAAATGATTCACAAGTTGAAAATAAAACATTTAACGAGTTGTGTGACTTTGTAGTGCTTGATTTGCCAGATTATGAAGAGCCCCTTTCGAGTGAAACCATCACCATTCCTTTTGACCTTTACACCTCCACTCTAGAGCCTAAATTAATTGATATCCATGCTTTTGATGAGGTGTCCGAAAAAAATTGATTTTCACTTGATTGAGGATATAGACGCCGGGAATATTTTGGATGATGAACCTGTTGATTTGACTGAAATTTTATCTCCAACTCATCATCCCGAGTCATTAAATGTTTCTCTCGAATCTCATATGCGTCTTGATTTTGATGATAATGGCATGGATAAGCTAAATTTTGAAGAGAGTTATGAAGATAGTATTGAGGAGAGTATTGAGGATAATATTGAGTTTGAACCATTTTTGTTTGATGTGTCGGATTTTCCACTTCATCCTCGTGAATCTTTAACTGTTATACTTCCTAAATCAAACCCCCTCCTTTCCATCGTTCCGACCACGCAAAAGATCACGCTTGAAGACTGTGAGTTTGAAAATTTTCTCTTTGAATCTGACACAGTTCTCACAGACGATAACGATTACGAGTGTTTCACTTTTTCGGACGATGTTGAAAACTCACCTCCCGAGTTTGAGTCCTTTACATTTTCAGATGAGTTAGTTGAACCATCAGACTCGGTTGCCTACAGTCATTTCGAACCATTTATGGAATCCTTCAAGTTCGAGACAGATTACTTAGGTGAGATTAAGACTATCCCTAAATCACTCCCTTTCGTCCTTCCTATCGTTTCGACCACGCAAGACTCCGTCGCGTCTCCATTTTCAATGGAGGGTTTACCAAGTTCGGCGTACCCATGCTTTCTTGCGAATCTTGAGGGATTTGACCCCATTTTTCGACGGGTTAATAGATTAGCACAATCGCTTTTAACACATCGGTCATCACAAATTGCGCTAATTTGTTCACTCGATTTACACCCTCAAGATCGTACCACACTTCTTTCTCTCTTCCGCCATTCTCCTCCTCCACCGAGACCGTATACCGTTTCTATCTCCACACGGTCTCGTGTGCTTCTCATTTCTCTTCTTTCCACTCCCTTCTTTCACCAACTCTACCATTACCACGATAAGATTTTTGAATGGTTGGTGCTAACCTTTGGCTTGTGTAAGGCCTTGTTTAGTTTGGGGAGGACCTTGTTGTATATATGTATATATATTTTTTATTTTTCTATTAACAATAAATAAAAAAAATAAAAATAAAAAATAAAAAAATTATTATAAATAAATAAACAGGGGAGTGCCGACATTTTGACCCTCTTGGTATAGCATGATAGTGAGGACACTGTCAAGTTTAAGTTTGGGGGTATGCTCAATAAGCTTTCTTCTTTCGCATTCATGTGTATATTTTTGCATTTGCATACTTATTTTCAAACCCATAAAAATTGAAAATTTTAAAAATTATAAAAATTGATGTATTCAATTTTGGCCATATTTGACTTGAGTTTGACAAAAATGTTAACTAGTTAGGAACAACTAGATCTAGACTTAGTAAATTAAAAACCCTAAAAATAACCTTTCTTAAAATTTAACGGTAGAAAGTATATGTTTTTGTAGTTTATTTAGAAATAGGAAAATTTTGAGTTCACTTCTTGGGCTAAGTTAACACAAGGGAAGAGTATTGATGTTTTTATTAAAGTATAAGTCTGAAAAATAATTCCTAGCTTAAATCTAAATTCTGAAAATGTATACCCTACAATTTGCACAAACACGAACCTTGAAACTTGGAATAGTAGAGGAGACCTTGAAATGCTCTTGTCTAAAGTCCTTAGTACGAAGAAAAAAATAAAATAAAAATAAAAGTGTGAATAAGGAGATAAAAAAAAATGAACACTGGTTTTTTGTGATTACTTAAGGCTGAAAAATAGAAAAAATATTTAGCGAGGGTGCTTCATCACCTAGTGCCTTAGACCAACTGGTTTGGGAGTCACTGCTAAAGCCTTAGGTGTTACAAGACTAGGAATTACGCTTTAAAGTGCAAACGCATTTTGTAATCGGTCGTTGGTACCTCAAGAAGTATTAACGGTCGCATGAAGGATGTGTAAGCAAAATTCATTTAAAAATTCACCAATTAAGAAGTGCTTTGGACAACGGACAAGAGTATGATTGCTTGATTTGAATTTCCAAGTATAGGGGTGATATATACACACATGTAGGGGCATGTGATTGGGATTTAGACAAGAGAAAGGAATGAAGAATAAGACTTATATCTTTAATAGAGATGATAAAAATTCCTAAGTTGAGATAGAACCCTAGAAGGAAAACTTAAGAGATGCCAAAAGCTAAGTAAATTCACAAGAATTTATATAATCTTAAGTTAAATAATAAGGAAGCGTGAAGAATACGGGTGGATAATTTATGAGTCAAAGATAATAGAATTCCTTGTTAGAAAACCTAATTGGAGAATAAAAGTTAATGGGCCAAATTGATAGGATTTTGTGTGTAGTATCCGCTGAAAACCCTCAGGAGACAACACTCCTCCTACTAGGGACACCTAGAGGTTTAACGGCTTGTTGCACGAGCTCAGTGCAATCGCGTTTCCCTGCGAAAGTGAGCTTAGGTTTTTGTTGAGAATAAAACTAGGTTTGCTCGAGGACGAGCAAAAGATAAGTTTTGGGGGATTTGTTCATATCATAATATTGCATTATTACATTCCCCATTCCTAGTCATTTTACAAATAAACATGTGCTTTTGACCCATGTCTGCTAATTAGTTGCAGGTTACAGATTCTTGGGACAAAAACAGTGAAAAAGACGAAAGACGATACAAAAATGAGACTACGACCAATAAATGGTGGAATCTTGATCAAGCCTACACGAAGATCAGTTCACAAAGTAAAAGGCAGAGTAAGGTTCAAGACTTCATCATGAAGCAATGGTAAAAGTCCACTACAACTATTCACTGTGGAGATCTGGAACCTAGAAGCCAATATGAGAAAAAGACTGAAGAAACATAAAGGAAACAAGCACCAGAACAGCCCCAGAAAATATGAGCACACAAGCACTCTATACAGCCGCGGAACCGGGGCCAAACCCTGCTTTTGGCCGCGGATCCGCGGCCATTAAGAGCCTGTGTCGGTGCAGAAAGTTGTGGCGGTACGCGGATCGTTGACTAGGTCTTTTCTTAGAGGGTATTTTTGTAATAGCAGATGTGCGAGTCAATTGTAACCCTAGGGTTTCTATGTCCTATAAATAGAGACCCTAATACATCTTTTGAGGTATGCCTCCTTTAATTAATAAAATTCAGATTTCTTTTGGAGAGCATCGATGCCTCTTTTCATATCATCTATTCAGATCTGACAAGTCTTGTGTAAATGTTTGGAGAGAGCCATCTGTAAACTAAGTAGATTTATTTAATTGCCCTAGTTTAGAATTTAATTCCTTGCCCTAGATAAATGTTCTTAAATTCCCTAATGAGCGAGTAGTCTCCTCGCTTGTTAGGGTTAGCTTTGGGAAAGGCTTTTGAGAGATGAGATCTTTCATCCCTTTCTTGCCCATCACATATAATCAATAGGACTCCATGCATACATGCACACACCGCTCCCTACGGCACCCTATCCTACGAGGGTAGCGGTGATACCGTAGTGTAAAGACCCGGTTGCGCGTGTTTTCCATGGAGGTTAGGGTAAGGATTGATAAAGGAAGGACAAGAACCTAGAGGAAGAAACATCTTCCCGAATGGATCTAATCCCCTTTATTAATAATTACCATAACATCTCATAGATCCTAATTTGGGTATAGAAAGCGATGAGATTTATTTACATTTCCAAACCTACCCTAAACCTAACCCTAGCAAGATTTAGATCTAGATAATCTTAGTATAGATAGATTTAGTTTTTAGATTAAATCAATCCATTCACACCGTTCGGAATTAACTCGTAAGAGCGATTAGGAAATTCACAACATCCCTGTGGACCGAGCTACAAGCGACGCCGTTCTTGATTGCGGTTTAGAAATATTTTTGACATACGAATCAGACATCGACCTCAACCCGGTCGTGCCCCAAAAGAATAATATACAAACTGGCAGTGACGGCAGTCCACATGTCGGACGCTCGCCCCGCAATATCAAATGTACAAATGAAATAAAACTGTACTAACATTGCACCACTGGCTATCCACCACGACAATCCAACCAACATCACAGCACATCACAGAACATCAATGTAAATGTCACGTTCACAAATCCGTCTAAAAGACATATAGCAATTAGATGAGTTTACCGATCAAATGACATTCACGGTCGCAGATAATAATGTAAGTACTGTTAAACGCACACTTAAAATATCGATCGACTAAATTTCCAAATTGGCCCCAATAGTAAAACCAGCACTGAAACAGAAATCTGGGCCAAAACAGAATATGTCAAAAATCACAATTCCAAGTCAGAGGGCTACAGGAAAATTTTGGAAGCCCGTCGCCTCTAAATGGCCGCGGAACCGCCGCCAATAGGAGGTAAGTGCGGCAGTTCTGCGGCGAGATTGAGGCTTCAGGAGACCAAATTTTTTCTGTACCCTACAAAAAGCCTGCACGGATTTTTAAGCCACTGGTAAATATTTTTTGACCACTTTTGAAAATCGGCAGAAACATCAAAATTGGAATCGTGATTTCAGAAATTTCCGTAGATCGATCTATTAAGCACATTTAAACAAGCTAGTAAGGGGTTAAAGGGTGGCTCTGATACCAAGTAGGGTCACGGCAGCGCCCCGGCCATCGAAACGTGGCCAAAATGCGGAACAAAAATTTCTAAAACCGGCGCTACCGTTACCCGATTTCCGGATCGACCTTAAACCTTATTCTAGCGAGCTAACTAAGAGTTAGAAAGATATACCGAGATGATCCGAGTCCTTCGGTCTTCATTCCAAGCTCCTAGCGATCCTTTGATGAAGTTTGGTTGCCGGTCTTCCTCCATCTTCGATGATCCACCGAGGGAAACGACGCAAGCTCCAATCTCGTCGAACGAGGTAACCGACGCTCAAAAATCACTATCGATGGAGAGTCGAGGTGTATGGAAGTGTTACTATATTTTTCTCTCTACCCAAGAGCTCATGGAGCAACCATAGAAGATCAAGAAGGAGGTGATGAACTTTGGCATAAACAAAAATGGTTAAGGGTTTTGTGTGAATGAGAGAGTGAGAGAGTGGGCTTGTATAATGTATCATGTAAAAAACCAAATGAAAAAAAACCACCCCTTCACTTAAGTGGCCGGCCCCCTTTCTCCCCCCTCTCATTATCCAAAAAGAAAATCTTTTTCAAAGTCAAATTACAATAAACAAAGCAAACCATGCTTTGACCCATGCCACTTACATGTCCATGACCATACCTCCTTTTCCACCTCATTTAAAAAAAAACAAATGAATTTCCATAAATGGAAAATCATATAAATGAGGTGGCATCTTCTTCTAGAAGCTATTCCGTAGAAAATACGGAATACTTCCGGTACATGTACCGAAATACATATACGCGTATTCGTACAAAAATACGAATAGCCGAGAGAGAAAATAAATAGCGAACAATAATACTTGAATACATATATATAAATACATATGTAAATTATTAAATCAAAACCTGATTTAATAATCTGGCTTAATCCTAAGCCGCTAGTATTATCAACCGTCCGATTAAAGTCTGCGCAGCAAGTGCACATATTTAATCGGACACCTGTATGTACCAACATACCTCATGTACACCATATCACCTGAACCGTGAAAACCCTCTGTGTGGGACTCTAAAGACTCGTCAATACGCTGGCAGTGGATTTAACCACAAGCACGTCAGCGGCACTAGCTGTACGTAACGGCTACCCAGGTATTGAGCGAAAGGGAGGCCGACGAGCAAACTCATGCAGAACCCCTACTGAGCCTGACAGTGACAATATCCGTACAGTCCGGTCTGTTCATCTAAGAGTATCGCATATCGAGTCTAAGGGGTTGGATAAAGTCAGACCCTTAACAATCCGATATTTAGTGTCGGCATGTAACCCATCACCTCCTGAGAAATTATCGATCCTGGATCGGTAATCCTCGTCTACCATGGCCATAGATTTGTGGTGATGTCCACCCGTACACAATGCGACATCAACCCCCAATACCGGAAGAGACGAATCCCCGACGATCCGATCACTGCCTCCATATGGCTCGGGACTGTACCCAACTAAAACCTGTTTGCACGACTCCTTTGAGCCATGGTAGGGTAGTAATCAAAGCACATTGGGAACTCACACGAGACAAATGACGATCTCAGGTTGACAGATTAACCTGTACACATGTCACCTAGGAACTGCTATCTGACAATAGGTATAATACCAACTAGCAGGTTTCCGGCGAGTTCGTCCAGTGTACTCATAACCCAATGAGTACCTGCATACTATCTTAGGTGAACAAACTAACACCAATGGCTTGTGAGACCTGGCCACCGCCCCTCGTCGGGGTCTTAATCAGTATACACTAGTCTACACTAGAGTATCGATGCCCGGTTTCGATACTCCTACGACTAGGGACATTTAAGGATGTGCTTATAGACCCCAGCTCCCACATATATGATCACCATCATAATGCTGGCAGTCAAGCAAGAATCCTATGGGCTTTATCAACATGATGATAAAGACAAACCAGATAGTATACTATCATCTTGAGTAAGACTGTTTTATCGGTATAGGTCCTACCTCAATCATCACAATCATCTGTCCGTGACTATGATAACTGCCTTGAGGGCACTATATCTAACAATTCTAAAACACTAGATTATAGCAAAGTGATCTCAGATTTTGTATACTGTCAAAACCCAAAAATCAAACAGTAGCAAACACCTCTAAACAACTGCAGACAGCTACCCTAAAAAACCCAATCCCCAACTCCCCCAATCGACCGAGCTCGCCGGATTTCCCCTTAATGTCACCGGCCAAAACCGCCCAGGTGGGGTTCGTGCTTCAGGTGTAAACTTAGGGTCACTAGTATATCACTACTACACTGCTAGATCTTACAGTAAAATTCCCAGGTCATAGCAGATCACAGAGACTCTAATATGACACTAAAAATACGATATGTGCACGAAACTATACCTTTAGTGTTCTAAACCACAACTATAAGGCAACACAACAGTATAAACACTTAATTATCAGTTAGAGGTTATGAACTAGCCACTCTTGCTCAAAAATCCAATCTTTCCAAGCTCTAAGGCAACTTAGTGGCTAGAACAAGACTTGAGAAGAGGTTTAGTGGGATTTTATGAAGTTTTTGCAAGGTTTTGGTGATGGGGTAGTGAGGGTTCAGTTGAGAGTTGAGGAGATGAACAATAAATGAGAATGAGAGGTGAATGGGAGAGTGAGGGAAGATAATGACGAGAGGTGAGTGTAGAGTGAGTTTTAGCCTTACATTCACTCTCTCCCTCTCCTCATCAATGCTCACATTAAAGCTTCCATGACTCACCCAGCCACCTCTCTCTCAATCCAAAACAAAGATATTTCTCACACAAAATATCTAAGGCAAGGTTAATTCAAGACATGGATTAGCTTAAGGTGTCATGGTCATTTAACAAGATTAACACTAACTAACCCTCACACTAACATGCACAAGTGTATGCAAGCCATAACAAATAATAATAAAATATTAATTAATTGTTATAAAATGTGAGGAAACCGATTTGGTAAACTTTTCCTTAAAAACCCGCATTAACACTTAATTAACACTAATCGCATTCTAAGGTGTTACAATCTCCCCCCTTAAAGAAATTCGTCCCTGAATTTAAAATTCTTACTAAGCGTACCTTCAAAAGGATGAGGGAATTCCTTCCACATCTCACTCTCGGCCTCCCAAGTGATCTCCTCACTAGTTGGGCTACGCCAAAGTACCTTCACAGATGGCAAGACCTTTGATCAAAGTTTCTTCACCTGCCGATCCAATATAACTACCTGCTGCTCGGTGAACAAAAAATCGGGCTCAAGCTGAACGGTCTGGTGCTGAATCATGTGAGAAAGATCATGAAGGTATCTACGAAGCATCGATACATGGAATACGGGGTGAAAATCCGGAAAACTGGGCGGGAGTGCCAAACGATAGGCAACAGTACCAACTCGCTCAAGAATCTCAAAAGGACCTACAAATCTGGGACTGAGCTTCCCTTTTTCCCAAATCTCATAACGCCCTTCATCGGAGAAATCCGCAGGAATACATGATCCCACACTGCGAACTCAAGTCTGCGACGACGACGGTCGGCATAAGACTTCTGTCTGCACTGGGCTGCTCTCATCCTGTCTTGAATCAGCCGGATCATCTCCGTAGTCTCCTGAACTAGCTGGGGTCCCAAAACCCTACTCTCGCTGAGTTCGGTCCAACAGACTGGCGATCGACACTTCCTACCATATAAAGCCTCAAAAGGTGCCATCTGAATAGTCTTCTGAAAGCTATTGTTGTAGGAGAAATCAATCAACGGCAAGTGACGATCCCAACTGCCACCAAAATCAAGCACACACGCACGAAGCATATCCTCCAGAGTCTGTATAGTCCGCTCTGACTGACCATCGGTCTGCGGATGGAAGGCGGTGCTACAACTCAACTGGGTACCCAAACCTTCCTGAAGCTTCTGCGAAAGAAGGCTAGTAAACTGGGTGCCTCTGTCGGATACGATGCATATGGGAATGCCGTGCAAATGCACAATCTCATATATATACAACTGAGCATACTGAGCATAATCGAAAGTGCTCTTCACTGGAAAGAAGTGAGCCGCTTTCGTCAATCGGTCAACGATCACCCAAATGGAGTCATACCCCCGAATGGCCCTGGGTAGACCCACAACAAAGTCCATGGAAATCTGCTCCCATTTCTACTCAGGAACGGGTAAAGACTGCAACTCTCCAGCCGGTCTCTGATGCTCAGCTTTGACTTGCTGACAAGTCAGGAACCTCGAAACGAAGTCCGAAACATCGCGCTTCATCCCTTCCTACCAGTAAATGTCTCTCAGTCACGGTACATCTTAGTGGAACTTGGATGAACGCTATAGGCTGACTGATGTGCCTGCTCTAGGATCTCGCGTCTCAACCCATCGGTATCTGGTACACACAAGCGAGTCCCATAACATAGCACACCCTGGTCATCAATCAAGAACTCCGAATCTGTACCCTGCCGAACAGGCTCAAGAATCTCAGACAAACGGGCATCACTGGGCTGCGCCTCAAGGATACGATCAAGTAGAAGTGGACGGGCGCGGACATGAGCAAGCTGTCCCCCAGTGGAAGTGAACTCAAACTTTACTCTACCATCGCACAAGATCTGCCAATCTGCAGAAGACTGTCTCTGAACCGCGCTCAACTGGGACAAGCTACCCTCGGGCCTACGACTCAAAGCATCTGCTACCACATTCGCCTTGCCCGGGTGATAAAGGATCTTACAATCATAATCCTTCATAAGCTCCATCCACCGGCGCTGTCTCAGATTCAGGTCCCGTTGGTGGAAGATGTCCTTCAAGCTCTTGTGGTCCATGAAAATCTGACACAACTCCCCGTACAAGTAGTGTCTCCAATTCTTCAACGCAAAGACCATCGCGGCCATCTCAAGATCATGAGTGGGAAAATTCTGCTCGTGCTTCTTCAGCTGCCTAGAAGCATAAGCAATCACTATATCATGCTGCATCAGTACACAACCGAGCCCTACTCGAGAAGCATCACAGTAAACAACAAAGCCACCCGATCCAGAAGGCAAAGATAGAACTGGTGCAGTCGTCAACCGAGTCTTCAACTGCTGAAAACTCTGCTCGCATGCATCAGTCTAAAGAAAAGGAACCCCCTTCCGGGTCAGCCCGGTCAGCGGTGCAGCGATACTCGAGAAATCCTGCACAAAGCGGCGGTAATAACCAGCTAAGCCCAAAAAACTGCGGACCTCTGTCTTTGTCACGACCCGAAAGTACAGAACATGGCCGGCACTTAAATTACGAACGTCTCGAGGCGTACGTAATCTAAGTAAACCGAAAACCCAGAAATCCAAACCAAGAAAAGATATAGAGTGCAGGAAAAACCAACTTAAAGCAAGTAGTTTCAATAGCATAAGCCGAATTATGCGGTTTTTAAAAACATCAAAAAATTCCTGAAAATTTCGGCAGAGTCTCCTTTGTAAATACCGGCCCCCAAACGGGATACAACATGAATAGTATACGAAATCAAAAAAAAGGCATCCCCAAGCGGGAGCTAGCTCTTCGTCAATCGACGGCCACAACCACACAAGCAATATAATATACAACGCCAACGGCGATGATCAAAACTCAAAAGGAAACTCAAAACTATAAGAAAACCACAGAAAAATAACGCGCGACTCTAAGGTCGAAGGAATAACATCACTGGTCTCTATCTCAAAGTAAATACATGTTTGGTTGATGGAACTTCTAGATACAACTGAATAATAATATACAATGTATAATGATGGGTACGATACCAACAAACCCACCTACTAGCAAGTCACCCGAACGAAACTGTACCCGCAAAGCCGTAAAGAAACCTGTACGGCGAAACCTGCAAGAAACTGGGGCACAACGGGGGTGAGTTGCCAACTCGTGAATAGAAAAACATCTACGAATAGAAATCGCATGTATGACGCAATCCTAGGTCATACGATCAATATATATAATCCTCAAATAAAACCAGCAGTCTATAACAATGACTAGGGTAAATATCTAATCCAAGTGTAATTCCTTGTGCCCGTGCCAGTGCCTCAGGTAGCAATGTAGCATATGAATGAGGTATGAATGCATGAAAACAGAATACATGTAAATGAAGAAACTGTTTTCATAAATTAGTGAGATTTCCTTTGTATTTTTAAAATGAGGTATCATAAATGAAATCAGCATCAACAGTGTCTAGTATCGACACAAAACATAAATCTCAATGTCTCAAAGCCTCAGGCTCCGGCTATCCGGACCGGCCTGTATCATCAAATCTCAGTACCTCAATATCTCGAAATCTCAATGTCTCAATCTCAATATCTAGGGCGCCGTCAGTCCAGACCGGCCCCTACCATCCATCTCAAGACCACGACGGTATCCTCC
This sequence comes from Agapanthus africanus, assembly GCA_030015575.1. NCBI lineage: Eukaryota > Viridiplantae > Streptophyta > Magnoliopsida > Asparagales > Amaryllidaceae > Agapanthus > Agapanthus africanus. Next base: position 136,860,484 of record CM057344.1, on the reverse strand, counting down.
GGATATCCGACGCGTCGGGTAAAATCACCGGTAGGTAGTCTCCCCCTGCCAGGCTCATCGTCATCACCACGAGCTTCTTGCCCCGGGGTACCTTACCGGGTCCACCATGTACCCAAAACAGTTCATCCAACTCCTCGAATCGGGTCTCGAAATCCATCAGCAAACTCATGGTGGACGACTCATACATCATGGGAAAACCGCACTTTTTATTTTAAAAGAGAGAAAAGATTTATTTATGTTTTTGCGGTTTTCCTCCAAATCCAAGAAATCTCATGAAATCCGAATCCAAGTCATCAATAGCATGTAAACAGTGAATATAGGCATGAGAATCCATGAATGCGACACAACAGTGAATAATAACATGCATGGAGTAGTAGGCAATAACTACAATGTCTAACTAGCATATAAGGAAAGTACACTAATATCATGTCTAAACTATTAGCTAACAACCTATGTCAAATGAAATAGTATTTTCTAAAGTGTTCGTGACATGGCAATTACCGATGAAGATGTGTGTGAACCGGCAAGTAAGTGTATGTGGTACATACGCGTCATCGGTAATGGTGCTGGTGTCCTAACAGCATGATATTAATAATAGGAGTATGAAACATAATATAAGCATGCGATGCGAAGCGAACCACAATAATGAGCGGGAGCTGAATACTAGACGCAACTATAAGTAATCTGCATTAATCTAATATAAGTCCTACAAATGGTGCCTTTTGAAATAACACGAATCATGGGGTTTTGAAAATAGGGGCTACGGTGTTTTTATGAAAAGATACGTCTTTTGAAATATCCGTAGGATCCCTTGGGCTGTCTTTTAAAATACCCACGATTCGTTAGTTTTTGAAATAGGTAAGAATCGAATCTAATCTAACAACTAAACTAAACTAAAGGGCTAAGCTAACAAGCTGGACTACAGGTAAGGAAACCGCCTAACATCTGAGTCGATACATATACATACCTGTATATATATTAGTCGGTGATCCCACCTCAATAATATCATATCCGATACCATATCTATAATCAGACATCCCAAGTCAAGAGTGCGGATCAATCATCAAATATAGCTCGTACGTAAATCCGTCGTACGGCATCCCCAAATCTGGGTACGGGTTAATATCACATTCATCATACTATTCACCTGGTATCCTCTTTATCAAATATCATGATCGGGGTACTGATCTACGTCTAGTACAATACTGATACCGCCTAAGTATGCATGCACGTGTGTGAAACACTACGTCAAGGACCCGCTACAACGTCATGTCGTATCTCAAATACGAACCCTGCTATATCACCGATCTCACGGCCTCAAATCAAATCTCATCGACTCATCATAAATCCTAAGTACTATCATCATTATCCATGCATGCGTATATGAATGTACATATGCATAGTCCCATACCCACGCATATATACATGTATACACATCCCAATCTGCGCACAAGAAAGTAAAGTATGCAAGTCTGTGTGTGTGTATGTGGGTATAACAACTACTCTGGGTTTCGCAATTAACCCAAAGCTAATCCATGAACACATAATCATAACATGAATAAACATTCTCGTATCATAAAACACCTATATAAACATATATATATAAGCTACACTACGGACTGCGGGGGTGCTATACGCCATCCACCCGACTTCTCCCCGTAGATATAAATCTACTCACCTGGTCCTCGCTCGCCGGTGTCGACGTCGCCACGCGCTTGCTTGTCGTCTCGAAGTCCACATGGGAGTACCTACATATCACAACGCATCGTATCGTATTAAAATCCGACTCATGACCAAAACGACACACGAATCCCACATAGGTCAAAACCTATGGTTGCTTTCACAAATCAACCCAAAACTCTCGACGTCGGTGTACAAACGCCAGACTATCGAGAAAAACCCAAATACACTCATTTTCACATTCACGAACACTAATTTAATATAAAATAGGTTAAAACTCACAAAAACCCCAATTTCACTTAAAAAGTCATTTTTCCGAAAATCTAGCAAGCACAATTCGCCGTTTTATTACAAAACTCGATGTATAAACGAATCTAGCGGCCACAATATTCACTAAATATCTTAATTAAGATATACAAACAATTCCCATAATATAATCTCATTAATTTCCATAAACGTTAAAATTCTAGTTTACAAAATACCTAAATTTTAACAATTTTATAGCAAAAATGCACAAACTATAATCTAGCTTGGATTTTCATGAACTAAAAGCATTAAACCACTCAATATAATCTTTATAATGACATGAAACCTAAATTTGAATTTTATCACATAAGAATATAATTATTTAAAAAACCTAGTTTACCAATTATATAATTATCACTTTTAAATCAACAACTATGCAAACCAGCAACTTAAATTGGATTTAGCATAACATTAATATGTCAATTATATCACATAAATTAAATCTCACAACACAAAATACCAATTTGAAATCAAACCCCTCTCTTGAATTTTAAATCATGCACCTAGAACTAATTAAAAACCTAATTAAACAATTAATTAAGCTAACCTAAGCAATTAACAACACATTAAGCAAAAATGTTAGAATTTATACCCAAATAATTTGAAGATCCCACAAGCACACTTAGCCTCCCAAATTGAAATCTAAATCCCTAGATCCATGCTATGGTAGCCAAGGGAAAATGGGTAGGAGGTGGATTTTGATTTGGATTTTTGCTTGATTTTTTGTGGATTTTTCAAGCATTTTGATGAACTTTTTTAAAGAGAAGGAGATGAAGAATGAAGGGGCTGTTGTGGGTTCATATTTTAGCCAGAATTGGTGGGGATTGGGTGAGGGAAGAGAGAGAGTGAGGTGGGGAAAGTCCACTCTAGTCAAAGTCCACTCTAATTCTATCATTTTCTACTCTTTTCTTTTTCTTTTCTTTTGAAAAAAGAAGTGATTGGAGAGAGGGAGAGGGGGAGGGCTGTCATGGTGGGGCCGGCCACATGGGGAGAGGATGAGATATGGGTGTGTGGGTTAGGAAAAAGATAAATGCTAAACCCCAATTCCCATTAACACTAATTTCACCGAAAAAAGCCTTTTTTCGATATTTTCTAAACCGTTTTGGCAAACGATTTCGTTTCAAAAACTACATGATAAAATTTTATTTAATGTTTTATGATGTACAAAATTTGTTTCAACTCATTCCAATTTGTAATTTTCCCTAATTAAATGTATTAGTGACGGCTTAAAATAATAATAAAATAATTTTTTTTTCAGAAAATTTGAAATTTCACCAGTGGCTCAATAAACACAAAATACTAGCAATTACATAGCTAGAATATGTATATTTAATTTTTATAATAAGATATTTGTATTTTGACTTTTTACAGAAAACCCCCTTATTTTACCGATTTTTCGAAATTTCACCGAAACGATTTTCAAAATGTTACAATCTTCCCTCCTTAAAGAAATTCGGTCCCCGAATTTAAATTCAAACTCCCCCCAAATACAAAAACATCTAAGCAAAACCATCAAGTCGTCGGGGCTCCAAATCATAAGTACATAAAACGCATCATCGTGCAATACATGCGCATGAGTAATGAGTAGATAACTCGAAATCAAAACTCCGTCAAGCATCCCGCAATCATCGGAATCAAGGTGAAGACACGAATGCCAAATCTCAAGCAAGACCGATATGCCATAAATCGGAACTATACATGTAAATATCAGGAGAAAATGCATGCCAAATCCTTTAAGTTGCTGTGCAATGCACATAACACTGCACAGTGGCGGACGTCTATCATAAGAAAATAACTATATACATATATACCTTTGTTTGAAATGTACGTTCCGTCGTTTTGGGAAACAATTTAGAAAGGTTTTCCTTGTTTTAAACGTTTTGCGTCATATCAGACACGTAGATAAATACTGAGACTATAGCTCGCTTTTTGGAATTTCCTTCAATAGCTATCAATGCATGCAAAATACATTCAGGTACTGTCCTCTGACTAGTCCTGCTTAGTACGAAAACACATCGCAATTATCACAAAAAAAACGTACCGCTCTATAAGAAATCAATCCCAAAATACGCGTATGAATACTACGTGCGTCTGGTGCACACGATAATCAAAATCCATATACGTGCCATATAAGTGCACAGAAACAAGATCTAAGTGCATCGGGTGTGCACAAAGCATCTGTCGTAGGCAACGTGTGTGCCTGACAGCAAAATCAGGTGCATCTGACATGCACGAAAAAAAATCTCGATTTAGTGCATCTGGTGTGCACCAAAATCGCATCTCAAGACAAGCGCTCAACATGCGCGAAAACCCAAAACCAGGGGCATCCATCATGCACAAAATCATGAAATCTAATATCTAGCACCGAACATGCGCAAAATCAAATCAGGTGCACAAGGTGCACAAAACAAATATCGAGTATCACAATCGAAATCGAAGTCCAATGCATCTAAGTGCACAAAAGGCGTATCACTGCACTGCAAGCATATATAAACTATACAGAGTGCAGGAACCAAATCGTGTGCGTGCATACGCATAAATCAACTCAAATGCCTAAAACCGTAAAATCACAAACATGTGAAACCCAAGCACGAAAACGATATCAAGTGCAACACTGTGTAAAGATCGTAAATCCTCAATCATCAAAATCAAATCAGGCGAATAAATCACCCAAAACATCGAAATCAATAATGGCGGAATAGTACCGCTCAAGCGCATCCTCTAAGAATCTCGGGCCAATTGTCGCGGTCACTAGTGGGACGTCTCGTCGATGATCATGAACTCTGGCCTGCTGGTGTGCGTAACAATAACCACTCCTGGGTCAAGGTCTTCACTATGAATTACCAATCTCTCGGTCCATCGGCTCATCGGCCCTGTCAGGTGTGCCAACAGGGATGATCCCGTTCTGGCACTTCTCTGGTCATCTCTCGGTCAATCATCACGACCACTCATAAGACAGCATATCACTGGCATCGGCTTCTGGCTCTCTGAATGTACGTGACACATCTGATCCTGGGTGCAAGTATCATTGCAGCAGTGTCCTGGAAGGAATCCTGCTCACGGTCTCTTCCATGTCTTGTCTCTGCCAACTGTCCGGAAGTCATCGTCCTTTCCTATATCTGCATCTTGCTCTGGAACGGCTGCATACCCATCGCGACTCCTTCTGGAAGGTATATCCAGTACTCTGCCTCGGCATGCGCATCGCATCTCTGATGTCGGCGGAGGGGAACGTCATCATATCCAGATCTTGTACGAACCTCTTACTCCATTTTTCTCTAATGTCGACCGCTTCGGACTCGTCTCGTCGTGGCTGCATGGACTGAGCTCCAACGGCTATCCTCGTATCGGGAGTCTCCCAAGAAATGCATCCCACCACCTAGCATCCGAATTAAGTCGAACCATCCAATCGATTGTCAAAACCTCATAATCCCCCAAGAGCTCAACATCTTGGGTACAGTTTAATAGTATCGAGTACGTACCACAGCATCGATGGTCCAGCCGTAGAAGGGCAAACCCAAGCCTCACTAATGGCGCAGCGGAACTGCCGCAAACCCGAAGGTTCAAAGGCTTTCACACAGTCATTATGTCGAGTTAGGGTTTCATTCTTCTAGAGGGACCATAGAATTGCCTGCATGTCTTTCCGAATACTTTAAACTTGGAATAATAGGTTTCCGACATTCGATCTCTGTCGACCCTCACGTCTCTGCCGACCCTCATGTCTCTGCGTGAAGTCGTCTCTATCTGGAATCAACCTATCTGATGACCTCGCATCGGGGTAGCGAACGAACCACATGTCCTAGTCATTCATCCTCGGTGACTAGTGACCTTCTATCATCTCTTAGTACAACTCGTACTGCAATATCTCCAACATCTGGGGTGATATCTCGTCATTCGCAGCAATAGCTGGCTCGCTCGTCTGCACGCTGAACAGTGCCTCGACCATCATGAATAAGCAATACACCAACGGTCATCAAAATCTGCTGGCCTCTATCATTGGCTCAATCCTCTAGTGTCGATCAGCACATCCGAGTAACCTCATAAAGGCGATCCGCCAAACGCTCGTGGCGCGGAAACACAGTAAAAAGACACATCTCCGCAATCGTGTGTCGCCGGAATCATGCCCTGGTCAGTCCTCGTTCTTAACGAGCTCATGCTGACCGCAACTCTAGCCGTAGCTCTCCCTGCCAGTAATCGTAGCAGCAAAACCATAACTGGTACTGATGAGGCTAGATCGGAATGAATATAATACTGAGCAAAGAAATGTACATCCTAAGGCTTCTTAAGTGGAGTAGCGTATCGTAAATATGCCGCGGAACATACCTACGGTACGTCACTCTACTTTAGTCACCTATTCCATCAACCAAGGGTCATCCTACGCTCCGAAGGTAAAACCTAACGCTTTGATACCAACTTTGTCACGACCCGAAAGTACGGAACATGACCGGCACTTAAACTACGAACGTCTCGAGGCGTACGTAATCTAAGTAAACCGAAAACCCAGAAATCCAAACCAAGAAAAGATGTAGAGTGCAGGAAAAACCAACTTAAAGCAAGTAGTTTCAATAGCATAAGCCGAATTATGCGGTTTTTAAAAACATCAAAAATTTCCTGAAAATTTCGGCAGAGTCTCCTTTGTAAATACCGGCCCCCAAACGGGATACAACATGAATAGTATACGAAATCAAAAAAAGGGCATCCCCAAGCGGGGGCTAGCTCTTCGTCAATCGACGGCCACAACCACACAAGCAATATAATATACAACGCCAACGGCGAGGATCAAAACTCAAAAGGAAACTCAAAACCACAAGAAAACCATAGAAAAATAACGCGCGACTCTAAGGTCGAAGGAATAACATCACTGGTCTCTATCTCAAAGTAAATACATGTTTGGTTGATGGAACTTCTAGATACAACTGAATAATAATATACAATGTATAATGATGGGTACGATACCAACAAACCCACCTACTAGCAAGTCACCCGAACGAAACTGTACCCGCAAAGCCGTAAAGAAACCTGTACGGCGAAACCTGCAAGAAACTGGGGCACAACGGGGGTGAGTTGCCAACTCGTGAATAGAAAAACATCTACGAATAGAAATCGCATGTATGACGCAATCCTAGGTCATACGATCAATATATATAATCCTCAAATAAAACCGGCAGTCTATAACAATGACTAGGGTAAATATCTAATCCAAGTGTAATTCCATGTGCCCGTGCCAGTGCCTCAGGTAGCAATATATCATATGAATGAGGTATGAATGCATGAAAACAGAATACATGTAAATGAAGAAACTGTTTTCATAAATTAGTGAGATTTCCTTTGTATTTTTAAAATGAGATATCATAAATGAAATCAGCATCAACAGTGTCTAGTATCGACACAAAACATAAATCTCAATGTCTCAAAGCCTCAGGCTCCGGCTATCCGGACCGGCCTGTATCATCAAATCTCAGTACCTCAATATCTCGAAATCTCAATGTCTCAATCTCAATATCTAGGGCGCCGTCAGTCCAGACCGGCCCCTACCATCCATCTCAAGACCACGACGGTATCCTCCGGATATCCGACGCATCGGGTAAAATCACCGGTAGGTAGTCTCCCCCTGCCAGGCCCATCGTCATCACCACGAGCTTCTTGTCCCGGGGTACCTTACCGGGTCCACCATGTACCCAAAACGGTTCATCCAACTCCTCGAATCGGGTCTCGAAATCCATCAGCAAACTCATGGTGGACGACTCATACATCATGGGAAAACCGTACTTTTTATTTTAAAAGAGAGAAAAGGTTTATTTATGTTTTTGCGGTTTTCCTCCAAATCCAAGAAATCTCATGAAATCCGAATCCAAGTCATCAAAAGCATGTAAACAGTGAATATAGGCATGAGAATCCATGAATGCGACACAACAGTGAATAATAACATGCATGGAGTAGTAGGCAATAACTACAATGTCTAACTAGCATATAAGGCAAGTACACTAATATCATGTATAAACTATTAGCTAACAACCTATGTCAAATGAAATAGTATTTTCTAAAGTGTTCGTGACATGGCAATTACCGATGAAGATGTGTGTGAGCCGGCAAGTAAGTGTATGTGGTACATACGCGTCATCGGTAATGGTGCTGGTGTCCTAACAGCATGATATTAATAATAGGAGTATAAAACATAATATAAGCATGCGATGCGAAGCGAACCACAATAATGAGCGGGAGCTGAATACTAGACGCAACTATAACTAATCTGCATTAATCTAATATAAGTCCTACAAATGGTGCCTTTTGAAATAACACGAATCATGGGGTTTTGAAAATAGGGGCTACGGTGTTTTTATGAAAAGATACGTCTTTTGAAATATCCGTAGGATCCCTTGGGCTGTCTTTTAAAATACCCACGATTCGTTAGTTTTTGAAATAGGTAAGAATCGAATCTAATCTAATAACTAAACTAAACTAAAGGGCTAAGCTAACAAGCTGGACTACAGGTAAGGAAACCGCCTAACATCTGAGTCGATACATATACATACCTGTATATATATTAGTCGGTGATCCCACCTCAATAATATCATATCCGATACCATATCTATAATAAGACATCCCAAGTCAAGAGTGCGGATCAATCATCAAAATATAGCTCGTACGTAAATCCGTCGTACGGCATCCCCAAATCTGGGTACGGGTTAATATCACATTCATCATACTTTTCACCTGGTATCCTCTTTATCAAATATCATGATCGGGGTACTGATCTATGTCTAGTACAATACTGATACCGCCTAAGTATGCATGCACGTGTGTGAAACACTACGTCAAGGACCCGCTACAACGTCATGTCGTATCTCAAATACGAACCCTGCTATATCACCGATCTCACGGCCTCAAATCAAATCTCATCGACTCATCATAAATCCCAAGTACTATCATCATTATCCATGCATGCGTATATGAATGTACATATGCATAGTCCCATACCCACGCATATATACATGTATACACATCCTAATCTGCGCACAAGAAAGTAAAGTATGTAAGTCTGTGTGTGCGTATGTGGGTATAACAACTACTCTGGGTTTCGCAACTAACCCAAAGCTAATCCATGAACACATAATCATAACATGAATAAACATTCTCGTATCATAAAACACCTATATAAACATATATATATAAGCTACACTACGGACTGCGGGGGTGCTATACGCCATCCACCCGACTTCTCCCCGTAGATATAAATCTACTCACCTGGTCCTCGCTCGCCGGTGCCGACGTCGCCACGCGCTTGCTTGTCGTCTCGAAGTTCACATGGGGGTACCTACATATCACAACGCATCGTATCGTATTAAAATCCGACTCATGACCAAAACGACACACGAATCCCACATAGGTCAAAACCTATGGTTGCTTTCACAAATCAACCCAAAAACTCTCGACGTCGGTGTACAAACGCCAGACTATCGAGAAAAACCCAAATACACTCATTTTCACATTCACGAACACTAATTTAATATAAAATAGGTTAAAACTCACAAAAACCCCAATTTCACTTAAAAAGTCATTTTTCCGAAAATCTAGCAAGCACAATTCGCCGTTTTATTACAAAACTCGATGTATAAACGAATCTAGCGGCCACAATATTCACTAAATATCTTAATTAAGATATACAAACAATTCCCATAATATAATCTCATTAATTTCCATAAACGTTAAAATTCTAGTTTACAAAATACCTAAATTTTAACAATTTTATAGCAAAAATGCACAAACTATAATCTAGCTTGGATTTTCATGAACTAAAAGCATTAAACCACTCAATATAATCTTTATAATGACATGAAACCTAAATTTGAATTTTATCTCATAAGAATATAATTATTTAAAAAACCTAGTTTACCAATTATATAATTATCACTTTTAAATCAACAAATATGCAAACCAGCAACTTAAATTGGATTTAGCATAACATTAATATGTCAATTATATCACATAAACTAAATCTCACAACACAAAATACCAATTTGAAATCAAACCCCTCTCTTGAATTTTAAATCATGCACCTAGAACTAATTAAAAACCTAATTAAACAATTAATTAAGCTAACCTAAGCAATTAACAACACATTAAGCAAAAAGGTTAGAATTTATACCCAAATAATTTGAAGATCCCACAAGCACACTTAGCCTCCCAAATTGAAATCTAAATCCCTAGATCCATGCTATGGTAGCCAAGGGAAAATGGGTAGGAGGTGGATTTTGATTTGGATTTTTGCCTGATTTTTTGTGGATTTTTCAAGCATTTTGATGAACTTTTTTAAAGAGAAGGAGATGAAGAATGAAGGGGCTGTTGTGGGTTCAGATTTTGGCCAGAATTGGTGGGGATTGGGTGAGGGAGGAGAGAGAGTGAGGTGGGGAAAGGCCACTCTAGTCAAAGTCCACTCTAATTCTATCATTTTCTACTCTTTTCATTTTCTTTTCTTTTGAAAAATGAAGTGATTGGAGAGAGGGAGAGGGGGAGGGCTATCATGGTGGGACCGGCCACATGGGGAGAGGGTGAGGTGTGGGTGTGTGGGTTAGGAGAAAGATAAATGCTAAACCCCAATTCCCATTAACACTAATTTCACCGAAAAAAGCCTTTTTCTTCGATATTTTCTAAACCATTTTGGCAAACGATTTCGTTTCAAAAACCACATGATAAAATTTTATTTAATGTTTTATGATGTACAAAATTTGTTTCAACTCATTCCAATTTGTAATTTTCCCTAATTAAATGTATTAGTGACGGCTTAAAATAATAATAAAATAAAAAAAATTTCAGAAAATTTGAAATTTCACCAGCGGCTCAATAAACACAAAATACTAGCAATTACATAGCTAGAATATGTATATTTAATTTTTATAATAAGATATTTGTATTTTGACTTTTTACAGAAAACCCCCTTATTTTACCGATTTTTCGAAATTTTACCGAAACGATTTTCAAAACGTTACACTTCAACTGCTGAAAACTCTGCTCGCATGCATCAGTCCAAAGAAAAGGAACCCCCTTCCGGGTCAGTCCGGTCAACGGTGCAGCGATACTCGAGAAATCCTGCACAAAGCGGCGGTAATAACCAGCTAAGCCCAAAAAACTACGGACCTCTGTCACGGATACAGGTCGGGGCCAAAGCTGTACAGCCTCGATCTTCTTCAGGTCCACAAGAATACCGTCTCCCATCACCACATGACCCAGGAAGTCAACTCTATCAAGACAATATACGCACTTTGAGAATTTAGCATACAGCTGGTGCTCTCTCAATGTCTACAAAGCAATTCTCAAGTGCTGCTCATGCTCCTCTCGACTCCTAGAGTAGACCAGAATGTCATCAATAAACACAATAATAAACTGGTCGAGGAATGTCCTGAAAATCCGGTTCATCAGATCCATGAACGCTGCTGGGGCATTGGTGAGTCCGAACGACATCACCAAAAACTCATAATGCCCGTAGCGTGTACAAAAAGCAGTTTTCGGAATGTCATCCTTCCGAACCCGCAACTGATGATAACCCGAACGCAAATCAATCTTAGAAAAATGTTTCGCACTGTGGAGCTGATCAAACAAATCGTCAATACGAGGTAAAGAATACCTATTCCGCACTGTAACTCAGTTCAATTAACGATAATCAATACACAACCTCAAACTGCCGTCTTTCTTCTTGACGAATAGCACAGGAGCTCCCCAAGGCGAAACACTCGGACGCACAAGTCCCTTATTAAGCAACTCTTGCAATTGATCTTTAAGCTCTCTAAACTCTGCCGGAGCCATCCGGTAAGGCGGTATAGAAATAGGCCCCATGCCAGGAATCAGATCAATGCAAAACTCAATATCGCGCTCTGGCGGCAAACCAGGTAACTCATTGGGAAAAACGTCGGGAAACTCTTGAACGATAGGAACCCGGTCCAACGACTCTACTGTGGCTCCAGTATCACAAATGAAAGCCAAGAATTCCCGACATCCTCTCCTCAAAAGCCGACTAGCGCAAATGGCTGAAATCAAATTGTGAGGGGCGGCACCACGGTCCCCCTGCACAACCCGAACAGACTCTCCTGGAAAACTAGAACTGACTGTCTTCTCACGGCAGTCCACAGACGTATAGAAAGCAGCTAACCAGTCCATGCCAAGAAGAACGTCGAAGTCCAACATATCTAGAAGGATCAAATCGACGGACGAATCTCTATCTCCAATACAAATGACACACGAACAAAACACATGTCGCGCAATAAAAGAATCGCCAACAGGAGTAATCACAACAAGCAGCTGATCTAGCAAACACGACTCTCAGCCCAACCTCGGCACGAAGTGTGTAGAAACATACGAATGCGTAGATCCCGGATCAAATAAAACATGTGCGTCAAAAGAACATACATAAAGAGTACCTGAAACCACAGCATTGGACGCCTGTGCGTCCTGATGAGTCAAGGCAAACACCCGAGCATACCGGCGACTGGCTGACCTCCGCCTCTACCACCCCGCCCTCTCGGCACAAAACCACCGCGACCATGACCTCCCTGAACATGAGTCTGACGTGGAGCAACAACAGGCATAAGAGGCAACGCCCTCTGAGGTGGAGAAGGTGGTAGGATAACATGTGGTATAGCTGCCTCGCCCTCACGTGGCTCAGTACAATCTCGAACATGATGACACAAACTCCCGTACCGGAAATATCCAGATGAAAACTGCTGACTCTCCTAGGGATAAGAGCTAAATAACTGGCCTCATCCCAAGCCTTCACTACCCTCAGTACCTGAACGGAATCTGTCATGGCATCTAAACGTCTGTCTCCGTGCTGACACACCAGTACGAACCTTCTTCGGTTCCGGAACAACCGACGTCTCGGAAAGACGCTCCTCAACCAATAGGGCTGCGTCCACCGCTGCTGCATACGTATCACAATGTTGTACGCTGATAGCGAGGAACAACTGGGTAAGCAGGACTCGAACAAACCTCTTGACCCGCATCTCCTCAGTAGCTACCAAATACGGAGCATACACAGACAGCTCGGTAAACTGCACATCGTACTCAGCCACCGTCATACCCTGAGTCTGGTGTAACGACTCGAAACTGCGTGCTCGAGCATCCCTGACGCTTTGCGGAAGAAAACGGGCAAGAAACACCGTCATGAACTCAGCCCAAGTCATAGGAGAAAGACCTGCGGCTCTGCCCTTCTCTAAGAACTCGCACCACTTCTGGGCCAGACCCTCCAGATGAAAACTTGCAAACTCTACCCACCTCACGTCGAAGCATCTCAGCGAACAACATATCCTGGCCATCCGATCGATAAACGACTAGGGATCCTCAGCTGCATCAGTGCCAGTGAAAACAGGAGGCCTCAGCGTCATAAACTCCGATAGCGATATGGTGATCACCTTTGTAGCTGCAGGTACAACTGCCGGAACGGTAGGCACCAACACAGTCCTCGTAATAGGTAGGACAACCTCCTGTCGCTGCGCTCGACTGGCCTCAACCAACGTCCCCATCATCTGGCGCATATCCTGCATACCGGCATTGAGTCTAGCAATACGGTCCATCGAAGGTGGATCAATCTGCTCCTGCACAATGGGTGTACCGCCCTGGTCAGTCCTCGTCTCAGACGAGTCAACTCTGAGCTCGGCCCTTACGGCCGCTCTCTGCGCCCTCGTAGTCTTTAGCGGCATAAAGGCTGGAAATGGAAACATGATTCGAAAAGGACACAGAAATCGAATCACAAGGATGTATATAATCACGGAAGGAATTTAAAATCAATAAGTCTTAAGGTCACTTAGACGGAGTACCGTGTCGTAAGTATGCCGCGGAACATACACACGCTACGTCACTCTGCTTAAGCTACCCACTCCATCATACCAAGATCATGCTACACTCCGAAAGGTAAAACTTAGTGCTCTGATACCAACTTTGTCACGATCCAAGTTAGGCACATGATCGGCACTTAGACTACGTAACGTCACCAAGCGTAACGCAATTTAAGAAAGCCGAAAACCCAGCAATCTAAACCATTAAAAGAAGTAATAGATAGAAACATTTTAGAAATCTCAAGTAAAACCTTTAAGCTTAAGTTTGTTTTCTTAAAAATTTCGGCAGCACCTCCTTTGTAAAAGCTAGCCCCGAAACGGGTACAAACATAAGATATAAGTAAAGCGTCCCCAAACGGGAGCAAATCTCGCCCAAAGGCGGAAACAACCACCACAACAGATATACGACGCTGTAGCGAAGAAATGAGACTATAATCAACATAAAACAAAGGCCGGCTCACACAAGCACGACACCCAGAGTCATAAGAATATACAACATCGATCCTCACAACTCGTCTCTAAGTCAATACATGAAGATGGTAGATGGAAAGTACTAGATACAAAAGATATACAACAACATCATCGGATAACCGTTAACCCACCTATAGCAAAAGGCCTCACAGCCAAGCGTAGCGGTATCCGCAAAAGTAGTGATAAGAAGACGCCCTACCGCGACTACTCTGAGGATCCAACCTGCAAAACACTGTGGCACAACGGGGGTGAGTTGCCAACTCGTGAATAGAAAAATAACATCCTACTGTAATCGCAAGTATGCACTAACAGCGATAATTATCACATGTAATCTGATAGCATAAGTATGGCAATATGAATATGCAACAATCATGATCAAGATACACCACCAGGGTACTATATTTACATGAATCAAATGCATATCAAATAAATCCTGAGTGTGGGATAAATAATAAATCTCATGCAAAAATCATCAGCATGGAAAAACTTGGTGTCTATCAACGACACCCCAAATCCCAAAATCCTCAGGCGCCGTCACCAGGACTGGCCCTCATATCCATACATCTCACAGAACCTGAGTGTCCAACTTCGACACTCGCAATCCACATATCCATACGTCTCACGGAACCTGAGTGTCCAACTTCGACGCTCGCAATCCACGTATCCATACGTCTCACGGAACCTGAGTGTCCAACTCCGACACTCGCAATCCACGTATCATATCGGGTTTCTAACACAAGTTTTAGAACCGAGAAACTCATGGTGGACGCACTGAAATATCATATCAAGAGAAACCGGGTTTTCAACACAATACACATTTCTTGAAATATCCCCACGGTTCTCAAATCCAGAAAATCACATGAAATCCATATCTCAATGCGTAAATCCATGTAATATGATGCAACATAGAACAACAATATGAGCATATCAAGGGAAAATCTGCTATTTAAATGCATCAAGTTATTAAATATATCACGCGGTTCCCAATTATCCAAAATCCAACGCAACATCATATAAAGTGAACATGTAGCTATAGCAAGTATATGTGTAAGCATGTAGGTATGCATGTATGCTATAATTCATATATGCCATCGCATAAGAATCAATGCCCTAATGTTACTAATCAATACAATATCACATATGTATATGTGTTGTGCGTATCATGGAAATTACCGACAGTGTGTGTGTAGCATACAATTAGTGCTCGTGCAATATGAACAGTCAATAATAGTGCAGTGTCCATAGGGTACAAGGCCAGGAACAACAAGTAATAATATGCAATGAAGTCCATGCACAATCTCTATATGTGCATATAAGCATGCAACTAATATCATATCATATCAAATCTAGCCCTGACGCTTAACGCCATACAGGCGATTTCCCTATAGATGTTAAATCTACTCACCGAGTATTTCGAGCTAGGTAAATCCAGTCACCTGCTTCTCTTTCTTCGTAGCGTTCGAAGTCCCCGCCTGCGATCCTATTAACACAAAGATAACAAGTGCAAATCTCAGAAATCGACCAATATCACGTACCAACTACTTTTGACCAACGCACCAACTCCAAACCAATTCTCAAGTGTCCGTCTATTGGTTAAAGTGTGTGGCGACACTCCAAATCCAACCTAAGTGCAGCAGCTACACAAGATCACGAACCGTGTCAGATAATGTAACACGCGTATTCTAAAACACTAGATTATAGCAAAGTGATTATAGATTTTGTATACTGCCAAAACCAAAAATCAAACAGTACCAAACACCTCTAAATAACTGCAGACAGCTACCCTAAAAAACCCAAGCCCCAACTCCCCCAATCGGCCGAGCTCGCCGGATTTCCCCTTAATGTCGCCGGCCAAAACCTCCCAGGTGGGGTTCGTGCTTCAGGTGTAAACTTAAGGTCACTAGTACATCACTACTACACTGCTAGATTTTACAGTAAAATTCCCAGGTCATAGCAGATCGCGAGACTCTAATATGGCACTAAAAATACGATATGTGCACGAAACTATACCTTTAGTGTTCTAAACCACAACTATAAGGCAACACAACAATATAAACACCTAATTATCAGTTAGAGGTTATCAACTACCCACTCTTGCTCAAAAATCCAATCTTTCCAAACTCTATGGCAACCTAGTGGCTAGAACAAGACTTGAGAAGAGTTTTAGTGGGATTTTATGAAGTTTTTGCAAGGTTTTGGTGATGGGGTAGTGAGGGTTCAGTTGAAAGTTGAGGAGATGAACAATAAATGAGAATGAGAGGTGAATGAGAGAGTGAGGGAAGATAATGACGAGAGGTGAGTGTAAAGTGAGTTTTAGCCTTACATTCACTCTCTCCCTTTCCTTATCAATGCTCACATTAAAGCTTCCATGACTCACCTAGCCACCTCTCTCTCAATCTAAAACAAAGATATTTCTCACACAAAATATCTAAGGCAAGGTTAATTCAAGACATGGATTAGCTTAAGGTGTCATGGTCACTTAACAAGATTAACACTAACTAACTCTCACACTAACATGCACAAGTGTGTGCAAGCCATAATAAATAATAATAAAATATTAATTAATTGTTATAAAATGTGAGGAAACCTATTTGGTAAACTTTTCCTTACAAACCCGCATTAATGCTTAATTGACACTAATCGCATTCTATGGTATTACAGTTGGCATTGTCGAGGCGTAGTGATTAGTAGCTGAGTGTTGCTTGTTTGTAGTTTTGTTTCCGATTATTTAGAACAGTCGCATAGCTATGTTGGAAAATTCAAGGGTATGCGGGTGGGTCTAAGTTAATCATGATAATGATGGACTGAACTTGACTAGCGGCTTATGATATGTTGGCATTTTTAGGGTCATAAAGTCGCTAGGGGCAAAAACAATTTCAAGAGTTTCAAACATACGAGAAACTTGCCATGCATACACATACCTTCTGGAGTGTGGTGACTTGAGTGGATTCCGTTAGGTTATTACATGATGATAGTTGGGTCCCGATTCCCACCGATGAGTATGTATTACTCCTCGGGAGATTTTTCACTTCACAATTAGCTAACCTATTAGGTGTTTAGAAAGTGTTAACGAGGTTACACCTCTGCGGAAATGGGGTTATTAATTTGGTCCGTGTGAAAGCACGGGGGACCTTCCTTGGAGTACCAACACTGGCCTGGTTGAACGGTTAGCGAACTTATAAAGTGTAAATGATCCCGACTACTTCTTCTTTTAGGGTTTGAAAGAGAATTCGAGAAAACAGTGGGAGCCATCCCGATCAGATAAAGTGATAATCAATCTGATCTTGATAGAGTGCACGCTGCATGTTTCTTTTCTCTCCCTCTGGTATAGCGACCCATGACTTACCTTAAAAACTCATGAACCAATTTGACCAAACCTTTTTACACCCTTGGCTTTGGCTTGTCTTAATTCGCGACAAAGTCGCAAATATCCATGCCACTCCTACTTTACCCTTTGCATTTCTTCAAAACACGTCGTATCACTATGATGATCCATATTGCTTGGAACGGCCATCGTATAGTTACATACGAACTCGAAGAAGTTACTTCAGTTGAGAATGGCCACAGGTTCTGAAGAAATTGAATAGAATTATTCGGTTATCTCTTCTCTTTACATTCTCTCAGGTTGCGAGAGCTCTTTGATTTGGAGAGTACACCTGTTATGCTTATTGGATAGTCTTCTTTCAAATCTTAGACTGGTGCCGAAAGGTAGGGAAGGAAGAAAACCAATTAGCCTAAGGACGGCATACGGAAGGTAAGAAGTAGAGACATATAAGGGACTGAAGTGAGGGCCAAGAAAATTGCGACTACTGCATGAATCTGGATAATGGAAAAGGCATTACTAGGAATACCTGACCATCCCCTATAAAACATTTTCATGTTTCAGTTTTTCTATGTACTTGTAATAGAGAACTGTTTTCCCAATCAATTCTGACTCCAGGGTATGTATTTACCAATTTTAGATCTTACATATGTACGGTGTTATAGATGATGAGTAGGAGTAGAATATTGGGAAATGGGAGATTCGATCCTCAATATCGGAATTCGTTGTAATTGGTGATATTGGATTAAATCGCCTGGTTTTTGCCTGACGACAAATATTTGGTATCGAATAACTATTTTTATGCACCAAATTTTAAAATGAAATATCTGTACCTTTATTTTTATAAAGTGAGATATATATTTTGAAAATTGTGTTATAAACATTTACCTTTAACAGTTGAGAATAAGGTAAGGTGCATTGAATAACGGTGTAAGAAATTCTTAACCAAGATACAATTTTCAATTTACAAAACACAGAATTTGAGTTGATATACTCTTAGGACTTATACATGAAAGTGTATGTTGTCCAGTGTCCTTTAGGACAAAGGGATTAGTACTCTTACTTCATTCAGGTTTACCTATGAGTTCTCTGGTTTTAGACACGCATTCATAGTAATGTAAGGTCCAAAGATTTTGAGAAGTTTGTAGGTATAAGAATAAAGTAGAGAACCATACGTTGGAAGTATTGGGATTTTTCAAGGTGATCGAAGATGTAGATACTTATGCTAGGTATTCTATCATAGTAACATCGAGAACTTGATTCTCTCATAGGTTACTCATCCGTGGACGTGCTCCATGATAAGTAATGCTGTATTGGCCTTTTTCATTAGGTAATATGCACTGGAAACAACTGCATGAATTTTGAATCTGGTTCCATCTAAATTAGTGCCTTGATTCTCCATGGATATAGAATGGTTACATATCTTCAGGTTGTTATGATATGGAGTTATCCGGTTTCTGTCTAAAAGCAGAATCCGTATAAACTCGAGACATGCTTCAGTAATGGCGGTTTGTGGATTATCCCAAACATTCGCTAGAATTTTGTTTCTACCATTTTCAAGATCAATGGTTACATTGTTCTTGACTCACCACCATTTTATAAAAGGATCTTTTTGCAAAAGAAACTAGTGGGAGTATGGTAGAACTGGAAGTGAATTCAGAACCACGAACGGTTATCGAAAATTTAATAGAACCTAAGGATTCAATTGTACTTTACAATCCATTAGCCACTTCGCATATTTTAGTAGGTGACCTTTGTGTAGGGTTACTAGGCACACTAACAAGGCTCTATAAGGCATCGACCATGCCGGATTAAAAAATTTTAGGTGCCGAACAACCCTAAGCAAGATCGTTAACTAGAGATTAGGCGAAAAAGATGCAAGTAAATCACATTTACACTAAAGGAAAGGGACTACAACCTTTATAGATCCGGTCCTCCACTTCCAAAGCTCCGTGAAGACGTCCCTTCGCTGCGATCATCCAACTCCCGGACTCTCGGACGGCTCCTTGAGAAATTGCAACGGGATCGCTTGAAGTCTTCGAGGCCGAAGATGATCTACGTCGAGAGAATACGAACTCAAGCTTCTACTTCACTAACCAATGAATTAGCAAAGCAAACACCCTAAACTAAAGTGCTAATCTAGTAGAGGATGGTGAGATAGGAAATGGGTACACTTTAGAATTTCATTTCTCACTTTGTATTTCTCTCTTTATCAAACCCTAGAATCAAAGTGAAGGAAGAAGAAGATGAGCTCAAAATAAGAATGGATAATGATCAAGAGAGAGAGTTTACTAACCATGGTGAGTGAGTATCATATACTTAACTCATGTAGAGACATTACCATAGGTAATCATAGTGGTTAGGTTAACTAATATGTTAAGTAAAACAAAACTAGTGGAATAAGTCAAATGCAAAGATAAGCTTCATGAAGCTTCATGCATGTGTGCTTTATCCACTAATTTTGTAATTACTTTATATATTAAAAACCTAACAAATATAATTAGTATGGTATAAGTCTTCTACACCCATGTAATGTGTATCAACAACCATGATACAATTTGTAAACACAAATAAATATATATATCACATATATATTTTAACTTGTGCATAAGTGAGAAAAATCAAATGCTTAAGTGAACCAATGTTAGTTAATGTAAATTAGTATATCACATATACCATTATACACTAAATTATTAAATCAACATTTGACTTAATAATCCGGTTATATCATATATAACCGACTAACATGCAATGTATCGACTTATCGAATCAACCCTTGATTCGATAACTTGGTTATATCGCATATAACCGATCGACACAAACATCGCGAGAATAGAATACGGTATCACATACATGCATTATTCTCGGTCCCGCACATATCACATATGCGCTCCTATCTCGTTTTGCCTGAGCCAGTATAACCTCTATGTAGGACTCTAAAGACTCGTCAATACGCCGGCAGTAGGTGATGATCATATCAAATACCCACAAGCCGTCAGCGGTACTAGCTGGACGTAACGGCTACCCGGGTATTGAGCGATCAGAAGATCAGCAAGCAAGCCCGCTCCAACTCCTGTAAAAGCCTGACAGTGACACTACCGTACAGTCCGGTCTCCTCGTCTGATATGTCGCATATCAGTTCTAGGGGTGGTAAACGTCAGACCCCAATAACCGATAAGTCATGCCGATATGAGGCGCATAACGGGTCGAGAAACTACTGGCAACACTTACCAGTATATCTCTAAACCAGCCCTGGCCAGGGACTTCCCTGTTACGGCCAATCGAGCATAGCGCAACATCAACCCCCAATACCGGGAGAGACGAAACCCCTCCTATCGCTCATTGCCTCCATGTGACTCGGGACTGTACCCAAAAACCACCGTTTTGCATGCCCGCTTGGACGTGGTAAGGTGGAAATCAAAGCACAGTGGGAATCACACAAGACTCTATGACGATCTCGGGTCTACAGACTAACCTGTACCAGTGTCACCAGAGAACTGCTATCTGACGTAAGGTATAATACCATCTGGGAGTTCTCGGCGAGTCCGTCCAGTGTATCCAGTCTCCACTGAGCACCTGTATATCATCTCTGATGTCAAACACCAATGGATATGGGATCATCCATCGCCCATCTACATGGGTCGAGAAGGTATACGCTAGTCTACTCTGGTATATCGATGCCCCGTCTCGATATACCCACGACTAGGGACCTTGAAGGATGTACTTATGGACTACCATGTCCCCACTAGTATGATCCGCATCACAGTCCAGGTAGTCAAGTACACATCCTAAGGGCTTTACCAACATGTGACGGAGAGACAATCAGTATACACGTTAAGGTAAAGGGTAACCAGATAGCATACTATCATGTCAAGCAAGAAAGTCCTCCCTATATATGTCCAAGCATCCACTACAATATACATCACATGTATAGTAATGGCCTCTAGGCATACATATAACTAACAATCTCCCACTTGCACTAGGGCCATCTGACAACAGTGGTTGAAGTATCTCATACTCAACCATCCCATAATAGTCTCTCTCTGGGAAAAGGCCTTTATGGGTGGATCCGCCGTGTTGTCCTCTGAGTCTACTCTCCTGACCTCGATCCCCTGGAGATCAACCATCTCCTTGATCAGGTGACACCGCCTTAGAATATGTCTGGATCACTGATGGGACGGGCGTTCCTAGGCATAAGCCACAACTCCATTGTCTCACAATGGTAGGAACGAAGTTCATCTCATGAACTAATATACACACAGACTTCCTCTTTGGTAGCATCTTTGATAGCGATGTATCCAGCCTTTATCATCTAGCATGCCTCGGTATCTAGCTTGGAACTCATCCAACATACCGTCCCTTTACTGAGGGTAAAGACAATGCCTGTGACTGACTTTCAGTCGTCCTTATCACTCTGGAACCCTTCCAGTGATTCTCCCCAGGATCGATTGATACCAACTCACTACATCTAGTGAGTATCCTAACATCCATTTAGATCTATCTCATAGATCCAAAACCCAGGATTTAGGAGGTATCACTTTGATCCTGTATGGAGAATTATTGTGATAAGCGAAGATTGATCGAGCGTAGCATAGGAAACTCCTTCCCTATCAAGAGTATGTCATCCACGTACTCTATGAGGATCACTACCATACTCTCTACTTCCTTTTTGTATATACAAGGTTCATCTACCATTTTGATGAAGTCAAATGCCTTGACTACCACATCAAAACACACGTTCCAACTCCGCGATGCCTGCTTTATCACATAAAACATCTTGTACACGTTTCCGCTGCTCCCACTGTCTACAAAGCCCTCTGGCTGTGTACTTGTAGACGCTCTCTTCTAAAACATCATTTAGAAAAGCTGTCATGACACCCAATCACCAGATATCGTAGTCATGGTATGTAGCCATGGCAAGTAGGATCTGGATGGACTTAAGCATAGGCCCCAAAAAAGGTTTCATCATTAGCCACAACTGGTCTATGATGCAAACCTTTAACAAGTCTAGCTTTGAAAGTCTCAACCTTTCCATGTACACCAAGTAATCTTCTCAAGATATACTTGCTCCTAATGGGGATTTAACCCTTCAGATAAAGCAACCAAAGTCCATACTTTGTTGGTGTATAAGGATTCCATCTCAGATCGCTAAGCATCCAGCCATTCTTACAGAGTCCCACTCCTGATGGCCAGCTCAAAAATAGTTGGGTCATCATCTCATGATGCAATCATCGCTCCCGCTGTCATAGAGAAACCAAAGTATCTCTCAGGTGGGTGAGGATCCCTACTAGATCAGCGGAGAGGCTGAGGTTCGTTGGAATCTACTGAATCCTTTGGTTCTACCAAATCATCTGCTGTAGTTTGTATTGCTGGAACTCTTTCCAGTTCTACCTCATGACCATTAATTTCTTCACAAGAAATTCCCTTTCTCAAAGGTGGCATGTTGAGAAACAAAACACTTTTGTTTCTCGGTTAGGTAGAAGATATTCCCTTGCTAATGCTTAGGATATCCAACAAACTTGCACAGATCATACTTTGCCTCGAGTTTGTCCGGATTTTGCTTTTAAACATAGGCCGGACACCCCAAATCTTAACTAACTTAAGAAATGGGCTCTTCCCTTTCCATATCTCATATGAAGTGGTAGGCAACTGATTTGATCGGAACCCTGTTCAATAGGTATGCAACTTCATAAGTGCATAACTCCCAAAAGGAAATAGGTAACTCAGTAGTACTCATCATAGAGCACACCTTATCATATAGGGTGTGATTGCTCCGCCCCGATACACCGACGTGATGTGGTGTATACGGAGGAGTAATGCTGAGAGAGAATCTCATTCTCCTTTAGAATAATTCAGGAATTCCGTGCTCAAGTATTCTCCTCCTTGATCTCATTAAAGGACATAATACTTATACCCGTCTTTTGGTTCTCTACTTCTAATTTATATTCTGTGAATATCTCAAAAGCTTCGGACTTGTGTTTCAACAGGAACATATGTCTGAATCTTGAGAGATCATCAGAGAATGTAATGAAGTACTAAGAACCGGTCTTGGCATGTGTAGACAGGGGACCTTCATACATCAACATGTATCATCCCAAGAGTTTACTAACTCTTTCTCTGTTTCAAATAAACAGAGCGGTGGTCATCTTATCTTTGTGACATGACCGGCAAGTTTCACCAGATGTAAATTCAAATAGATTTAAATATGCATCTAAGTGTAACTTAGCTAGTCGGGTCGCATTGATATGACCTAGTCTACAATGCCTCAAGAAGGATCCGTTCACTTCTGAACTCTTCCTCTTGTGTGTTCTGTATACTAAGAACTGTAGTTTGATTTAGAACGTTAATACTTTTAGATAACGTGCCTGAACCGATCAACTCTTGATATGGGAAATGTTCAAAACATTATCCAACAATACAAAATTATATCCTTTCTTTACTAATAAAGAGACTGATATGATTTTGTATATCAGGTTCGGTATCTAATAGCATTCGTTCAGAATCAATGTATTCTGGTAATACAGGGTGATAGTTATCAACAGACTTGGCTGCAACATTTGCACCGTTTTTTATCACATGAAACTTATCACCCGTTCTCAGTTCTTTACCTATCTGTAGCCCATGTAACAAATTACATATGTGGGATCCTGATCCGGTATCACATACCCAGGACATAAAGGATACTGAGAAACAGTTCTCTGTAATGAACACACCCGAAAATGATGCATCAGCATGCACTTTCTTCGTTTGGGTGGCACAGGAATTCTGGTAATCCCCAATTTCCTGCTCTGTCTTATAACATTTATAAGTTGGAGCAGGACCAACGTTCCCCAGCTCAGTATAACAAGCGGGTTCAGTCAATACATCCGTATTATTATCTTGATTAAGGCGTGATATGGTCGCTACCTGGAGAGAGAGAGAAGAAAACACTCAGCGTGCGCTCTTGCAAGATCAAATTGGTTATTATTTTATCTAATCAGGATGGCTCCCACTGTTTTTATCAAATCTTCCTTCAAACCCTAAAAGGAAAGACTAGCCGGGATTAATTACACGCTACAAGTTCGCCAATCTTTCAGCCAGGCCAGTGTCGGTACTTTGAGGGAGGTCCCCCGTGCTTTCGCACGAACCTAATTAATGTAAACCTCGTTTTCCCAGAGGCGCAACCCCGTTGACACCTTTCTAGACACCTACTTGATCGGCTAATTGTAATGTGTAAAACTCTCCCAGGAGTAACAATTACTCGCAACGGGTATCGGGATCCAACTATCTCATAGAAGGTATGCAATCTCATTGCAAATTTCAACACTTGAAATTCCCGATAATATTTTGCCCCTAACGTGCTATGACCTTGACGAAAGCCAACAAACCATAGCCCGCTAGTCAAGTTCAACCCGTACATTTCTTGACTGAATTAAACCCACCTGCACGACCCTTGATGAAAGCCAACAAAGCCGTACGACTACCCTAATCCAATCGCATCGTATGCAGCAGATAAGCAGCACATAGCTACCGCACACTACAGCTTGACAAAAGCCAACAAATGTAGCATGGATACTATATACGACTTATCTGAAATGACGGGGGGCCACGACAGGTTTTTCTGAAAACCTATTGCGTAATGAACTTGATATCGTTGTAGAATCAAATGATTTTAAAATGGAGCGTTTTTTAGACTTTTCTCGTTTTTCTAAAGGGGTCACTCCCGGTGAAGGGATCGTCGGCCCTTTCCTCGTCGAATGAGGTGCAGGATATATCATATATATCACCGTGTAAAGCAAGAACTATAGAAGTAATCAAAAGACAAACCGAGTGTTGTAGCATCTGCCAGTTATTGCTAAAGGGGTCACTCCCGGTGAAGCGATCTCGGCCCTTTCCTCATCGAATAAGGTGCAGGATGTTCTACAAGGAACACCGCGATGCAAAGCAAGAACTGTAGCTACCTGTTTTTGAAAATTCGATTCCACAACATCTTTTAGGTTTCTTTTTCTTTCATTAATCACATTAATGAAGTCCCATCATTTAAACACCTAAACATTCCAGATAAATACGACGTACACTTATACCATCCGCATTCGCCTCGATGTCCCCTCATGCACCGTTAGGTTAGGTAACTAACGGCAGAGCGGGGCAGGGCTAGCGCGGGTGTAAAACATAAGTAACGTCTATATAATATTTCATATATACTAAATACAGTATCTATCACAGAACATCAAATGATCACATCACAGATATCGCAGCAGAAGAAACACATGAAATATTGAATATACTAGGACGTCCGTGTTTTATTTTGAGCCTCTATAAAACACGGATTCCACGGTCGCGATGAATAGCCAAACCCACACCCCTAGACCCCTACGAGAGTGGTAAGCAACCCTACCAATTCTAGAGTTAGGAGACCCGGACTCGACTCCTCGAGTTGGTCTCCCACTGGACTCCAGAACCCGGTTACTTATGCTCTCCTCCTTGGGTCTATTCTAGTGCGGAAAAGTAAATAATATACAAATGATGACATCGACCTCATCCCGGAAGTGCCCCAATAAAAGAATATTACATACAATAAATTTTACATGAATGAAAATAAAAACTCTCATCTCACATAAAACCCCCGGCTATTCAGAACGCGACGATCCAATATAACATATCCAGCAACACAGAACATCACATGTCATCAACGTAAGTAAACATGCGCATCCCAATTGTCGTTGACATATAGCAACGAAACCGGGGATATCACATATTACACTTACGGTCGCAGAAAAGAAAGTGTAAAACTATAACAGTTGGAATCCACAACCTCCTTAGACATCGCATGCCTAACAGTTATAAGCCCCGCATTTTAGTCTCCATATCGAAAACACTTTTCAATATCAAGTCGGGAAATTCAACAAGATTCCCGATATGTGATCGAATGCTCGTCGTAAACTTTAGTAGACGGCCGCACTCCCGGATGCCGTCGACGAAGTGCACTAAGGCGGAACACCGCTGCCGCGAGCACCCGAACGGATGCTTTCGGCGACGGGGTTCTCCTACAGTCACTTAGTCGGGGCTATGGGGCATGGCTGTCTATTAAGTTTACCCGGCGAGTATCCGCGTACGCTACGTGATTGCGACGGACTTTTGATCGCATCAAAATTCCGTGGCAACCGATCAAATGAGACTAAACTGCTATGTTTATAACATCCAAATTAGTTATCTCATAACTACTTGTGGATTCCAAATATTGTATCACATTCCAGATAAACAGACAGTGTTAAACTTTCCAATCGAATAATCAAAACACCCAAGTTTTCCAAATGGTTCTCAACACTTGAGGGGGGTTTAAAAACATCCATCACATGCCACAGTACCAATGGTCCAGCCGAAGAAGGGTCAAGTCAACGCCTCACATGTGGTACGCCGTACTGCCCCAAACCCTAAGGTTCAAAGGGCAGTTCAAGACAGTCACATAATCGAGTTAAGGTTTGTTGTCTTCTAGAGGGTCCATCGCGTAACTTGCACGATCTAGACGTTTTTAAACAAACGGAAAAATCCAACACTTGGAAATTTTCCGGGTCGGGAAAAGTGAGTTATTGATATCCGTTCGAACTTTTTAATACTTTCTAAATATCCGGAAAAAATTACGAAATTAAATATTCCGATCGAATCTACGAATACAAAATAAACCCCTGAATACTTAACACTTGAGTCAGAATTAAAAATACCCCAAAAAATGCAGGAATAACTAATGATATTACTGTACAGAAACCCGTCCCTAATTCCCTTTTCTTGCCGCGGAACCGCCGCACAAAGTGGGTTATTGCCGCGGTTCCGCGGCCACGTGGAGTACTTAGGGGCACGTTTTTCAAGGTAATTCTTAGAAAACCCTGCTGAATTTTTTAAGCATTTTTAATTCGGAAAAATCCTAAATTTCAAAAAATGTACAGAGAGGGGTTTAAAGTGTAGTTTCCGGGTTCGATCGGGGTTTTAACTGCGTAAACACATCGCCTAATGCTCTAGCTAGGCTCTGATACTACTGTAGGGTTACTAGGCACACTAACAAGGCTCTACAAGGCATCGACCATGCCGGATTAAAAAAATTTAGGTGCCGAACAACCTTAAGCAAGATCGTTAACTAGAGATTAGGCGAAAAAGATGCAAGTAAATCACATTTACACTAAAGGAAAGGGACTATAACCTTTGTAGATCCGGTCCTCCACTTCCAAAGCTCCGTGACGACTTCCCTTCGCTGCGATCATCCAACTCCCGGACTCTCGGACGGCTCCTTGAGAAATTGCAACGGGATCGCTTGAAGTCTTCAAGGCCGAAGATGATCTACGTCGAGGGAATACGAACTCAAGCTTCTACTTCACTAACCAATGAATTAGCGAAGCAAACACCCTAAACTAAAGTGCTAATCTAGTAGAGGATGGTAAGATAGGAAATGGGTACACTTTAGAATTTCATTTCTCACTTTGTATCTCTCTCTTTATCAAACCCTAGAATCAAAGTGAAGGAGGAAGAAGATGAGCTCAAAATGAGAATGGATAATGATCAAGAGAGAGGGTTTACTAACCATGGTGAGTGAGTATCATATACTTAACTCATGTAGAGACATTACCATAGGTAATCATAGTGGTTAGGTTAACTAATATGTTATGTAAAACAAAACTAGTGGAATAAGTCAAATGCAAAGATAAGCTTCATGAAGCTTCATGCATGTGTGCTTTATCCACTAATTTTGTAATTACTTTATATATTAAAAACCTAACAAATATAATTAGTATGGTATAAGTCTTCTACACCCATGTAATGTGTATCAACAACCATGATACAATTTGTAAACACAAATAAATATATATATATATCACATATATATTTTAACTTGTGCATAAGTGAGAAAAATCAAATGCTTAAGTGAACCAATGTTAGTTAATGTAAATTAGTATATCACATATACCAATATACACTAAATTATTAAATTAACATTTGACTTAATAATCCGGTTATATCATATATAACCGACTAACATGCAATGTATCGACTTATCGAATCAACCCTTGATTCGATAACTTGGTTATATCGCATATAACCGATCGACACAAACATCGCGAGAATAGAATACGGTATCACATACACGCATTATTCTCGGTCCCGCACATATCACATATGCGCTCCTATCTCGTTTTGCCTGAGCCAGTATAACCTCTATGTAGGACTCTAAAGACTCGTCAATATGCCGGCAGTAGGTGATGATCATATCAAACACCCACAAGCCGTCAGCGGTACTAACTGGACGTAACGGCTACCCGGGTATTGAGCAATCAGAAGATCAGCAAGAAAGCCCGCTCCAACTCCTGTAAAAGCCTGACAGTGACACTACCGTACAGTCCGGTCTCCTTGTCTGATATGTCGCATATCAGTTCTAGGGGTGGTAAACATCAGACCCCAATAACCGATAAGTCATGCCGATATGAGGCGCATAACGGGTCGAGAAACTACTGGTAACATTTACCAGTATATCTCTAAACCAGCCCTGGCCAGGGACTTCCCTGTTACGGCCAATCGAGCATAGCGCAACATCAACCCCCAATACCGAGAGAAACGAAACCCCTCCTATCGCTCATTGCCTCTATGTGACTCGGGACTGTACCCAAAAACCACCGTTTTGCACGCCCTCTTGGACGTGGTAAGGTGGAAATCAAAGCACAGTGGGAATCACACAAGACTCTATGACGATCTCGGGTCTACAGACTAACCTGTACCAGTGTCACCAGAGAACTGCCATCTGACGTAAGGTATAATACCATCTGGGAGTTCTCGGCGAGTCCGTCCAGTGTACCCAGTCTCCACTGAGCACCCGTATATCATCTCTGATGTCAAACTCCAATGGATATGGGATCATCCATCGCCCATCTACATGGGTCGAGAAGGTATACGCTAGTCTACTCTGGTATATCGATGCCCCGTCTCGATATACCTACGACTAAGGACCTTGAAGGATGTACTTATGGACTACCATGTCCCCACTAGTATGATCCGCATCACAGTCCAGGTAGTCAAGTATACATCCTAAGGGCTTTACCAACATGTGACAGAGAGACAATCAGTATACACGTTAAGGTAAAGGGTAACCAGATAGCATACTATCATGTCGAGCAAGAAAGTCCTCCCTATATATGTCCAAGCATCCACTACAATATGTAGGGTTCCTAGGCACACTATAGAGGTCTCACAAGGTATCAACCATGCCAATTTCAAAAATTTATGGGTGCCGAGAAACCCTAATACGGATCGTCGGCTAGAATTCTAGGCGAAAAACGAATCTAGTTAACACTTTAACTAAAGGAGAGAGGCTACAACCTTTGTAAATCCGGTTATCCACTTCCTTAGCTCCACGTAGACGTCCTCTCGCTGTCCTAGTCGGATCTCGGACTCTCGCATCGGCTTCATCGAAGAAATGAGCGAAATAGGTCGTCGGCTTCGTGCCGAAGATGATCTACGTCGAGGTTGCACAAGTTCAAGCTCCAACTTCACCAAGTTGTGAAACTTGTGAATAAAACACCCAAAACAACTTGACAAGAGGTAGAGGATGAAGAAATAGGAGGTGGGTTCACTTTAGAATTGGATTTCACTCACTTTTGCTCAAGTTGCCATTGATGGGCTTAAGCTTTTCTTGAAGAAGAAGATGATCAAGTAGAAGAAAAGAATATGATAAGTTGTATTTAAAATGAAAAAGAAAACAATACTTATCATATCCTAACTAAGGTTAAGTGTAGAGAATAGACCATGGTTATTTGAGAGGGTTAGGGTTAATCATGAAGACAAGAATGGTTGCATAAGTCAAAGCTTCATGAAGCTTCAATAAGAGACAAAGAAAGCCACCATTCTCATCTAAACCTTTTCTAAATAAATAAACAAACAAATAAATAAAAAGGCAAAACCCTAATCATCTCTTAACCATGGTTTAATTCTTCACACTTAACCAAATGAGCAAGTATCATCAAACATGATACAAAGATGTGCACAAAAGTATATCACATATACAACATGTACATCAAGTGAGAAAATCCATTTAAAATGAACCATACTAGTTAATGCAAAGTAATATATCAAATATATAATTATACATTAAATCATTAAATCAACACTTGATTTAACGATCCGGTCATATCGCATATAACCGACTAGTATCTTATGTATCATTTTATCGAATCAATGATTCGATAACTAGGTCATATCACATACAACCAATCGAAACATTCATCGTGAGAATGAAATGCGGTATCACATACACGCATTATTCTCGGTCCCGTACATATCTCATATGCGCTCCTATTTCGTTTCGCTTGAGCCAGGAAACCTCTGTGTAGGACTCTAAAGACTCGTCAATACGCCGGTAGCAGATGATGATCATATCAAGCACCCACAAGCCGCAAGCGGTCTGCTAAACGTAACGGCCATCCGGGTATTGAGCGATCAGAAGATCGACGAGCCAGCCCGCTCACACTCCTGTGAATCCAACCAGTAACACTTACCGTACAGTCCGGTCTGTTCGTCTGATATGTCGCATATCATGTCTAGGGGTGGTAAACGTCAGACCCCAATAACCGATAAGTCGTGCCGATGTGAGGCTCATAACGGGTCGAGAAACTACTGGTAACACTTACCAGCAAATCTCTGATCAGCCCTGGCCAGGGACTTCCCTGTTACGGCCAATTGAGCACTGCGTAACATCAACCCCCAATACTGGGAGAGACGAAACCCCTCCTATCGCTCATTGCCTCTATGTGACTCGGGACTGTACCCAAAGACCACCGTTTTGCACGCCCTCATGGACGTGGTAAGGTGGAGATCAAAGCACAGTGGGAATCACACAAGACTCTATGACGATCTCGGGTCTACAGACTAACCTGTACAAGTGTCACCTGAGAACTGCCATCTGACGTGAGGTATAATACCATCTGGGAGTTCTCGGCGAGTCCGTCCAGTGTTCCCAGTCTCCACTGAGCACCCATATACCATCTCTGATGTCAAACACCAATGGATATGGGATCATCCATCGCCCATCTCATGGGTCGAGAAGCGTATACGCTAGTCTACACTGGTATATCGATGCCCTGTCTCGATATACCCACGACTAGGGACCTTGAAGGATGTACTTATCGACTACCATGTCCCCACTAGTATGATCTGCATCATAGTCCAGGTAGTCAAGTACACATCCTAAGGGCTTTATCAACATGTAACTATAAGACAGTTTAAAGAGACAAGTGTACATGTTAAGATAAAGAGCAACCAGATAGCATGCTATCATATCGAGCAAGAAAGTCATCTCTATACATGTCCAAGCATCCAATATAATATACATCATCTGTACAATACTGGCCTCTAGGGCATACATACAACTAACACAATATACATCACATGTATAGTAATGGCCTCTAGGGCATACATATAACTAACAATTTGCCACCCAAGAGATACTTCGGTTTTCTTGGAGATGGTGACAGGGAAGTCAGCATCATGGTTATGATGGCCCTACTAGTTATCTGTAGGTCATAGGAAGTGGTAACTTCCAGGTGACCAGATGTTTTATATCCAAGATGGACTCCACGCACTTCAGTAAATTATGGATTTTGGACTTTGCTGGAGGAGCAAGTAGATCTTTCGAGATCTGTGTAGGTGGAAAGGGATTAAACTAATAAGGCTAGACTTATTGTAAATATTTTCATCAAATACCCGTTGTGGATTGTGATGAGTCTTTTACTTCAGTGTCTATGCTGAAGTCCACACAGATATGACTTGGCACTGCTGCTGCTCTAGACTATGATATCTGGCAAGAGGATGACTATAACGTCTTCCAAATTGGAATTTGGAAGTGCACGTGTATATGACTCTACCAGGGAGTCATCGTAGTCAGTGGGAGCAGCAGAAGGTGTGCAAGTTGCTTATGTCTATTCATAGACTAAAGTATGTATAGCGGAGACGGATTATCTGTTTTTGATGTGCCAGTCAAAGTGGTTGACTTCATCAAAACAAAAGATGAACCTAGTAACAAGGATGTAGGGAGTACTGTCCATGTTTTGGATGGCATACTCCAGATAGGAAGTGATGTTCCTATACTACAATTGGTCAGATTTTGGTTGTCACACAGTGTTTTTTCTCCACGTTGGATATGGATAGTATATCAGGAGTTCTGGTGACTAGATCTATGGTTTTAGATCTAGATTTAGGAAGTTCCCCAATCAGGTACTTGGACAGCATTCTAAAAGTATTTTAGAATGGACGAATCCTGGAATGGTAGTGTACCCGCAGGTGATGGAGTCACCCTCTCTAAAAGGATGTCTTTTTGGACAGATGAGGAGAGGGACCGGCATGAATGACATATCATTTGCTTAGGCAGCTGAGTCAATCATGTAATGTTTTGTACAACACTATATATTGCTTTTGCACTGTTGCAACAAGCATATATTAATCCAATCCTCGAGAAACAAAGGAAAGCAGTAAAGAACATAAGAGGATGTTCTTGGTATAAGATAACGGCAACCTTCTATAGGAGGCGGTTATCAGTTCAGGCTTCCAAGGTGACGTGGATGACAGAGATGCCGTCAGAGTCATGAGTTTAACCTCTTCTGAGGATCGGTGTATTGGATAGTGTTCCAATTAGGATACTGAGGTAATCATGGTACAAGATGCCGGTTATAACTCAACAGAGAAAACAGCCCAAGAAGTTTGTTAGATGGAGGTTTTCATTGATGAACTTGGTCCCATCAGGTATCTAGATAAATTCTTGAGGTGGGGTATCGCTCAGTTTGGGAGATTGTTCATCTCCGCAAAGTTGAGATATAGAGAGATGAAGTTGAAACATTGTAGCGAGTCTACTCATTGAGGCTATTTCTTGAACACGTTATGTTTCACAAACATACTTTGCAAAACTGATTAGTAGAGAAGTTAGGTATTCGGTAGCACACGAGCTGTGGGTATGCGATACCGCAATAATCTTCCTTAAGTGCAAGTGGGAGATTGTTGGATATAGTGCCCTCAAGGCAATTATTATGATTGCGAGTAGACGATTATGATAATTGAGGGAGGGCCTATACAGGTATAAAAATCTCACTTGAGATGATAGTATGCTATTTAGTTATCTTCATCGTCGATGAAGGATATTGTGCTATATGGTTTATCTTCATCGTTGAAGAAGCCCGTAGGACTGTTGCTTGACGACCAGAATTATGATGGCGATCATATATGTGGGAGCTAGGTTGTCCATAAGCACATCCTTAAATGTCCCTAGTCGTGGGAGTATCGAGACTAGGCATCGATATTCCGGAGTAGACTAGTGTATAAGCTTCGAGACCCCGATGAGGGGCGGTAGCCGGTCTCACAAGCCACTGGTGCTGTGACACCTGAGATAGTATACAGATGCTCACTAGAGGTGAGTACACTGGACGGACTCGCCGAGAACTTCTAGATGGTATTATACCTATCGTCAGATGGAAGTTCTCAGGTGACATGAGTACAGGTTAGTCTTTTGACCTGAAGTCGTCATTTATCTCGTGTGGGTTCCCACTGTACTTTTATTACTACCCCCAACACGGCTCAAACGAGTCGTGCAAATATGTTTTAGTTGGTTACAGTCCCGAGCCATATGGAGGCAGTGGTTGACTATCGGGATTCGTCTCTCCTGGTATCAGGAGTCGATATCGCGCCGTGTTCAGTTGGCTATCACTTGAAATCCGTGGCCACGGTGGGTGAGATTTACTGATAGTTGATCAGTAGTATCTCAGTTGGTGATGAGCTAGATTTAGACATGACTTATCGGATTAGTAGGGGTCTGACGTTATCCACCCCATAGACCCGATATGCGATACCCTTTGACGAAGAGACCAGACAGTACGGAAATTGTCACATTCAGGCTCAGTAGAGTAATGACGCACTTGATTGTCGAACCCCCTTTCGACAACTACCTGGATAGCCGTTATGTACAGCTAGTGCCGTTGACGTGCTTGTGGTTAAACCCACTGCCAGCGTATTGTTGAGTTTTTAGAGTCCCACACAGAGGGTTTTCTCGGTTCAGGCAACAGATGTAGGAGTCGTACGATGGTACGTGTAGGGGTCTGATTAAATACGTGCATGCGATACACGGACTTTAATCGGACGGTTGATAATACTTGCCGGCTTAGAATTAAGCCGGATTATTAAATTAGGTTTTGATTTAATAATTTATATATGTATTTTTATACATATATTTTAGTATTATTGTTCATTATTTATTTTCTCTTTTTGGTGCTATCCGTATTTTTTCTATGGATACGCGTATGTGTAGTGATACATATACCAGGTGAAGTATTCCGTATTTATACGGGAATACTTCTAGAAGAAAAAGATCTCATATTTATTTTTCTATTTAGAAAAATAAAAAGGGAAATGAGGTGGAAAGTTGAGTTATGAAGTATGGTGCAAACATTGTAGAAAGGCATGGCTTTGTTTTTAAAATGATTATTTTCATTTGGTTGCACTATTGGTGCATGGTGTAACGCTTTGAAAATTGTTTAGGTAGTTTTTCGATAATCGGTAAAATAAACAGTATATTCCGTAAAATGTCAAAATAATTATTTTTCAATATAGACCTAATTATACAAAATTTAGATAAGAAATTTCTAGGAATTGGTTAAGTAATTGTCACTTAAAAATTTCTAGTCGTTTAAATTTTTTTCCCTAATTAATTATTTTTAATATTATTTTAAGCTTTTAAATATACATTGAATTAGTGATAAATACAAATTTAAATGGGTAAATTACATACTTAGGAACCATTATAAACTAAAATCTAGTAGTAACAAAAATGTTAGCAAGACTTTCCAAGATGGTAGTTTCAATGGTTTAAAAATGAATTAAAATGAATTAAAATGAACTTTTTAATTGAAAATTGATGTGATATGCATTAAATGAGCTTAAAAGATACTTTTTACATGGAAATTTCTACACAACTCTCTCTCACTCTCCCTCATCTCCCCAAGGCCGAGCCTTCAAACTGCAGCAGCTCCCCAAATTTTCCTCCCTCTCTATTGCTTCAAAATTCCATAAAAAATCCACCGAAATCCACAAAATCCTTGACTAATTCAAAGCAAATCTCTATTCTACCTCTTCTCAAACCCAAATTTGTTTAAAACATGGAGAAAGGAAGTGTCTTTGGAGGCTAATGCAAGCTAGGGTTCAATACTTGTGAGGTATAATTTCAATCAAATGGTTAATTGGTAGTTTAAATATGCTAAAATAGGATTTTAAAGTGTTGATTTGGTTGTTATTGCTTGTTAATGAAATTCAAGAAAAGGGTTTGATTTTAAAATTATGGTTTTAAGCATTGTAAATGGGTTAATTTAGTGTTGTGTCCATCTAGTTGTGTGGATTGGACGATTGTGCGATGATGTGGTCACTTTATCGCAAATCCGCGATGTTTGCACCAAATTTTCAATGTTAGTGCTTACTAGGTTTTTCATAAAATTAAGTAGTGAATTAATCGTGCTATCTTGAGGATATTATTAGTATCTTCTACGACATTTAGGGTGTGTGAATGCGAAATTTGGTTTGATCGGGTTTAGTTTTGACGGTTGTTCCGAACGACGATTTTAGTTAAGATTTTAGTGTTTTTCGTGTGTGTTCCGCGCACCTAGTGCGCGTTGTGCCTAACTTGTGGATATTGATCATTTCATTTTGTGACGTTGCGTCGTTTCAAGAATATGTAATCTTATGTTTGTGTTGTGCAATTTTAGGATCGGTTGCGGAAACATCGGACGCGGCGCGCAAAGACAAAGCGGTGGTTAGATCAGATTAGCGAGGCGTCCGGATGAGTAGATGTATACATCTATGGGGAAATCGTCTGGATGACGCGAGGCGCCCCTTAGTTAGGATCATTTTATTACTTGCAAACCATATGCATAGTTAGTTAACCATCTCATTCATATGCATATCTTTCTAGTTATTCGTCTGCTGGTATTGCATGGTTATCTATATACCTATGTGTGATATCACCTCTTATGACACTTACACCATTACCATTTGCTCATGTTGCACGCGCACTATTCATGTGAACACACACGCCTTTGGTAATTGCCATACCACGAGCACTATAGAACCTGCTTAGTTCAGTATCAAACACTTGCATCATACATGATACATTGAATTGCATAGCATGTATATGCCTCACTTCATCATCATGCTTATATAGATTCCTAGCCACAAATCACATTGCATACCTTTGATATCATAAGCATTTATCATATACAATGTGTTGGGTATTATGATTTTCTTGAGGATTTCAGTATTGATGAGATTTCTGGATTTTGGGGAAAACCGCAAGAATTTAACAAAAGCTTATTAGCATCATTTTTAATATAAAGTTGCGGTTTTCTCGTGATGTATGTGTCATCCACCATGAGTTTTCATGTTTTCTGTTGGATTTCGAGACCCGATTCGAGGAGTGGATGAACCGTCTCGGGTACATGGTGGGCCCGGTATGGTACCCCGGGGCAAGAAGATAGAGTTGTAGACGATGAGCCTGGCAGGGGAAGACTACTTACCGGTGATGTCTGGCGCCGCGGATATCCGAAGGATACCGACCGTTGTCGTGAGATTGATGATATGGGCCGATCAGGACTGACGGAGCCCGAGGTATTGAGACATTGATATAGTGAGACATTGAGACAGACATATTTCCATATTTGGTGTCGATGCTTGACACGGTTTTCGGATGGTACCTTGGCTATTGTACATATATTTTTTTCTAAGTTAAGAATGCAAAGATCATCGTATTTAAACACTTAAAGATTTCGTACTGATTTTGCATCCATGTGCATACATATTAGTAGCATCGCATTATACTTAGATATGCAGATTGCGACGCATTGAGTGCATTCTTACGATAGCCTTATTAGATGTTAATTGCTACTCACGAGCTGGAAACTCACCCCCGTTGTGCCACAGTGTCTTGCAGGTCGGACCCGTCAGCTTTGCAGCGGCGGGCGTATCTTTTCATTGGCTTTTTTTGCTCAGACTCGCGACATTGATCGTAGGTGGGTTGCGAGGACACTTTTTCTCTTTTGTACTATCATTGTGTCTAGTATTCTCCATCTACCACTTATTATTTTGTATATGCGACCTAGTGATGAGACTGAGAGATTTGTGTATATGTGGTTTCTCTGGGGTCGAGCTCATTTGAGCCGACGTTGTGTTTTTCT
Source organism: Agapanthus africanus (assembly GCA_030015575.1). Taxonomy (NCBI): domain Eukaryota; kingdom Viridiplantae; phylum Streptophyta; class Magnoliopsida; order Asparagales; family Amaryllidaceae; genus Agapanthus; species Agapanthus africanus. The sequence continues at coordinate 136,822,667 of CM057344.1, read as the reverse complement.
TATTTTTGTGCTTTTTATGCTTATTTGCTTGATATTACATATATATTGAGTGTGGTTGTGATCCGCCTTGGGCGAAGAGCTAGCTCCCGCTTGGGGATTCCATTATTTCATTACAGGTTTATATATCTTGTTGTACCCATTTTGGGAGCTAGTATTTACAAAGGAGACTCTGCCAAAATTTTCGGAAAATTTTGATGTTTTTAAAAAGGGGTTAATACAACTTAATTTATTTTGAAATCGTTTTCATAAAAGGTTTTCCTTCACTCTTGTTGATTTTGGTTTAGATTTTCTGGGCTTTGGCTGACTTAGGTTACGTTATGCCTTGAGACGTCTCGTAATCTAAGTGCCAGTCACGTTCCGTACTTTCGGGTCATGACACATGGTTAATATTTATGTAGCCATTCCTTTTTACTTCATCACTTGATGTTTTTCCTTCTTCTTGACTTGCTCATGCTCCATGGTTCCTTCATGCTCCAACCTCCTTCACCTTCTTCTTCTTCTTCTTGCTATCCATTTGAGCATAGATTCCAGAGAGAAAAATTTAGTGAAGTATTCCTACATCACCGACCATCCAAACCTAGAGAATTTAGGTCGTCGGTTTGAGCCTCCTCCGCGTTCCCTCAGGTGGATCGTCTTCGGTAAGGGTGGTCGATTCTCAAGCGCGATCCCGGCGGCTACGAGTTTTGAGGGGTCTTCCACAATTGGGTGGACACACGACAAATGTTGTATTTTCTCAAACCTTGCATGTTTTAGATTTCTAGTTTAGAGTGTTTGGATTGAATTCTTGGGTTTGCGCGTCCGGTGCCCGCAGAAAGTTTTTGTTTTCGCTTCCGCCTCGCCCGCGGCCTCCGTGGCGCGGGCGCCAGATTCTAACACACACTAGTCTACTCTAGAATATCGATGCCCTGTCTCGATACTTCCTCGACTAGGAACAGTTAAAGGATGTTCTTGTGGACTACACAAGTCCCAGTAGTATGATCCACATCATAGTCCTGATAGTTAAGCAAATATCCTAAAGGCTTTATCAATATATATCAGAGAGACAGTATAATAATAAAAGTGTACATGTTAAGATAAAGAGCAACCATATATCATACTATCATGTCGAGCAAGAAATTCTTCTATACATATGTCCAAGCATCCACTATATCATATAATAATGGTCTCTAGAGCATACATATTCCTAACAATCTCCCACTTGTACTAAGGCCTGTTGTTGTAATATCTCATACCCAACATCCTAAAAAGTCTCTCAAACTGCGTTTGGGGGAGGGCCTTCGTGAGTGGATTCGCCGTGTTGTCCTTCGTATCTACTCTCCTGGCCTCGATCTCCCGGCGATCTACTATCTCCCAGATCAAGGGATACCTCCTAAGAATATGTCTGGATCTCTGATGGGACCGGAGTTCCTTAGCCAAAGCCACAACTCCATTGTTATCACAATACAAACGTATTGGATGCTCAATAGATGTAACCACACCAAGTTCAACTATGAACTTCTTCATCCAGACAGCCTCTTTGGCAGCAACGTTGGCAGCGATGTATTCAGCCTCCATCATCGAGTCTGCAACGGTATCTTACTTGGAACTCTTCCAACATACCGCCCCTCCATTGAGGGTGGAGACAAAACCTGAGACCGACTTACGGTCGTCCTTATCACTATGGAAGCTTGAATCAGTAAAGGACTCCATCTGGAGTTCACCGTTACCATACACCAACAACATCTCTTTGGTCCTTCTCAAATACTTAAGAATGTTCTTTACAGCTGTTCAGTGCTTTTCCCCAGGATCTGATTGATACCTACTCACTACACCTAGTGCGTAAGCTACATCCGGTCTGGTACGTAACATAGCATACATAATATACCCAACTGTAGAAGCATAGGGTATCACTATCATGCGACCCCTCTCCAAATCTATCTTGGGAGCATCTCTTTGGAGAGAGTGATTCCTGAACAAGCGGGTAGATTACCATACTTAGAATTTTCCATACTAAACCTCTTTAGTATGGTGTCTATATACCTGGATTGGAACAATCCCAATATCTTCTTAGATCTATCTCTATAGATCTTTATCCCCAGGATATAGGAGGCATCACCTAGATCTTTCATGGAGAACTTTTGTGATAAGAAGAGATTGACCGAGTGTAGCATAGGAACATCATTTCCTATCAAGATTATGTCATCCACGTACAATACGAGGAAGACAACCTTACTCTCTACAATCTTTTTATATATACAAGGTTCATCTACGTTTTTGATGAAGTCAAACTCTTTCACCGCTTCATCAAAACAGATGTTCCAGCTCCGCGATGCCTGTTTTAATCCGTAGATTGATTTAAGCAGCTTGCACATCTTTCCGCTGCTCCTACCATCTACGAAGCCCTCTGGCTGTGTCATGTACACGCTCTCTTCTAAATCACTATTTAGAAAAGCGGTCTTGATATCCATCTGCCAGATTTCGTAGTCATAGTATGCAGCAATGGCAAGTAGGATTCTAATGGACTTAAGTATAGCCACTAGAGAAAAGGTTTCATCATAATCGACACCTGGTCGTTAACGAAAATCTTTTGCTATAAGTCTAGCTTTGAAGGTCTCAACCTTTCCATCTACACCAATTTTCTTCTTAAAGATTCATTTGCTCTCAATGGGTTTTACCTCTTCCGGAGCAACTTCCAAAGTCCATACTTTGTTGGCATATATGGATTCCATCTCAGATCGCATAGCATCCAGCCATTTCACTGAGTCCGCACTTGTGATGGCCTGCTCAAAACTAGTTGGGTCATCATCTTCCATGATGCAATCCTTACTCCCACCGTCTATGAGAAACCGTAGTATCACTCAGGTGGATGTGGAACCTTACTAGATCTACGGAGTGGCTGAGGTTCATCGGGGACTATTAAATCCTCTGGTTTTATGAAATCATCAGTTGTAGTTTGTGTAGCTGGAACTTCTTCCAGTTCTACCTCATTACCACTAATTTCTTTCACAAGAAATCCCTTTTCTAAAAAGGTGTCATATTGAGAAACAAACACCTTTTGTTCCTCAGTGTGGTAGAAGATATATCCATGTGAATTCTTTGGATATCCCACAAACTGGCAAAGAACTGATTGTGCTTCGAGTTTGTCCGGATTCTGTATTTTAACATAGGCCGGACAACCCCATATCTTAACTCGTTTAAGATATGGTCTCTTTCCACTCCATATCTCATATAGTGTTTTAGGCACATATTTAGATGGAACTTGATTCAATAGGTATGCAGCTATCTCAAGTGTATAACCCCAAAAGGAAATAGGAAACTCAGCAGTACTCATCATAGAGCGCACCATATCTAATAAGGTATGATTCCTCCATTCCGATACTCCGTTGTGCTGTGGTGTATACGGAGGAGTAAGCTGAGAGAGAATCTTATTTTCTTTTAAATAGTCTCGGAATTCTGTGCTTAAGTATTTCCTCCCTGATCAGATCGGAGGATTTTAATACTTTTACCCGTCTGGTTCTCTACTTCGCACTTATATTCCTTGAATTTCTCAAAAGATTCAGATTTTTGTTTCATCAGGAACACATGTCCGTATCTTGAGAGATCATCGGTGAAAGTAATGAAGTATGAGGAACCATTCCTGGCATGTATAGACATATGACCTAATACATCACTATGGATCAGTCCTAAGAGTTCAGTAGCTCTTTCTCCGTGTCCTGTAAATGGAGTTTTGGTTATCTTGCCTTTGAGATATGACTCGCAAGTTTCATAAGATGTAAATTCAAACTGATTCTGTAGGGTTCCTAGGCACTCTAGTGAGGTCTCACAAAGCATCGAACATGCCAAATTAAAATAAAATGGTGCCGAGAAACCCTAGACTACGGATCTTTGCTAGAATTCTTGGCGAAAAGAAAAGCTAGTTAACACTTAACTATAGTTTAAACGGAAATACAACCTTTGTAGATCCGGATGTCCACCTCCACGGCTCCGCAACGATGTCTCCTCGCTGTCCAAGTCGAACTCCGGGCTCAAGCGTCGGCTTCGTCGGAGAAACGGGTGAGCTAGGTCGCCGGCTTCGTGTCAAAGACGATCTACGTCGAGGCATCGCAAGTTCAAGCTCTGACTTCACAAAGTGATGAAATTTGTGAAGAAAACACCCAAAACCACTTGGCAAGAGGTAGAGGATGAAGAAATAGGAGATGGGTTCACTTTAGATTTGGATTTCTCTCACTAAATCTCAAGTTGCCATTAGAGTAGCAAGCTTGAAGAAGAAGAAGAAGATGGAGCTCAAGAAAGAATATGATGAGTCTTTTTTTAAAATAAAAAGAAAAAGGAATACTTATCATAATTCTTACTAGGGTTAAGTGTAGAGAATCTACCATGGTTAATAGATGGGTTAGGGTTAAACATGAGTCAAAGCTTCATGAAGCTTCAACAAAAAGACAAAGAAAGCCATCATTCCATTTTAAACTTATCCAAATAAATGAATAACTAAAAATGCAAAACCCTAATTATCATAATAACCATGGTTTAATTCTATTCACTTAACCATATGATCAAGTATCATCAAACATGATACAAAAAAGTGCACAAAAGTATATCACATATACAATGTGCAATCCAAGTGAGAAAAATCCGTTTAAAGTGAACCAATACTAGTTAATGCAAAGTAATATATCAAATATATAATTATACATTAAATCATTAAATCAACACTTGATTCAATGATCCGGTCATGTCGCACATAACCGACTAGTATTCAATGCATCGATTTATCGAATCAATGATTCGATAACTAGGTCATATCGTATATAACCAATCGAAACATATATCGCGAGAATGAAATGCGGTATCACATACTCGCATTATTCTCGGTCCTGCACATATCTCATATGCACTCCTATTTCGTTTCGCTTGAACCAGGAAACCTCTGTGTAGGACTCTAAAGACTCGTCAATACGCCGGTAGCAGATGATGATCATATCAAGCACCCACAAGCCGCAAGCGGTCTGCTAAACGTAACGGCCATCCGGGTATTGAGCGATCAGAAGATCGACGAGCTAGCCCGCTCACACTCCTGCGAATCCGACCAGTAACACTTACTGTACAGTCCGGTCTCTTCGTCTGATACGTCGCATATCAAGTCTAGGGGTGGTATACGTCAGACCCCAATAACCCGATAAGTCGTGCCGATGTGAGGCTCGTAACGGGTCGAGAAATTACTGGTAACACTTACCAGTAAATCTCTGATCAGCCCTGGCCAGGGACTTCCCTGCTACGGCCAATCGAGCACAGCGCAACATTAACTCCCAATACCGGGAGAGACGAAACCCCTCCTATCGCTCATTGCCTCCATGTGACTCGGGACTGTACCCAAAGACCACCGTTTTGCACGCCCTCATGGACGTGGTAAGGTGGAGATCAAAGCACAGTGGGAATCACACAAGACCCTATGATGATCTCGGGTCTACAGACTAACCTGTACAAGTGTCACCTGAGAACTGCCATCTGACGTGAGGTATAATACCATCTGGGAGTTCTCGACGAGTCCGTCCAGTGTACTCAGTCTCCACTGAGCACCCGTATACCATCTCTGATGTCAAACACCAATGGATATGGGATCATCCATCGCCCATCACATGGGTCGAGAAGCGTATACGCTAGTCTACTCTGGTATATCGATGCCCCGTCTCGATACACCCACGACTAGGGACCTTGAAGGATGTACTTATGGACTACCATGTCCCCACTAGTATGATCTGCATCATAGTCCAGGTAGTCAAGTACAAATCCTAAGGGCTTTACCAATATGTAACTATAAGACAGTATAAAGAGACTAGTGTACATGTTAAGATAAATAGCAACCAGATAGCATACTATCATGTCGAGCAAGAAAGTCATCTCTATATATGTCCAAGCATCCAATATAATATACATCATCTGTACAATACTGGCCTCTAGGGCATACATACAACTAACAATCTCCCACTTGCACTAGGGCCAGCTGCTGTAGTATCTCATACCGAGCATCCCGAAGAGTCTCTCAAACTGTATCTGGGGAATGGCCTTCGTGAGTGGATCCGCCGTGTTATTCTTCATGTCAACTCTCCTGACCTCGATCTCCCGGCGATCAACTATCTCCCGGATCAGGTGATACCGCCTCAGAATATGCCTGGACCGCTGATGGGACTTGGGTTCCTTGGCCAAAGCCACCGCTCCATTGTTATCGCAATACAAAGGTATTGGACGCTCAATGGATGGAACCACTCCAAGTTCAGTAATGAACTTTTTGATCCAGACAGCTTCTTTAGCAGCATCGTTGGCAGCGATGTATTCAGCCTCCATCGTCGAGTCTGCCACGGTTTCCTGCTTGGAACTCTTCCAGCTAACCGCCCCTCCGTAAAGGGTAAAGACAAAGCCCGACTACGACTTAGAGTCGTCCTTATCACTCTGGAAGCTCGAATCGGTAAAGGACTCCACTTGGAGTTCTCCGTTACCATACACCAAGAACATATCTCTAGTCCTTCGCAAGTACTTGAGAATGCTCTTCACAGCTGTCCAGTGACTCTCTCCAGGATCAGCTTGATACCTGCTAACTACACTTAGTGAGTATGCTACATCGGGTCTGGTACATAGCATCGCATACATGATAGAGCCTACCGCCGAAGCGTAGGGTATCCCTTGCATGCGAGCTCTCTCCAAATCAGTCTTGGGAGACATCTCTTTGGAGAGAGTGACTCCAGAGATCGTGGGCATATTCCCACGCTTGGACTCTTCCATACTAAACCTCTTTAGTATGGTGTCAATGTACCCGGATTGGGACAATCCCAAAATCCGTTTGGATCTATCTCTATAGATCCTAATTCCCAATATGCAGGAAGCATCACCAAGATCTTTCATTGAGAATCTTTGTGATAAGAAGAGCTTGACCGATTGCAGCATAGGAATATCATTTCCTATCAAGAGTATGTCGTCCACGTACAATACGAGGAAGACAACCTTACTCTCTGCCACCTTCTTGTAGATACAAGGTTCATCTGAATTTTTGACGAAATCAAACTCTTTGATAACGACGTCAAAGCAGATGTTCCAACTCCGCGATGCTTGCTTTAATCCATAAATGGATTTAAGCAGCTTGCACACCTTCCCGCTGCTCCCACTGTCTACGAAGCCCTCTGGCTGAGTCATGTACACGCACTCTTCTAAATCACCATTTAGAAAGGCGGTCTTAACATCCATTTGCCAGATTTCGTAGTCATGAAAGGCAGCAATGGCAAGCATGATTCGGATGGATTTAAGCATAGCCACTGGAGAAAAGGTCTCGTCATAGTCCACACCTGGTCTTTGACGAAAACCCTTTGCTACAAGTCTAGCTTTGAAAGTCTCCACTTTCCCATCTACACCAAGTTTCTTCTTAAAGATCCACTTGCTCCCAATGGGTTTTACCCCTTCAGGAGCAACTTCCAAAGTCCATACTTTGTTGGTGTATATGGAATCCATCTCGGACCGCATAGCATCCAGCCATTTCACTGAGTCCCTACTGTTGATGGCCTGCTAGAAGCTAGTTGGGTCATCATCCTCCATGATGCAATCCTCGCTCCCACCGTCCACGAGAAAACCGTAGTATCTCTCAGGTTGGCGAGGAACCCTACTAGATCGGCGGAGTGGCTGGGGTTCATCGGGAACTACGGAATCCTCTGGTTCCACCAGATCTTCTGTTGTAGCTTCTGCAGCCGGAACTTCTTCCAGTTCTACCTCATGACCACTAATCTCTTTTTCAAGAAATTCCTTTTCTAAAAAGGTGGCATGCCAAGAAACAAACACTCTTTGTTCCTCAGGGTGGTAGAAGATATACCCTTGAGAATTCTTGGGATATCCTACAAATTTGCATAGAACAGACCGTGCCTCGAGTTTGTCCGGATTTTGTCGTTTGACATAGGCTGGACAACCCCATATCTTAACATAGTTAAGACATGGTCTCTTCCCTTTCCATATCTCATATGGAGTGGTAGGCACTGATTTGGTGGGGACCATATTCAGTAGATGTATGGATGTCTCAAGCGCATACCCCCAGAAGGAAATAGGTAACTCAGTTGTGCTCATCATAGAGCGCACCATATCTAATAGGGTGCGATTCCTCCGTTCTGATACACCGTTGTGCTGTGGTGTATATGGAGGAGTCAGCTGAGAGAGAATCCCATTCTCTTTTAGGAAGTCCAGGAATTCATTGCTTAAGTATTCACCTCCTCGATCAGATCGAAGGATTTTAATACTCTTTCCGGTTTGGTTTTCGACTTCTTGTTTATATTCTCTAAATTTCTCAAAAGCTTCAGACTTGTGTCTTATTAAGTACACATGTCCGTATCTTGAGAGATCGTCAGTGAATGTAATGAAGTACGAAGAACCATCCCTGGCATGTGTAGACATAGGACCACATACATCACTATGTATTAGTCCCAAGAGTTCGGTAACTCTTTCTCCGTGTCCCGTAAACGGAGTTTTGGTCATCTTGCCTTTGAGACATGACTGGCAAGTGTCATAAGATGAAAATTTGAAAGGTTTCAAATATCCATCCTTATGCAACTTAGCCAGTCGTGTCACATTGATGTGACCCAGTCTACAATGCCACAACTAGGATTCGTTGAGTTCAGAACTCTTCCTCTTGTGTGTGTTTGTTATGCTCAGAACTGTTGATTGATTTAGAACATAAATGCCATTGCATAACGTGCCTGATCCAACCAACTTTTGGTTATGGAAAATGTTCATAACATTGTCCTGTAATACAAAATTATATCCCTCTTTACTTAATAAAGAAACTGATATAATGTTGCATATCAGGTTCGGCATGTAATAGCATTCGTTCAGAACCAATGTATTACCTGTTGGTAATACAAGGTGATATTCCCCGACAGTCTTAGCTGCAACAATTGCACCATTTCCAACTCTAATGTCTTTATCACCTTCTCCAAGTTCTCTACCTTTCCTGAGCCCATGTAACTGATTACATATATGGGATTCTGACCCGGTATCTAATACCCAGGACGTAGAGCAAATGGAGAAACAGTTCTCAGTAACGAACACACCCGAAGAAAATGCATCAACATGTACTTTCTTCATTCGGGTGGCATGGGAATCCTGGTATTCCCCTATATCCTGTTCAGTCCTATAACTCTTATAGGAAAAAACGGAACCAACGTTCCCCAGCACAGTATAACATGCGGGTTCGGTCAATACATCCATATTATTATCTTCATTAGGGCATGAAATGGTCGCTACCTGGAGAGAGAGAGAAGAAAACACTTTAGCGTAAGCTCGTGCAAGATCAGATTGGTTATTATCTTATCTAATCAGGATGGCTCCCACTGCTTTTTATCAAATCTTCCTTCAAACCCTAAAAGGAAAGACTAGCCGGGATTAATTACACACTACAAGTTCGCCAATCTTTCAGCCAGGCCAGTGTCGGTACTTTGAGGGAGGTCCCCCGTGCTTTCGCACGAACCTAATTACTGTAAACCTCGTTTTCCCAGAGGCGTAACCTCGTTAACACCTTTCTAGACACCTACTTGATCAGCCAATTGCAATGTGTAAAACTCTCCCAGGAGTAACTCTTACTCGCAGTGGGTATCGGGATCCAACTATCTCATAGAAGGTATGCAATCTCATTGCAAATTTCAACACTTGAAATTCCCGATAATGCTTTTGCCCCTAGCGTGCTATGACCTTGACGAAAGCCAACAAACCACAGCCCGCTAGTCAAGTTCAACCCGTACATTTCTTGACTGAATTAAACCCACCCGCACGACCCTTGATGAAAGCCAACAAAGCCGTACGACTACCCTAATCCAGTCGCATCATATGCAGCAGATAAACAGCACATAGCTACCGCACACTACACCTTGACGAAAGCCAACAAATGTAGCACGAATACTATATGTAATTTATCTGAAATGACGGAGGGCTACGCAGGTTTTTCATAAAAACCATGAGCGTAATGAACTTGATATCGTTGTAGAATCAAATAAAGTTTTGAAATGGAGTGATTTTGAGGCTTTTCTAGTTTTGCTAAAGGAGTCACTCCCGGTGAGGGGATCTCGGTCCTTTCCTCGTCGAATGAGGTGCGGGATATATCAAATATATCGCTGTGCAATGCAAAAACGCAAAAGCAGTCAAAAGCAAACCGAGAGTGTAGCATCTGCCAGTTATTGCTAAAGGAGTCACTCCCGGTGAAGGGATCTTGGTCCTTTCCTCGTCGAATGAGGTGCGGGGTATATCATATATACCGCTATGCAAAGCAAGAACTGTAGCTACCTGTTTTATTTAAAATCCGATTCTACAACATCTTAGGTTTCTTTCCTTTCATTAATCACATTAATGAAGTCCCATCATTTAAATACCTAAACATCACAGATAGATATAACGTACACTTATGCCATCCGCATTCGCCTCGATGTCCCTTCGTGCACCGTTAGGTTAGGTAACTAACGATAGAGCAGGGCAGGGCTAGCGCGGGTGTAAAACATAAGTAACGTCTATATAATATATCATATATGCTATATACTATATCCATCACAGAATCACAACACAGATATCGCAGCAGAATAAACATATGAAATATTGGATATACTAGGACGTCCGTGTTTTCAATACGAGCCAGTATAAAACACGGATTCCACGGTCGTGATGAATAGCCAATCCCACACCCCTAGACCCCTACGAGAGCGGCAAGCAACCCTGCCAATTCTAGGGTTAGGAGACCCGGACTCGACTCCTCGAGTTGGTCTCCCACTGGACCCCAGAACCCGGTTACTTGTGCTCCCTTCCTTGGGTCTATCCTAATGCGGAAAAGTAAATAATATACAACGGGTGACAACTTCCGCTACCTGGAAGCGCCCCAAATAAAAGAATATTACATACAAGTTTTTACATGAATGAAAATGAAAAACACTCATCTCACATAAAAACCCCCGGCTATTCGAATACGACGATCCAATATAACATATCCAGAAACACATAACATCACATGTCATCAACGTAAGTAAATATGCGCATCCCAATTGTCGTTGACATATAGCAACGAAACCGGCGATTCACATATTACACTTACGATCACAGAAAAGAAAGTGTAAAACTACAACAATTGGAATCCGCAACCTCTTTAGACATCACATGCCTAACAGTTATAAACCCCGCATTTTAGTCCCATCATCGAAAACTCTTTTCGATATCTTGTGAAACTAAACCGCTAGATTTATAACATTCTATCAGTTATCTCATAACTATTTGTGAATTCCAATTATTGTATCCATTTCCGGATAAATAGAATATATCAAACTTTCCGATCGAACATTCGAACACCCAAGTTTTCCCGACACCGATCAACACATGAAATAGGTTCAAAGACATTCACTTCATGCCTCAGTACCAACGGTCCAGCCGTAGAAGGGTCAAGCCAACGCCTCACATGTGGCACGCCGTACTGCCCCAAACCCGAAGGTTCAAAGGGCAGTTCAAGACGGTCACATAATCGAGTTAAGGTTTGTTGTCTTCTAGAGGGACCATCGCGTTACTTGCACTACTTCGAACGTCTTTTAACCACAGAAAAATCCAACACTTGGAATTTTTCGGCAGGGAAAAAGTTGGGTATTTGTATCCGGTCAAACTTTTTAACATATTCTAATAATTATCCGGAAAGCCAAATAGACAAAATTTGATACCCCGATCGAAACACCGAATCTCCAATACAACTCAGAAAATTCAACTCTTGAAAAAATATTAAAAATTCCCAGAAAAACAACACTGGAAACTAACAGTTACTGTGCAAAATAATTTAAGTATTGTGGCCGTACGGCCGCTGAACCGCCGCCTGAGATATAGCTCAGGCCGCGGATCCGCGCTAGGACAAATGAATTGGGCCTCCAAATTGCACAGTAACTCTTAGATGTTTATGATGTGTTCTCTGCATATTTTTAATTTTGAAAAAGTCCAGATTTCAGAAATCATCCAGAGAGCAATTTTGGGTTCGGGTTTTCGGTTCGTCCGAGTTTCAAATTCCGTCTAGACTTCGCCTATGGCTCTAGCTAGGCTCTGATACCACTGTAGGGTTCCTAGGCACTCTAGTGAGGTCTCACAAAGCATCGAACATGCCAAATTAAAATAAAATGGTGCCGAGAAACCCTAGACTACGGATCTTTGCTAGAATTCTAGGCGAAAAGAAAAGCTAGTTAACACTTAACTATAGTTTAAACGGAAATACAACCTTTGTAGATCCGGATGTCCACCTCCACGGCTCCGCAACGATGTCTCCTCGCTGTCCAAGTCGAACTCCGGGCTCAAGCGTCGGCTTCGTCGGAGAAACGGGTGAGCTAGGTCGCCGGCTTCGTGTCAAAGACGATCTACGTCGAGGCATCGCAAGTTCAAGCTCTGACTTCACAAAGTGATGAAATTTGTGAAGAAAACACCCAAAACCACTTGGCAAGAAGTAGAGGATGAAGAAATAGGAGATGGGTTCACTTTAGATTTGGATTTCTCTCACTAAATCTCAAGTTGCCATTAGAGTAGCAAGCTTGAAGAAGAAGAAGAAGATGGAGCTCAAGAAAGAATATGATGAGTCTTTTTTTAAAATAAAAAGAAAAAGGAATACTTATCATAATTCTTACTAGGGTTAAGTGTAGAGAATCTACCATGGTTAATAGATGGGTTAGGGTTAAGCATGAGTCAAAGCTTCATGAAGCTTCAACAAAAAGACAAAGAAAGCCATCATTCCATTTTAAACTTATCCAAATAAATGAATAACTAAAAATGCAAAACCCTAATTATCATAATAACCATGGTTTAATTCTATTCACTTAACCATATGATCAAGTATCATCAAACATGATACAAAAAAGTGCACAAAAGTATATCACATATACAATGTGCAATCCAAGTGAGAAAAATCCGTTTAAAGTGAACCAATACTAGTTAATGCAAAGTAATATATCAAATATATAATTATACATTAAATCATTAAATCAACACTTGATTCAATGATCCGGTCATGTCGCACATAACCGACTAGTATTCAATGCATCGATTTATCGAATCAATGATTCGATAACTAGGTCATATCGAATATAACCAATCGAAACATATATCGCGAGAATGAAATGCGGTATCACATACTCGCATTATTCTCGGTCCTGCACATATCTCATATGCGCTCCTATTTCGTTTCGCTTGAACCAGGAAACCTCTGTGTAGGACTCTAAAGACTCGTCAATACGCCGGTAGCAGATGATGATCATATCAAGCACCCACAAGCCGCAAGCGGTCTGCTAAACGTAACGGCCATCCGGGTATTGAGCGATCAGAAGATCGATGAGCTAGCCCGCTCACACTCCTGCGAATCCGACCAGTAACACTTACCGTACAGTCCGGTCTCTTCGTCTGATACGTCGCATATCAAGTCTAGGGGTGGTATACGTCAGACCCCAATAACCCGATAAGTCGTGCCGATGTGAGGCTCGTAACGGGTCGAGAAACTACTGGTAACACTTACCAGTAAATCTCTGATCAGCCCTGGCCAGGGACTTCCCTGCTACGGCCAATTGAGCACAGCGCAACATCAACTCCCAATACCGGGAGAGACGAAACCCCTCCTATCGCTCATTGCCTCCATGTGACTCGGGACTGTACCCAAAGACCACCGTTTTGCACGCCCTCATGGACGTGGTAAGGTGGAGATCAAAGCACAGTGGGAATCACACAAGACTCTATGACGATCTCGGGTCTACAGACTAACCTGTACAAGTGTCACCCGAGAACTGCCATCTGACGTGAGGTATAATACCATCTGGGAGTTCTCGGCGAGTCCGTCCAGTGTACTCAGTCTCCACTGAGCACCCGTATACCATCTCTGATGTCAAACACCAATGGATATGGGATCATCCATCGCCCATCACATGGGTCGAGAAGCGTATACGCTGGTCTACTCTGGTATATCGATGCCCCGTCTCGATACACCCACGACTAGGGACCTTGAAGGATGTACTTATGGACTACCATGTCCCCACTAGTATGATCTGCATCATAGTCCAGGTAGTCAAGTACCAATCCTAAGGGCTTTACCAACATGTAACTATAAGACAATATAAAGAGACTAGTGTACATGTTAAGATAAATAGCAACCAGATAGCATACTATCATGTCGAGCAAGAAAGTCATCTCTATATATGTCCAAGCATCCAATATAATATACATCATCTGTACAATACTGGCCTCTAGGGCATACATACGACTAACAGATTCAAATATCCATCTTTATGTAATTTAGCTAGTCTTGTCGCATTGATATGACCTAGTCTTCAATACCACAAGAAGGCTTCGTTCATCTCTGAACTTTTCCTCTTGTGTGTGTTCTGTATATTTAGAACTGTAGTTTGATTTAGAACGTATATACCATTACATAACGTACCAAATCCAATCAACACTTGATTTAGGAAAATGTTCATAACATTATCCTCCAATAAAAAGTTATATCCTTCTTTATGTAATAAAGAAACTGATATAATATTGCATATCATATTTGGTACTAATAACAGTTATTTAGAATCAATGTATTGCCATTTGGTAATACTATGTGATATTCGCCAACTGCTTTGGCTGTAACAATTGCTCCATTCCCTATTTTGAGACACATATCACCCTTTCCAAGTTCTCTACTTCTCTTTAACCCATGTAACAAATTACAATCGTGGAATCCTGATTCGGTATCTAATACCTAGAACATAGAGCAAACCAAGAAATAGTTCTCGGTAACAAACACACCCGAAGAAGATGCATCATCATGCTTTATCTTCGTTCAGGTTTCATAGGAATCCTGATATTCCCCTATTCCTTACTCAAACTTATGACAATCATAAGAAAAAGCGGAACCAACGTTCCCCAGCTCAGTATAATAAGCGGGTTCGGTCAATACATCTATTTTATTATCTTGATTAAGGCGTGTTATGGTCACTACCAGGAGAGAGAGAGAGGATAGCACTTTTGCATGTGCTCTTTGCAAGATTAGATTGGTTATTATCTTATCTAATCAGGATGGCCCCCACTGTTTTTATCAAATCTTCCTTCAAACCCTAAAATGTAAGATTAGCCGGGATTAATTACACCCTACAAGTTCTCCAATCGGTCAGCCAGGCAGGTATTGGTACTCCGAGATAGTCTTCCCATGCTTTCGCATGGAACTAATTAAATAATCTCATTTCCGTAAGAGCATAACCCCGTTAACACCTTTCTTAGACACTACTGGATCAGCTAATTGTAAAGTGGAAAACTCTCTCAGGAGTAACACTTACTCGCAGTGGGTATCGGGATCCAACCATCTCATAGAAGCCATGCAATCTCATTGCAAATTTCAACACTTGAAATACCCAATATCTATTTTTACCCCTAACGTTCTATGACCTTGACAGAGGCTAACAAACCATAGGTCGCTAGTCAAGTTCAACCCGTTCATTTCGTGATTGAATTAAATCCACCTGCACGACCCTTGACGGAGGACAACAAGGTCGTACGACTATCCTGATCCAATCGCATCATATGCGGCAGATAAGCACTAATCAGCTATCGTACACTACGTCTTGACGAAGGTCAACAAACGCAGCACGAATACTAAAATAGTCCTTATCTGAAATGACGGAGGGTTATGACTGGTTTTGAAGAAAACCTTTAGCGTAATAAACTTGATATCGTTGTAGAATCTAGTGTTTTGAAAATGAGTGGTTTTTGTAGCATTTGCCAGTTTTGCTAAAGAGGCCACTCCTGGTGAAGGGAACCCGGCTCTTTCCTTATCGAACGAGGTGCTGGATATTCATCAAGAAATACCACTATGCAAATCAAGAACTAGAGAAGCTATCAAAACAAAACCGAGTGGGTTGTAACATTTGCTGGTTTTGCTAAAGAGGTCACTCCCGGTGAAGGGATATCGGCTCTCTCCTCATCGAATGAGGTGCTGGATATTCATCAAGGAATACCACTATGCAAAGCAAGAACTAGAGCTATCTTTTTGAAAATTTTGATTCTACAACATCTTTAGGTTTCTTTTCTTTCCATTAATCTCATTAATGAAGTCCCATCTTTTATATTTCCTAAATATCACAGAAGAAACGAAAATAGAATGTACGCTTATGCCATCCGCATTCGCCACGGGGCCCGTCATGCACCGTTAGATTACTTAACTAATGGTAGAGCGAGGGCTGGACTAGCGCGGGTGAAAAACATAAGCAACGTTTATTATATATATATATATATATATATATATATATATATAACATTCGTATCATATAGTTATATGATCACATCACAGAACTCAAGCAGCAGAAGCAAACATATGAAATATTGGATATACTGTGAGGTCCGTATTTTAAATTCAACCAGTAATGAAAAACACGGATTCCACGCTCGTGATGAATAACCAAACCCACATCCCTAGATCCCTACGAGAGCGGTAAGAAACCCTGCCAATTCTAGAGTTAGGAGACCCGGTCTCAACTCCTCGAGATGGTCTCCCACTAGACTCTAGAACCCGGTTACTTGTGCTCCCCGCCTTAGGTTTTTCCTAATGCGGAAAAGTAAATAATATACATCAATGGAGACATCATTCTCAACTCGGAAGTGTCCCAATAAAAGAATATTATATACAATTTTACATGAATGAAAATTGAAAAACTCTCATCTCACGCAAAAACCATCAGCTATTCAATCACGACGATCCAATATAACATATCACAACAACACATAACATCACATGTCATCAACGTAAGTAAATGTGCGTATCCTGAATGTCGTTGACTTATAACAAAGAGATCAGGGATACCCCACATATTACACTTACGGTCGTAGAAAAGAAATGAAAACTACAATAATTAGAATCCGCATATTCCTTAGACATCATAAACCCGGAATATCAATATTCCGAATTTCATGCCTAACCTATAAACCTTGCATTTTAGTCTCGAATTGAAAACACTTTTCAATAACCAGTCAGATAATTCAACAGGATTCCCGATAAAATGATCGAATGCTTGTCGGGAACTTTAATAGATGGCTGCACCCCCAATATCGTCAACGAAGTGCACTTTGGCGGAACACCGCGGCCGCGAGCACCCGAGTAAATGCTTTTGGCAACGGGGTTCTCTTGCAGTCACTTGGTCGGGGATATGGGGCGTGGCTATCTAGTAGTGTTTTCCGGCGAGTGTTCGCGTATAATACGAGATTGCGACGGTGTTTTGATCCAAATCAAAACTCCGTGGCAATCGATCAAACGAGACTAAACCGCTAGATTTACTAAACACTAATTAGTTTTCTCAAAACTAATTATTGTGGATTCTAAATATTGAATCACATATCAAACTTAAACCCGAAACGATGTTAAAATTGCAACTACGAAACACTCCGAAATGCCCTAACAGAAAAGATAACATCACATGCAATCTGGGCAAAACAAACATAACCTGAAACCCTAAAACCAACACACCAGAACACCAAAGAAACTCGAGCCTAAAATTGTACAGGGGAAAAAGCTCAATGTGGCCAACCAAAAAATGTCATTTGGGTCTCGTTTTTCTCTGGTGTTCTAATTACATCGCATGTAACATTCTGCAACTATTTAAAATTTTTTAGAGGACTTTTAAGAAACGACAGAAACTAGGGTTTTGGATTCGACTGTTTCGAGTTGTTTCGTTTTCGTAATTCTAATTACACCGTCTAATGCTCTAGCTTGGCCCTGATACCATGAAAGTGTTTCTTAGCACTATCACTGGGTTTTAACCGGCATCAAGCATGCAATTTTAAAAAATTCTTGATGCTAAGCTACACTAACCTAGAATCTAACTAGTGTATTACGGTTTATATGATGATATATCAAGTTCTAAACTAAGTGAAAGAAATAACAACCTTTGTAGACCAAGTCCTTCATTTCTAAACCTCCGGGTAGTAATCCCTACGACTCCTCATGGCTCCACTTGAAGAAGGATCGGGTTTGCTCCTTGATCCTCCACACCGAAGATGATCCACCCGAAGTTTCTCTAGGTCATGCTACCTCTTCACTAATCTAGTATTAGTGAAGTAAACAACCTTGTCTAAAGTGCTAATCTAGATTAGGATGATGAAGTAGGGTGTTTAGCTCACTAAGAAAAACTTTAAAGCCCTAGGGTTCACAACACATATGAGGGTTAGGGTTTTAAGGAGGAAGAAGATGAAGAGAGCAAGAGAGTGTGTGAAATGAGCTCAAGAAAAAAAATACAAGTGAAGAATGGCTTCTCCCTTGACCTCACTTATTGAAGCATCCAATATTATCAAATAATATATTAGAACCATGCTTCAACAGTGATAACAAATGAATAGACTAAAGAAAAAACCATGTCTCACCCATTCCACAAATATCTTTTATTTTCCACCTCATCTTTTCTATTTTCTTAAAATAGAAAATCCAATATATATATATATATATATATATATATATATATCACATATATACATATAAATATATATATATATATCACATATATATATATATATTAAGAGAATAATAATTAGTGAGCAATTATATTATTTAATATATAATTATATCAAATATAAATATATATCCTATTATTAAATCAACACTTGATTCAATAATCCGGTTATATCACATATAACCGACTAATATCATTTATATGTATATCACATTATCAAATCAATACTTGATTCAATAATCTGGTTACATCACATATACCCTAACCGATATCATATGACGCCGGATTAGAATACGGTATCACATACTCGTATTTAATCAGGCTCCCGCACATATCAGCATATGTGCCCTACTTCGTTTCGCTTGAACTATGAAACCTCTGTATGGGACTCTAAAGACTCGTCAATACGCCAGCAGTAAGTGATAATCACATTAGTCATCCACAAGTCGTCAGCGGTACTAGCTGGACGTAACGGCTACCCAAGTATTGAGCGATTAAAAGATCAACAAGCAAGCTTGTCCAAACTCTCGTGAAGCCTATAAGTAACACTTATTGTACAGTCCGGTCTCTTCGTCCGATATGTCGCATATCGAGTCTAGGGGTGGAATCGTCAGACCCCAGTAACTTGATAAGTCATGCCGATGTGTGGCTCATAACGGTTTGAGAAACTACTGATAACACTTACCAGTAAATCTCATCAGCCCTGACCAGGGACTTACTGTTATAGTCAATCAAACATAGCGCAACATCAACTTCCTATACCGGGAGAAACGAAACCCCTCCTATCGCTCACAGCCTCCATGTGACTCGGGACTGTATCCAAAATCCACCTATGTGCACGCCTCCTTTGAGCCATGGTAGGGAGGAAATCAAAGCACGGTGGGAACCACACAAGACACTATGACGATCTCGGGTCTGCAAACTAACCTGTACCAGTGTCACCAGAGAACTGCTATTTGACGATAGATATAGTACCATCTAGGAGTTCTCGGCGAGTCCTGTTAGATGTACACATTCTCTACTGAGCATATGTGTACAATCTTTGATGTCAAACACTAATAGTTATGGGATCAACCATTACCCTCTACAGGGTCAAGAAACATACACACTAGTCTATTCTGGAATATCAATGCCCTGTCTCGATACTCTCTCGACTAAGAACAGTTAAAGGATGTGCTTGTGGACTACACAAGCCCCACTAGTATGATCTACATCATAGTCCTGGTAGTCAAGCCTACATCCTAAAGGCTTTATCAATATGTATCAGAGAGACGGTATACTAAGACAAGTGTACATATTAAGATAAAGAGCAACCAGATAGTATGCTATTATGTCGAGCAAGAAAGTCCTCTATATATATGTATGTCCAAGCATCCACTATACATACAATAATGGCCTCTAGGGCATACATATTCCTAACATCTTGGTCCCGGCTGACTTCTCCATGTTTGACAGCAAGTTGTTGGCCACAAATAGCCTCGATGGCACCTTAATGCAGAAGTCATCCTCCTGCACTTGGATCCCGGTAGGGATTGACCAAGAGACCGCCTGCTTCTGTCTCTTGAGGGGGATTCCCTCGACGGAGGAGACTCCTCCTCCCTCACCCGGGGCGCCGGGCCCCGCACATGCTTCTGACCCCCCACGGCGCTCCTCCGGGACTGGGAGTGCTGTGGAAGGCTTGGCCGGAGGAGTTTTCCTCGGGGCCGCGCTTGGACCGGGTCGGGACGAGCTGGCGCCGTTGGCCTTTCTTCCTTGGGCCTCGGCGGCCATGGTAGCCATGATTTTTGTTCGGTCCATGGGCTATGCAAAAAAGAACACACAGGAGAAAAAGATCAGCGACACTGAAAAGGAAAAGAAAACTTAGCAAAGTCTAATCAGATCATCAAAAACCCTAAACTTACCCAGAAAACGCGCAGGACTGAGCCCTGCCCAGCTTAATACCTGCTTGGATAGCAGGACATCAGCCCGCTGGATCGGTTCCCACTAGGACACTACCCTCGTCTCAGAGGAGATCGACTACTTTGCCCTTAGGCAATCGACCATGTGCCACTGTGTGGGCACAGGCCAATCTTAGCCCTCCGGTGGACCGACGAATACATATTTCTCCTTCTATTCATGGATGGAAGAAGGGACGACCACTACCCCCGACCCGGCTGTCCCATCCTTACGTTTTATAAATGAAAAGTACACCCAGCTCGGCTCCTCCTTACCGGTACCGGGGTGATTTTTATAACAACGAAAAGACAAGAAGGTCAAACTGAAGGGGATCTGATCAAATTTTAATTGGACCACAAACCCGAGGAGGATCCTCCACGAGTTCGGTGCTAGCTGGCCCGGGGCAAGATGGAAGCAACGAAGCACCGCATAAATCTTTGGTGAGAAGGGCAGATGCATTCCTGACCGGAATGCTTCTAGATACAGGGCAATCTCCTTTCCCCATACCTAGTCTGCCCGCTCACCCTCTCTGGCCAGATGGAGTGAATAATTGGAGGGAATATGGAATCGAGTCCGGATGTCGGAAAGCTCGACCATGCGATTCAAGATGGAGGGCGCATTGCGGGTATTCCCGATGCGCATCTTGGGAGCCCTTGTCGCAATCCGATATTGAGTGACTCGGGCAGCCCTGACTCTAAGGGAAGATGCTGTAGAAGAAAAACCCTCTCGGTTATCTGAAGCCGAAGAGGAAAAAGACTCACTGGACTCAGCCCCAGCAACTGGAGCCTCATTGCCCGACTCTACCCCTACTATATCTATAAACATCTCGAAGGAAGACATCTCACCTGATTCAAAGAATGGGGCTCGCTGAGGAAAAATCAACGGAAGATCCGATCTATGCGAAGGAGCTCCGAGAAAACTTCAAGCAGCGAAAGGGAATTAAAGCAAAGTGTTGGCCCTAGAATGGCCTCCTCCTATTTATACACCCCAAAATGAACATCCTACGGCCCATATCGATTCCCGCCAAAACGAAACGTCGCACCTAGCGGCAGTCGAGGCTCCACGTAGCGGTCGACCATTGGGGACGTCTCTTTGTTGCAGGAGTCAGAGACAGCTTGTCTCTTCCGCCAACCGACGTCTGACACGTGGCCCGTATCCCAACTGACGATCGAGTGAAACGGCATCCCCTTTTTAAAGCGCAATCATTTCACCGATCCGCCGATGTCATCAGGGATACGCGCGAAAACTTAGGCGCGCGGTGAGACGCCATATGGACTCAAAGATCTAAGCGACGCAACCGCCACACGCCATGTCGTTCCTGGACGATCCATCACGAAGAATTCTCGGCACAAAGCTGAGCAGAGAAAACCTAGCAGGCCACTCTTGACCCGACCCATAAATAGGTCGGAACGAGAGTGGGAGGCTAATGATGATGCTCACAAGTAGGAATTTCTCAGATTACGACACGTGGTGGATGACGTGTCCCAGGGGCTATGGAGATGGAATAAATAAGATGCATTGGGGACGTTCCTCAGGACTTCGTCTCCGAGGATGCATCCGACCTTTCGGAGACATCCCTGAGTACCTTCCGTATTCACCTAGCAAACAGCCAACAGCTCATCTCCGAGCCATCTGACATGCCGAGCTTACTCGGCCTCCCTGCTCATCTTCGAGCCATCTGACAGGCCGAGCTTTCTCGGCCTCCCTGCTCGGCTTCGAGCCTCCTGACAGGCCGAGCTGTATCGGCTTCCCCGATCAACTGAGAGTGTGGAGCCCAAGCGTCCCCGCAACAGCTCCGCATATCTCGCTAGGGCGAGATATCCGCCTCCCCATGTTCCGTGCACCACGCTGGCGCGACCCCCATTAATAGGCGTGTTCCTCCATTTGATGTGGGGATAACGCGGAGGCATAACTGATGACGAAGATCTTGCGCCTTCTCGCTCCACGCGACCATTATATAAACCCCTCTTTCAGACGACTCAGGTAACTCGAACTCAACCCAATAGGTCACTACGCTGCTCATATTTTCCGTCACTAACTTGATCGTCGGAGGGTCCTACGGTGGTTTTCCATTCCGGGACTTCCCTTGCAGATTGCTTGGCCTCAGCAACTTTCAACAACCCATTTAGATCCACACGCTCAACAACCCCCAAAACAAATCGCAGACGCTCAAAACCGCTCGCTACCCGATCGACGGAGGACAACATCTGAGAGAGATCACAGCCTCCATCAGGGAGTGAGTCCCTTTGGTGCGACACCTGTCGTCGTCGATTTCATTGTACATCATCCTTCAAATCCACCTTTTTGATGCCCTACTCGTCGAGTTTATGCAGATTTGGAGAAGTTGAAACAAAGAAGAGAGATCCATTATTACTGCTTGACTATTAAAATAAATTAATCATTTTGAGAAGCTGTTTGTTCAAGTTAATTGAAGCCTTTAAGAGTTTGATGCGTCTGGGATCAAATGCAGACAACAATTGTGAGGTTGCCACAATCATATCTCATAAGTCCATGGGGATGATCTGATCCATTCAAAGAAGCTACTTGAGTTCGCAACAAATAATTTCCCTTAAAGGTAATTACAAGCAAGGGTTTTTAATTAATGTTTGTTTAAGGGGTTAGTGATTAATTGCCTTTGTGATTTGGAACCCAAGAAATTAATGTTGAGCACTTTAGGTACCTAGATTTAGGCTATTTGAATACCAGGTTTTCATAAATTATAATATTTGAGATCTTACATAAAGTTTCTAGTTCATTTACACTCGGCAGATAATCCGATATCAACGCAAATCAAATCTCTAAATTGAAAGTTTAATTGCAGATATTTAGCTTGAATGTGTTGTATAATTTATTTATTTTCAGCTTTTAATTGTTGGATCTCATAAATTTGTATAAATTTGCATGGCTTGCTTGTGTAAACCATTTTCAAATCCGCACGCACACACGTACGTCTAGCAGCCTTAACTTTCCCGTCATGCGTCACAAAGATTTTGTGTAGAAGCTGCCTTAAATAATTGATCCAGCTAGATATTTCGGAAATCTCTTCAATGTATGTTGAGCATGCATGTATCGTCTTTTGTTGATTGTTCCAAACAGGCAGAGTTATTCCAATGGAGAAGATTGAATCGTATAAAGCTTAGAAGACGGCCACATTTTGCTATATCCTAGCTAATTTTGATGACCATACTCGTTAACAGAAACCAAGGGTGTAGGAAAACCTCACTCTTCCCCTCCCCCAACAAACACACACGCACGCACACCAGAATAGAGCGCACACATGAGAGCGCATGTGCGTGGGTGCGTACACGCGTCTCCGTGGCTGGCGCATGTTGATTGTGCATACGATATACATGCGAAAGAATATATGAAAACAAATTTTGCAGAGTACATAGGGGAGTTATATTTATTCCATTATATTTTATCGTCATTGGCGACGTTCATAAAAACTAGCCATTTGTAAAACAAGCGGATGGTTGTCAAGTGTAAGTGTTTCTATAGGCCCAGAACATCAATAAATCACTTCCACTTATACGCCTGTGTCACAATTGGAAAAGATAAGAAATGACATTGATCTATCACCAAAAGAAAACCTCCCATTGTCGTACTGATACAACCACTAATTGGAAAAATATTAATTGGAATTATGGAAAAAGATTGTCTCAGAGAACGCATCGATTGAAATTCGTTCATACACACACGATTTATGTGTATACGTCAGCAGAGAGATGAATCATGAATGCTCTTCCACAAAACCTGCTGGAATTTAGATTTGCATAATCTATTTTATGTTTATAAATTAAATGGTGCTTTATGCAACACATATGCACTATGCACCGTACTGACGCATAAAATATAGTCGACACAAACTGTACGCATTGAAGCTCGTTGTCAGAGCTAAAAAGTATTAGCGAAAATAACTTCATGCAAATGAGGTTGCCACATTGTGCAAGTTGGTCAAATATTGTATTGGTTAAATACTTAAAGATCCACAAATATGCAAAAACCTTACTTTTCTTTTAACATTATCTTAATTTTTGCCTGGATGTTGTTTCTTGTGTAGTGTTGAAACTGCAGCAGCCAAGGGCCTCGGAAGGAATACAGTTTGTGTCGACTATAACACTGTATATACCGAATTCCCGAGTATTAGCCTGGAACGAGAGATGAAACCTAATAAGAAACCTTTGAATGCTGCACCTGCTGTCTTTGTCATCCTTTATGAGCTAGAGAAACAAGCCTACTTGAAGAAAGTTCAGAAAGCTTATATGGATTTTAATTTATGCTATTTGATTATCGCAATAAGCTACAATTTGTATGGTTAATTTCATGTATATAATAGCTACAAGCACGATAGTGTAAATCATTGATTTTTATTGGATTCTCCTTGAAATTATCTTGCATTTGTATGGTACATGTGTATTCGTTAAGATACTAACATCTCTTGAGCTAGTGTATGTGTAGATTTCTAGCTTGCTGATCTAGTGAAAAATTACAGACTTTTACTATCAGCAATTTCACTGTTAGTTAAGATCGGAAAAAAATTACAATAACTGGTTTATTTGATATAGTTTCTGATATTTATTCCAAAGGGAAGTAATGTTATTTTTTGGGGAAAGAAATAGATCGCTTACAGTTAGAGATCGTATCTGGATATTTATATATATCCTTCCTAGTTTTGTTTGATAAATACACTGAAATGTCATTTCAGCTACTTTGTAATGAGACAAGATAATAATTTCAATTAAAAATATTACATATATTATCTCTCAAGTCACAATTCAAGCGAAAGAGGGAATGAGTTTCAACAACATACGTTCGAGATAATTTTCATGGCTATTCAAGCATGATTTTGATTTTATAATAATGAATACATCGATGTTCAGAATATCGTTGGGACGTCCCTTACTCAACGACGCGCTACATCGGACCCCGGATGTAGTGACAAATAAGCAAGGGTTTCATAGTATCCGTCTAGCTTCTTGGAACATAGATTCTCTTACGGGCAGACTAACAGAATTAGTGGAAGTGATTATTAGGATGTGAGTTGGTATTATGTGTTTGCAAGAAACTAAGTGGGTAGGTGAAAAGGGTAAAGTCATAAAGCCTTGGGTTATAAGATTTGGCATACGGGTAGAGATAAAAATCGTAATTGGGATAGGCGTAATTAAAGATAGATGGTTGCTTAAGAATGTAGTTGAGATTAGAAGAAAAGATGATAGAATTTTACTGGTTAATCTTATTCATGGTAGGGAGATCCTTAATATTATTAGTGCTTATGCACCACAAATAGGTCTTAATCACGCTAGTAAGCGTCTATTCTGGGAGGATTTAGACGAGATGGTGTAAAGAATACCTAGGGTAGAAAAGTTATTTATTGGTGGTGATCTTAATGGACATGTAGGTACTAGTCGTAGTGGGTTTGATATCTTTCATGGAGGTTTTGGTTTTGGACAAAGGAATGAAACGGGTAGCTCGATTCTAGATTTTGCCGTGTCTTATGACTTGATCTTAGCAAACACTTAGTTTAGAAAAAAAAAGAGTCTCACCTTGTCACCTTTAACAGCAGATCAAGTGCAAGTCATATAGACTTTTTTCTAACGAGAAGGATAGATAGAGATGGTTGTATCGACTGTAAAATAGTGCCATGTGAGTGTAACCACTCAACATAGACTTTTGTTCTAGATTTTCGATTTAAAAGAGAACCTAGAAAGATTAGACATAAGATAGAGTCTAGAATTAAGTGGTGTCGACTGAAGGAAGGTAACCTTTTGGTTTTTATAGATCGTGTAATCCAAGAGGCGGATTGGCAGTCTGAAGATAATTCAAACAAAACATTGAACAAGATGACTAGTTGTATCAAGAGAGTAGTTAGAGATCTACTTGGTGAGTTGAGAGGTGGTGCTCCATTATCTAAGGACATATCATGGTGGAATGAAAAAGAAAATGCTGCTATTAAAATCAAGAGTGATTCTTATAAAGATTTGAAGAAAAATAAAGATGCGGAGAGATTTGAGAAGTATAAATTGGCTAAAAAGGAAATTAAAAAAGCTGTTCGGGAAGCTAAAGCTAAAATCTATAAGGAGGTGTACGAGAAGTTGGATACTAAGGAGGCTGAAAATGATATATACTGAATTGCTCGGATGCGGAAAAGGAAGATCAGAGATTTATGTGCGGTGAAATGTGTTAAAAATGAAGATCAGAAGGTTTTATTTCAAGATGAGGATATTAAGGAAATGTTGAGAGATTATTTTGATAAATTATTCAATGATTGCTTTACTAAGAATTTGGATAGACTTGTCATTCAATCTCAAGATATAAACCGTGATTTCATGCATAAAATAAGAATACATGAGGTTAAAGAGGCTTTGAAGAGAATGAGATCAAGAAAAGTGGTTGGTCCAGACGGGATTCCTATCGAGATTTGGAGATTTAGGAGAAATAAGTGTTAAATGACTGACACATCTGTTTAATAAGATTTGGCAGATTAAAAAGATACCAAATGAATGGAGGAAAAATACCCTTATACCCATCGACAAGAACAAGGGTAGCATTTAAAGTTGCTCAACTACCGTGAAATAAAACTTATATGTCACTATGAAGGTTTGGGAGAGAGTGATTGAACACATGTTAAGCAAGAATGTTAAGATAACAGAGAACCAGCTTGGGTTCATACCTGGACGATCGACGACAAAGGCTATTCATCTGCTTCGTCAACTTGTCGAGCGTTTTCGAGAAAGGAGAAGATATTTGCATATGATATTTATTGATTTAGAGAAAGCATACGACAAGCTATCTAGAAAGATATTATGGGAGGCAATGATGAAGAAGGGGGTCCCCGTCAAGTACGTTGATATAATCAAGGACATGTATGATGGAGTAGTGGCAAATGTCAGAACTTGCGGCGGCCTAACGAATGATTTTCCGATTACAATTGGTTTACATCAAAAATCTGCATCAAGTCCATTCCTATTTACTATCGTGATGGATGAACTTACTAGAACTATTCAAGATGAAGTTGTAAGTGCACGGCGGCGCCCCGGCCGTCAATCCGACGCCGGAATGCGGAAGCGGTGAATAACTAAAATTTTGCGGACTTTGCAAACCGGCACCACCGCGCACTAAACTCCGGATCGAACCATTAACTAGTCTAAGCTATCTACAAGAAAGGGAGTAGAGATATACCGACGATCCAAGTCCTCCGGTCTTCTCGTCATGGTCCCGATCTCCTGCGGAAAAGTCCCGTCTCCTCCTCGTCGCCGGAAGTGCACCACATCGCCTTCTTCGTTTACGGGCTCCCACCTCAATGCCGAGGCAACTCGGGCACGAAGCCGGCTACTCGACGTGCCCAAGGTTCGTTGTAGAATGTGTAGTAGAAGAAGTCTCATTTGGGGTTATGGAGTTGTGCCATTTTGTGGAGGAAAAGAGAGGAACTTTTGGAGAGGGTTCTTGTGTGATTTTTGGAGAATGAAGAGAACCAAAAATTGCCCCACCAAAAACAATCACCCCACTCCTTAAGAATGGCCGGCCCTCTTGTGAATGGGGAGAGAGTGTGAGTGAGGAGAGAGCCAAGGATTAATCAATCACCACCATAATGCAAGGGAGAGAGAAAAGCTCATGATATCAAGAAATGATCACAAGCAAAACCAACACTCATCCAACCATCATCACCAAACTCATCATCAACAACCATGATGATCACTAAAAGTCAAGCAATCATGAAGCTAGAAGTCAAGGTCAATGAGAGGCTATCATGATAAAACAAAGATGCAAAGACCCCCTCCACAAATGCCTATTTGCAACAATGCAAATAAGCCCTCCTCCACCAATCTTCGGCCAATGAACGGAACAATGGAAATTGGCCGAAACGGAAAGCAAACTGGCAACTCCAGAAAACTGGTCCCGTAATAAATTACAGGAAAAAACCCCGATACTGTGCATACACACCCGCATTTGTATTCCGACCGAAATACAAAATGCAATGAGACAAAATCTACACTGTACTATACTAGGATCCGGCTTATACCAAAACCGGCTAGTAATATCTGTTCGATCCTGATCCGTGCAATACCGCACGTATCTGATCGAACCCTGCCATATAACCATATGGCCTATAGTACAAACTGTCCGATCCTGATCCGTGCAATACCGCACGTATCTGATCGGACCTTGCCATATCTCCATACGGCCTCTACAACCTTTCGCCCGAAAGCTGAGTAACTGAAATGTGGGGGACTCTAAAGACTCGTCAACACCTTGGTTGTGGATTTAACCACTAGCACGTCAGAGGTATAAGCCAATACGTAACGGGCTACCAGGTACTGACCAAAAGGGATGTCTGTGAGCGAACTCAGCCTGACAACCCTACTGAGCCTGTCAGTGACAATATCCGTGCAGTCCGGTCCGTTCGTCTATGAGCATCGCATGGCGGGCCTAGGGGGTTGGTAAAAGTCAGACCCCCAAAAGCGGTACAAGTCGTGTCGGAGTGTAGCCCAGAACACCCTGAGATACTACTGGAATACCTACCAGTAAATCTCCTTGCCTTGGCCAAGGACTTTGTGTAATGGCTCTCCTAGACACAGCACGACCTCACCCCCAATACCGGGAGAGACGAACCCCTGAAGATACGCTCACTGCCTCCATGTGGCTCGGGACTGTACCCAACTAAAACCTGTTTGCACGACTCCTTTGAGCCGTGGTAGGGTAGTAATCAAAGTACAGTGGGAACTCACACGAGACAAATGACGATCCCCAGGTCGATGAACTAACCTGCACACATGTCACCAGGGAACTGCCATCTGACGTCTGGTAAATGACCAACTAGCATGTTCCCGGCGAGTCCTGTCCGGTGTACTCATAACCCAATGAGCACCTGTATACATCTCAGGTGATCCAACTGACACCAGTGGCTTGTGAGACCGGCCACCGCCCCTCGTCGGGGTCTCGACTGTATACACTAGTCTACTAATGGAGTATCGATGCCCGGTCTCGAAACTCCCACGACTAGGGACCTTTTAAGGATATGCTTGTAGACCCCCAGCTCCCACTTATATGATCGCCCTCATACTGCTGGTGGTCAAGCAAGAATCCTAGGGGCTCTATCAACGTGTAATAGCGACGTGTCATGTCACCTAAAGCAGTACACGATGATAAAGGTAAACCAGATAGCATACTATCATCTCGAGTAAGACTGTCCTACCGGGATAGGTCCTCCCTCAATCATTACAATCACGTACCTGTGACCTAATAATTGACTCTGAGGGCACTATCTCCAACAATCTCCCACTTGCACTCAAGGCTAATTATTGCGATGTCGCATACTCACAGCCCGTGTGATACCGAACATCCAACTCCTCTACTAGTCAGTCTCACAAAGCTCGTTTGCGGAACTATTGCGTTCGAGGAATAGCCTCAGTGAGTGGATCCGCTTTGTTGTGTCTTTCTAGGTCTCTCTACATCTCAAGTTCGCGGAGAAAACCATCTCCCGAAAAGAGCAATACCTGTCTTAGAATGTGTCTGGATGTCTGATGGGACATAGCTCATAAATGAACTCCAAATCCAAACTTCTTAGACTGTATCGTCAACTGAACTTAATCAGTATCCTGCGCGCCATGCCTCCCTCAGTATTGCCTTGGACCACCTGTCCAAAATACTGCCCCTCATCAGAAGGAAAACTATAACTCTGACAACCTCCTTGTCGTCCATGTCACCTTGGAAGCCTGGAATGATAACTGTCTCCTGAATGAGGCTGTCGTTATCATATCCCTAGAACATCCACTTATGTTCTAAAACTGCTTCCGACTGTTTCTCCAGGATTGGATTAATGTCAACTTATTGCATCTAGTGCAAGAACAACATCTGGCGTGGTACTTGACATCTCATGATTGACTCAATTGCCTGAGCAAGTGATCTGCCAATCATGCACATCCCTCTCCCCTTTAGTCTGTAAGACACCTTTGGAGAAGGTGACTCCATTACCTGCAGGTACACTACCATGCCAGGAGTCATCCATCCTAAATACTCTTAGAACGCTGTCAAGTACCCTGATTGGGAAACCACCTAAATCTAGATCTAAGACCATAGATCTAGTAACCAGTATGTCTGATATAAAATCCATTTCCTTTGTGGAGAAACAACTGTGTGACGACCAAAGTATAACCGGTTGTAGTATAGGAGTTTCCTTTCCTACTCAGTGTATGTCATCCAAATACCAGGATATCACACCCTACTACCTTCTCAACAGATCCATCCCCTATTCTGATGAAGTCAAACCTATGACTGTCACGTCAGAAATAGATGATCTATCTCCGCTACTGGTGCTTCAGTCTATAAATAGACATAAGCTACCTATCCACCAATGCTTCCGCTGCTCCCACTGACTACGACAACCCTCTGGCAGAGTCATATACACGTACACTTCTAAAGCTAGTTTAGAACGACGCTATACTCATCCTCCCGCCGGGTCTCGCAACCTGGAACAACAGCAATGGCAATTTTGGGTAAACAAGAACTTCCCTGTCACCGTCCTTGAGGCTACCGTAGTACCTCTCGGGTGCCTGAAGTTACCCACCTTATCTGCGGAGTGGCCAATGGAATGTCAATCCAGATTGAATCTTTAGGTTCCTTATCAAATCTTCAGTAATCGTTTGTGGTTCTGAAATCACTTCCAGTTCTACCATACTCCCACTACTGTTTTCTGAAAAAATCCATTTTTAATAAAACTGTGGCGAGTCAAGAACAATATCGCTATTGTTCATCCAGATGGTAGAAAGTCAACCCGCGTCATAGCCTGGGTCAACCCACAAACAACCATTACAGAAACGTGCCTTGAGTTGTCCAGTGTCTGGTTTTAATCATAAACCGAACAACTCCCCGTACCTTAACATCATTAAGATATGAACTGTTCTATATCCAATATAGAACCAGAGGCACTGATTTAATTTAACCAGATCCAAATCATGCAACTGTCTCCAGTGCATGTCAACTAAATGGAAGGAGGCCAGATCAGCGTTACTCAACTTAGGAATACTTCCAATTATGAGTAACCTGAAAGAGAAGTAAGATCTCTTTATCATTACTATCAACTGAATACCATACACAAGTATCTACATCTTCGATCACTTTGAAGAATCCCGATACTTGCTACACCTGGTTCTCTACTCTATTCAAATACCTATAACTTCTCAAAATTCGGACCCTGTGTTTCTACGAAACACTTGTCTAAAAACTAGAGAAGTCATAAGTAAACCGAATATAGTACGAGGACCAATCCCTCTGTCCTGATGGACACTGGACAACATACAATACTCTGTATAAGTCCCTTGAGTCTGATAACTCTTTCACTGTGTGTCGTAGGTTGAAAACTGTACTTATGGTTAAGAAGAATTACACCGCTGTTTAATGCTCCTTACCTAACCATCCACTGATATAGGTAAATGTCGTAGACATAATTTCAGAAAGGTATATCTCACTCTATGAAAATAGACGTACAGATATATCATTTTGAAATTGGTGCATAACAGCGGATATTCAAAACCAAATATTTGCCGACCGGCAAACAGCCCAGGTGATTTCCTCAAATATCACCGATTACAACGAATCCCGATACAATGAGGATGATCACCCAATTCCCAATAACCTATTCCCACTCATCATCTGTAAAACCATACAGATGTGAGAATCGTACCTGGTAAATACATACCCTGGAGTAAGTGTCTAATCGGGAAATCAGTTTTCCTTTAACATTACACAGTGAAACTGAAACATTGAAATGTTTCGATGGGGTATCCTGGTATTCCTAGTAATGCCTCTTCCAGATTCACGACTGTAACCGTATAATTCTTTGCCACCTCTCCAAATCCCTTCATATGTCTTTAGTCTTTACCTTCTGTACACCCCTTTAGGCCAAATGGTTTTCTTTCTTCCCTACCGTTCGGCACCAGCCTATGGTTTGGAAGAAGACTATCCAATAAGCATAATGGGTGTACTGTCCCGATCCTAGGAACACTCGCAATACGAGAGAAGGTGAAGATAAAAGACACCTGAATAACCCTTATTCCTATTTCTCCTGAACCAGAATCCATCCCCGAACTGGAACCAGTTCCATTCGAGTTCGTATATAACCATACGATGGAGTATCCAAATAAACTGTGGATCTTCGTAGTGATACGGAGTGTCCTGGAGAAATACAAAGGTGATGTGGGAGTGGTAACGAAATATTTGGTTTGGTCGTGAATATCTGTTGCAATTTACTTTGCCCTCTTACTAATCCCTTGCTTTGTCTGAACTTAATACCTTCTGCACACCATCGTTATGCTAATTGGTTTTCTTCATTCCCTACCGGTCGGCACCAGCCTAAGGTTTGGAAGAAGACAATCCAATTTGCGTAATAGGTGTACTACCCCTAAACCAAGGAGTACTCGTAACCTGAGAGAGGGTAAAAGGAAAAGACAACTGAATAATCCTATCCGTTTTCTCCAGAACCGGAAACCATCCTCGAATAAATTCTTTCGAGTTCGTATCTAACCATACGATGGTTTTGTCCAATGGAAGTGGACGTTCGTAGTAAAACGGGGTGTCCTGGAGAAAAGGGTAAAAGTAGGAGTGGTAATGAGGTTTGCAACTCTGACAATCCAAAAGCCGGTGTTTAAGAAGGTTCGGTCAACTTGGTCACTGAGTCAAAGTCTTAGGGTCGGGTCAATGGTCGCTGCCAGAGAGAGAGAGAAAAGAAACACTCAGCGTGCACTCTAACCTAGATCAGAATGGTTACCAATTTATCTAATCTGGAATTCTCCCACTGTACCTCAAATTCTCCTCCAAACCTGAAAGAAGAATTAGTCGGTGTTACCCGAGGAGTAAACTAACTCATCAGTGGGAATCGGGATCCAACTCTCATCGCATGATAACGTGACGGAATCCGCTCACGGTATCACACTCCAGAAGGTATGCGCATATCTGGCAAGTCTCAGTTCTTTTGAAACTCCCGATGTGATTTCTGCCCCATACTCTTATGACCTTGACTTTGGCCAACAAATCATAAGTCACATGTCAAGTTCTACCCGTCATTATCCAGGTTGATTCGAATCCACCCGCACAAGCCCTTGACTTTGGCCAACAAGGCTATACGACTGTCCCAAACCAACGCATCTATCTATGCTGCATATGAATAACCAACAGCTACCAAACACTGTGCCTTGACTTTGGCCAACAAACACAGCTTGAATACTATTGACTACCCATATGAAACGACGGAGGGCTACGAATGGTTTCTGGCGAAAACCTTTAACGTAAAGAACTTGATATCGTTGAAGGAACTGATAGCTTTTTGAAAATATAGTGACGAAAACCGTTGCTAAAGAGGTCACTCCCGGTGAAGGGATCTCGGCTCTTTCCCCGTAGAATGGGGTGCAGGATATTCCAACTGAATACCACGGTGCAAAGCAAAAGTAATCGGCTATAGTGAAGTTAATGCCCTGACGCAAACTTCTGTCCAAGGGGTCACTCCCGGTGAAGGGATCTCGGCCCTTGCCTCGTCGACTGAGGAGCAGGATATTCCAATGAATACCACGATGCAAAACAAAAGTAAACGTCCTTGCAATAACAGCTTTTTGAAAAGTGTTCCAACAACATCAGATTAGGTTTGTTTTTAACTTGCATTGATCCGAATCAATGCAGTCCCATCAATTGATCACACCAAAAAGAACGAAAATATACTGATGTACGTATATGCCATCCGCATTCGCCACTGGGTCCCGTCATTACCCGTTAGGTTAGCTAACTAACGACAGAGCGGGGACTGGACTAGCGCGGATGTAAAACATATACAACATCTACTAATATATATACCAATATATTATATTCGCTCAAGGCGTGAAAGAAATGCAACATCACAGAGAATGAACAGCATCACAGAAACAATACAGATATCTGGGATCCCCGGGTTTCACAGAGCCACTACTGAAACCCGACGTTCCCCTGGTCGTGTGGATAGCCTGTGCAATGTAATCCTAGACCCCTACGGGCGCGGCAAGTTACCCGCCAAAACCTGAAGTGAGGCAGCCCCCTTCAGCTCCGTGAATGGACCACCGAGCACTTCACGGAATCCGGTAACTTGGGCACCCCTCCTGGGTCAACCTGTACCCCCTACGAGTGCGGCGAATAGCCCGCCAATCCCAGAGTGAAGCCCCCTCCGTCTCAATGCCATGAGATGCGGGCTTGTTGCCCTCTAGAACCCGGCTATCCGTGCACCCCTCCGCGGGGCAATCCTAGTACAGAAAGTAAAATATACATACAACGGGTACATCGACCGCAACCAGGTCGTGCCCCAAAATAATAATACAAACAGGCAGTGACGGCAGTCCACATGTCGGACGCTCGTCCCGCAATATCAAATGTACATAATACAACCACAACAGTACTAGCATTGCATCCAGGCTATCCCCCACGACCGATCCGCAACATCACAGCAAATACATAGAACATCAACGTGAAAGTCACGTTCGCAAATCCGTCTAACCGGGCTATAGCAGTTAGACCGGATTTACCGATCGAGTGACATTCACGGTCGCAGATATAATGTAAATACTGTGAAAAATGTGTTTAAAAAATTTCCGATTGATCAAACAATTAACAAGTGGGCCCCAAAGAAAACTGTAGCAGTTACAGAAAATATGGGCCCAATTTTAATGTTCCAAAACCCCTGAAATAAACCCAGAAGGCATCTGTAAAAATTTGGTGATGTGACGTGCACAGTGCACCGCGGAAGGGCGGCAAGTATGGTATTTCCGCGGCGGTTCCGCGCTCACACTGTAGCGTTACATCGTCGAATTTTTACAGAACTCTTATATTTTCTCGTACATCAATATTTTACAACCTGAAAAATTTTTGGACACCAAAAAATCTTAACAGAAAACTGATGTGGGTGTATTGGGGTTTTCGGACATTTCGATCGATCGGAACAGAAAAACACATTACACAAAGCTAGACTAAGTTAATGGCGAGGCTCTGATACCACTGTAAGTGCACGGCGGCGCCCCGGCCGTCAATCCGACGCCGGAATGCGGAAGCGGTGAATAACTAAAATTTTGCGGACTTTGCAAACCGGCACCACCGCGCACTAAACTCCGGATCGAACCATTAACTAGTCTAAGCTATCTACAAGAAAGGGAGTAGAGATATACCGACGATCCAAGTCCTCCGGTCTTCTCGTCATGGTCCCGATCTCCTGCGGAAAAGTCCCGTCTCCTCCTCGTCGCCGGAAGTGCACCACATCGCCTTCTTCGTTTACGGGCTCCCACCTCAATGCCGAGGCAACTCGGGCACGAAGCCGGCTACTCGACGTGCCCAAGGTTCGTTGTAGAATGTGTAGTAGAAGAAGTCTCATTTGGGGTTATGGAGTTGTGCCATTTTGTGGAGGAAAAGAGAGGAACTTTTGGAGAGGGTTCTTGTGTGATTTTTGGAGAATGAAGAGAACCAAAAATTGCCCCACCAAAAACAATCACCCCACTCCTTAAGAATGGCCGGCCCTCTTGTGAATGGGGAGAGAGTGTGAGTGAGGAGAGAGCCAAGGATTAATCAATCACCACCATAATGCAAGGGAGAGAGAAAAGCTCATGATATCAAGAAATGATCACAAGCAAAACCAACACTCATCCTACCATCATCACCAAACTCATCATCAACAACCATGATGATCACTAAAAGTCAAGCAATCATGAAGCTAGAAGTCAAGGTCAATGAGAGGCTATCATGATAAAACAAAGATGCAAAGACCCCCTCCACAAATGCCTATTTGCAACAATGCAAATAAGCCCTCCTCCACCAATCTTCGGCCAATGAACGGAACAATGGAAATTGGCCGAAACGGAAAGCAAACTGGCAACTCCAGAAAACTGGTCCCGTAATAAATTACAGGAAAAAACCCCGATACTGTGCATACACACCCGCATTTGTATTCCGACCGAAATACAAAATGCAATGAGACAAAATCTACACTGTACTATACTAGGATCCGGCTTATACCAAAACCGGCTAGTAATATCTGTTCGATCCTGATCCGTGCAATACCGCACATATCTGATCGAACCCTGCCATATAACCATATGGCCTATAGTACAAACTGTCCGATCCTGATCCGTGCAATACCGCACGTATCTGATCGGACCTTGCCATATCTCCATACGGCCTCTACAACCTTTCGCCCGAAAGCTGAGTAACTGAAATGTGGGGGACTCTAAAGACTCGTCAACACCTTGGTTGTGGATTTAACCACTAGCACGTCAGAGGTATAAGCCAATACGTAACGGGCTACCAGGTACTGACCAAAAGGGATGTCTGTGAGCGAACTCAGCCTGACAACCCTACTGAGCCTGTCAGTGACAATATCCGTGCAGTCCGGTCCGTTCGTCTATGAGCATCGCATGGCGGGCCTAGGGGGTTGGTAAAAGTCAGACCCCCAAAAGCGGTACAAGTCGTGTCGGAGTGTAGCCCAGAACACCCTGAGATACTACTGGAATACCTACCAGTAAATCTCCTTGCCTTGGCCAAGGACTTTGTGTAATGGCTCTCCTAGACACAGCACGACCTCACCCCCAATACCGGGAGAGACGAACCCCTGAAGATACGCTCACTGCCTCCATGTGGCTCGGGACTGTACCCAACTAAAACCTGTTTGCACGACTCCTTTGAGCCGTGGTAGGGTAGTAATCAAAGTACAGTGGGAACTCACACGAGACAAATGACGATCCCCAGGTCGATGAACTAACCTGCACACATGTCACCAGGGAACTGCCATCTGACGTCTGGTAAATGACCAACTAGCATGTTCCCGGCGAGTCCTGTCCGGTGTACTCATAACCCAATGAGCACCTGTATACATCTCAGGTGATCCAACTGACACCAGTGGCTTGTGAGACCGGCCACCGCCCCTCGTCGGGATCTCGACTGTATGCACTAGTCTACTAATGGAGTATCGATGCCCGGTCTCGAAACTCCCACGACTAGGGACCTTTTAAGGATATGCTTGTAGACCCCCAGCTCCCACTTATATGATCGCCCTCATACTGCTGGTGGTCAAGCAAGAATCCTAGGGGCTCTATCAACGTGTAATAGCGACGTGTCATGTCACCTAAAGCAGTACACGATGATAAAGGTAAACCAGATAGCATACTATCATCTCGAGTAAGACTGTCCTACCGGGATAGGTCCTCCCTCAATCATTACAATCACGTACCTGTGACCTAATAATTGACTCTGAGGGCACTATCTCCAACAGAAGTACCTTGGTGTATACTATTTGCTGATGATATTGTTCGAGTAAATGAGACGAAATCAGAGGTTAATGTCAAACTGGAGTTATGGAGGCAAGCATTGGAATCTCGAGGGTTCAAATTAAGCAGGTCTAAGACATCATATATGCATTGCAAATTTAGCAAACGGAGAAGTCGAGACCGTATTGGTATAACACTGGAAAGATTAGAGATATCACTGAGCGATCAATTTAGATATTTAAGTTTTATCCTCCAAAAAGATTGGGAGATCGATAGCGATGTTAATCAAAGGATCCAAGCTGGTTGGTTGAAATGGAGGAGTGCAACAGGGATTTTATGCGATCGTAACTTTCCGTTAAAGTTGAAAGAAAAGTTTTATCGGAGCACTATTCGGCATGCCTTATTATATGGTACAGAATGTTGGACTCCTAAGAAATATCATACACAGAAGATGCACGTAGTGGAGATACGCATGCTTCGTTGGATGTGTGGTAACACTAGAAAAAATAATGTGTGAAATGAGGATGTTCGTGCAAAAGTTGGTGTAGCACATGTGGAGGAGAAGATGTAGGAAAACCGGCTAAGATGGTTTGGTAATATACGACGCAGACCTATGGAAGCACCGGTTCGACGAATGGATACTCTTGATATAGGCAATGTCAAAAGGGTGAAAGGGAGACCGAAGAAAACATGGATGGAGGTGATACGAAAAGATATGGTTGTCAAAGGCCTCAATGAAAGTATATTGTTCGATAGGAGTGAGTGGAGGTAGAGGATTCATGTGCCGGACCCGGCGTGATTCTCTTGTTGGTTCATGTAGCATACCCCATATGCTTGGGATAAAAGGCTCAGTTGTTGTTGTTGAATACATCGATGTTAGCCAATCTAAAGTCCAGACATTTGTTTCCAATGAAGGGGTTAACTATCCTTGAGTAAATGGATGAATCATCTATTCATGCAATAGAGTTAAAGAGTTAATCATGAGTCTATTATTGGTGCATATACAGACATGGCAACCATACATACTTGCATGTATGCTAGATTAGTTGAAAAACCAAACTTACAATATTGGAAACAACTTTTTAGGAAATTGAAATGATAAATATATATCCTAAATTTCCATCACAGCTAACCTTGTCCCGGATGATTCCAGGTGCACATTTGGATTTGCTACAAGCAACAAGTTTCTTAATTAGGAAATCTTAAAACAGATCGATCCATCCCAACTTTTACAAAAAAAAGTTAAGCTTGTGTATATTATGAAAAGATAAGGTGCATTAATTCGAGGTGCATGGATAGTCGACATGATAACCATATGCTACTTGTATGTATGTAATATAGATTTGCTCGGAATAAAGTCATTCTTTATCAATCAGCAGCAACTTGAAGCGGCGTTGACTGACTTTATGATGAAGTGAAGCGCGCTTCCATAAGAAAATTTTAGGTCCATGCAAACGATAACCCTGCACATGTTAAAATTGTCGAAAGCACAAAATGTCTGAACTTAGAAACGTATTTTCACAGTTAAAAAGAATAGAGAATGAGAATGGAGAGGATACCGATAGGAGCAGGCACCTCATGGCTTTCATGGAGATTCTTACGGTCGTTGTGTTTGTCCACTACTAGCATGCATGTGCAACAATTACAAGGAGACTCATTGCAACATCTTCCACCCCACGAAAACAGCCAACCTGAGGACTAACATTTTGATCCCAAATAAAGATAATAAATAGTGAATGGTTAACAATACAACAATCATATCAATTGCAGGCCTTCATCTGAAACTTATGTGATTGAAAATATTGATGGCAAGAATAACAAGATTAATAATAGAAACGGGAAATTTTCTTCTTTCTCCTACTTTCTTTGTGCAAATAATTTTTAGCATATAATCCTGCCATTAGCTTATAGAAGTGCGTGTCTTTTCCTCTGTCTTTCTGATATTAAACTACCTTCTTTTTTAATAGACGTCTCATCATTTTTGATCACTTGGATTAAATTAATTTGAATAGAGATAAAAATCAACCTGGTAAGAAGAGATTTGTGGTAACCATTCCTAGAAAGCAAGAAGTGACTTAACCAAATATTAATATCCCTAACCCACCCAAGTGTTTGAATAAGAATTTAAATAAACATGGATATCCAAACAATGTGTGTATGTTCTAGGGAGACGATGGTTAATTTGAAGTTATGAACACAGATCAATCACAAACTACGTACACGCCTTAACCATAGAGCTACATAATGCATAAATACACATCAATTGTTGGCATTGACGTCAGCTAACGTTATATTACTCAACATCTTCGCTTGCACATAAACAAAGTGATGTTGAGATATTTCCTCTTTCAAATTTCCCGGTGACGAGGCTCATAGATGGGAACCGCCAGATTTACGACACGTAGCAGATGACGTGTCGTCCACGTACGCCCACTAGATTTCTGGGAGCTACAGAGCTGGAATAAATATGATGCATTAGGGACATTCCTCGGCGCCTCGCTTCCGAGGTTGTACCCGACCGTTTAGAGGACCTTCCAAGAGTAGGTTCCCGCTTTGGCTGACTGCCAGCCAATAGCTCGTATCCGAGCTATCCTATAGATGAGACTCCTCAGCTCACTTGCTCGTCCCCGGGCTATCCTATTCTTGAGATTTCTCAGCGTCCCAGTTTGGCTGGGAGCACGGAGCCCAAGAGCCCCCATAACGGTTCCGTGTATCTCGTCAAGACGAGATCTCCGCCGCTACACGTCCCGCATCTCACGCTAGCGTATCTCGCCATTAATGGGCGTGTCTCGCCATCGACGCGAACGTGACGCAGGGGCGTAACGGACGATAAGAATCTCGCATCGGCTCGCTCCATACGACCGCTATATAAACCCCTCCTCCAGATGATTCAGGTAACAAAAAACTGATTCCAATAAGCCGCTACCCTGTCTTTATTTCTTGGTACTTACTTGATCATCGGAGGGTCCTACGGTGGTTATCCATCCCGGGACTTCCCTTGCAGGTAGCTTGACGTCAACGACAACCCATTGAGATCCACACATTCAAGTTTTACTTCAAATCTCAACCGTTCAGAACCGCTTGCAGCAAGATCGACGTAGGACAACTACTGAGGGAGATTAGTACATCCACCAGTTGGCGTCGTCTGTGGAAAAACGAAAGCCTCCTCCACCCAAAAAATTGATCTTCTACATTCGATTCAATGGAAAGCGATAATCGCGACGACCCTGGCACGAGCCGTCCCATCCTCCATAATGGAGGCGGGAGCAGCTCAACTCCCCCTCCTAACATCATCAACGTCTTGTTCGTTCGGATCGATAGGCTCATGGTGATGGTGGATGCGCTTTCCCGTGTTCAAGCCGCTGGCCGTACCCATCAAACCGTTGTTTCCCCTGAAAGTGTTTCTTAGTACTACCACTAGGTTTTTACCGACATCAAGCATGCAATTTAAAAAATTCTTGGGTGCTAAGCCACACTAACCTAGAATCTAACTAGAGTATTAGGGTTTAACATATGATATAGCAAGATCTAATCTAAGTGAAAGAGTTTACAACCTTTGTAGACCAAATCCTTCTCTTCTCAAGCTCCGAGTAGTAGTTCCAACGACTCTTCTTAGCTCCACTTGAAGAAGGATCGAGCTTACTTCGCGATCTTCGAAGCCGAAGATGATCCATCTTGATGCTTCTCTAGTTCAGCTACCTCTTCACTAATCTATCATTAGTGAAGAAAACAACCTATACTTAATGGCTGATTGAGTGTAGCTTGATGAAGTAAGAGTATTAGCTCACTTAGAACTCTCTTAAGCCCTAGGGTTCACAACTCAAGTGAGGGTTAGGGTTTGGAGAAAGAAGAAGATGAAAATGGAGAGAGTGAAGGAAAAGAGCTAAGGACAAATTATCAAGTGAAGAATGGCTCTCTATAGCTCCTCACTTATTGAAGTATGAATAAATCCCAATAGAAATATACAACCATGCTTCAATAGTGTAGCCAAATGAATAAACAAATAGAAAAAGCCACGCCTCACCCATTCCACAAATATCTCTCCAATTTCCACCTCATTTTTCTTTTTTCTCAAAATAGAAAATCCAAATATATATATATATATATATATATATATCACACATATATATAAATATACATTAAGAGAATATAAACTTAAGTGAGCTTAATATTAGTTAATGTATAAATATATCAAATATAAATATATATCAAATTATTAAATCAACACTTGATTTAATAATCCGGTTATATCACATATAACCGACTAATATCATTTATCTGTATATCATATTATCAAATCAACACTTGATTCAATAATCTGGTTATATCACATATAACCTAACCGATATCAAATATTACCATATTAGAATATGGTATCACATACTCGTATTTAATCAGGCTCCCGCACATATCAGCATATGTGCCCTATTTCGTTTCGCTTAAACTATGAAACCTCTATGTGAGACTCTAAAGACTCGTCAATACGCCAGCAGTAGGTAATGATCACATCGGTTACCCCCAAGCCATCAACGGTACTAACTGGACGTAACGACTACCCAGGTATTGAGCGATTAGAAGATCAACAAGCAAGCTTGTCCAAACTCCTATGAAGCCTATAAGTAACACTTACCGTACAGTCCGGTCTCTTCGTCTGATATGTCGCATATCGAGTCTAGGGGTGGAATCGCCAGACCCCAGTAACTTGATAAGTCATGCCGATTTATGGCTCATAACGGTTCGAGAAACTACTGATAACACTTACCAGTAAATCTTATCAGCCCTGGCCAGGGACATACGGTTATAGCCAATTGAGTATAGCGCAACATCAACTCCCTATACCGGGAGAGACGAAACCCCTCCTATCGCTCACTGCCTCCGTATGACTCGGGACTGTACCCAAAATCCGTCTGTTTGCACGACTCCTTTGAGACGTGGTAGGGAGAAAATCAAAGCACGGTGGGAACCACACAAGATACTATGACGATCTCAGGTCTACAGACTAACCTGTACCAGTGTCACCAGAGAACTGCTATCTGACAATAGTTATGGTACCATCTAGGTGTTCTCAGCGGTCCTGTTC
The DNA here is from genome assembly GCA_030015575.1 of Agapanthus africanus. Classification (NCBI taxonomy): domain Eukaryota; kingdom Viridiplantae; phylum Streptophyta; class Magnoliopsida; order Asparagales; family Amaryllidaceae; genus Agapanthus; species Agapanthus africanus. Next base: position 136,779,924 of record CM057344.1, on the reverse strand, counting down.
GGTGTACCCATTCTCTAATGAGCACCTGTGTACAATCTTTGATGTCAAACACAAATGTTTATGGGATCAACTATCGCCCCTTACAGAGTCAAGAAACGTACATACTAGTCTGCTCTGGAATATCGATGCCCTGTCTCGATACTCCCTCGACTAGGAACAGTTAAAGGATGTGCTTGTGGACTACACAAGTCCCGGTAGTATGATCCGCATCATAGTCCTGGTAGTCAAGCAAACATCCTAAGGGATTTATCAACATGTATCAAAGAGAAAGTATAAAAATACAAGTGTACATGTTAAGATAAAGAGCAACCAGATAGCATACTATCATGTCGAGCAAGAAAGTCCTCTATATATGTGTCCAAGCATCTACTATATCATACAATAATGGCCTCTAGGGCATACAAATTCCTAACACTCTCTCACTTGCACTAAGGACAGTTATTGTAGTATCTCATACCCAACATCCCAAAAAGTCTCTCAAATTGCGTCTGGGGGAGGGCCTTCGTGAGTGGATTCGCTGTGTTGTCCTTCGTATCTACTCTCATGACCTCGTTCTCCCGGCGATCTACTATCTCCCGGATCAAGTGATACCGTCTAAGAATATGTCTGGATCGTTGATGGGACCGGGGTTCCTTGGCCAAAGCCACAACTCCATTGTTATCACAATACAGAGGTATTGGATGCTCAATGGATGGAACCACACTAAGTTTTGTAATGAACATCTTCATCCAGACAGCCTCTTTGGTAGCATTGTTGGCAGCGATGTATTCAGCCTCCATCGTCGAGTCTGCTATGGTATCTTACTTGGAACTCTTCCAACATACCGCCCCTCCATTGAGGATGAAGACAAAACCCGAGACCGACTTGCTGTCATCCTTATCACTCTGGAAGCTCGAATCGGTAAAGGACTCCACCTGGAGTTCTCTGTTACCATACACCAAGAACATCTCTTTAGTCCTTTTCAAGTACTTAAGAATATTCTTCACAGTTGTCCAGTATTTCTTCCCAACATCTGATTGATACCTACTTACCATACTAAGTGTATAAGCTACATCCGGTCTAGTGCATAATATCGCATACATGATTGACCCAACTGCAGAAGCATAGGGTATCCCTTGCATGCGAGTCCTCTCCAAATCATTCTTGGGAGACATCTCTTTGGAGAGAGTGATTCTTGAACAAGCGGATAAATTACCACTTTTAGAATCTTCCATACTAAACCTCTTTAGTTTGGTGTCTATGTACCTGGATTGGGACAATCCCAACATCCGCTTAGATCTATCTTTATAGATCTTTATCCCCGGGATGTAGGAGGCATCACCTAGATCATTCATAGAGAACTTTTGTGATAAAAAGAGCTTGACCGAGTGTAGCATAGGAACATCATTTCCTATCAAGAGTATATCATCCACGTACAATACAGGGAAGACAATCTTATTCTCTACAACTTTTTTGTATATACAAGGTTCATCTACGTTCTTGATGAAGTCAAACTCTTTGACTGCTTCATCAAAACAAATGTTCCAGCTCCACGATGCCTGCTTTAATCCGTAAATTGATTTAAGCAGCTTGCACACATTTCCGCTGCTCCCACTATTTACGAAGCCCTCCGACTGTGTCATGTACACGCTCTCTTCTAAATCACCATTTAGAAAAGCGGTCTTGATGTCCATCTGCCAGATTTCGTAGTCATGGTATGCAGCAATGGCAAGTAGGATCCTGATGGACTTAAGTATAGCCACTGGAGAAAATGTTTCATCATAGTCGACACCAAGTCGTTGACGAAAACCTTTAGCAACAAGTCTAGCTTTGAAGGTCTCAACCTTTGCATCTACACCAATTTTCTTCTTGAAGATCCACTTGCTCCCGATGGGTTTTACCCCTTCAGGAGCAACTTCCAAAATCCATACTTAGTTGGTGTATATTGATCCCATCTCAGATCGCATAGCATCCAGCCATTTCACAGAGTCTGCACTTGTGATGGCCTGCTCAAAACTAGTTGGGTCATCATCTTCCATGATGCAATCCTCGTTCCCACCGTCTATGAGAAAACCGTAGTATCTCTCAGGTGGATGAGGAACCCTACTAGTTCTGCGGAGTGGATGAGGTTCGTCGGGGACTATTGAATCCTCCGGTTCTACCAAATTGTTAGTTATAGTCTGTGTAGCTGGAACTTTTTCCAGTTCTACCTCATTACAACTAATTTCTTTCACAAGAAATTCCTTTTCTAAAAAGGCGGCATGTTGAGAAACAAACACCTTTTGTTCCTCAGTATGGTAGAAGATATATCCATATGAATCCTTTAGATATCCCCGCAAACTTGCACAAAACAGACCTTGCCTTGTGCTTGTCCGGATTTTGCTTTTTAACATAGGTCGGACAACCCCATATCTTAACTCGTTTAAGAGATGGTCTCTTCCCATTCCATATCTCGTATGGAGTGGTAGGCACGGATTTAGTTGGAACCCTATTCAATAGGTATGCAGCTGTCTCAAGTGCATAACTCCAAAAGGAAATAAGTAACTCAGTAATACTCATCATAGAACGCACCATATCTAATAGGGTGTGATTCCTCCGCTCCGATACTCCATTGTGTTGTGGTGTATATGGAGGAGTAAGCTGAGAGAGAATCCCATTCTTTTTTAAGTAGTCTCGGAATTCCATGTTTAAGTATTCTCCTCCGCGATCAGATCATAGGATTTTAATACTTTTACCCGTCTGGTTCTCTACTTCGTTCTTATATTCCTTGAATTTCTCAAAAGCTTCAGACTTGTGTTTTAACAGGAACACATGTCCGAATCTTGAGAGATCATCGGTGAATGTAATGAAGTATGAGGAACCATTCCTGGCATGTGTAGACATAATACTGTATACATCACTATGTATCGGTCCCAAGAGTTCAGTAGCTCTTTCTCCGTGTCCTGTAAATGGAGTTTTGGTCATCTTCCCTATGAGACATGATTGGCAAGTTTCATAAGATGTAAATTCAAACTGATTCAAATATCCATCTTTATGAAACTTAGATAGTCTTGTTGCATTGATATGACAAAGTCTACAATGCCATAAGAAGGCTTCGTTCATTTCTGAACTTTTTCTCTTGTGTTTGTTATGTATATTCAGAACTGTAGTTTGATTTAGAACGTATATACCGTTACACAACGTACCAAAACCAATCAACACTTGATTTAGGAAAAAGTTTATAACATTTTCCTCTAATGCAAAGTTATATCCTTCTTTATGCAACAAAGAAACTGATATAATATTGCACATAATTTTTTGTACGTAATAACAGTCGTTCAGAATCAATGTATTACCATTTTGTAATACAAGGTGATATTTGCCAACTGTTTGGCTGCAACAATTGCTCCATTCCCTATTTTGAGTGACATATCATCTTTTCCCAGTTCTCTACCTCTCATTAACCCATGTAACAAATTGGGATCCTGATCCGTTATCCAATACCCAGGACGTAGAGCAAACAGAGAAACAGTTCTCGGTAACGAACACACCCGATGAAGATGCATCAGCATGCTCTTTCTTCGTTCGGGTTGTGAGAGAATCCTGATATTCCCTTATTCCTTGCTCAGACTTATGACAATCGTAAGAAAAAGCGGAACCAACATTCCCCAGCTCAGTATAATAAGCGGGTTCGGTCAATACATCCATATTATTATCTTGATTAAGGTGTGTGATGGTCGCTATCTGGAGAGAGAGAAGGAAACGCTTTAGAGTGCGCTCATTACAAGATTAGATTGATTATTATCTTATATAATCAGGATGGCTCCCACTGTTTTTATCAAATCATCCTTCAAACCCTAAAAGGTAAGATTAGCCGGGATTAATTACACCCTACAAGTTCGCCAATCGATCAGCCAGGCAGGTATTGGTACTCTGAGGGAGTCTCCCCATGCTTTCGCATGAAACTAATTAAATAACCTCATTTCCGCAGGAGCATTGTTGGGTTATGCAAGTGCCCCGACCATCAAACCGTGGCCATTGCGGAACAAAAATTTTCAAAACCGACGCTAGAATAACCCGATAACCCGGATCGACCTATAAGCCCTAGATAACAAAACATATAAAGGAGTTAGAATGGTTATACCGAATGATCCATGTCCTTCGGTCTTGAACCATCTTCCTAAGCTCCTAGAGGCCTTCTTGATTAAGCTTGATCTCTGGTCTCTCTTCATCGAAGATGATCCACCCGAGAGTCTATGAATCAAGCTCCAACCTTATATTCGAGATAACTAGGGTACCTAGATCGCTACACTAGATACCGTAGAAGAAGTAGAGAGTGATGAAGGATTAATTTGTCTCAAGACATCCAAGGTTTCTCAACACATGAGAGGGTTTGGGTGGAGGTAGAAGAAGATGCCATGAGGATGAGAGGGAGGCAACTCAAGAAAGAAAATGGCTAAGTCTTTTTCTTTGTTGTGAGATTTCTTTTTGTGTTAATCCTTTTCAATAATTGATGCCATCCACATAAATATCCCATGGCTCCAAAATATCTTGAGTCAACCAAAAATATCTCAAGTCAACAAAATTTCACAACAAACAAAAACTTAATCATGCTTAGAAAAGTAACCATGGGTCACTAATAAGCCATGCCACCAAAAATGCAATAAATACCTCATCCTACACCTCAATAACCTCTTAATCCAAAAAGGTCTAAACCATAATGAGGCGTAATCTTCTAAAAGTAATATTATAAGAAATTACAAGAATACCCATCATCCGTATATACATACCCGCATCCGTATTCCGAAGAATACGAATACAAAGAGACGAAAATAATCGAACAATATAATACTAGGATCTGGCTTAAACCAAAGCCCACTAGTATTATCCGTCCGAATCATGATACGTGTACAAGTGCACGTATATGATCGAACCCTGCCGTAAAACCATACGGCCTCTACATCGTTTTGCCCGAAGCAGGAAAACCCTCTGTGTGGGACTCTAAAGACTCGTCAATACACTGGCAGTGGGTTTAACCACAAGCACGTCAGCGGCACTAGCTGTACGTAACGGCTACCCAGGTATTGAGCGAAGGGAGGCCGACGAGCAAACTCATCTTGAAACCCCTACTGAGCCTGACAGTGACAATATCCGTACAGTCCGGTCCGTTCGTCTATGAGTATCGCATATCGAGTCTAGGGGGTGGATAAAGTTAGACCCATAATAACGCGACATGTAGTGTCGGTATGAAACCTATCACCCACTGAGAAACTACTGATCCGAATCAGTAATTCTCGACTATCTTGGCCAAGGGTTTCTGGTGATGGCCACCCGTGCACAACGCGACATCAACCCCCAATACTGGGAGAGACGAATCCCCTGACGATCCGCTCACTGCCTCCATGTGGCTCGGGACTGTACCCAACTAAAACCTGTTTGCACGACTCCTTTGAGCCGTGGTAGGGTAGTAATCAAAGCACAGTGGGAACTCACACGAGACAAATGATGATCTCAGGTCGATAGACTAACCTGTACACATGTCACCTGGGAAATGCTATCTGACAATAGGTATAATACCAACTAGCATGTTCCCGGCGAGTCCGTCCGGTGTACTCATAACCCAATGAGCACCTGTATACATCTTAGGTGAACAAACTGACACCAATGGCTTGTGAGACCGGCCACCTCCCCTCGTTGGGGTATCGATCAGTATACACTAGTCTACTCTGGAGTATCGATGTCCAGTCTCGTAACTCCCACGACTACGGACATTTAAGGATGTGCTTATAGACCACCCAGCTCCCACTTATATGATCGCCATCATAATACTGATAGTCAAGCAAGAATCATATGGGCTCTATCAACATGTAATAGTGATCTATAATACCACCTAATGCTGTACATGATAATAAAGACAAACTAGATAGCATACTATCATCTCAAGTAAGACTGTTCTACTGGTATAGGTCCACCCTCAATCATCATAATCACTTGCCTGCGACTATGATAATTGCCTTCAGAGCACTATAGCCAACAGTTATATTTATACCGATGACTACGAAAGCTTATAGTATGATGTTATATAGATAATCCGTATTTTTTATTACTTAGTTAACACTAGCACTTCTATAGTTACAGTTTATAAAGTTATGTAAATTCACATCTATAACTAGAACTTATACGAACAATCTAGTTGATTAATCGAAGAGTATGAATTAATACAGTTTAATTTATAATGCTTAATAAATCGTGAAACACTATTGTAAATATGGTGAGATATATATTTTAACAAGTAATAATGGATACATCAATTTCGTTACATTCGGGATCACGGCTAGATAACTGTGACAACTATAATCCTGCTATTTATTATGAATTGTTTGTGCAAGTAAATACTTCACCTGTTTAGTATACAATACCTGACATAATTGCGACCTGCTACCTTTCCACTACTATTGCTATATTGCTTATACCCGTTACCTGTAATACTTACCGATGACAACAATCCTGACTTATTGTCCTGGTGGACGTGCCATGTTGTCTAGATAGACATAATCTGTACCTACATGTTCCTGTGTTGGCATTAGGTAGATATTATTTCATATCTGACTTGAAAAACGAAACCTGGGGAAATGGGGAAATCAAAAGTGTAATTGAAGTGTAACTTAGAAAGATATTACTTAATCCGTGGTTCCGGAGGGGGGGTGGTAATGGAATAGAATCATTGTTTGATTCATACAGCTTGATCCATGGTCCCGGGGGTAACGGGATATATATTTTTGAGTTACATGGAGGAGTACATTCATTGGTTTTAAACACCTGTAGGATAGTTAACCTAGAGACACAGACTTTAGGATACATGTAATATACCTATAGCCTGTTGTTTTAACACCTGTGATTGTTTGTTTACACTCATACATTATTTTACATGTGACATCTTATATAGCATACTGTTCTGTTTATTATTATTATGATATTTATGACGCACTGACGTATAGGTTTTACATGTCCTAGATACTTGATTTTAGCACATGAGAATCGTGAGTACTTTGACGGTATCGCCGATCAGTGAGGACCATCTCACTAATATATCTCTTATTGATGGTTATTTATTCTTTGGATCTTTATAGCTTCCGCTACTATTTCTTGTTGTCGTTTTTGGCTATTGGACATGTTTAGAGATAGATAGTTTTATTACTATTCTTGATTATTGATTAACAGCCATAATGTGACTATGGGAGGGTATTTCCTTACTATAGGTAACATGGTTGGCTTTGTCACGTTCCAGAATTTTCGTATTTTGGAAAGCGGGGCATGACAAGGTTTTGTTGGTATCAGAGCATAGGTTTTAGGTTAGCTAGGCTTGGTTCAATTTGTAGCTGGGTATGGTACCAAATACATTGTCCTTAAGACCCAGAATTTTAGAAACATTTCCTGCCATATTATTGTCTTGTCATTCAAATTCTTGAATCTTATTTTTCCGCTAAACTCTTTTATCTCGACGATATAGTAATGACATTGCATCTCAGCTTGGAATTCTCTTGATTCCTTATTGTTTCTCCTATCTTATTCTCTCAATTCTGATAGTAGAATTTGAGCGACTTGGATGGAGTTATACGGTTGTAACTATGTACCGCGGTATGGTTACAATGCGGTACTCTATTTAGGTAATCTGAAGTCCTATTTCGATTTATTTTCTTGACTTATGTTTGTTGTACTACTTTGTTTCTCTCGGTTTCATTGCTTATGAATTTATGCCTTATCACGAACTTGAATCCAACAACCGCTTTATATCTTTCCCTTTGTCCCGTAGTGACCAGTCCGTCTGTGTTTAGAAGAACAAGGAGAAACATAGGAGAGCATATGATGATTGCAGTAGTTCGAGATTAACCCCAGAGGGAGCTGCTACAGACCACTTCAAGGCTGATCAGATATAAGATGTTTGATTGAAGAAGTTCTGACAGACCCGCCTCGGTTTATCAGAGTAGCGCAGTGGAAGTGTGGTTGGATGATAATCGACAAGTCTTAGAACAGACTTGTAAATTCATAATGAAGGAAACTGTTTATATGTGTGCCGAAAGATGAGGTTCGTGAACAGGTTGCGGATGAAGCACTGATAGTTGTTCGGGAATTCATGGAGGTATTCAAGAAAATCTTGGGTGTATCGTCTAAACAAGATGTGGAGTTCGCGATTGATCTTATTCATGTAGCAACGTCAATTCAAAGGCTTTTATCCGATGCCACCAGTGGAACTAAAAGAAATAAAGAGACAAGTTTCTAAGTTATTACAAACGGGTTGGATTCGCAGCAGTGGTTCACCGTGGGGAGCTCCAGTTTTTTGGGTCAAGAAGAAAGATGGCACGCGGAGAATGTATATTGACTATCGAGAGTTAAATCGGATGACCATCAAGAATAAGTACCCAATTCCTCGCATTGGCGAATTATTCGATCAAACAGCGTGAGAGTGTTCTCGAAGTTGGATTCGCGATCAGGTTATCACTAAGTTCGGGTGAAAGCAGAAAACATTTGCAAGACGGCGTTCCGAACTCGATATAAGCATTACGAGTATCTAGTTATGCCATTTGGAGTTACCAACGCACCGAAGATATTTATAGACTTCATGAACCAGATCTTTTCACCATTTTTAGATCAGTTCGTGGTAGTATTCATTGATGATATTCTGGTCTATTCGAGGAGCAAAGGAGAGCATGAAGAATACTTAAGAATCACACTGCAGACATTGAGAAAAAAAAGCTATATGCTAAGATGAGCAAGTGCGAGTTTTGGCTCGATGAAGTGAAGTTCTTGGGTCATGTTATATCCGGAGATGGAATCACAGTTGACCTTGAAAAGATTGCAGCATGGAAAAGTTATAGCTTATGTGTCGAGGCAGTTGAAGACTCATGAGAAGAATTACCTAACTCACAACTTGGAATTAGCAGCGGTTATCTTTGCACTGAAGATTTGGAGACACTACTTATTGGGTGAAAAAATCGAAGTGTTTACTGATTACAAGAGTCTAAAGTATGTGTTCATACTGAAAGAGCTCAACATGAGCAGCATAGGTGGTTGGAGCTGATGACCGACTATGATCTTGATCTAGAGTACCATCCGGGGAAGTTAATGTAGTACTGGATGCTTTAAGTCGGTTTCCAGTAATACGGATGTTGACTTCACAGAAAGAGATTATAGCGGATTTTCAAAGATTCGAGTTGGATCTCGTACTACCAGATTCTTCGGGACAGTTGATGCAGTTATAAGTACAGTTATCATTGATTGATAGTATTAAGGCAGCGCAGTTGCACGATCCTAGATTGCAGATATTACGAGGACAAGTAGAGCCAAGACTTTGAACGGGTTTATTGATTCATGAAGATGGTTCTTTGAGGTATAGAATTCGTTTGTGTGTGCCTAAAGGAGAAGTTTGTGAAAAAGACAGAAAGGATGCTCATAGTTCCTCATATTCGGTACATCCAGGAGGCATGAAGATATATAGAGATTTACGACAACACTTTTGGTGGGAAGGTATGAAAAGAGAGATTGCTCGTTACGTGTCGAGGTGCTCGGTGTGTCAGCAAGTCAAGACTGAACATCAAACGATAGCTGGTTTGTTGCAACCACTTCCGATTCCTCAATAGAAGTGAGAACATATAACCATGGGTTTCATGACAGCATTACCATGGAGTCCAAAGGGCAATAACGCAGTATGGGTGATTGTCGATCGACTTACCAAGACATCTCATTTTATACCATTTCAAGTTGGTCAGTCGATGGAGGATTTAGCAGAAAGGTACATGCTGGAGATTGTGAGATTGCATGGAATACCAGTGAGTATTGTTTCTGATCGTGACACCCGGTTCCTATCTCATTTATGGAGGAGTCTACAACAAAATTTGGGAACTCTTTTGAAATTTAGTACGGCCTATTATCCTCAAATAGATGGACAGTCTGAGAGAACGATCCAGACTCTTGAAGATATGTTGAGAGCTTGCATGTTAGACTTCAATGGTTCATGAGAGGATCATTTAAATTTAGTGGAGTTGTTGTACAATAACAGTTTTCATGTGACCATACAGATGGCTCCATTCGAAGCATTGTATGGTCGTAAGTGTCGCTCGCCAGTATATTGGGATGATGTAGGAGAAATAAGACTGCTGGGACCGGAATTGATTGTGCAAACTATAGAGAAAGTTAACTTGATTCATGATCATATGAAGGCGTCACAAGATCGACAGAAAAGTTAGGCTGATACTAGAAGAAGACCTTTAGATTTTGCTGTTGGTGATCTTGTGTTCTTGAAAATATCACCGATTAGGGAAGTAATCCGGTTTGGTAGTCGAGACAAGCTTAATGCTCGATTCGTAAGGCTTTTCGACATCATTGAGCGTATTGGAGAAGTAGTTTATCGATTGGTTTTACCACCATCCTTGGCGGGTGTTCATGACGTGTTTCATATATCTCAACTTCGCAAGTATGTTCGAGATAAGACGTATGTCTTAGACCACTCGGAATTGACAGTGAGGGAGGATTTGACTTATGAAGAGCAACCGATGGTTATTATGGATCGACAAAAAAAGATTCTCAAGAATAGGGTGATCTCTTTAGTGCTTGTTTCGTGGGGAAATAGTTCACATGGAGAATCTACTTGGGAACGTAAAGACGAAATTCGACAAAAATTTCCACACCTTTTTTCCTTAGATCCGTATTTCCGTTGTTCTTGTCATTTTCCTGTTTCCATGAATTTCAAAGACGAATTTTTTTTGTAGTTGGGTATAATGTAACACACTAGTACGATCGTACGTTATTTAACTAAATTAATTAGTATTTTGAATATTGTTTTATTTATTATTTGGGTTGTGATTGGTTTGAATAGTATATGTGTTTATCGGACCCGACCCGCGTGCGTGAAACCTGTTATGGTGCTAGAGTATCTCTTATTAATATTTATCTGTAGAATAAATCTATATGAATCTTAATTAACAGATATATAATATTTAAATTATATATATATATATATATATATATATATATATATATTTCCTGGTAGCCATACGTTATGGATATTTACATACATTAATTTTCAACACGTCTTATTTTATTTGAACATCTCATTTTATTTTTATTGGCTATTATCTATTACACCTGAATCCTAACGTTCTAAGATATTGTGTGTGATGTTAGATTAGAATATATTATTTTAACTCTTAGATTTATGGTTTAAGGAGGTTACGTTGTGTAGATAACTTCCAATATATTTTCAGTGAGATTTAGTGGTAACGAAGTGTAACTTAAAAGGATATTACAACGGAACAGAATCATTCGTGATTCATACTACTTAATCTGTGGTTCCGGGGGTAACGGAACAGAATCATTCTTGATTCATACATCTTGATCCGCGGTCCCGAGAGGTAACGAGATATATATTTTTGAGTTATATGGAGGAGTACATTCATTGGTTTCAAATATCTGTAGGATAGTTAATCTAAAGACACAGATTTTTGGATACACATAACACACTTATAGCCTGCTGTTATAACACCTGTGATTGTTTGTTTACACTCATACGTTATTTTACATGTGACATCCTATATAGCATATTGTTCAGTTTATTATTATTATTATTATTATGATATTTATGACGCACTGATTGGTTTTAAATAATGTGTCTTTTATCATTTTAAATACCGCAATCAACACGGTGTCGCAATAGCTAGCCGCGGTGAGTACGGATTGTCTACAGGGAGACTGTAACCTTATTTTTAGTGTTTTAGATGAGTTGATTCAGAAAAGGTGGATTTATTTTCTTTTTATACTAAGCGTGAGATAACAACGAGAAAAAAAATCTTATTAGAGTTTTAGGATTGGATAGTTAATGGATGGTGATTATAACAATAAATCTTTTTTATCTTTTAATTATTTATTACTAAAGAAAAAGGAATGAATCTGGATTAGAGTATTTAGAGCGGTACTAGAGTTCCCCCTATTGACCCCTGTCCTTCTATTGATCCCTATTAAACTCAAGGCTCTAATAAAACAAGTATTAACTCACTCTCAAATCGGGATCGCAACTATCATGAATTGATAGTGCGCCTGTTCCCTTATAAAAAATGGGGAGAAAAGAAAGAAGAAAAGAATTCCCACAGTTTGATCTCACGTGTTAAACACGTGAGCGCTTATATGCAAAGCATATAAGCGCTGAAAATAAATAACTAAAGACCAAACATGCTTCATGTGTTAAACACGTGAGCGCTTATATGCAAAGCATATAAGCGCTGAAAATAAATAACCAAAGAGGCAAACTAGCTTTATGTGTTAAACACGTGAGCGTTCATATGCAAAGCATATGAGCGCTAAAAATAAGCGGGTTAAAACACACACACCGGGGTCACGTGTTAAACATGCGAGAACACCTTTCTGAAGCACTAGCTTCGGATAGAATTGAATTCTATATATAATTAAATTCTATTTTGGGAGAATATTTCTCCTGATCTTTCTAAAAGAGTCGTTGGATCAAAAATCCAATGGTGATTAAAAAATTATCAACTGATAGAATTAAATTCTATTAGAGGAAAATATCTCCTTGGTCTTTCTAAATGAGAAAGATATTCTCTGTTAAACAGAGAGCCGTTGGATCAAAAATCCAATGGTGATTAAAAATCACCGTTTAATAGAATTAAATTATATATATGGGATAATATTTCCATAATATTGTTAAAAACAAGAAATTATATTCTGTTAAACAGAAAATCACTGGATCAAAGATCCAACGGTGGATAAAATTCCCCGAATAATTTTTGAGACCAATTAAATCAATTGGTATCTCTCAATGAAAGATTTTCTCAAAACTGATCAACAGTTTACAATTCCTATATAAAGGACTTGAGACTTCAAGTCTAAAAAAAAGAAAGAGGAGGGACTCGATATAAAAAAGAGAAGAGACCCCCATAAGCTTCTGTAAAAAAATGTACAGAAAGTTCTCCACAAGCTTCCACAAAAACAACATAGAATTTAATTCTCAATAAAGAAGAAAGATCATTTTCCTCCTTAAAACCCTAGGTAAAAAAATGAAGAGATCAAAATATTTCCTTATCTACCTTATATGAATACAAAGGTTTAACCCTTCTCAGGAACTTAGTTTTTTTCTCTGGATCTGAAATCTATAAGATAAGTCTCTCACAAGTTGAGAATTTAATTCTCATCGGGAAGATCTTATTCTTGAGAATCGAAAATTCAGGGAAGAATAATGTCAAAAGAACATGGAAGAAAAGAACATGAAGAAAATGGAGTCTATAATATTCAAGGAACTTAGTTCCCTCACAAATCAAGAACTTGATTCTTAAAAAAGCTGATTCCAGATCCTCAAAATAGTGATCTTGGTGATCGTTAATGGTCAAAATACCATTAACAGAGCTTTAACCTCTCTGAAAATATCAATAGAGATTAAATATCTAAAAAGACAGCGTCTCACATGAAACACATGTAAGCGTCAAAACTCATCGCTTTACGTGAAACACACGTAAGCACCAAAACTCAGCGCCTCAAGTGAAACACATGTGAGCGCCCAAAGCTGAGCGTCTCACGTAAAACACACGTGAGCGCCAGAAAAGACTAGTGCTTAGCACTATTTCAGCGCCTCACGTGAAACACACATGAGCGCTATATATCTGAGTGCTTAGCATTGCTGGGTAGTATAAAAACCTAATCTTAGCCCCAAATTGTCTAAGCCTGTGAAGCTTGAGTTTCCTTTTTGCTTTTGATTCAACCGAGACCATATGTTCATGATTTCCAAACTGATTTTAGTCCCATATACGACTAGTGATCTCTCATCGATGATGTCCAAAATGATATTCATTTCATATCTTTTAAGTTAATCTTAGGCTTATATAAGACTAACGATTCTTAGATTTAACAGAATCTTTTCCCTCAAATACGGGATTTAGTTTAAGGGTACATCTTTCTACACCTCTGATATATATCGTTGTAATTCCTCAACGTCTTCAGAGAGGTGGTGGGTCCCAACAACTAACAACTCATCTTCATTCGTCCCAAACATGGGAATGATGGACCGAAATGTCCCTAAACTAGCACGTCGCCCCAAACATGGTGATGTTGGACCGCGGCGTCCTTAAACTAATATGTTTTTCCATGTGGACTGTTTCGTTACTGACTACCGTATACTATCCATGGGCTATCCATAAATGATCCAATGATCAGTTGAGACCATATGCTCATTTGTTCATAAGTCGATCTTGGTCTCAAATATGACTAACAATCCTTAGATCAAACCCATGTTCCCATGAATGGATGGACCTCACAAATGTGAGAAATGCGTCCTAAGTTCATTCCAGTTGGCAAACCAAGCTACCAACGCGGACCCTGTCAAGTAAATGCTTGACCCAAAATATCTATGTTGATCTTAGTCTCAAATAAGACCAACAACCCTTAGATAAAGCCCAAGTTTTATATGAACGGATGGACATCACAAATGTGAGAAATGCGTCCTAAATTCATTCCCGTTGGCAAACCAAGCTTCCAACGTGGACCCCGTCAAGCAAATGCTTGACCTAAATCATGAAAATATATATACCGATTTAGACTAATCCGTGCCCTACGGGCATGACAAGATTAGTCTCCGTATACAATCCACAGGCAACCAACATAAACAAAATATAACACGACAAGAAGTGAACTACTGGAGCGGGAGAAAGTTGTTATCGTAATGCGATAACGTAATTAACTGCAGGAGCTTGCGTCTGCAAGGAAGAGTGTCTCCATAATAAAAATCCCTCACAAATGAGGGGGAATCTGATAAAGTATGCTACATCGGTCGCATCTATCCAAATCTCTAATATACAGTGCCATAAATCAACTTGGTATCATTGGAGATGTGGATGGATATGTCCAAATAGCATCTGACCCTAAATTCAGGTTAGACGTATCAACATTTCAGTCCAGTCTTCGGCGGTGAACAACACCTTAATAGGGGGTTAGTACTTACTTGATTGGAGTTTATAATAATCAAAATATAAAAAGAATATGAGGGGATTACCATTCCTTATACTCCCCTGTCCTACAATCCTAATAAGCAAGAATTTACTCGCTCATTATTACAATAAGAGGATAAAAAACTTTGAAGAATGATCAATATATGCTAACTACTAAGGCCCTCACTATAGCGAGGGACAACCTTTGAGTATCATCACATACAAATAATTAAATTGGAAAGAAGGAGAAAAGAGTTTTATTTTAATCAAAAAACTAGCTACTAGATCCCTCACGATAGCGAGGAGATTCTTTGAGCATCGTGGTTTCAAAAAAATCGTTGAGAGAGAGATCGTAGAGAAAGAGAAAACATTTGAAATATCATTAACCTAATAATAACAGTAAAAAGAAAGATAAAAAAATTGCAAGTAAATAAAATGCATAAATTAAAAGGGACAAGAATTAAATAGAACCCAACCTTTTATTGATCAAACTCGAGCTTCATTACAATTTCTTAATGGCTAATGAAGAGAAGCTAAAAATAAAAAGAAAACCCCTAAAACATGAAACCCTAGATGCCTCTCTGTTGGGTGCTCTCGCTGCTATTTATAGAGGCCTTGAAATCTGAAACCCTAGCGTCGAAGTCGCTGTACATGAGAAGAAGAAATTGCCCTCAAAACCCTAACTTGTGCGGCGCTAAAGGGGCGACGGATCCGCGGTCTTTAGATGGGTTTGGCAGCGGTTCCGCGGTCTGGAGATGAGTTTAGGCTTCCAAACTTTTTGTGTTGCGTTTTCACTATTATAGATGGTCTCTGAGCATATAATATCTCATTTTTGCTGACACTGAAATTTGCAAGGCTGACTAAGTTGACTTTGACTTTAACTGGATTGGTCCGGTTTTACCTCTAAAGTCCGTCACTCGCTCCAAACCTGTTTCCTGCACTTATGTAGCAAACTCGGATTAAAATCATCAATTTTATAGGCAATATTATAAAGAATGGAAGGTATTAAAATGCAATTTTATGATGTCAACACGCACTGACGTCTGGGTTTTACATGGCCCGGATACTTGATATTAGCACATGAGAATCGTGAGTATTTCGACAGGATCGCCGATCAGTGAGGACCATCTCACTGATATAGCTCTTATTGATGGCTAGTTATTCCTTGGATTTTTGTTGCTTCTGCTACTATTTCTTGTTATCGTTTGTGGCTATTGGACATGTTTAGAGATAGATAATTATATTATTGTTCTTGATTACTGATTGACAATCGTAATGGGAGGGTATTTCCTTACCATGGGTAGTGTAGATGGCTTTGTTACGTTCCCAAATTTTCGTATTTTAGGAAGCGGGGCGTGACAAGTATCGAGACTGGGTATCGATATTCCAGAGTAGACTAGTGTATATGTTTCTAGACCCCGACGAGAAGCGGTGGCAGGTCTCAAAACCATTGGTGTGATACACCTAAAATTGTATACAGGTGCTCACTGGTGGTGAGTATACTGAACGGACTCGCCGAGAACTTCTAGATGGTACTATACCTATCATCAGATAGAAGTTCTCAGTTGATATGAGTACAAGTAGTCTGTTGACATGAGATCGTCATTTGTCTTGTGTGAGTTCCCACTGTACATAGATTACTACCCTACCACGGCTCTACTGAGTCATGCAAACAGGTTTTAGTTAGGTACAGTCCCGAGCTACATCGAGGCAGTGAGCGTTCGTCGGGGATTCATCTATCCTGGTATAAGGAGTCGATGTCACGCTGTGTTCAATTAGCCATCACCATAAGTGCCTGATCAGGGTGGATGAGATTTACTGATTGGAGATTATTAGTTTCTCAGTTGGTAATGGGCTTGACACCGACACGACTTATCAGGCTATTAGGGGTCTGACGTTATCCATCCCCTAGACCCGGTATACGATACTCTTAGACGAAGAGACCGGACTGTACGGAGATTGCCACCTATAGGCTCAGTAGGGGTACGGACGAGTTTGCTTGTCGACCTTCCTTTCGTTCAATACCTGGGTATCCGTTACGTACAGCTAGTGCCGTTGACGTGCTTGTGGTTAAACTCACTGCCAGCGTATTGTCAGATCTTTAGAGTCATATACAGAGAGTTTCCCGGTTCAGGTGAAACGATATAGTGTGTGTGTATTTTGATATGCACTCAGGTTCGGTTAAATACGTGTATTTACTGAATGTATTTTAATCGGACGTTTTGATAATACTAGTAGATTTGAAAGATAGGCGGATTATTGTAAGCTGGTATTATATTTCTCATTATCTCTCTTTTGGGTATTCGTATTTTTATACGAATACAGGTATTTATATTTTGATATGAATACGGTATTTATACGAATACGAGTATTTGTATAAATATGGGTATTTGTATCTTAATACGAATACGGGTATTTTTATCTCGATACGAATACAGTAATATGTATTTTGATACATATTAGGGTGTATGTATATATGTATGTGTGTGTGTATTTATACACATACTTTTCTTATGAGTTTGGAAGCTTTGTGATGTGTGTGGAAGCATGAGTCATGAGATGAGTCATGAGGTGACTCATGCTTTTGATTCACCACATCACAAAGAGATAAGAGAAAGAGAGAGAGGATCTTAGTAAGGGATTAATTCTATAGCCTTTACCCTCTTCTTTCTTCTCTTCTTCTCTCATGTTAGCTTCCAAATGAATTAGAGAAAAACCAAGAGAGAAACCATGAGATTGTTCTTCACTACATCCCTTATCATCACATCTTAGCAAGTTGTGATCATGAGTTGATTCACTTGTGATTTTGGTGTGAATCTAAAGCTTTTTTCGAACTCTCTCGGGTGGATCATTGATTGGTTGTGAAAAAGTGTTTATAGAATAACCGCAATTAATAACGGTGTCGCGTGTAGCTAGACCGAGATGAGTACGGGTCATCCTCAGGGAAACGTTGAATCTTTTAATCTTACTTTAGACGTGTTGATTAGGAAAGGAGGAAGAATAAAGAATGGTGAAGAATGGTTGTAGGTTCTAGATCTACGTCAAACACGAATGCAGGATATAGATCTAGATTAACTACGGATGTAGGTTTTATATTAGAAGGGGGCTTGTAGGGTTCGTTAAGATTTAGTAGTCATGGATGATTAATTAAAGATTACTCTTTTTATCCTTTAATAGATTTAAAACTAGATCGACAGTGATGCATGTAGATTAGGGTTTCTAGAGGGAAAAGGGTTCCCACTCTTAACCCCTACCTTGACATGGATCTCCGTTCATGTCTAGCCTTTACCAAAACAATCATTAATCTAATCTCTAATCGCGGTCGTGGCTCCCAATGAATTGGTAGCGCGCCCGATTAGGATGTTAATGATTCTTTTTGTAAAGTTTATAAACTTTATAGGACGTAAAAGAGTTTAAGGATCTTCATCATCCATTAATCTACCCTAATCCTACGAATCCTAACAAGTGGAGAATTACTCGCGCATGTTGGGAAAAGAAAAGATAGAAATCATGAAGAAAATAAAATGCAATAGAATAAAAATACCTTTATTAATCAACAAGATCAAGTACATTTTGTTCCTTTAGAAAATGATTACAAAACCCTAGTTTGCTTCTCGATCTCTTCTTAAGGAGGTAGATGAACTGTCGATGATCAACCAGGATTCTTGAGCCGTCGTGGACTTCGTGATCGCGTTGGTTTGATAATTTTTCCAAGAGGCTCTCGGTCCTTATTTATAGCCACAGAGCCAGAACCCTAATTTCCTAATATGGTAACTAGTTGTTAGGATCCCAACCTAAAAATCCCAAGCCCTGGATCTTCAGACATGCGGCAGAACCGCGGCCATTTGGTGGGTTTGGCCACAGATCCGCGGTGGGTTAGGGGGTTCGTTGCTTCAAAAATCTTGTGGCCTCTTCTGGTGACACATGTAGACTATTTTGACTTCTGGAATCTGAAAATCTTCTCTAAGTCTCTTCCAGAATTGTTTTCTTCAATTTACTTTAAGATTTCGGCAGATTTGATCTTGATAACTCGGATTTCCTTGATTCCAGTCCTGATATAATTTCTGCATAATTATCTCAATAAATAATGTTAGTAGAATTTGTTTTTATTAAGATATTATCTTAACTATTTGACATGATATTATAGTTTTAAGAGAATTGGTCAAAGATATTTAATAAGGTAAGCATATTTAAATGGACCAAATATTACATAAATATTATATGCTTACATTTTCCTTCCTAATGTTAATTATAATATATAAACACATGAAAATAGTATTTTTACGGATAAACCCTCATATGTGTCATATTTATAATAAACACCTTTTATTATATAAAAATAGTAAGGAAAATGTCATATCAAATGCGCAATATTTTCAACTGAACAAATACCCCCAAACTTAACTTTGATCATCCTGAACAAACTAATTATTCAAGAGAAAAGAAAAAGAAAAGACCTAAGTAGCACACTTTCGTAGGCAACACGATTGCACTGAGCACGTGCAACAAGCCGTTAAACCTCTAGGTGTCCCTAGTAGGAGGAGTGTTGTCTCCTAAGGGTTTTCAGCGGATTACACCCACAAAATCCTATAATAAAAGAAAGATAGTGAAAGTTACATACAAAGATAAGAATTATGAAAGAAAGAACTTGAAAATAAGAGTTTTCAACTACACCAGTTTTTTAGTTGCTATGAGCCATATCTTAATGATCATAAAAAAATGTTAGAAATCACATCATCTCTCAATAAAATATAGCCTTTAGTCTTCCTCCCTGCCTTTCTTCCAAATATCGATCATATACCCCTACGTGTGTGTAAAAGACATCCATACACTTAGAGAATTCAATTCAAGCTATCATACTCTTGTCTATCTTCCAAAGTACTTTTTAGTTGGTGAATTTTTTTTATGAAATTGCTCACACATCATTCATGCGACCGTTAATACTTCTTGAGGTACTAACCGACCGATTACAAAATGTGCTCGCGCATTTAGACGTAATTCCTCATTTCGCAACACCCAAGGCTTAGCAGTGGCTCCCAAACCAGTTAGTCTAAGGCACTAGGTGATAAAGCACTCTCGCTATATTTTTTTAATGCTGCCTTGGTAATTACAAAACCAGTGTTCATTTTTTTCTTCACCATTTATACTCTTCTTTTTTTACTAAGGTTTTTAGACAAGAGCATTTCAAGGTATCCTCTACTATCCCAAGTTTCAAGATGTGTGTAAGTGCGTATAGTAGGGTATCAACATTCAGATGTTTGGCCTAAAAAATAGGGACTATTTTTCAGACTTATTTTTATCCTCAGATTAGTAATTTCCTTTATCTTGCAAACCCTTGGGACAACGGCTCATAACTACTTATTACTTGTTTCATTTAACAAGATATCTAACTTTCTTGTTTTTCTTAAACTCTTCCTATCTTTCAAATGTAATTTTTCACTTTCTACTCTTTTATTATAAAAATATTTTTTTTAATGCCCAGTGCCAAAGATAATTCAGTGAATACAAACCTTCCCCCCAAACCTGTTTTCAGCAGTGTCCTCACTGATGTTGTCCTTTGAGAGCATAGACCTGTAGACTTGGGGAGAGACAATAATAGGGGTAAAATAATAATTAAATGAAGACTACCCCCAAACTTGTTCTTTGGTACGCACAGATATTCAGTTAAGTCCTTTTTTCACTCACCTCCATTCTTAAGATGATACAATGTTACCGAAACATAGAAGTGAGGCAGAGGAATTTAGTTATGATAAATTGGCTCCTATAAAAACAGGAGCTCCTCCGCTGGGTCAGCAGAAAAATACAGTTTCAATCTATGCCCATTTACTTTAAAAATCGAACCGTTTTTAATATTTTCAACTTCTACTGCCCCGTGCAGGTGTACATACCGTACCACAAAAGGTCATTTCCAATGAGATTTAAGCTTACCCGAATGAAGATGGAGACGAGAATCTTAAAGAAGGACTTGTTGTTCCGGTGTGAAAGTTTTTCTAAAAAGGTTTTTATCGTGGAACACTTTAGTCCGGTTCTTTAATCTCACCGCATTATCGTAAGCTTCATCGCGAAATTAGGTTAGCTCTGTAGGGTTCCTAGGCACACTATAGAGGTCTCACAAGGCATCAACCATGCCAATTTCAAAAATAATGGGTGCCGAGAAACCCTAATACGGATCGTTGACTAGAAGTTTAGGCGAAATATGAATCTAGTTAACAACTTAACTAAAGATAAGAAGCTACAACCTCTGTAGATCCGGATATCCACTTCCTTGGCTCCACGTAGGCGTCCTCTCGCTGTCCATCTTGAATCCCGGACTCATGCGTCGGCTTGATCGGAGAAATGGGCGGACTAGGTCGTCGGCTTCGTGCCGAAGATGATCTACGTCGAGGCATCACAAGTTCAAGCTCCGACTTCACAAAGTTGTGAAACTTGTGAAGAAAACACCCAAAACAACTTGGCAAGAGGTAGAGGGTGAAGAAATAGGAGGTGGGTTCACTTTAGAATTGGATTTCTCACTTTAGATCTCAAGTTGCCATTGATGGCATCAAGCTTTCTATCTTGAAGAAGAAGGTCAAGAAGAAGAAAGAATATGATAAGTATTGTAAAAAGAATAATAAAAATGAATACTTATCATCTTCTAACCTTGGTTAAGTGTAGAGAATAGACCATGGTCAAGTGAGAATGGTTAGGGTTAAGGATGATGACAAAATGGTCACTTTAGTCAAAGCTTCATGAAGCTTCATGAAAGAAACCATTTTGTTATCTTTTATTTATTTATCAAAAAAGAATAGATAAATAAATAAGTAAATAAATCAAAACCCTAATTATTATCATAACCATGGTTTAAGTCTTAACACAAAACCAATTTACATGCATCATCAAACATGACACATTGTAGTGCACAAAAGTATATCACATATACAACTTGTGAACTACAAGTGAGAAAATCCTATTAAAGTGAACCAATACTAGTTAATGCAAAGTAATATATCAAATATATAATTATACATTAAATCATTAAATCAACACTTGATTCAATGATCCGGTCATGTCGCACATAACCGACTAGTATCCAATGTATCGACTTATCGAATCAATCTACGATTCGATAACTAGGTTATATCACATATAACCAATCGAAACATTCATCGCGAGAATGAAATACGGTATCACATACACGCATCATTCTCGGTCCTGCACATATCTCATATGCACTCCTATTTCGTTTCGCTTGAGCCAGGAAACCTCTGTGTAGGACTCTAAAGACTCGTCAATACGCCGGTAGCAGATGATGATCATATCAAGCACCCACAAGCCGCAAGCGGTCTGCTAAACGTAACGGCCATCCGGGTATTGAGCGATCAGAAGATCGACGAGCTAGCCCACTCACACTCCTGTGAATCCAACCAGTAACAATTACCGTACAGTCCGGTCTGATCGTCTGATATGTCGCATATCAAGTCTAGGGGTGGTATACGTCAGACCCCAATAACCGATAAGTCATGCCGATGTGAGGCTCATAACGGGTCGAGAAACTACTGGTAACACTTACCAGCAAATCTCTGATCAGCCCTGGCCAGGGACTTCCCTGTTACGGCCAATCGAGCACAGCGCAACATCAACCCCCAATACCGGGAGAGACGAAACCCCTCCTATCGCTCATTGCCTCCATGTGACTCGGTACTGTACCCAAAGACCACCGTTTTGCACGCCCTCATGGACGTGGTAAGGTGGAGATCAAAGCACAGTGGGAATCACACAAGACTCTATGACGATCTCGGGTCTACAGACTAACCTGTACAAGTGTCACCTGAGAACTGCCATCTGACGTGAGGTATAATACCATCTGGGAGTTCTCGGCGAGTCCGTCCAGTGTACCCAGTCTCCACTGAGCACCCGTATACCATCTCTGATGTCAAACACCAATGGATATGGGATCATCCATCGCCCATCTCATGGGTCGAGAAGCGTATACGCTAGTCTACACTGGTATATCGATGCCCTGTCTCGATACACCCACGACTAGGGACCTTGAAGAATGTACTTATAGACTACCATGTCCCCACTAGTATGATCTGCATCATAGTCCAGGTGGTCAAGTACACATCCTAAGGGTTTTATCAACATGTAACTATAAGACAGTTTAAAGAGACAAGTGTACATGTTAAGATAAAGAGCAACCAGATAGCATACTATCATATCGAGCAAGAAAGTCATCTCTATATATGTCCAAGCATCCAATATAATATACATCATCTGTACAATACTGGCCTCTAGGGCATACATACAACTAACAAGCTCATTCAATTGCAGCTTTCGATAGCTGCTAGCTTGATCAAAATCGAAGTTTAGCTCTTTAATAACCCACATTGCTTTAAGTTCGATCTCGACAAGAAGGTGGCATTCTTTCCCAAACACAAGGCGGTATGGAGACATACCAAGATCGGTCTTATAAGCGGTGCGAAATGCCCAAAGAGCATCCGTCAATTTGGTTGACCAATCTTTACGGTTTTTAGAAACCGTCTTCTCCAAAATTTGTTTGATTTACCTATTCGAGAGCTCAGCTTGCCCGCTTGTTTGGGGATGATAGGGCGTAGAAAGTTTGTGGTTGATTGCATATTTCTGCATCAAAACCTCAAAAGACCGATTACAGAAATGTGTCCCGTTGTCTCTAATTATAGCACGAGGGTGTCCGAATCGCGAAAAGATATTTTCTTTAAGGAACTTAATGACAACTTTGTTGTCATTAGTGCGACACGGTATTGCTTCCACCTATTTTGAGATATAATCAACCGCTAACAAGATATCTACATTCCCAAAAGAGTTGGGAAAAGGGCCCATAAAATCAATACCCCAAACATCGAATATTTCCACAACCAAGATAGGTTGGAGCAGTACCTCATTCCTTCGTGAAATCCGACCCAAGTGTTGACATCGCGGACAAGTTTTGCAATGATCAAATACATCTTTAAATAGTGTTGGCCAATAAAAGCCATATTGCAAAATTTTCTCCGCCGGTTTTCGAGGACCAAAGTGACCGCCGCATGTCTGATCATGACAAAATGACAACACACTTTTGAATTCATCGTTAGGGACACACCTGCGAATGATTTGATCGGAACAATACTTAAACAAATAAAGTTCATCCCAGTAAAAGTGTTTTACTTGGGAAAGAAATCGAAGTTTGTCTTGTTTCGACCAATAGCTAGGAATAAGTACCATTGCTAGATAATTCACAATATCCACGAACCAAGGTTCGCAGGATACATTCAAGAGTTGTTCGTCAGGAAAGGAGTCATTTATCGGCATGGTCAACGTTGGTGAAGAAGAGATGCGTGAAAGATGGTCGGCGACTACGTTTTCACATCCACTCTTATCTCGGATGATAAGATCAAATTCTTGTAACAACAGGATCCAACGTATTAGCCTGGCCTTAGCATCCTTCTTTGATAAAAGGTATCGTAGGACGGAGTGATCTGTGTAAACCACTATTGGCGAGCCAATCAAGTAGGGCCTGAATTTTTCTAATGCAAATACAACAGCCAAGAGTTCTTTCTCGGTAGTTGTGTAGTTAATTTGTGCATCGTTCAAGGTCCTACTTGCATAGTAAATTACATGTGCCATCTTATCAATGTGTTGTCCTAAGACTGCACCAATAGCAAAATCTGATGCATCACACATAAGCTCGAACGGGTGGTTCCAATCCGGAGATGATAGAACGGGGGCTGTAGTGAGAGATCTTTTAAGTGATTCAAAAGCAGCCTCACAATCCGAATCGAAGTGAAATGTAGTATCCTTGGCCAAAAGAAGAGTTAAGGGTCTAGCAATTTTGCTAAAGTCCTTAATGAATCTCCTATAAAAATCCTGCATGACCAAGAAAAGATCGTATATTTTTGACGCGTTTGGGACGAGGGAGGTTATGGATGACATCTATTTTAGCTCTGTCTATCTTAATGTCTTTTCGTGAAATTATATGTCCAAGGACAATACCTTCTTGGACCATAAAATGGCATTTTTCCTAATTCAAAGTTAAGTTCTTATCCTTACAGCGGGTAAGAACCGCATCAAGATGATGAAGACAGTCCTCAAAGGAGTCCCCAAATATGGAGAAATCGTCCATAAATATCTCCAAAAAATTCTCAACCATGTTTCCTGATTTAAAATCAGGAAAGCTTCTGGGAAAAGCTTCAAAAGAGGCCACGTGCTTACACGTGACAGCAGTCACGTGTTGACACGTGACCTATAAAATACAGAAAAAGAAGCATTTTGATTCGCTGATCAAGTCAAGGAAAAAAGCTTCAGAAGAGGTCACGTGTTCCCACGTGACCAGGGTCACGTGTCGACACGTGACGTTCAAAGCAGCAAACTCGCTCTCCAATTGAACCAAAGAAAGGAGCGCCAGACAGGGGTCACGTGCTCACACGTGACCAGGCGTCACGTGGTAGCACGTGATGGCTACAACAGCAACCGGAAGATAGCGCAGAAAGGAAGAGGATTCTTCATTCCAAAGGGGGTCACGTGTCTACACGTGACCATGGGTCACGTGGTCACACGTGACCGGCTTTCAAAGCCCATTTTTGACGACAGAATTAAATTCTGAAGGAAATTCGAATCTTTCCAAAGGAAAGTAATTATTTGGGACCAATCAAATTAAAGATTCAGAGATGATTAAATATCATCTATCTATGGAAAATCTCGGGTTTGGAAAGATTTCCCCTTTAAATCTAACCAAAATAACAAGGGAGAATCTCTGGATTTAAAATCCAATGGTGAATAAAATTCACCTAATCATCCAACGGCCCAAAATGAATGATGAATGCAAATCAAATCTCAATGAAGATTCGTCAAAAACTGATTGATTCGGCTGCTTCTCCTATAAATAGGAGCCAAAAGACACAGAGGATAGATACATGCGCAGAGAAGAAAAAAAAAGAAAAAGGAGAAGAGCTTTGATACTTTGAAAAGACTCGGATCTTCTGCAAAAAAACCCTAGGTAAGAAAGGGAAGGCCTTTTGAAAGAAAGAGAATTTAATTCTCAACAGAGTTTAACTCTGATAATGTGAAAACAGAAGAATATATTTCCTCTCTCTTTGATAGAGGATCTGCAAAGTGCACATCTCCCCTTAAGGTTGAGAATTTAATTCTCAATGGGTTGAGATCCTGCCATGCAGATCCAAAACATAGAGAAGGAATGCAAGCACGAGAATTTAATTCTCACAGAACTATAGGAATTTAATTCCTTTAAAATAAAAGTAGGGCTTGACCCTATATCATGGGAATTTAATTCCTTCAGAACAAAAAAGAAACATGGTTTAACCCTAATTAAGAACCTAGTTCTGTTGAAACAGCAGGAATTTAATTCCCTTAATCATAATTTAACAGAGGATGGAAGTTTAAACTCCTTAAAAACTTTTATTAGGGTTTAACCCTATTCAGCCCTTCACGTATATGAGGAATTTAATTCCCACAGAAAATTCGGAGTTAAACTCTATTCCAGAAAACAAAGTCTTCGAAAGGAAGTAGGAATTTAATTCCTCTGAAATTTACAGTTCGAGGAATTTAATTCCTGAAAAAAAGATTAACAAAGCCTCTAAACAAAATACTTTGAGGCAACATCCCACGTGACCCACGTGACCCTCGGCAGAAGCTCCAATACATAGGCATTTGAATGCCCATCACGTGACGGCACGTGATGCTCTGAAAGACGCGATAATCTCAGCAGAAATAAATGAAGGGAGGGCGCTCTCACGCGCTGCCACGTGACCCCTCTTGCTTTAAAACTCTCGAACCCAGTGTTAAAACACTGTTGGGCCTTAGTGTTCAACACTAAATAAAAAGCTTTGTCTGCAGTGTTCAACACTGATTACCTTAGTGTTTAAACACTAATCTGAGATCTTCATTTGCAATGTTCAACACTGATTACCTTAGTGTTTAACACTAATCCAAAAAAGCATTGTTGCTGGTGTTTAACACCAAATATCCTCTTAGTGTTAAACATTAACTTGTCAACCCCATTCCCAGTGTTCAACACTGACTGCTCTGTAATGTTTCACATTATGCTTTGGCCCAATTGGCCTAAATGGATAGAGGCAAAGCCTCTCCTGATTGGACTTAGCCCAAGATGGCCATAAGTCCTCAATTGGTGATTAACTGGTCCAATGGACTCATAACCTAATTAATTCGTCTTGACCCCAAATTGGGCCAAGGACTATTTAATCCACTCCGGTTCTAGGGTACATCTCGTCACTCCTTTGATACTTGGCATTGTAATCCCTCAATGTCTTCAAAGAGGTAACGGGTCCCGACGACCACACATTGATATGGACTGTGGGGTCCTTAAACTCACGTCTAATGCAAATTCCTGGTTACGTGGAACGCGGATAATGTCACTCTTTGACCCTGTGGAAAACGTCCAGAGCGGAGCCTGGTCCTCGCCAAGCACGGCAGTGAACCCGTGTGAAGCATCCAGAGCACAGCGGACTGTGGAGTCCTTAAACCCATGGACTACGACGTCCTTAACCTTGACCGAGATGTCTTAAAACTAACGACGGACCGCAATGTCCTTAAACTACCCACGGACCGCAATGTCCTTAAACTACCCATGGACCGCAACGTCCCTAAACTAGAACAATAGAGCCCTTTCCTACGCTCTTTTGTTGGACCTAAACGGTCCCGTTTAAGTCGATCTTAGCCTCGAAGATGGCTAACGCGTCCTTAAATCCTCAAACATACTGGACTACGAATCCCCCAAATTAACTCTGGCTCAAGGGTACATCTCTGAACTCCTCTGACATCTGTCGTTGTAATCCTTCAACGTCGTCAGAGAGGTGATGGGTCCCGACAGCCATACGGACGATGGACCACTATGTCCCTAAACTGGAACATTAGAGTTCAAACACTCTTTTGTCGGATCTAAACGATCCCGTTAAGTTGATCTTAGTCACAGAGTCAGACTAACGTATCCTTGACAAACGTTTGAGTTGATCTCAGCCTCGAGTAGGGCTGACGTATCCTCAAACCAAAACCCCCCCCAAACCCAAATTTAAGATAATGCGGATTTGGACTAGTCCACGCCCTACGGGCGACGACATAACTCAGTCTCCGTAAACAATCCACGGGCAATAAAACAAACACCCACGACACGAAGTGACCATCTGGAGAAGGAGAAAGTTGTTACCGCAATGCGGTAGCGTAATTAACTGCAGGGGCTTGCGCCTGCAGGGAAGAGCGTCCCCACAATCAAAAACCCCTCAAACGAGGGGGAATCTGATGAAGTCTGCTACATCGGTCGCATCAGTTTAAACCTTCGATATATGGTGCCATAAATCAGCTTGGCATCCTCGGAGAGGTGGACGGATAGCACCAATTAGCATCTGCCCCGAACCTAACGCCTCAGACGTCCCAACGTCCCGGCCGCTGTTCGGAGGGGAACAGATTCTGGCACGCCCGGTGGGACCTTTTCCTCTTTCCACTCCACACTTCGTGTGTCGTGATTCGCGAACCAATCGCGGTTCGCTAACAGTTGCCCTCGGGTTTCAAGGTACTGAGAATTGGCATCTCGCTTATTGCAGAAAGCAAAGGATCGATGGCTTCCACCCCTGCGAAATCCTTTAACTGCTCAGATGGCAATTTCAACCGACGCTCTGCCTCGCCAGGAGGTATAGCCTATGGACCCCAAGCTGCTTCGCTATTCACAATGCCAGTGGAACAGGTCACTCGCGCCACCACAGGATTGTTCTTTGGGACTATGATCCCGCCGACAAACTTTACCGCTCCAGTGCTGACGAAGAAAACTCTCGGGAAGTCGGTCTTTGATCGCCTTACCCCTGCCGCGGCTCCTCTCAACGAGTCGCCCAACGTCGATGCCTCGGTCTTCTCTAGACTGGGCCAGGAATCCTGCGAGCTCATCACGGGGCCTACAATCTCAGAGAAGGCTGCTTTTAAGAAAATGGCCGTTCCCGTTCCCGAAATCGCCAAGGCAACCTCTCCAGCCAAAAAGTCAGTCTTTACAAGATTGACGGCTCCGGCCTTTGCTCCCGCTTCCCAGAGGACATCGGTCTTCGATAGGCTAACGCCAACAACAACCCCCCATCCACACAGGGGGCAAGAAGGAACCATTCTTACTGCTGACCCAACGCCGCCCGCTCGACGCGCTCGACGTCGCCATTGGCGCCGAGTAAGGAAGGCTGGGGGCAACTCTCCCTCCGGGCTGACTCCAGCGGCCCCGGTGGCAGAGGTCAATGCTGCTGTTTCAACTGGGAACAGCTTTGAAATGCTAAATAAGGTGCGAAGGAATTCCCCCACGGCAGTACTGAAGAGGTCTCCTCCCTCATTGAAAAAGGTTGAGGAAACAAAACCCGAACAGCCCCGATCTCCCCAACGGATGTCTTCCAAAATCTATAAGGCTTGGCGGCAGGCCCGAGACTCGATCATCGATCCAAACTTCTCCCGCCAGCACAAGAAGCTGAAAATCCAACCTGAAGCCAGTCACCAAGCTAAGCCCCAAAAAGCCGGTGATCAACTGACTCACAAAAGGAGGAGGCCAAAGAGGACCTCACAGCAAGTAGCGACGACTGAAAGCACTGAACCCAAACGCCCTGAGTCTGGGGGCATGGTGGTGCACACTGTCTACATGGCCTTTGGGAAAGAGGAAAGCCGCACTTCCACGGGCCACCGACCCCTAACCCGATCCGTGACGAAAGCCCAGGAGCAGCAACAAAAGCTTCAAGAAATGATGAATGCTATGGCCGCGCTCACCGGACCAAAAGAAAACCCAGAAACGTCCTCAGACGCACGCCGGGAGGAAGAAACAGACGCTGAATTCCTTCGCCGGACACTGGAGAGAAGGGACAAAGAGGCTGCTGAACAAGCATCCAACATACAACGGATGGGCCTTCTCTTTCAAGACGTGATAGGAATGATGATCCAGCAGGACTCACCCGCCGAGGATCCCCCGATCGTTCTTGAAGACGACCGAGGAGAAACGTCAAATCCACCACCAGCCCTCTCAATGGCCAAGGAGGACGCAATCTCTAAGGCTGACTTGGCTGACTACATAGCCCAGCAAATCCGGGTTCACCATGCGACTGAGGCAGCTGGTCAAGTCGTGAAAACGGGGCGGCCGTATCCGAGCTGGTACGATCAAATCAAATACCCGCAGGACTATACGATACCGAAATTCCATGTGTATAAGGGGACCGGCAATCCCCATCAACATGTTGCCCAGTTCCGGGCCCTCTGCGGTAACACCGGCGGTGACGATAAATTGTTGCTTCGCCAGTTCATGGGCAGCTTATCAGAAACAGCGTTCGAATGGTATTCAGAACTCCCGAACGATTCCATTAAAACGTTCGCTGAAATGGAGTTGTTGTTCACTCAGCGATTTGCAAGTGCCAGCGAACGCACTCCAATAACCGCACTTATTAACGCCAGGGTAAAACCGGGCGAAACCTGGGTCCAGTACGCTATACGCTGGCGGAACTTGTGGTCGAGATGTGAGCAACGCATCGAGGAAGCACCTGCGGTGGGCATGTTCGTGGGAACCCTAGACCCCCACGCAACTATCTCCCAGTTTATGATGTTCTTTAAGCCAACCACATTCCAGGCTTTAATCGACAAGTTGGCTCAGATGGACCAGATGGGTCATAGACCATCTCCCCCGAAGTCGGAACCGCGGAATGACAAGGGTAAAGGAAGGGCAACCTTCGTCGCGAACGCCCAACAGCAACCTAACGCCCCGAAATCGGCGGATCAACTGGAGGAAAGACGCCGGTACTATAATGAGAAAATGAAGCGTCCCTACTCGTTCCCGCGAGACAAGACGAAGCGGTTATTCGAGCTGGCGATACGCAACAGGCTTATAAACATACCAAATCCAAGGCGACCGCCACAACCCACCGAGGTGAATGACTCCAACTACTGCCCTTACCATCAAACGGTAGGCCATCCGATCGAAGATTGCTTCGTCTTCAAAGGATGGATTGAAGATCAATACCTCCAGGGGAAGTTTGTACTGTCCGAAAAGTGGAAGGTGAACCCACCACAGCCGCATGCTCCAAGGAAAACGGATACACCGGGGGCAACATGTTCTTTTATTGAAGAAGCTCCATGGGAGGTCGTGCTATCAACTAAAACCAAAAGAATGCTGAGAGACCTTCATGCGTGCCCTGCGGTCGAATGGAAGGACCCTCTTGAACCTCAAATTATCGAAGGGATGCTAAGGCGCCGCCCGACTACAAAGGCTCACGGTAAGAGCCCAGATACTCACGCCCAATCGTCAAAATCTTCGAAGAAAAAGAAGAAGAAATCCAAGAAGTCCGGAAAAGAACACACGAACTTACAAAAGCAAATCGACGCGTTGGAAGAGTACAATCAGAAGGCGCGGACTCCTGTCACACTGCAAGAGTTCCTCAACCACATCTTTCAAGAGGAAGATGATGGAGAAAGCTCGTCGGATGAATCCGAAGGATATGTGGCGAGTTGTAATGTAATCTCCCACTCGTTCGCCGATGATGGGAAAACTCCTGGCATTAGGAAACTGGAGGCAGAGCCTGTACCAGAACGCGCATGGCCAACAGATGAAATGATCGACGCTTTTCTAGACGAGATTCGTCTAAAATGTAAAGCGGACCAGGAGCGTGAGATGACCACGTCGGAAGGAGCCAAATGCGGGCAACTGAACGAAAGAGTTGAACTACCCCTGACAGAGCATAAGGCATCCGAAGCAGACAAGAAGATATTCAAGACGAGAAAAAGGTTCGCCAAAGCCATGTCAATGGGGATGAAGCTACCACCCTTGAAAGGAAACACACACGATGGGGTAGAGACGCACCCTGACTATTGCACATATCATCGGAAAATCTCACATCCCACGGAGGAGTGCGACGCCTTTAAGATATGGTGGCAAGGATATGTCGTTCGTCAGCAACATTTTAAGCGCATGAAACGCAAGATCCGTCGGGAGCGAAGAAGCACTGTCGATGGGCACAACATAACGACTGGCAACTGTTGCATGGTTAACGCCAGGGAGTCACAAGTTCTCACCTTTGGGAGCGACTCTGATGAAGAAATGGCTCTGGGCCCTCTCTTTAAAGAATCTTTCTCGGGAAAAGAGGAGGAATCGGAGATCTGCGAGAACATTTAGCTGCGCAATCGCACACTCCCAGAAAAGAATCTCGGGCCCGTCGGCCGAAAAGATAAGGGAAAAGAAAAGGTCATTGAAGATATCACTTTAGATGACCAGGTCACAAAAGAGCTAACTACCAAAGACCCCCCCAAAAAGGATAAGGTAGACTATAACATCCTCGCGCACCTAAGGAAGCTACCTTCTCAGCTTAGCATTCTTGATGCCCTCCTATTATCGAAAGAAGCGCGAGACTCACTAATTAAGGCGTTACAAGAACCCGAGCAATTCCAAGCCTTCCTCGCCACTGAAAGGATGAAGGATGAACTGGAGGAAGTGCACACGGCCGATGTCACTTTCGGTGATGAAGACCTCCTTCTCGGGACGTGCGACCACAACCGCCCCCTATATGTCTCTGGATACTGCCATGACATCAAGATAGGCAAGATCCTGGTGGATAATGGATCCTCCGTTAACCTCCTTAATGTTCGGGTGTTGAAGGAAATCTGCATGAGTGTGCAACACCTCGCTCGTGACAAAATTACTATCTCCGGTTTCGACTCTCAATCGTCACGGACTCTCGGATCTGTAATACTGACGTTACGCTTCGGACTTCTCGTCACAGACATCAAATTCCATGTCATTGACGCCAAGACCTGCTACAACGCCTTGCTCGGTCGTCCTTGGCTACACGAGTACAACATCATCCCTTCTACGCAGCATCAGTGTATGAAGTACTTCAAGGATGGTTTCGAGTACACCGTAACAGGCGAGTTGAACCCGTTTTCTGTAAACGAAGTTCGCAAATACGAAGACGCGAAATACTTTTTGCCAGATTTCGAAGATACAGAAAGGTGTCGCGACCCAGAGGACAAAGCCGCCACCATTCCCGTTTTTGGGAGCGATACCGAAGAGGAGGAGGAAATAGTGTATACAGGGCCATCCCAACGCAACAACCTGGGGGCGCCCACCCCCATACCGGTCTTCGGGAGTGATTCGGAGGACGAGGTTAACGCCGTATTCTCCAGTCGGCTGTCAATACAGGCACCCCTTTGCGAGGACCATAGTCTGCAAATCACCATGGTACCGCAAGAACACTATAAGGATCTCGACGCGCTTCAAGCTCACAGCGTGCAGGACCTGCAAACATTTTACGTCCCTCCCAGGCGAAGGGGTGAGAAGGTGATCTTATTCTACCAATCCTCAGAGTCGAAAGTGGAGAAAGAGATCTGGCACAGCGTGGATGTTACACTTGACAGGCTCCAACCCATCCGTCTGCCTAGATACTATACAAATGGATTGAAGAAGTTATTGAAGCGCCAAGGAGTGCCCTTAAGACAGACGGTGCGGCAGGCTCGGTTCTATAACAGGATTTGGGATGTCCCCGGGACTCAGCGCAAATTGCCCAATGGGAAAATGGAAACACTTGGGCTTGGGTACGCGAGAACCGGAAAACGAGGGCGAACCCACAGCAGCTACGCTATATTTACCTTTGATGAAGAAGAGGACGCCCTGTCAGGAGAGGCCGACCCCTCATCAAAACTAGACCCCGCGATCGAAACGCCAAGTCCGTCGTTTGAAGAACGAGTGGGCAAGCCTATCAGGAAAGTGGGTCAGAAAGCTCGGGAAGACCACAATCGCAAAATGGCCATCTACGAGAAGGCCAGGACGCAACGTCTATCTCAACGTGCTGCAAAAGACAAACACGCTTATCCTCGTCAATCCGTTGTACGAAAGGCCCGACGCAGAGACGGAAATAAATCAAGAAGCGGCTCGGGTTTGTCCCTCATGAAGAAGATGAGTCGAGCGTACTCCTTCCCCCGAGACAAGACGGAGAGGTTGCTCAACCTCGCTATAAAACATCAAATGATCACGCTTCCAGAGTCTAGACATCTTGAGCAAGCTAGCAAGGTCTCTCATCCGAGTTATTGCTCTTATCACCGAGCCATAGGACATCCTACCGAAGACTGCTTCACCTTCAAGAACTGGGTCGAGGACCAGTACCGACGGGGTAGATTCGCTTTATCCGACGGTTGGAGAGTAACGCCGCCGCAAAAGCACGAGCCCAAAGCCACAAGAGCAGAACCGGATCCACCTCAGTCTTGGGAGCGGGTTCGCACCTGTTATATGATTACGATATTAAAAGAAGAATCCGAGAACGAAGATGACCTTCCCCGGTGTTTCGAGAACAGCGATGATGAGTTGATCTCGGAATTTCCGCCCGCTCCGAAAGAACTTGAAGACGGTATACATATTACCGCAGATAACCTCGAGAAGATCGAGCTGGGATCGGCAGACGACCCGCGACCGACATTTGTCAGCGAGCTGTTATCCGAGGAAAAGGTGGCCGCGTTAAAGAACCTGCTCCTACGGCATAAAGACTGCTTCGCGTGGAACTACTCCGAGATGCCAGGATTGGATCCGGAGATTGCGGTGCATAGATTAGCAATATCCCCGGATATCAAGCCAGTCAAGCAGGCGCCAAGGAGGATGCGACTTGAGCTGGAGATGAGCATCAACGCCGAAGTCAAGAAGTTGATCGATTCCGGATTTATCCATGAAGTCCAATATCCCGACTGGATTGCCAACATCGTCCCGGTAATGAAGAAGAATGGAACGGTGCGCATATGCGTGGATTTCAGGGATCTCAATAAAGCATGCCCAAAGGACGATTTCCCGGTGCCGGTAACCGAGCTAATGATAGATAACACATCCACTCACGAGGTCTTCTCCTTTATGGATGGTTCATCAGGATACAATCAGATAAAGATGCATCCCGAAGACCAGAAGCACACCGCTTTCCGGACTCCTTTGGGCATATTCTGCTACAAGGTTATGCCCTTTGGTCTCAAGAACGCTGGCGCTACCTATCAAAGGGCCATGACAAAGATCTTTGATGACCTCATACACGACGTCGTCGAGTGCTATATCGATGACCTCGTAGTAAAGAGCATGTCATACGAAGATCATTTAAAGCATCTGGAGACTGTATTTCGACGCCTTCGGCAATATAATTTAAAAATGAATCCCCTCAAATGCGCGTTTGGAGTCTCCTCGGGCAAATTTCTGGGATTCATCGTTCGACACAGAGGTATTGAAATAGATCCGTCAAAGATTAAAGCGATCATGGAAATGCCTCCGCCAAAAACCCTCAAGCAGTTGCGGTCTCTCCAAGGGAAGCTCGCATACATCCGGCGGTTTATCGCTAATCTTTCGGGCAAATGCCGTCCTTACAGCCACCTGATGAAAAAGGGAACCCCGTTCGTTTGGAATCACAAATGTCAAGGTGCACTCGACGAGATCAAACAATACTTGCAAAATCCGCCGGCGTTGGCTGCCCCAGTGAAAGGAAAGCCTCTCATTCTTTACACGGCCGCCCTTGAAGGTTCTTTAGGCGCATTATGGGCACAGGAGAATGATCAGGGGAAAGAAAGAGCACTTTACTACTTAAGTCGAGTGCTGCTGGGGGCAGAAAGCAATTACTCGCCCATCGAAAAACATTGCTTGGCATTAATCTTTGCAATAACGAAGCTCAGGCACTATGCGTTGGCGCATGAAGTCCGCCTCATTTCGAAGGTGGACCCCCTTAAATACCTGATGTCAAAGGCTATATTGACGGGAAGACTCGCTAAATGGGCCTTGCTCTTGATGGAGTTCTCGATAACATATCAACCCCTCAAGGCAGTGAAGGGCCAGGCCATTGCCGACTTCCTCGCCGAGCACCCGATACCGGCCGACTCTCCTCTGAACTGTGATTTGCCGGACGAGCATGCATTTGATGCAATTGGCGGTGGAAGCACACGATGGGAACTCTATTTCGATGGAGCGTCCTCCATAAAGAAACAGAAACAGGGTAGCCCGATCATCAAATCGGGGATAGGCCTTATCTTTGCAACTCCACAAGGAGGGATAATGCGCTTCGCCTTCTCCTTAACGGAGTCAAGGACAAACAATGAAGCCGAATACGAAGCTCTGATAGCAGGCCTCGAAATCGCCATCAACATGGGAATTGAAGACCTCCTCATATACGGAGATTCTCAGCTGGTCGTTAGCCAAGTAAATGGTGACTACCAAACGTGCAAACCAGAATTGGTGAAGTACGGCGAAAAGGTGCAACAACTGTTGGCCCAGATCCCCTTCTATATTCTAGAGAACATACCGCGCGCAGAGAACAGCAAAGCAGACGCGTTGGCCAAACTCGCTAAAGAACTGGCCGACGAGAACCTCGATGACGTCAGAATCGTAGTACAAAGCCGTCGAGTGCTCGCCCCGGCAGAAATACCTCCGGAATTATATAAAGAAAAGGGAGCGATTGAGCAAGCGACCCTACAAATAAAAGACCGTGAGAAGGCTGAGGACTGGAGGGAAGTCTTCATAGACTACTTCAAGTCCCGCCGAATGCCCGAAGAAGCGTCCTCAAGGCATCAGCTCATGAAACGAGCTTTATCTTTCACTTTTGTCAACGACATTCTATACAAGAGATCATTTGATTCTCTATGGCTGAGATGCCTGGGACCTGACGAAGCAGAAAGAGTCATTCGAGAAGTTCATGACGGACTTTGCGGTTCTCACCAAGCAGGCCCAAAGATGAAGTTAAAAATTAAACGGATGGGTTACTACTGGCCCACGATGATCCAGGACTGCCTCGAGTATGCGAAGCAATGCCACTCATGCCAGATCCATGGAGACTTCATTCACCAACATCCGAATCCACTGCACCCGACGCTGGCTAGTTGGCCATTCGAAATGTGGGGGACTGACATAGTCGGCCCCATTGAGCCAGCTTCATCCCGGGGACACCGCTTTATCCTGGCGACAACTGATTACTTCTCCAAATGGGCAGAAGCAGTACCACTGAAGGAAGTGAAGACGGAGAATATCCTCCATTTCTTCAAGACGCAAGTCATCTATCGGTTCGGAACTCCACGACGGATTATCTCCGATAATGGGCCGGCCTACCGAAGCCATAAGATTAGCCGCTTCGCACAGCAGCACAATATAGACTGGAGATATTCTTCAGTTTACAACCCACGAGCTAACGGTCTAGCCGAGGCTTTCAATAAGACCTTGACGAAGATCATAAAAAAGACCGTCTCCAGAAATAAGAGGGACTGGCACGAAAGGCTGCAAGAAGCCCTTTGGGCTTATCGAACTACATTCAAGACGGCCACGAACACAACGCCGTACGCGTTGGTATTTGGGACGGAAGCAGTTCTCCCCCTTGAGATAGAGTTACCCTCTCTACGAGTAGCAGTCCACCACGAGCTGACGAACGAAGAAAATGCTCACCTTCGGCTTGAGGAGCTTGACGCCCTTGATGAAACCCGGCTCATAGCGCAACAACAGCTAGAAGCCTACAAAGCAAAGATGACGCGCTCGTACGAAAGATTGACCAGGCCGAGGACATTCCGCCAAGGCGAACTCGTACTAGTGGTCAGAAGACCTATGATCCCCAATCGTGCCAAGCGGGGAAAATTTGACCCAAACTATGAAGACCCGTACATCATAGACAAGGTCTACCAGGGTGGAGCCTACCTACTCATGGACATGCACGGTGAAAGGCCTTTCAGGCCAGTAAACGGCCGCTTCTTGAAGAAATACCATGCTTAATAAGCTGCAGCCTAGGTCAATGATGGATGACGACGACTATGTCCGCTCGCTATCTTCCTAGGCTCAGACTTTACAAGCAGCAGCCGGCCTTCCTATAACAACGGACCGAAACGTCCTTAAACTATTGTCGGACCGAAACGTCCTTAAACTAACAGCGGACCGAAACGTCCTTAAACTATCGTCGGACCGAAACGTCCTTAAACTAACAGCGGACCGAAACGTCCTTAAACTATCATCGGACCGAAACGTCCTTAAACTAACAGCGGACCGAAACGTCCTTAAACTATCGACGGACCGAAACGTCCCTAAACTACCACCGCAACGTCCTTAGGTTGACGAGATAGATAAAAAAAAAAAAAAAAAAAAACGGTATGTCCATAAGCAAAATGGGCACGGATGAAAACCCGAAAAGGGCTCCGTGAGTAAAAACAGCAGGGCTGCCGGCAAGTATTCGTGAAAACCCGAAAGGGCGCGACCTTGTAAAAAAAAAAAGAGAAGAGTAAAAATGATATAAATAAAAAAAAAACGGTATGTCCATAAGCAAAATGGGCACGGATGAAAACCCGAAAGGGCTCCGTGAGTAAAAACAGCAGGACTACCGGCGAGTGTTTGTGAAAACCCGAAAGGGCGCAACCTCGTTAAAGGACACTTACAAAGTCCTCTCGACCCTGTAAGGAGAAACCACCTGCGTGAGATCCTTACGACTCACAAAGGAGCAGCACACTTAGGGATCCTCACGATTCCTAAGGAGAAAATACACTTACGAAATCCTCACGACTCGTAAGGAGAATTCTCTTATGGGACCCTCACGGCTCATGAGATTTGAAAGTCTTAAGTTACAGAAACCTGAACCTGTTCTTAAGCAAATCCCCCACAACCTCCGATATTGCCCTACAAGAGGCTCAATACCGACCCTTGTATACAATCCACGGGCGTGAATAAACTTTTCCCCAACAAAGTCCAACCCTTATAGGTCCTCTCGACCCATAATGAGAAAGTCCTCTTGTAGGATCCTTACGACTTACAGAGGAGCATACACCTAGGAATCCTCACGATCCCTAAGGAGAAAACACACCTGCGAGATCCTCACGACTCGCGGGGAGAAATACCTTTGTGAGACCCTTACGGCTCATGAAGTCAAAAGCCTTGGTCGACGGGACCCTTAACCCTGTTTGCTGAGCCACCTTTGTTCGTCATCGACAAAAGCAAATGATGATTCGCTCCTGGCAACGTTCCAGTTGTAGCGGTGCTGATGCCAAAATCGGTGCCTAAAACCCAGGCTTGTAACGAAAAGCTAGCAAGCCACATATGCCTACAAAATAGCCGAAATGATGGGGCAACTTGCAATAAAAAGCAGCAAGTAAAAATGAAGGCATGAAAAATAGCCGAAATGATGGGGCAACTCACAATAAAAAGCAGCGAGCAGAAAATAAATAAATAGCCGAAATGATTGGGCACCGCGAAAAATAGCCGAAATGATTGGGCAATCGCGATTTTCGCGATATAAAAGCTGAAATGATAGAGCATCGTGGAAAAAGAAATAAAATAAAAATAAAATTTATGCCCTACAGGTAATATTCCATCACACCCTGTACACAATCCAAGGGCGTAAACAAAAAAGGGATCATACTTCTCCCCCAGGTTTCATCAGAAAAAGAAGCCAGGTCTCGACGGGCCACAGGCGACCTAGAGATCATCCAAACATCGTCTCGTAACAACGGACATGACTTCAAGCAAAGCGGGACAGCGACAACTCCCAGTTCCATGACTCGATGATGTACTCCCACAGAGAGTCAAATCCCAACTCCGTGAAATGCGGATATAATCAACAAAATTCCTGGTCACGTGGAACGCGGATAACGTCACTCTTTGACCCCGTGGGAAACGTCCAGAGCGGATCCTGGTCCTCGCAGAGCATGGCAGTGAACCCGTGCGAAGCATCCAGAGCGGAGCCTAGTCCTCGCCTAACACGGCAGTGAACCCGTGTGAAGCATCTAGTGCAAACTTCCTGGTTACGTGGAACGCGGATAACGTCACTCTTTGACCCCGTGGAAAACGTCCAGAGCGGATCCTGGTCCTCGCAGAGCATGGCAGTGAACCCGTGCGAAGCATCCAGAGCGGAGCTTAGTCCTCGCCTAACGCGGCAATGAACCCGTGTGAAGCATCTAGTGCAAACTTCCTGGTTACGTGGAACGCGGATAACGTCACTCTTTGACCCCGTGGAAAACGTCCAGAGCGGATCCTGGTCCTCGCAGAGAATGGCAGTAAACCCGTGCGAAGCATCCAGAGCGGAGCCTAGTCCTCGCCTAACACGGCAGTGAACCCGTGTGAAGCATCTAGTGCAAACTTCCTGGTTACGTGGAACGCGGATAACGTCACTCTTTGACCCCGTGGAAAACGTCCAGAGCGGATCCTGGTCCTCGCAGAGCATGGCAGTGAACCCGTGCGAAGCATCCAGAGCAGAGCCTAGTCCTCGCCTAACGCGGCAATGAACCCGTGTGAAGCATCTAGTGCAAACTTCCTGGTTACGTGGAATGCGGATAACGTCACTCTTTGACCCCGTGGAAAACGTCCAGAGCGGATCCTGGTCCTCGCAGAGCATGGCAGTGAACCCGTGCGAAGCATCCAGAGCGGAGCCTAGTCCTCGCCTAACGCGGCAGTGAACCCGTGTGAAGCATCTAGTGCAAACTTCCTGGTTACGTGGAACGCGGATAACGTCACTCTTTGACCCCGTGGAAAACGTCCAGAGCGGATCCTGGTCCTCGCAGAGCATGGCAGTGAACCCGTGCGAAGCATCCAGAGCGGAGCCTAGTCCTCGCCTAACGCGGCAGTGAACTCGTGTGAAGCATCTAGTGCAAACTTCCTCGTTACGTGGAACGCGGATAACGTCACTCTTTGACCCCGTGGAAAACGTCCAGAGCGGATCCTGGTCCTCGCAGAGCATGGCAGTGAACCCGTGCGAAGCATCCAGAGCGGAGCCTAGTCCTCGCCTAACGCGGCAATGAACCCGTGTGAAGCATCTAGTGCAAACTTCCTGGTTACGTGGAACGCGGATAACGTCACTCTTTGACCCCGTGGAAAACGTCCAGAGCGGATCCTGGTCCTCGCAGAGCATGGCAGTGAACCCGTGCGAAGCATCCAGAGCAGAGCCTAGTCCTCGCCTGACGCGGCAGTGAACCCGTGTGAAGCATCTAGTGCAAACTTCCTGGTTACGTGGAAAGCGGATAACGTCACTCTTTGACCCCGTGGGAAACGTCCGGAGCGGATCCTGGTCCTCGCAGAGCATGGCAGTGAACCCGTGCGAAGCATCCAGAGCGGAGCCTAGTCCTCGCCTAACGCGGCAATGAACCCGTGTGAAGCATCTAGTGCAAACTTCCTGGTTACGTGGAACGCGGATAACGTCACTCTTTGACCCCGTGGAAAATGTCCAGAGCGGATCCTGGTCCTCGCAGAGCATGGCAGTGAACCCGTGCGAAGCATCCAGAGCGGAGCCTAGTCCTCGCCTAACGCGGCAGTGAACCCGTGTGAAGCATATAGTGCAAACTTCCTGGTTACGTGGAAAGCGGATAATGTCACTTTTTGACCCCGTGGAAAACGTCCAGAGCGGATCCTGGTCCTCGCAGAGCATGGCAGTGAACCCGTGCGAAGCATCCAGAGCGGAGCCTAGTCCTCGCCTAACGCGGCAGTGAACCCGTGTGAAGCATCTAGTGCAAACTTCCTGGTTACGTGGAAAGCG
Organism: Agapanthus africanus; assembly: GCA_030015575.1. Taxonomy (NCBI): domain Eukaryota; kingdom Viridiplantae; phylum Streptophyta; class Magnoliopsida; order Asparagales; family Amaryllidaceae; genus Agapanthus; species Agapanthus africanus. The sequence goes on along the minus strand of CM057344.1, from coordinate 136,738,517 downwards.
GATAATGTCACTTTTTTGACCCCGTGGAAAACGTCCAGAGCGGATCCTGGTCCTCGCAGAGCATGGCAGTGAACCCGTGCGAAGCATCCAGAGCGGAGCCTAGTCCTCGCCTAACACGGCAGTGAACCCGTGTGAAGCATCTAGTGCAAAATTCCTGGTTACGTGGAACACGGATAATGTCACTCTTTGACCCCATGGAAAACGTCCAGAGCGGATCCTGGTCCTCGCAGAGCAGGGTAGTGAACCCCTGCGAAGCATCCAGAGCGGAGCCTAGTCCTCGCCTAACGCGGCAGCGAACCCGTGTGAAGCATCTAGTGCAAAATTCCTGGTTACGTGGAACGCGGATAATGTCACTTTTTGACCCCGTGGAAAACGTCCAGAGCGGAGCCTGGTCCTCGCCGAGCACGGCAGTGAACCCGTGTGAAGCATCCAGAGCAAATACCGGACTGTGGAGTCCTTAAAATCCACGGACTATGACGTCCTTAACCTCGACCGTGATGTTTAAAACTAACAGTCAACCCCCCCGATTCCCTACGGATTTCGCCTTGGCTTAAGAGTACATCTCTTCACTCCTTTGATACCTGGCGTTGTAATTCCTCAACGTCTTCAAAGAGGTGACGGGTCCCTGCAACCAAACACCGGACTGTGGAGTCCTTAAATCCACGGACTATGAGGTCCTTAACCTTGACCGCGATGTCTTAAAACTAACAGCGGACTGTGGAGTCCTTAAATCCACGGACTATGAGGTCCTTAACCTTGACCGCGACGTCTTTAAACTACGATACCTTGAGAGATCCCTAACCCCGTGAAACACGGAAAAAGGTGATCACACCCGGCACTTGCAGGCCCTCGCCACCTGTAAGGAAGAAAAACTCTCTTGTGAGATCCTTGCGACTCTCAAGGGAAAACCCGCTTAAGGATCCTCACGATCTTTAAGAAGAACTCACACCCATGGGATCTTCTCGACCTGTAGGGAGAAAAACTCTTCATGAGACCCTTGTGGCTCGCAAAAAAAAAAAAAAAAAGCAAAAGCCTTAGGAAGCAGATCTTAACCCTGAGTCCTGAGCCATGGCTGTCCTGCAAGGAGATCAAGATAGAATATCCACAGAATACATGCGGTGAAAAGGAGACACATCATTGACAAGAAAAATGTATCTTTTATTCATAAGCCAAAACGGGTACAAAGTACAATTTATGGGAGAAACAAAAAGAAAATGCTCTCATCCATGAGTATGTACAAAAAAAAAAAAAAAGAAAAAAAAAAGATACAAATGTTTCAGGCCGGCGGGCGATGCAGCAACTTGGTCAGCTCATCCTGCTTTTGCTGGGCCACGGCCTCATGACGCAAGATCTCCAGAAGACGAGCCTCCGCTTGAGCTTGCTGAGCCTGATACGAAGCGAGCCGGGCTTCAAGCTCTTTCTCAGTGGCCTTATGAGCCTTAACCCTCTCACGAGTGAACATGGCAACTTTATCGAGAGCCACGACCTTATGTTCGCTACGTGTCGCCCTACCAAGACCATGAAAGCTCACCTTGCGACCACAACCTTAGAAATAGGACATACACGCTCGAGACCATATAAGTGGGCTCCCGATCGATAGCAATAATCGATCCAGAACGCGCTGGCACACCCGATATGGCAAGCAACAGAAAACTTTCAGATGATTATCCTATCAAGCATGTGCTCGCAATCATATGAGCATCCAAAAAAAAAAAAAAAAAATTAGAAGCTTTAATGTGCGCGCGACATGACAACAGCATTGATAATTGAAGAAAATTTTCATAAAAGGAACACAAAATTTATTCATGCAAGCGGAAACATACATACGAGTACTGAGCCTACATGGAAGTTCAACATAAAGCATGCAAAAAGGAAGGACTAATTTAAAAAGGTTCTACACTAACGGAAAAGGTCACCAAACACAGGATCAACGGCACAGGGGTTAACGAAGCAAAGGACAAAATTCTCCATCTCTCTCTCCGCCTTCTCTAGCACATCGAAACGACGATTCTCGCGAGAAGTCGCTCCCCATCGGTTGGTGCCATGTTCGTCCGCGAATGCAAACATAATAGCTCGCCGGGCCCTGATCTCACTCAGCAGATGAATTAAGCAGTCCTTCAGAGCTTGGGTAATCAAGCATGCTTCATGGAAACCCTCGAGCTTTTCTTCCGCCGCATCAAGCATCGCCAGGGTCATCTCTGCCGGGTGAGGAGGAATGTCGGCAAGCACGGCCATGAGGATCATCCGGAGCCAGAGGGAACCCATCGGGAGGGGAGACCCTCTACGAATCGAGAGCTCGTGCATGGCCGAGTCACATTCGTTGTCGGTAAGGAGGGGGTCCACCAACCGAGCAGCAAAGCGGGGGATCATCTCCTCAAGGGGAACTTCCCATGGCTGTCGACGAGCATGAGGGCGATTACAAGCCATGGCACTCGTTTCTCCCTCAAGGAAAAAATATATATATGATATGAATCTCTCTGTGAAAAGAAAAGAAGGCTATTGCCTCATATATAATGAAGCGCGTTAAGTGCTGTGCGCGGAAAATCCTGCATGGTGAAATTATTTCCAAGGCCTAAAAAAGGAAAGGCACCGAAAATCAAGGAGATGGAACTATTTCCAAGGCCTTTTTTTTTTCTGCACCTAGCATTGCGCACTGAAAATATGGCATGAGGAAAATCTTGTGAACAGCCACATCAAAGGATCCCACGTGTAGAACACGTGAGACCTAAACCTGAATTGCATTGAAAAGGGAAATATGGAGTGGCACCTTGCATGTTAAAAAGCACAAACAGCAATAGTAGCAAAATAATAAAATCTCAAAAAAAAAGGGGCGTGCAAACATACAAGGACACAACAAAATTTATCATCCAGACTTCAAGAAGGCGATACATAATAAAAAGAAAAACTTTTACAATGGGAACACTTCAGATGCGGGGCATGGGTTGAGAAACTCAAAATTAACTTTATTCAAAACCTTCCAAATGTTGCGAACCTCCCGAGTATGCTTTCGCTCACGGTCACAAGCATCGGGATCCCCGCGGATGTCCTCTATCCTCCGATAGGCGCCCAGTATGGCTGATTGTTGAAAAAGCTGATGAAGGAGATCAATGAGATCATCCCGCCTCCTCTTTGAGATCAAGCCCATAAGGTACACCGAATGCACCTTATCCTCGGCAGCGTCTAAGTCCCCGAGTGGTATGCCGGCGCAAAAGAGAGGAAGGGCCTCCCGGATCGCCAGCACGATCAGCCTCAGAAGAGAAGAGCGACGGGGAAGTAGTCGATGGTTGTACTCATCAAAGCGGCTCATGATCTCGGCGCACTGAGCATCGGTGAACTCCTGGTTCTGACTGCGGCCCAGCGCACGAATGTTCCCATAGGAAATGATCTCGTCAAGACGATATAGATGGGCATCCATGATACCTAAAATGAAAGTCACTAGCATCATTACAAAATCCCCAGCGCATTAATTGCAGAAGAACAACCTTGGGCCAAGAGACCACAGGAAGCCTCTGTGTGAAGAAATCGAGTTCTTCGTTGGAATTAAATTCCTTATTAAGAAAAGAGAATTAAATTCCCAAAAACTTTTTTTTGATGGAATTAAAGTCCATGGAGTTGAAACGTTGTCATCATCTCTTCAAAGATCATCTGAACCCTAAGAGATCTACAGTTGAAAGATTAAACAGTTTCATGTTCTTATGGAAAATATGAAGAAAGAAGGGTAAAAACCCTTGTTTTGGATTTAAAATCCAGGAAAATGTGAAGGTCCATCGTTGTCCAAGAACATTACCTGAGGAAAAAGGATTCCTTTTGAGCAGAGTTAAACTCTGAAAATATTTTAAAACAGAGAACTAAGCTCTGGAAGAAGAGAATTAAATTCTCAGAAAAAGTTCTCAGAAGAAGAAGATGGGCAAAAGTGAAGGCTCCTATGAAGAGACAGCAGTATTTATAGAAAAACAACGGAAACGTTTCATCTTCCCAGATCCCTAAAGGAATCCAACGGTCGCGAGAGATGACAGCGTTGCACTCACGTGCTGACACGTGAGAACAACGCTGTGGGGGCATTTGTTTCCTGATTTAAAATCAGGAAAGCTTCTGGGAAAAGCTTCAAAAGAGGCCACGTGCTTACACGTGACAGCAGTCACGTGTTGACACGTGACCTATAAAATACAGAAAAAGAAGCATTTTGATTCGCTGATCAAGTCAAGGAAAAAAGCTTCAGAAGAGGTCACGTGTTTCCACGTGACCAGGGTCACGTGTCGACACGTGACGTTCAAAGCAGCAAACTCGCTCTCCAATTGAACCAAAGAAAGGAGCGCCAGACAGGGGTCACGTGCTCACACGTGACCAGGCGTCACGTGGTAGCACGTGATGGCTACAACAGCAACCGGAAGATAGCGCAGAAAGGAAGAGGATTCTTCATTCCAAAGGGGGTCACGTGTCTACACGTGACCATGGGTCACGTGGTCACACGTGACCGGCTTTCAAAGCCCATTTTTGACGACAGAATTAAATTCTGAAGGAAATTCGAATCTTTCCAAAGGAAAGTAATTATTTGGGACCAATCAAATTAAAGATTCAGAGATGATTAAATATCATCTATCTATGGAAAATCTCGGGTTTGGAAAGATTTCCCCTTTAAATCTAACCAAAATAACAAGGGAGAATCTCTGGATTTAAAATCCAATGGTGAATAAAATTCACCTAATCATCCAACGGCCCAAAATGAATGATGAATGCAAATCAAATCTCAATGAAGATTCGTCAAAAACTGATTGATTCGGCTGCTTCTCCTATAAATAGGAGCCAAAAGACACAGAGGATAGATACATGCTCAGAGAAGAAAAAAAAAGAAAAAGGAGAAGAGCTTTGATACTTTGAAAAGACTCGGATCTTCTGCAAAAAAACCCTAGGTAAGAAAGGGAAGGCCTTTTGAAAGAAAGAGAATTTAATTCTCAACAGAGTTTAACTCTGATAATGTGAAAACAGAAGAATATATTTCCTCTCTCTTTGATAGAGGATCTGCAAAGTGCACATCTCCCCTTAAGGTTGAGAATTTAATTCTCAATGGGTTGAGATCCTGCCATGCAGATCCAAAACATAGAGAAGGAATGCAAGCACGAGAATTTAATTCTCACAGAACTATAGGAATTTAATTCCTTTAAAATAAAAGTAGGGCTTGACCCTATATCATGGGAATTTAATTCCTTCAGAACAAAAAAGAAACAGGGTTTAACCCTAATTAAGAACCTAGTTCTGTTGAAACAGCAGGAATTTAATTCCCTTAATCATAATTTAACAGAGGATGGAAGTTTAAACTCCTTAAAAACTTTTATTAGGGTTTAACCCTATTCAGCCCTTCACGTATATGAGGAATTTAATTCCCACAGAAAATTCGGAGTTAAACTCTATTCCAGAAAACAAAGTCTTCGAAAGGAAGTAGGAATTTAATTCCTCTGAAATTTACAGTTCGAGGAATTTAATTCCTGAAAAAAAGATTAACAAAGCCTCTAAACAAAATACTTTGAGGCAACATCCCACGTGACCCACGTGACCCTCGGCAGAAGCTCCAATACATAGGCATTTGAATGCCCATCACGTGACGGCACGTGATGCTCTGAAAGACGCGATAATCTCAGCAGAAATAAATGAAGGGAGGGCGCTCTCACGCGCTGCCACGTGACCCCTCTTGCTTTAAAACTCTCGAACCCAGTGTTAAAACACTGTTGGGCCTTAGTGTTCAACACTAAATAAAAAGCTTTGTCTGCAGTGTTCAACACTGATTACCTTAGTGTTTAAACACTAATCTGAGATCTTCATTTGCAATGTTCAACACTGATTACCTTAGTGTTTAACACTAATCCAAAAAAGCATTGTTGCTGGTGTTTAACACCAAATATCCTCTTAGTGTTAAACATTAACTTGTCAACCCCATTCCCAGTGTTCAACACTGACTGCTCTGTAATGTTTCACATTATGCTTTGGCCCAATTGGCCTAAATGGATAGAGGCAAAGCCTCTCCTGATTGGACTTAGCCCAAGATGGCCATAAGTCCTCAATTGGTGATTAACTGGTCCAATGGACTCATAACCTAATTAATTCGTCTTGACCCCAAATTGGGCCAAGGACTATTTAATCCACTCCGGTTCTAGGGTACATCTCGTCACTCCTTTGATACTTGGCATTGTAATCCCTCAATGTCTTCAAAGAGGTAACGGGTCCCGACGACCACACATTGATATGGACTGTGGGGTCCTTAAACTCACGTCTAATGCAAATTCCTGGTTACGTGGAACGCGGATAATGTCACTCTTTGACCCCGTGGAAAACGTCCAGAGCGGAGCCTGGTCCTCGCCAAGCACGGCAGTGAACCCGTGTGAAGCATCCAGAGCACAGCGGACTGTGGAGTCCTTAAACCCATGGACTACGACGTCCTTAACCTTGACCGAGATGTCTTAAAACTAACGACGGACCGCAATGTCCTTAAACTACCCACGGACCGCAATGTCCTTAAACTACCCATGGACCGCAACGTCCCTAAACTAGAACAATAGAGCCCTTTCCTACGCTCTTTTGTTGGACCTAAACGGTCCCGTTTAAGTCGATCTTAGCCTCGAAGATGGCTAACGCGTCCTTAAATCCTCAAACATACTGGACTACGAATCCCCCAAATTAACTCTGGCTCAAGGGTACATCTCTGAACTCCTCTGACATCTGTCGTTGTAATCCTTCAACGTCGTCAGAGAGGTGATGGGTCCCGACAGCCATACGGACGATGGACCACTATGTCCCTAAACTGGAACATTAGAGTTCAAACACTCTTTTGTCGGATCTAAACGATCCCGTTAAGTTGATCTTAGTCACAGAGTCAGACTAACGTATCCTTGACAAACGTTTGAGTTGATCTCAGCCTCGAGTAGGGCTGACGTATCCTCAAACCAAACCCCCCCCCCAAACCCAAATTTAAGATAATGCGGATTTGGACTAGTCCACGCCCTACGGGCGACGACATAACTCAGTCTCCGTAAACAATCCACGGGCAATAAAACAAACACCCACGACACGAAGTGACCATCTGGAGAAGGAGAAAGTTGTTACCGCAATGCGGTAGCGTAATTAACTGCAGGGGCTTGCGCCTGCAGGGAAGAGCGTCCCCACAATCAAAAACCCCTCAAACGAGGGGGAATCTGATGAAGTCTGCTACATCGGTCGCATCCGTTTAAACCTTCGATATATGGTGCCATAAATCAGCTTGGCATCCTCGGAGAGGTGGACGGATAGCACCAATTAGCATCTGCCCCGAACCTAACGCCTCAGACGTCCCAACGTCCCGGCCGCCGTTCGGAGGGGAACAAACCATGTCTGAGAATATCCTCATCATACACCGCTGAAATGTAGCGGGAGCGTTGCATAACCCAAAGGGCATGCGTCTATAAGCAATGGTACCGAAAGGACAAGTAAATGTTGTTTTATCTTGATCCTTTTTGGCGATGGGGACCTGGTTATAGCCAGAGTATTCGTCCAAGAAACAATAGTATTCATGTCCAGCTAATCGTTCTAACATCTGGTCAATAAAAGGTAGAGGGAAGTGATCTTTCCTCGTTGCGGCATTGAGTTTTCTATAATTGATACATACGCGCCATCCAGTTTGGGTGCGTGTATGGATCAACTCATTAGCCTCATTAGTTATGACCATGATGCCCGACTTTTTAGGGGCCACGTGAATAGGACTTACCCATTGGCTATCAGATATCGGGTAAATTATACCACTATCAAGGCACTTGACAATTTCTTTCTTTACCGTCTCCTTCATAACGGGATTTAACCGTCTTTATGGGTCTCGGGTTGGCTTTGCTTCATCCATCAGATGTATATAATGTTCAACAATTAAGGGACTAATTCATTTGATGTCAGCCATTGTCCAACCAAATGCTTGCCGATTTGATCTCAATACCGTCAAAAGTGGGTTCTCTTACACTAAAGATAGAGAAGCGGATATGATCACGGGCAAAGACTCATTCTCACCTAAATACGTATATTTAAGATGAGAAAGTAGCGGTTTGAGATCTAGTATTGGCGGAGAGACAATAGAAGGTGGGGTAAGGGAATGATACTCGGACTCCCTAAGAGGTTCATAACTTGCGTAGGATATCGACTAGGAAAGTGCTACTGACTTTTGCGACGATTCAACGGATTCAAACTCGGGGATGGACTTATTGAAGATATCCTCACTATAAAAATTTTCCAGATCAAACAATGTCGCACTAGTGTTGTCGAGATCATCATAACCAAGTACTTCCGCTTCGCAGCTGTCGGAAGCTATCTCGTTGATGGAACAGACATCGATTAAATAAGCAGAAAGTTCAGATGGTTGACTTCCTAGCTTGTAAATATTAAGCTCAATTGTCATCTTCCCGAAGGATATGTTCATAGAACCGTTACGACAATTAATGATAGCGTTGGAAGTTGCTAGGAAAGGTCGACTGAGTATCACCGGGAATTGGTTGCGTGGGTTTGCCACAGGCTGTGTATCTAAAACAATAAAGTCCACAGGAAATATAAATTCCCCTACTTTGATTAACACATCCTCAAGCACACCCCTAGGTTGGGTGTCACGCCCCGCTTCCCAGTGTACGGTGAAGGGAACGCGACTAGGCCGCTACGTATTTACTCTGAAGTAAATACGCTAAGCGTATCTAAGCAATATAAATGTAATACACAAGAGACAAGATATAATAAAACAACAACTTTATTTATTAACATTCTTTTGTACAATGAATGGAAAAGTAAATACATCTGAATGAAAGCAATGCCTAAACAGTGGCATAACAGAAAGGAAAAGTATTGAAATAAAAGTGTGTACAATGAAGTTAGAGCTCTGGGTCGTAGGAAAGCTGGTCCAAGTCCTCACTAGTAGGCTCGATCTCCTGAGTGTCCAGATCACCTGACAACATTCCAAAGAAGAAAGAGAAGGAATGTCGTCAGCGAACAATCGCTCGGTAAGTCCCAAAGATAAGGGAGAAGTAGAATAGAAAGAGAGAGAGAGAGAGAGTGTGTGTGTGTATGTAGCTTTTAAAGTTGTATGATATAGTTATACTGTTGTATTCAGTATTAATGTTGTTGTTATCGTAAGTTTAAGGGTGAATGTCAACCAATCTCAAGAGTGTTCTCGAACCCAACAGGCTGTAATCCAGGGGTAGGGAACCACGGGCCCGAATCAAATGTTAGTATCGGGACTTCGACCGTCGTCGAAGTATTCCAAACTCTACAGGTTGTAATCCAGGAGCATAGAAACACAGGCCCTCATGATAGCTTGCTTGTGTTAGTAGACATGGATTCATGATCTAGGGGGACTCTTGAGATTCTGTTGGATTCACGAATGAACGACCCCAATACCCCGTTTATTTATTGGATTGATAGTAATGATTGTACTGATGGTATTGATTTGTATTGTCTTGTAAATTGAATAGATGGATGACTTGCCGAAACCATGATATCAGTAAATGGATGTAACTGGAGAATCATGTAGATGTATGAATCATGTAGATGGATGTATATCCATGGTTCAGTGCAGTCAATATAGATTGAATAAATTGAATAGTTTGAATATATAGATTCATAGATTCATGTTGAATTATAGTTTGTAGATTGTACTTGAATCATATTCAAGTCGGATTATTAATGAGACTCAGTCTGAGTCAGAACAATTAAAAAGAAATTTAAGTCCTGATTGTTTTGATGTTATCGGCAACCGCTGCACATGGACAGCAGGATTTGTGTCTTTTTCAAAGACGATTACCGTGTTGATAACACCGTTTATTAAGTTGTCTACCTTAAATAGGCAAGCACCCACTTCTCCGGCTCCCTGAGGCTCAAGAGATTGGTCCCGCTTAAATTTATATTTACTAGGGTCCTTAGGGTAATTTATAGAACTTGAGGGGGTTTTATGTAAAAATACTTTTCTATAATTTTCAAAATACACCCCAAGTATTTAATTATCGTCTTTAGAGTTGTCATAAATGTAGATTTTATATTTGTGATATTTCTAGTGAAAATAACCTAATTTCATAACATAGGGTATTTAATTGTAACATTGAACTTGTATGGAATTCATGGTATTTTAATGTAAAGTGATTCTTGTGATTTTTTTAGAAAAAAAGTTAGAATATTTATATTATCAAAAAATAGATGTTTTAATGATACATATATATATATATATATATATATATATATATATATATATATTTATATAAAAATAATTTTAGTATATATTATATTTCTAGAAATCTCATTTTCTTAAGATTTTCATATTTTAAATCTCTCGAGACCGAATGTTCCTTGCGGAGGTCTGCATCTCGCACTACTTAGCCCAGGGATGTGCGATAATTCGCACCATCTCAGTCGGGTTCCCCAAAATGGGTTGTAGCGGCGCTTTGCAAATATTTATAAAAAATACTTAATCTTATAGAAAACGGTTTTAATAGTTAGTGGTATTTATATGTAAAGTTTCGTTTTCCCGTATTCTATGTTTTCGAAAGGTATTGTGCTATATTGCATATGAGTGTTGTGAGGAGTTAGGTCATTACCTCATGATCTACTTAAAGGTATAGCAAGTTTGTGATGTTTAAATGTCGACATGAAACTATATGGTATTTTAGTGAAAAAGTACGGTAAAAGTTACAAAATGAATTAGATTGTCGTGAAACTTGATCAACATGTTTATTAATGTTTAATAGTCAATATGTAAGAGTTTTGTGTGAATGTATTTAAGAAAATGTTAGATTTTTAGAAAGAACCGAATTGGAAATCGGTTTAACTCCGATTCCGTCGGGTTTTGAAATTTCGTATTTCTAGAACAAGATTAGAGAAGAGGGAGGGGACTTATGGGTTTAGAAGTTAGGGATGAGGAAGAGGAGACAGGAGGAGACGCCGGTGCGTCGTTTCGTCGCCGGGAACTCCTAGGGTTGTCGTCGGAAAATTGTCGAAGCTTTCGCCCTTCGCTACTCCAAAAGTACACTAAACTTCTATGGATTTCTTGAGAGTTTTGATCAGAATTTTGAAGTGAGGGTGTGTGTTTAGGGGTTGTATTTATAGGGTAAGGCTAGGGTTTAGGGTAGGTGAAAGGGTGAATTGAAAAATGTATTTAAAATATAATAAAAATGGAGTAAATAGGGTTTTAAAGAGTCTCTGGTACTGGTCTAAGGAAATAAAGTATGCAGGAGTACAGGGGAGGTGAAGAGGCAGACTTTTTATGTTGGGGACTCGGCGGTCCGACCGAGTCCGGCCGGCGGCGGCGGCCCGAGTCGGCCGAGTCTCCTGCCGATTCCGGCCGAGTCGTGTGGTCGGAGGGTCCCTTGTCGGTTCATGTAGCCTCTGGTACTATTAGGTTTTCATGTGTAGTGGGGTTTTTATGAGTTATGCACGTGTAAAACCTTGGTATTCTAAAAAATTCAAAATAAAATAATATTAAAAATAATGTGGGGTATGAGATTTGAACTCTGCTGGCTTGGTTCAGCAGTGCAAGGTTTTACCAATGAGCTACAAGTGCTTTCTTGTTGTTAAAAAGCAAAGCAAACTTATAACTTGTGCTCAGGCAAAAATACCCCTTTCTGTATTTTTTGAAAAATTTGTACAGAAAGTTTAGGGTTGTTACATTCTACCCTCCTTATAAAAATTTCGTCCTCGAAATTTGTAAAAGGAAAGTGTAACAGATTCAATGAAAGTTTGGTGACTGGAGTACTGATAGGGTATAACAAGATGGTGCAAGGTTTTTTTTAGAAATATGAAAAAGTCTTACCAGTGTTACCTTGACTTACAGCCTCGGTTTCTACGGCTGTCAAATTGTAAGCCTGGCGTCTCGGCACGTTTCTTCGTGCATGCTGGCACATCACTGGTTGTCGAGGTAAGGGTGGTCCACGTGGAGGTGGTGTAGGAAGAGTTAACTGAGTAGGTGGAGCTTGGATAGCTGGTCTAGCTGCGGAATTAAGATTAGTTCGGTTGTGTGGGCAAGTTCCAATGGTATGTGAGGATGATCCACATATCAGGCAAAGACCATTTGCTCATCTGCAATCTTCCATTAGATGTCCAGCTCTCTTGCAGTAGGTACAAAAGGCTGGGTTGGGCCTGTTGATTGGTACTCCCGGTCTCCTTGGTACAAATGGTGGTCCTGATGCGGCTTCCCCGCCATCTGGTTGGCAGGGCGCTTCACTCCGGCAGTTTGAGGTCTGCCCTTCTTCTTCAACACTGCCTCATATTTTCGGGCAGCATTCAAAGTCCTATCATGGGTTGGGAAATCCCCTGTGGCTAATGCAGCTTGGATTTCCAGGTCCAACCCTTGCTGAAATCTTCTAGCTCTTATCTCAGCAGTCGGTATGAGATGGGCCGCAAACCTGTTACGGTCTTGTGTTAGCTGTGTAGTATGTGATATAAAATTAAACATTGAGATATATCTTACCGACTGAGCATGGTGAACTCAGCGTCATACTCATCTACTGACTTGGTCCACATCGAACCTTGTTGCAGATGGATGAACTACTGTTCCATGTCGAACCTGGCAGTCTCAGGGAAGTACTTTGCGTCGAACATGTCTCGGAAAGTCTTTCATTCGATAGGTTGGTCAAAACGGCTTTCTTCCGCCTTCCACCAGACCCATGCATTGTCCGTGAGCTGTAATTTTGCAACACAAACCCAAGCTATCTCTGGCACTTGTGCCGCTGCCAGATCATCTTCGATGCTCTGAGCCCATTCCTCAGCTTCCAGTGGGCTCTCTTTTACTGTAAACTGTTTGGGGTGCAAAGCCCTGAATTGCTTCACCCCAGGTGCTTCTGCTTCTGGACGGTTCAAGAGAACAGCAGTCTGCTGCTGCTGTCCTTCCAGGAGGCTGCGGAGTGCCTCAAGCAGAACCGTCTGCTCGTTGATCGGAGCAGCTACGGCAGGTGTAATTTGTAGTGGTGGTGGAGTGTTGTTGAAGTTGGTGCTGGTGTTGTTTGGGGAATCCATAACCTTGAATGAAAAATTTAGGTTAGAACAGATTCAAAGTATATGGAATGATAAGATTCAAGGAATATGAATTACAAAGAATGTTTTAGTTGCTGGTTCTTGTGTTATATTGCTTAGGTTGTTCACGCAGAACAGAACTGCAAGATAGGATTTCATACAGCTCTGACCTGCATGGACCACCAACAAAGCCTGTCACGCCCTGCTTCCCAGTGTACGGTGAAGGGGACGCGACTAGGCCGCTGCGTATTTACTCTGAAGTAAATACGCTAAGCGTATCTAAGCAATATAAATGTAATGTACAAGAGACAAGATATAATAAAACATCAACTTTATTTATTAACATTCTTTTGTACAATGCATGGAAAAGTAAATATATTTGAATGAAAGTAATGCCTAAACAGTGGCATAACAGAAAGGAAAAGTACTGAAATAAAAGTGTGTACAATGAAGCTAGAGCTCTGGGTCGTAGGAAAGCTGGTCCAAGTCCTCACTAGTAGGCTCGATCTCTTGAGTGTCCAGATCACCTGACAACATTCCAAAGAAGAAAGAGAAGGAATGTCGTCAGCGAACAATCGCTCGGTAAGTCCCAAAGATAAGGGAGAAGTAGAATAGAGAGAAAGTGTGTGTGTGTGTAGCTTTTAAAGTTGTATGATATAGTTATACTGTTGTATTCGGTATTAATGCTGTTGTTATCGTAAGTTCAAGGGTGAATGTCAACCAATCTCAAGAGTGTTCTCGAACCCAACAGGCTGTAATTCAGGGGTAGGGAACCACGGGCTCGAATCAAATGTTAATAACGGGACTTCGATCGTCGTCGAAGTATTCCAAACTCAACAAGTTGTAATCCAGGAGCATGGAAACGCGAGCCCTCATGATAGCTTGCTTGTATTAGTAGACATGGATTCATAATCTAGGGGGACTCTTGAGATTCTGTTGGATTCACGAATGAACTACCCCAATACCCCGTGTATTTATTGGATTGATAATAATGATTGTACTGATGGTATTGATTTGTATTGTCTTGTAAATTGAATAGATGGATAACTTGCCGAAACCATGATATCAGTAAATGGATATAACTGGAGAATCATGTAGATGTATGAATCATGTAGATGGATGTATATCTATGGTTCGATGCTGTCAAAATAGATTGAATAAATTGAATAGTTTGAATATATAGATTCATGGATTCATGTTGAATTTTAGTTAGTAGATTGTACTTGAATCTTATTCAAGTCGGATTATTAATGAGACTCAGTCTGAGTCAGAACAATTAAAAAGAAATTTAAGTCCTGATTGTTTTGATATTATCGGTAACCGCTGCATATGGGCGGCAGGATTTGTGTCTTTTTCAAAGACGATTACAGTATTGATAACACCGTTTATTAAGTTGTCTACCTTAAATAGGCAAGCACCCACTTCTCCGGCTTCTTGAGGCTCAAGAGATTGGTCCCGCTTAAACCTATATTTACTAGGGTCCTTAGGGTAATTTATAGAACTTGAGAGGTTTTTATGTAAAACTACTTTTGTATAATTTTCAAAATACAACCCAAGTATTTAATTATCGTCTTTAGAGTTGTCATAGATATAGATCTTATATTTGTGATATTTCTAGTGAAAATAACCTAATTTCATAACATAGGGTATTTAATTATAACATTGAACTTGTATGGAATTCATGGTAATTTAATGTAAAGTGATTCTTGTGATTTTTTTTGAAAAAAAGTTGGAATATTTATATTATCACAAAATAGATGTTTTAATGATACATATATATATTTATATAAAAATAATTTTAGTATATATTATATTTCTAGAAATCTCATTTTCTTAAGATTTTCGTAATTTAAATCTTTCGAGACCGAATGCTCCTTACGGAGGTCTGCATCTCGCACTACTAAGCCCAGGGATGTGCGATAATCCGTACAATCTCAGTCGGGTTCTTTAAAATGGGTTGTAGCGGCGCTTTGCAAAGATTTATAAAAAATACTTAATCTTATAGAAAACGGTTTTAATAGTTAGTGGTATTTATATGTAAAGTTTCGTTTTCCCGTATTCTATGTTTCCGAAAGGTATTGTCCTATAATGCATATGAGTGTTGTGAGGAGTTAGGTCATTACCTCATGATCTACTTAAAGGTATAGCAGGTTTGTGATGTTTAAATGTCGAAATGAAACTATATGGTATTTTAGTGAAAAAGTACGGTAAAAGTTACAAAATGAATTAGATTGTCGTGAAACTTGATCAACATGTTTATTAATGTTTAATAGTCAACATGTAAGAGTTTTGTGTGAATGTATTTAAGAAAATGTTGGATTTTTAGAAAGAACCGAATCGGAAATCGATTTAACTCCGATTCCGTCGGGTTTTGAAATTTCGTATTTTTAGAACAAGATTAGAGAAGAGGTAGGGGACTTACAAGTTTAGAAGTTAGGGATGAGGAAGAGGAGATGGGAGGAGGCGCCGGTGCGTCGTTTCGTCGCCGGGAACTCCTAGGGTTGTCGTCGGAAAATTGCCGAAGCTTTCGCCCTTCGCTACTCCAAAAGTACACTAAACTTCTATGGATTTCTTGAGAGTTTTGATCAGAATTTTGGAGTGAGGGGTGTGTGTTTAGGGGTTGTATTTATAGGGTAAGGCTAGGGTTTAGGGTAGGTGAAAGGGTGAATTGAAAAATGTATTAAAAATGTAATAAAAATGGAGTAAATAGGGTTTTAAAGAGTCTTTGGTACTGGTCTAAGGAAATAAAGTATGCAGGAGTACAGGGGAGGTGAAGAGGCAGACTTTTTATATTGGGGACTCGGCGGTCCGGCCGAGTCCGGCCGGCGGCGGCGGCCCGAGTCGGCCCAGTCACCTGCCGGTTCGGCTGATTCCGGCCGAGTCGGGTGGTCGGAGGGTCCCTTGTCGGTTCATGTAGCCTCTGGTACTGTTAGGTTTTCATGTGTAGTGGGGTTTTTGTGAGTTATGCACGTGTAAACCCTTGGTATTCTAAAAAATTCAAAATAAAACAATATTAAAAATAATGTGGGGTATGGGATTTGAACTCTGGTGGCTTGGTTCAGCAGTGCAAAGTTTTACCAATGAGCTACAAGTAGTTTCTTGCTATTAAAAAGCAAAACAAACTTATAACTTGTGCTCAGGCAAAAATACCCCTTTCTGTATTTTTTGAAAAATTTGTACAGAAAGTTGTAAAGAAAGTTTAGGGTTGTTACATTGGGCGATAGATCGGTCTGCCATCTGGAGAGTGCAGTGGGCAGGTTTCAACTCTCCTATACCTAGCTGCTCATAGACGAAATATGGAAGCAAGTTAACACTAACGCCGAGGTCAAGTAGAACACGATTGATGCTTTTCCCCCAATAGTTATAGATATTGTAGGACAACCAGGATCCTTACGTTTCTTAGGCAATTGTTGGGTAAAAGCTGTGCTCACATTACTTATCATGAACACCTTTTTCAGCACTTGAGTTTTTCTCTTTCTAGTGCACAAGTCCTTAAGGATTTTTGCATAAGACGAAACTTGTTGAATAGTATCTAGGTGAGGGATATTTATATTAACTTGCTTAAACATTTCCACAATCTTCTCCATTTGTGCGTTAGGTTTGTTGGCCCTCAACCTGTTTGGAAATGGAGCTTTATCAATAAGTTTTGGGTCCAACATTTGTGGGAAGTTTGTGGGGATGGAATCGATCCCAGAATTGGAGTGGGGATCGTTTTAGATAGATTTGTGGAAGTGGGCGGAGGGTTCGATCCTTGGGGAAAATGGAGAATAGGCTCGGAAGAAGGTGGAAGACTAGACGAAATAGGGCAAGAAGTAGAAGCCGGGGTTTCAATTGATTCCTCATCATCAATCTGTCCACCCATTTGATTGTTCAACACTCTTCCTAATCTCAACGTGGTAACGGTACTCACATTATGAGTTTGTGAATGGCCAGGATTCGGTAGGGGTTGAGACGGAAGTTTCCCATTTTCTCTCGCACTCATCGCGGCATTTATTTATGCAAGTTGTGCTTTTATCGATTTAATACTCACCGTGGGAGTTGGTGGTCTGTGTTAAAGTTCGGATAGAAGACTTTATTTCATCCGTCGACTGCATGGAATGTTTAATAAACATATCCACGCTTCGTTCAAGTGCAGATGAGTTTTCAGTTCCGGCCGTTTGGAAAGAATTATTGGCCGGGTTTTGAAAAGGTTGCGATTGAAAGGGGTGTTGACTCTGTGGTGCTGGTTGCTATTGCTATGGAGGAGGTCTTTGATAATTGCTTTGAAACTGGTTTTGATTTTGGTTTTGGTTTTGGTTCCAAGCAAAGTTAGGATGATTCCTCCACCCCTGATTGTTTGTGGAAGAATAAGGATCGTTTCTAGGTCGCTGCTGAAAAGCAGCATTAGTTTGCTCGTGACCTTGAAACGGTGCATTCATAGGACATTCTTCCGTCAAATGTGATGGATCGGAACAGCAACCACACACGGTCTTGGGGAGCGTTACCTGGTTTAGGGAGTCTGGTGAGAATTTGTTTTCAATAGCGTCGAGTTTCTTTTGCATCGCTGCCATTTCGGCTTTTACTGCGATGGAAACATCGAGCTGATGAATACCTCCCCTAGATGAAGGTGGTCTAACGCTTTCCCACTGCAAAGAGTTTTCAGCGAGATCTTCCAGATATTTCCAGGCTTCACCATCGTCTTTGGACATGAAATTGCATTGACACATGGTTTCAAGCATCTGCTTTGTCGTTGGATTATTGCCTTCATATATAATTCGGCACAGATCCCATCTATGTATTCCATGATGAGGACATTGGACAAGCAGATCCTTGAACCGTTCAAAGCACTTCCAAAATAGTTCATTGGGAAGCTGGGTAAACTGGTTGATTTCGCTCCGAACACGGGCGGTCTTATGATTTGAGTAAAATTTCTTAAGGAATGCTATTACGAATTCGTCCTAATTGGTAATGGAGTGTGCGACAGTGTTATAAAGCCATTTTTCTGCTAAGTCGCACAAAGTGAACGGAGAAGACATAATCGCATAGCATCCACGGACAGTTGTGAAGTACCCATCATTACACATACATTTTCGAATTTGGTGATATAAACGTATGCGTCTTCAGACTCGAGCCCGTGAAATTTGGGAAACAGGTTGATGAAGTCGGGTTTAATTTCAAAATTATCCCCATTGGCTGGTGGAATAGATAAACAGGTAGGAAGGGGACCACGTATAGGATAGCATCTCTCTTGGAGAGAAATGCACGGTGGATTCTGCGCACCTACGGGCGGTGGCATGGTGGTGTTATAATCTGATGGAGAACCATCCATCTCGGTCGATGTGGTGGGTGGTGGGGAAAAAGAAAATGAAGAAATACCGACTTCGGAGTCGATAGCAGGAAAGCGGACAAGATAGGCACTAGAATCTCGTGTCCAGCCAAGCATGCACTAAGCGGGTTTAGCGCAAGTGGCAGCGTGTGTGTGATTTAAAATTGGTTTGTTTTAAAAAGTGTCGGACTTGAGACAAATCACACAAAAATGCACAAACAACCCTAGAACTATGGTTACCTGGGTCAAGTCTCTAGACCGCTCCTAGACTTCCAAAGGACAAGCCGCAGAATCAATCTTCTACCACCTCTTTACTACTCTTGTGGCCAGGTAAGTGCCAGGTAAGTGGAAGGTATCCGCTATACGAATCACCGAAAATAGTGGGCCTAATTAAATAACCATTTTCCTTAGACACACTTGCCTAGGCACCACAAAAGTAATGCGGATAAGTGATAGATTACCCACGACCTTCTTTTGTCCTTATTGAGCGCGACAGTCCTTAGGGTCTTTTCTAGATATTTTTTAAATTAATGTAGGGTTGATGCGGATGCTCGTTTTGTGATTTGCGGGGCCTAGGAAGGGTGATAAAATCCCCACCTAATCTGAATTTGGTCTTTTCCCCTTAATGTCCGTATTAAAATATGCAAAAACAAACCGCAAAACAAAACTTGCAAAAAGATTTTTGCGCAGTGATATTTTTGCAAAGAATCCTGCAGAAAAGATATTTTATTGGATTTCAGAGGAGAGAGAAGGAGTTGAGAAATATACCAAAGAAGTTTGAAACCCTAGTTCCTTAAATGCGCCGCATTTCCGCCGCTATTTAGCCTTACAGCCGCGGTTCCGCAGTCGAAAGGAGGGGTCTCGTGAAGATTTTTGCTACGTGGCATCCCTTTGCTCCTCTGGATCTTGATGAATGTATCTGGCTCTCTGTTTCCTCAAGTCTGTGACTCCAGACCCCCTTGCAAAATTCACACAATAATCGTTAAATATACAATTTGCAGTTTTGTTTATTTATGATATGGATCGAATAAAAATTCAACATGAATAGTAAGAAAAATAAATTATGCACGTATCCCCGGCAACGGCGCCATTTGATTGGTTGTGAAAAAGTGTTTGTAGAATAACCGCAATCAATAACGGTGTTGCGTGTAGCTAGACCGAGATGAGTACGAGTCGTCCTCAGGGAAACGTTGAATCTTTTAATCTTACTTTAGACGTGTTGATTAGGAAAGGAGGAAGAATAAAGAATGGTGAAGAATGGTTGTAGGTTCTAGATCTACATCAAACACGGATGCAGGATATAGATCTAGATTAACTACGGATGTAGGTTTTATATTAGAAGGGGGCTTGTAGGGTTCGTTAAGATTTAGTAGTTATGGATGATTAATTAAAGATTACTCCTTTTATCTTTTAATATATTTAAAACTAGATCGACAGTGATGCGTATAGATTAGGGTTTCTGGAGGGAAAAGGGTTCCCACTCTTAACCCCTACCTTGACATGGATCTCCGTTTATGTCTAGCCTTTACCAAAACAATCATTAATCTAATCTCTAATCGCGGTCGTGGCTTCCAATGAATTGGTAGCGCGCCCGATTAGGATGTTAATGATTCTTTTGGGAAAGTTTATAAACTTTATAGGATGTAAAATCAGTTTAAGGATCTTCATCATCTATTAATCTACCCTAATCCTACGAACCCTAACAAGTGGAGAATTACTCGCGTATGTTGGGAAAAGAAAAGATAGAAATCATGAAGAAAATAAAATGCAATAGAATAAAACTACCTTTATTAATCAACAAGATCAAGTACACTTTGTTCCTTTAGAAAATGATTACAAAACCCTAGTTTGCTTCTCGATCTCTTCTTAAGGAGGTAGATGAACTGTCGATGATCAACCAGGATTCTTGAGCAGTCGTGGACTTCGTGATCGCGTCGGTTTGATAATTTTTCCAAGAGGCTCTCGGTCCTTATTTATAGCCACAGAGCCAGAACCCTAGTTTCCTAATATGGTAACTAGTTGTTAGGATCCCAAACTAAAAATCCCAAGCCCTAGATCTCCAGACGTGCGGCGGAACCACGGCCATTTGGTGGGTTTAGTCGTGGATCCGTGGTGGGTTAGGGGGTTCGTTGCTTCAAAAATCTTGTGGCCTCTTTTGGTGACACATGTAGACTATTTTGACATCTGGAATCTGAAAATCTTCTCTAAGTCTCTGCCAGAATTGATTTCTTCGATTTACTTTAAGATTTTGGCAGATTTGATCTCGATAACTCGGATTTCCTTGATTCCAGTCCTGATATAATTTCTACACAATTATCTCAATAAATAATGTTAGTAGAATTTGTTTTTATTGAGATATTATCTTAACCATTTGACATGATATTATAGTTTTAAGAGAATTGGTCAAAGATATTTAATAAGGTAAGCATATTTAAATAGACCAAATATTACATAGATATTATATGCTTACATTTTCCTTCATAATGTTAATTATAATATATAAACACATGAAAATAGTATTTTTACGGATCAATCATCTTGCTGGGTTCCTTAACACCCTCACTAGGTTTTCTAGGGCATCAAGCGTGCAATTTTAAAAAAACTACAATGCTAAGCAATCCTAAACCAAGGATCTAACTAGTGGATTAGGGTTTATAAAACATGTAAACAACTTTATACCAAGTGAAATGGGAATACAACCTTTGTAGACCGGTCCTTCACTTCTAAAGCTCCGTGTAGTTGTCCCTTATGCTCCATGTAGTGGTATCCTGGACTCTCCTTTGGCTCTACTAGGTGAAAGGAACGAGCTTGCTTAAGGATCTTCGAGGCCGAAGATGATCTACGTCGAAGAATCTCTAACTCAAGCTACCTCTTCACTAATAGATGAACTAGTGAAGAAACAACCTATACTAAATGGCTAGTTTGGTATAGATTAGTGAAGTAGGAATTTTTCTCACTTTAGAATAATTTCTCTCTTTCTTTTCTTTTCTTTTTCAAAGCTAGAGAGCAAAAATGGAGGAGATGAAGAAAATGAACTAGTGATCTAGTAATCAACCATGGGTGAGAAAATATCATATATAACTCATGTAGAGACTTAACCATGGCTAAAGATAATAGTTAGGTTAATAAATATCTAGAGTAAAACAAAATTAGTGGACTAAGTCAATGGTTTCCACAAGCTTCTCTAAGCTTCAAGCCATGACTAATTTCCACCTAATTTTGTTTATCCCTAAATGAACAATTACCCACATTATCTTAAGTGTGGTGTGAGTCTCATACACCCATGTATAATGTATCATCAAGCATGACACAAAATAAATACATTAACATATATCACATATATATTAAATGTATAATGAGAAAAGAAATTCTTAAGCGAGCTAATACTAGTTAATGTATATTAATATATCAAATATATAATTACACATTAAATTATTAAATCAACACTTGATTTAATAACCCAGATGTATCGCATACAACCGACTAATATCATTTATATGTATATCACATATACATATAACATATCATTGAATCAACACTTTATTCAACAATCCGGTTATATCACATATAACCTGTATCGCGAGATTGGAATACGGTATCACATACACGTATTAATCTCGGTCCCGCACATATCACATATGTGCCCTACTTCGTTTCGCATGAGCTAGGAAACCTCTATGTAGGACTCTAATGACTCGTCAATACGCCGGCAGTAGGTGATGATCATATCAGTCACCCATAAACCGTCAGCGGTACTAGCTGGACGTAACGGCTACCCGGGTATTGAGCGATCAGAAGATCAACAAGTAAGCTTGTCCATACTCCTATGAATCCAATAGCAACACTACCGTACAGTCCGGTCTCTTCGTCTGATATGTCGCATATCTGGTCTAGGAATAGTAAACGTCAGACCCCAGTAACTTGATAAGTCATGCCGATGTGAGGCTCATAACGGGTCGAGAAACTACTGATAACACTTACCAGTAAATCTCCATATCATCCCTGGCCAGGGACTTCCTGTTATGGCCAATCGAGCACAGCGCAATATCAACCCCCAATACCGGGAGAGACGAATCCCCTCCTATCGCTCATTGCCTCCATGTGACTCGGGACTGTACCCAAAAACCACCATTTTGCATGCTCTCTTGAACGTGGTAAGGTGGAAATCAAAGCACGGTGGGAATCACACAAGACTCTATAACGATCTCGGGTCTACAGACTAACCTGTACCAGTGTCACCAGAGAACTGCTATCTGACGTTAGGTATAATACCATCTAGGAGTTCTCGGCGAGTCATGTTCAGTGTACCCAGTCTCTACTGAGCACCCGTATACCATCTTTGATATCAAACACCAATGGATATGGGATCATCCATCGCCTATCAAATGGGTCAAGAAGCGTATACGCTAGTCTACTTTGGAATATCGATGCCCCGTCTCGATACACCCTCGACTAGGAACAATTAAAGGACGTACTTGTGGATTACCCTGGCCCTACTAGTATGATCTGCATCATAATCCTGATAGTCAAGTACATCCTAAGGGCTTACCAACATGTGAGAGCAAGACAGTATCACAATACAAGTCTACATGTTAAGATAAAGAGCAACCAGATAGCATACTATCATGTCGAGCAAGAAATTCCTCTCTATATATGTCCAAGTATCCACTATAATATACAATCATGTACAATAATGGCCTTTAGTGCATACATACAACTAAAGCTTTTTTCGAACTCTGTCGGGTAGATCATCTTCGACAAAGGAGGGTCGCCTTGCAAGCTTGTTCCCGGCGACTTCGGAGCCCAGCTAGAGTCCATGAAGTGGCATAGGGGTCTTCTGTAATTGTGCGGACTACAAAGGTAGCTAACCCCATAACCTTGTATGTTTAGATATCTAGTTTAGTGTTTGAAATCGATTCTAGAGTAATGGTCGCTAGTGCTTGCTTTAAATTTTTTGTTTTCGCTTCCGCTTTCACCGCGAGTCTTGCGGCTTAAGCACAAGTGTCTTTATAGTGGTATGGGAGCCAAACCAAACACTTAAACTAGTCATAGACGATGCTTACGTTATGAAACCGAAATTTTAACCTTATCGAGTTTCAAAATTCCAAGTTTTTGTCCATTTTTAAAATGGTCTCTGAAATTTTTTTAAGTATTGCAGAGGACTAGTCTTTGAGCAAGAAAACTTGGCACAAAACCCAAGGAACTCATTCAAAGTTCTGGCCACATTTTTATTCGTTTTGCCGCAATTTACATCCGAAAATTTGAATTAGGTCCCTGTGTTATTATGGTGGCTTGGAAATTTAGAAACTTGATTTTTTGTATACTTCTTTTTTCCCCAGATTTCAGTCAAGGTTATCTTTATATTTGGGCAAGTTCGGGATACTTTTCGGTCAAAACTAATGTATCGTTTACATTCTGTATCTTTGTTTGTGTGTTGTTAAACGTCGTCTAATTGCTATATGTTCGATTAGATGGGGTTGCACACTGGTTACTTGTTATGTTGGTTTGGATATATCTTGTGATGTTTTAGTTCGATTGTTGTGTCGGATAGCCCCTCGTGTGAGTTGTTTGTATAGTTTTGATGTTTGTATTCGTTTATTCATGATGAGCGACCGGATTGTGGTCGTCGTTGCTGCTTGATGCATATTCTTTTTGGGACACGTCTAGATTGCGGGCGTTGTCACCATTGTGTATATTTTTCATTATTTGTACTAGGATACTGTTAGTAATATGTATGCCCTAGAGGCCATTATTGTACATGCGATGTATATTGTAGTGGATGCTTGGACATATATAGGGAGAACTTTCTTGCTCGACATGATAGTATGCTATCTGGTTTCACTTTATCTTAACATGTACATTTATTGTCTCTCTATTACATGTTGATAAAGCCCTTAGGATGAGTACTTGACTACCAGGATTATGATGTAGATCATACTAGTGGAGCAATGGTAGTCGGTAAGTACATCCTTCAAATATTCCTAGTCATAGGAATATCGAGACGGGGCATCTATACTCCAGAGTAAACTAGCGTATACGCTTCTCGACCCATATGATGGGCGATGGATGATCCCATATCCATTGGTGTTTGACATCAGACATGGTATATGGGTGCTCAGTGGAGACTGGGTGCACTGGATGGACTCGCCGAGAACTCCTAGATGGTATTATACCTATCATAAGATAGCAGTTCTCTGATGACACTGGTACAGGTTAGTCTGTCGACCCGAGATCGTCATAGAGTCTTGTGTGATTCCCACTGTGCTTTGATTTCCACTTTACCACGTTCAAGAGATCGTGCAAAACGGTGGTTTTTGGGTACAGTCCCGAGTCACATGGAGGCAATGAGGGATAGGAGGGGATTTCGTCTCTCCCGGTATTGGGGGTTGATGTTGCGCTATGCTTGATTGGCAATAACAGGAAATCCCTGGCCAGGGTTGCCGAGATCTACTGGTAAGTGTTATTAGTAGTTTCTTGAACCGTTATGAGCCTCACATCGGCATGACTTATCAGGCTATTGGGGTCTGACGTTGTACCACCCCCAGGCTATGATATGCGACATATCATACGAAGAGACCGGACTGTACGGTAGTGTTACTGATTGGATTCGCAGGAGTATGAGCAGGCTTGCTTGTTGATCTTCTGATCGCTCAATACCCGGTGGCCGTTACGTTTAGCAGACCGCTTGCGGCTTGTGGGTGACTGATATGATCACCACCTACTGCCGGCGTATTGACGAGTCTTTAGAGTCCTACACAGAGATTTCCTGGGTCAAGCGAAATGAAGTAGGAGCACATATGTGATATGTGCGGGACCGAGATTAATACGTGTATGTGATACCATATTCTATTCTGGCGATATATGATATCGGATGGTTATATGTGATATAGCCGGGTTATCGGATCAAGTGTTGATTCGATAAGTTGATACATTTAATATTAGTCGGTTGTATGTGATATAGATGGATTATTAAATCAAGTGTTGATTTAATAATTTAATGTATAATTATATAAGTGATATATTAATTTATATTAACTAATATTTGCTCACTTAAACATTTCTTTTTCTCACTTGTGTGCTTTAGTATATATGTGATATATATTAATGTACATTTTTTTTGTGTCATGCTAGATGATACATGCTTCATAGTTGTGTGAGACTTACACCATGCTTATGATAATTTAGGGTTTTTATTTATCAAAGTAAATCAAAATTGGTTGGAAATTTGTCATGGCTAGAAGCTTGGAGAAGCTTGTTGTGTCCATTGACTTCGTCCACTAATTTGTTTTACTTAAGATATTTATTAACCTAACCATTATCCTTAGCCATAGTTTAGTCTCTATATGAGTTAGTGTATAACATAAACTCACCCATGGTTGTTATTCTCACCTCAAGAGTTTCATTCTCATCTCCACTTCATCTTCTTCTTCATCAAGAGAAAGCTTTCTAGCTTTTCTCAAGGTGATGAAATATTGTGAGAAAAATTAATCTAAAGTGAGCAAAATTCCTACTTCATCATCCTCTACTATACTAGCCATTTAGTTTATGGTGTTTTCTTCACTAATTCCACATTAGTGAAGAGGTAGCTTGAGTTGGTGTCTCCTCGACGTAGATCATTTTCGGCCTCGAAGACTTCAAGCAAGTTTGTTCCGTTCATCTTGTGGAGCCTTTCTAGAGTCCGGGAGTTCACTAATAGGAGCGAAGGGACTACTACACGGAGCTATTGAAGTGAAGGACTAGTCTACAAAGGTTGTATTCTTTGTTCACTTAGATGTAAAGTTGTTTACATTGTTGTTTCATCTAAATCTCTGGTTAAGATTTTAGGGTTAGGTTGTTTAGCATGGCAAATTTTTGAAATTGGCATGGACGATGCCTCACGAAATTTTGTTGTCGTGCTACGCATCCCTACAGTGGTATCAGAGCCAAGCTATATAATTAGACGATGTTTGTAGAATTACGAAACCGAAACAACTCCGAAACACACGAAATAAAAATCTAGTTTCTGTCGAAATTTTTAAAGTGTCAAAAAAATTTTTAAGCAACTGCAGAATGTTATATGAGATGTAACATAAACACAGTAGAAATTTTAACCCTCCTCACCGGAATTTGGCTGGCGAAAAGTATGGAAAATCCGAGCTCACCGGATTTTTAGTGAATACATGGCTTCAAATTTTTATGGTATTCCAGTCTCTGGGCTTTGGTGTTCAGGTGTTGCTTGTTTTTGCTAATATTGCATGTGATGTTATATTTCTGCAAAGGCAATTCGGAGTGTTTCGTATTCGTAATTCTAACATCATTTCAGGTTATTTAGACGACGTTAAAAAGTTCGAACGCATATCAATAACCCAATTTTTCCCTCGCTGGAAATTTTCCAAGAGTTGGATTTTTTCATGTTTAAAATCTTCAAAAAATCATGCAGGTGATTCTGTGGACCCTCTAGAAGAACGAAACCCTAACTCGATTCTGTGACCGTCGGAACCGCCACCAAACCCTGGGGTTTGCGGTAGTTTCCCTGGCGCCATAGGTGAGGCAAGGGTTGACCCTTCTACGGTTGGTCCATAGGTGCCGTGGCATGTTCTGGGTACTTTTTAAACTCCGCTCAAGTCTTGAGCTCTTTGGGAAATTTTGGGTGTTTGTTTATTCGATCGAAAAGTTTAACATCGTCTATCTATCTATGATTGTGATACAATATTTGGAATCCACAATTATTAGTTTTGTGAAAACTAGTTTGAATTTTATAAATCTAGCAATTAGTCTCATTTGATCGGTTGCCACGGAATTTTGATATGGATCAAAAGTCCGTCGCAATCACGTAGCGTACGCGGATACTCGCCGGGTAACCTTACTAGATAGCCATGCCCCATAGCCCCAACTAAGTGACTGTAGGAGAACCCCATCGCCAAAAGCATCCGTTTGGGTGCTCGGGGCCACGGTGTTCCGCCTAAGTGCACTTCGTCGACGGCATCAGGGGTGCGGCCGTCTACTAAAGTTTCCGACAAGCATTCGATCAGATTATCGGGAATCTTATTGAATTACCCGACAGGTTATTGGAATGTGTTTTCAATATCGAGACTAAAATACGGGGTTTATAATTGTTAGGCATGTGATGTCTAAGGAATTCATTTGGTTGGACATGAAATCCAAAGTATGTGATACATTGGGTTTATGATATCTAAGGTGGTTGTGGATTCCAATTGTTGTAGTTTTTCACTTTCTTTTCTGGGACCGTAAGTGTAATATGTGGTGTATCGCCAGTTTCGTTGCTATATGTCAACGACAATTGGGATACGCATATTTACTTACGTTGATGACATGTGATGTTATGTGTTGCTGTGATATATTATATTGGATCGTCGTGTTTTGAATAGCCGGGTTTTTTTATGTGAGATGAGAGTTTTTTATTTTCATTCATGTAAAAGATTGTATGTAATATTCTTTTATTGGGGAACTTCCGGGTTGAGGATGATGTCACCATTGATGTATATTATTTACTTTTCCGCATTAGGATAGACCTAAGGAGGGGAGCACAAGTTACTGGGTTCTAGAGTCCAGTGGAAGACAATCTCGAGGAGTCGAGACCGGGTCTCCTAACTCTAGAATTGGGAGGGTTGCTTGTCGCTCTCGTAGGGGTCTAGGGATGTGGGTTTGGCTATTCATCACGACCGTGGAATCCGCGTTTTTTATTGGCTTAAATAAAACACGGAATTCCTAGTATATCTAATATTTCATATGTGTTCTTCTGCTGTTGATATTTTGTGATGTGATCGATTGATATTCTGAGATGAATGCTTATATTATATATATGATATATAATTAATATTGGTGCTTTCGTTTCTTCTGTGATGCTTAGGAATCATAATTGATGAGACTTCATTAATGAGATTAATGAAAGAAAAAGAAACCAAACGATGGTGTAGAAACTTGTTTTAAAAATGGTAGCTCTAGTTCTTGCTTTGCATAGCGGTATTCCTTATAGAATATCCAGCACCTTATTCGATAAAGAAAGAGCCGAGATCCCTTCACCGGGAGTAACCTCTTTAGTGAAACTGGAAGATGCTACAAACCACTCGGTTTTGTCTTTTGCTTGCTTTTTTAGTTCATGCTTTGCATATTGGTAGTTGTGAAATATCCAGCACCTTATTCGATGAGGAAAGAGCCGAGATCCCTTCACCGAGAGTGACCTATTTAGCAAAACTAGTAAAAGCCTCAAAAACACTCCTTTTCAAATCACTCGATTCTACAACGATATCAAGTTCATTACGCTCATGGTTTTCTTAAAAACCTGCGTAGCCCTCCGTCATTTCAGATAAGTGCTATTTTAGTATTCGTGCTACGGTAGTTTGGCCTCCGTCAAGGCATAGTGTACGGTAGCTGATTAGTACTTATCTGCAGCATGAGATGCGATTGGATTAGGGTATTCGTACGGCGTTGTTTGGCCTCCATCAAGGGTCGTGCAGGTGGGTCTAATTCAATCAAGAAATGAACGGGTTGAACTTGACTAGCACCCTATGGGTAGTTTGGCCTCCGTCAAGATCATAGGACGCTAGGGGTAAAAACTATTATCGGGAATTTCAAGTGTTGAAATTTGCAATGAGATTGCATACCTTCTATGAGATAGTTGGATCCCGATACCCACTGCGAGTAAGAGTTACTCCTGGGAGAGTTTTACACATTACAATTAGCCGATCAAAGTAGGTGTCTAGAAAAGTGTTAACGGGGTTACGCCCCCGGGAAAACAAGGTTTATTTTAATTATGTCTGTGCGAAAGCACGGGGAACCTCCTTCAAAGTACCGACACTGGCCTGGTCGAAAGGTTGGCGAACTTGTAGGGTGTAATTAATTCCGGCTAGTCTTACCTTTTAGGGTTTGAAGGAAGATTTGATAAAACAGTGGGAGCCATCCTGATTAGATAAAATAATAACCAATCTGATCTTGTAAGAGCATACGCTGAGTGTTTTCTTCTCTCTCTCTCCTGGTAGCGACCATGTCACGCCTTAATCAAGATAATAATATGGATGCATTGACCGAACCTTCTTATTATACTGAGCTGGGGAACGTTGGTTCCGCTCTATCTTATAATTGTTATAAGTCCGAGCAGGAAATAGGGGAATATCCGGATTTCCACACGACCCAATCGAAGAAAGTGCAAGTTGATGCATCTTCTTCAGGTGTGTTCATTACCGAGAACTGTTTCTCAGTATCCTCTGCGTCCTAGGTATGAGATACCGGATTAGTATCCCACATTTGTAATCGGTTACATGGGCTACAGAAAGGTAGAGAACTGGGATTGGGTGATATGTCTCTAAGTGTTAGAGAATGGTGCAATTATTGCAGCCAAGTCAGTTGGCATATATCACCTTGTATTACCAAATGGTAAATACATTGATTCTGAAAAAATATTATTAGATACCGAACCTGATATACAACATTACATCAAATTCTTTATTGAGTTAAAGAAGGATATGATTTTGTATTGCTGGATATATGTTATGAACATTTTCCTTAATCAAGAGTTGATTGGATCAGGCACGTTATGTAATGGCATAATAAGTTCTAAATCAAACCACGGTTCAAAGTTTGTAGAACACACACAAAAGGAGTAGTTCAGAAATGAACAAATCCTTCTTGTGGCATTGTAGACTCGGTCATATCTATACGACACGACCAACTAAGTTACATAACAATGAATATTAGAATCTGTTCGAATTTTCATCTTATGATACTTGCCAGTCTTGTCTTAAAGGTAAAATGACCAATACTCCATTTACTGGAAACAGAGAAAGAGTTAATGAACTCTTGGGACGGATACATGATGATGTATACGGTCCTATGTCTACAAATGCTAGGGTTGGTTCTTTGTACTTCATTATATTCACTGACGATCTCTCAACATTCGGACATATGTTCCTGTTGAAACACGAGTCTGAAACTTTTGAGAAATTCAAGGAATATAAGCTTGAAGTTGAGAACCAAACAGGTGGAAGTATTAAAGTCCTACGATGAGATCGGGGAAGCAAATACTTGGGCATGGAGTTCCTGGATTTTCTAAAAGGAGAATGTGATTCTCTCTCAGCTTACTCCTTCGAGTACACCACAACACAACGGTGTATCAGGGCGGAGGTATCGCGCCGTATGAGATATGGCGCGCTCTATGATGAGTACTGCTGAGTTACCTGTTTCCTTTTGGAGTTATGCACTTGAGAAGCTGCATACCTATTGAATGGGGTTCCACCCAAATCAGTGCCTATCACTCCAAATAAGATATGGAATGGGAAGAGACATGTCTTAAAGGAGTTAAGATATGGGGTTGTCCGGCCTATGTTGAAAGGCAGAATCCGGAAAAGCTCGAGGCAAGGTCAGTTCTGTATAAGTTTGTTGGATATCCCGAACATTTGCAAGGGAATATCTTCTGCCACATTGAGGAGCAAAAGGTGTTTTGTTTCTCAACATGCCACCATTTTAGAAATGGAATTTCTTGTGAAGAAATTAGTGGTCATGAGGTAGAACTAAAAGAGTTCTAGCTGGACAAACTAACAGCTGATGATTTGGTGAAACCAAAGGATTCAATAGTCTCTAACGAACCTCAGCCTCTCCGCGAATCTGGTAGGGTTCCTCATCCACCTGAGAGATACTACGGTTTCCTCGGTGACGGTAGGAGCGAGGATTGCATTATGGTAGATGATGACCCAACCAGGTTCAGGCAGGCCATCATGAGTAGGGACTCTGTGAAAAGGCTGGATGCTATGCAATCAAAGATGGAATCCATGTACACCAACAAAGTATGACTTTGAATGTTGCACCTAAAAGGGGTAAATCCCATTGGGAGCAAATGGATCTTGAGAATATTCATGGTGTAGATGGAAAAGTTGAGACTTTCAAAGCTATGCTTAAGTCTATCAGGATTAAAGTAAGCATCGCGGAGTTAGAACATCTGTTTTGATGTGGCAGTCAAAGAGTTTGACTTCATCAAAATGGTAGATGAACCTTGTATATACAAGAAGGTTGTAGAGAGTAAGGTTGTTTTCCATGTATTGTACGTAGATGACATACTCTTGATAGGAAATAGTTTCCTATGCTACACTCGGTCAAGCTCTTCTTATCACGAGGATTCTTCACAGAAGATCTGGATGATACCTACTACATCTTGTGGATTATGATCTATGGTGATAGATCTAAGTGGATGTTGGGAGTGTCCTAAATCCAGGCACATTAACACCATACTAAAGGGGTTTAGTATGGAGGATTCTAAGCGTGGTGGTTCGTCCACTTACTCAGGAATCACTCTCTCCAAAAGGATGTCTTCCAAGACTGATTTGGAGAGAGCTCGCGTGCAAGGGATACCCTATGCTTCGGCACTAGGCTCTATCATGTATGCAATGTTATGTACCAGACCAGATGTAGCTGACTCACTAGGTGTAGTGATCAGGAATCAATCGGATCTTTGGAAAATCATTGGATAGCTGTGTACGACATTCTTAAGTACTTGAGAAGCACTAAAGAAATGTTCTTGGGGTTTGGTAAAAGTGAACTCCAGTGGGAGTCCTTTACCAATTCGAGCTTCCAGAGTGATAAGGTCGACTGAAAGTCAGTCATGTGCTTTGTCTTTACCCTCAGTGGAGGGACGGTATGTTGGAAGAGTTCCAAGCTAGATACCGTGGCAATCTAGACGATAAAGACCGAATACATCGCTGCCAACGATGCTGCCAAAGTGGTTGTCTGGGCATTTCCTGTTCATGAGATGAACAAAGTTCCTACCATTGAGCGTCTAATAACTGTTATTGTGACAACAATAGAGTTGTAGCTTTGGCCTAGGAACACCGGTCCCATCAGCGATCCAGACATATTCTGAGGCAAGTATCACCTGATCAGGGAGATGGTTGATCTCCAAGGGATCGAGGTCAAGAGAGTTGACGCGAAGGATAACACGACGGATCCACTCACAAAGGCCTTTCCCTAGAGAGACTTCTATAGGACGTTGAGTATGAGATACTACAACAAATGGCCTTAGTGCAAGTGGGAGATTGATAGTAATATGTATGCCCCAGAGGCCATTACTGTACATGCGATGTATATTGTAGTGTATGCTTGGACATATATAGGGAGGACTTTCTTGCTCGACATGATAGTATGCTATCTTGTTGCACTTTATCCTAACATGTACACTTATTGTCTCTCTATTACATGTTGCTAAAGCCCTTAGGATGAGTACTTGACTATCAGGATTATGATGTAGATCATGTAAGTCGACGTCACTTACCCCACGGGTTTGCGGGGAGGCGGAACGGGTAAAAAACGATTTTTTCTAACAAAGTAACATCGACTTGAACTCCAGGATCTTAGCTAAACCATAACTAACAAACTAACTAGAGGCTTTATCTACTATGTAAGAAGATTATACCTAAAGTTTCAAGTCCTTCTTGTCTTCTCGTTGTCCTCCTTCACCTCACGGGCTCCTTGGAGTAGAAATGGATAGCACCTCCTCGTCGGCTTCTCGAAGTCGAAGAAGATCCACCCGAGAGTTCCAACCTTGAGCTTAACCTCCAAGTTGATGCAACTAGGTCACTTGGTGTGCTAAACTAAGTAGCCTAGAATCGGTAGAGAGTGATTTAGGGTAGCTAAGTCTCACTAACCCTAGATTCTCAACACATGAGACACTAGGGTTTTGAGAGGAAGAAGGAGAGAGTGAACTTGAAAAAAGAGAAATGATTTTTGATAATAATAATAGAAAATAGAATGGCTAGCTTGACATGACCACAAGATGGCATGAAAAATATCTCATCAAAATATCTAGGTCACAAAATATCTCACAAAAATATCTAAAGTCAAAAAGTCAATCCAAGTCAAGTGGTCAACCCAAGTCAAGGGGTCAATCCAAGTAGCAATGCCACAATTATCATTTACAAAAAATAACAAATACTTTTCTCCACCTCATAATTTTTTTAATCAAGTCAATGGTCAAAACCCTAATGAGGTGTCTCCTTCTATACCCCTCTCATCCGTATATACATACCCGTATCCGTGTTCCGAGAAACACGAATACAATGAGACGAAACTAATCCAATAATCAAATACTAGGATCCGACTTAAACCAAAGCCCACTAGTATTTTCCGCTCGAACATCACACCCGTACAAGTACACGTATGTGAACGAACCCCGTCGTAAAACTATACGACCTCTACATCGTTTCGCCCGAAGCCGAGAAACCTTCTGTGTGGGACTCTAAAGACTCGACAGTACGCTGGCAGTGGGTTTAACCACAAGCACGTCAGCGATACTAGCTGCACGTAACGGCTACCCAGGTATCTATAGATAAGAAGGCCGACAAGAAAACTCATCCAAACTCCTACTGAGCCAGTCTGTGGCAATCTCCGTACATTCTGGTCTGTTCGTCTAAGAGTGTCGCATATCGCTCCTAGGGGGCGGCAACCGTCAGACCCCTGATAGTGCAATAAGTCGTGTCGGGGTGCCGCCAAAAACACCCTGAGAAACTACTGGAATCCCTACCAGCAAATCTCGCTTTCCCTGGCCAAGGACTTTGTGTAATGGCATTCCGAACATAGCGCCACATCAACCCTCAATACTGGGAGAGGCGAATCCTATCTAACTGCCATTACTTCCAAGTGCTTCAGGACTGCACCCAACTACTACATGTTTGCATGACTCAATAGAGCCGTGGTAAGGTAGCAATCTAAGAACAGGGGGAATACACTTGAGGCGAAGTAGCAGTGTCAAGTCAACGGACTAAGCTGTACTCATGTCACCTGGGAAATGCTACCTAACGATAGGTATAATACCAACCAGCTGTACCCCACGAGTCCGTCCAGTGTAACTCATAACCCAATGAGCACCTGCATACTATCTCCAGTATGACGTACTGATGGCTGTGGGACAGATCATCTCCCCTGCTGGGATGAGAAGCGTATACACTAGTATACTCTGGAGTATCGATGCCCTATCTCGATAATCCTACGACTAGGGACCTGTATAAGGATGTGTTTGTAGACTTCCCAGCCCCCACTAGTGTGACTGCCATCACAACGCTGGTAGTCAAGCAAAGATCTTAAGGGCTCTATCAATATGTATTAGCGATACGTT
This sequence comes from Agapanthus africanus, assembly GCA_030015575.1. Taxonomy (NCBI): domain Eukaryota; kingdom Viridiplantae; phylum Streptophyta; class Magnoliopsida; order Asparagales; family Amaryllidaceae; genus Agapanthus; species Agapanthus africanus. The sequence goes on along the minus strand of CM057344.1, from coordinate 136,704,123 downwards.
AAAAGAAACATATACACATATGAAGATAGATACAAACCAAGTAGCATACTACTATATTGAGCAAGACTGTTATAAATCCGTGTATATATCCCAAGCTTCCAAAATGTAATATACAAACTAGTACTATACAATAATGGCCTCTAGGGCATATAACACTAACAATCTCCCACTTGCACTAAAGTCATGTGCTGGCATATCGCAGGCGTGTCATCTCGAATAGCCTCTCGAACTGCGTCTGAGAGATGGCCTTTATGAATGGATCTGCAGTGTTGTCCTCCGTAGCAACTTTCTTCATCTCGATCTCCTAGCGATCTACGATCTCCCTGATCAGGTGATACCGCCTCAAGATGTGTCTGGACTTCTGATGGGACCTGGGTTTCTTTGCTAAAGCTATAGCCCCGTTGTTGTCACAATACAGAGGTATTGGATCAACAATGGACTGAACCACCTGAAGTTCTATTAAGAACTTCCTCATCCAGACTTTTTCGTTTGCGGCATCAGAAGCTGCGATATACTCCATTTCCATCATCGAGTCAGCAACGGTGTCCTTCTTGGAACTCTTCCAATAGACCGCCCCTCCATCAAGGGTAAAGACATAACCTGATATGGACTTGGAGTCATCCTTGTCACTCTGGAAGCTGGAGTCAGCAAAGGCCTCAATCTGGAGGTCTTTTCCGCCGTAAACCAAGAACATTTCCTTAGTCCTTCTCAGGTACTTGAGAATGTTCTTTATTGCTATTCAGTGCTTCTCCCCAGGGTTTGACTGATACTGGCTTACCACGCTCAGTGCGTAAGCAACATCTGGTCTGGTACACAACATCGCATACATTATAGAGCCTACCGCAGAAGCGTAGGGTATAATAGACATGCAATCCCTTTCCAAATCAGTCTTGGGAGACATCTCTTTGGAGAGGGTGATTCCGTGACAAGCCGGTAAATTACCACGCTTAGAATCTTCCATACTGAATCTCTTCAATATGGTGTCGATGTACCTAGACTGTAAAAGTCCCAACATCCTCTTAGATCTATCACGATAGATCTGGATCCCCAGAATGTAAGAGGCTTCACCCAGGTCTTTCATGGAGAACCTGTGTGACAAGAACCCTTTGACAAATTGTAGCATAGGAATGTCATTTCCTATCAAGAGAATGTCATCCACGTACAAGACGAGAAATACAACAGTTAGTTCTACAATCTTACTATAAATGCATGGCTCATCTGGATTTTTGATAAAGTCAAATTCTTTGACCGTTTCATCAAAACAGATGTTCCAACTCCGCGATGCCTGCTTTAGTCCATAGATGGACTTAAGCAACTTGCATACTTTCTCGCTGCTCCCACTCTAAATGAAACCCTCTGGCTGGTCCATATAGACAAACTCTTCCAAATTTCCATTTAGAAAAGCGGTTTTTACGTCCATCTGCCAAATCTCATAATCGTGGAAGGCAGCAATGGCAAGAAGGATCCGAATGGATTTGTGCATAGCCACTGGAGAAAAGGTTTCGTCATAGTCCAAACCAGGTCTTTGACGAAATCCTTTTGCAACAAGTCTAGCCTTATAGGTTTCAACCTGTCCATCTACACCAATATTCTTTCTGAAGATCCATTTGCAGCCTACGGGTTTTACCCCTTCTAGAGTAATGTCCAAAGTCCATACTTTGTTGGTGTACATGGACTCCATCTCGGTCTGCATTGCATCCAGCCATTTTACCGAGTCAGTGCTCTGAATAGCTTGCTGGAAGTTAGTCGGCTCATCATTATCAATGATGCAATCCTCTTTATCCTCGTCTACGAGAAAACCGTAGTATCTCTCAGGCGGATGAGACAGCCTACTACTCCTGCGGAGTGGTGCGGGAATGTCCTGTTCTTTTGAAACTTCTAGTTCCACCAAGCTTTCAGTAATAGCTTGTAGTTCTGGAATTTCTTCCAGTTCTATTACGCTCCTACTAGTTTCTTTTTCTAAAAATTGATGTTCCAGAAAGTGGGCATGACGAGAAACAAAAATCTTTTGTTCCTTTGCGTAATAGAAAAGATACCCCCTGGAGTTCTTTGGGTATCCCACAAACTTACACAGTACTGATCATGCCTCGAGTTTGTCCGCATGCTGCTTTTTAACAAAAGATGGACATCCCCATATCTTCATATACTGAGTTTCTTCCTACTCAGCGTTACTTATCATGGAACATACCATATCCAATAGGGTTCGGTTCCGTCTCTCCGATACACCGTTGTGTTGTGGTGTGTATGGAGGAGTAAGCTGAGAGAGAATTCCATTCTTTTTTAGGTAATCCAGGAACTCGGCACTCAATTATTCACCACCTCGATTAGATCTCAGTGTCTTGATACTTTTGCCGGTTTGTTTTTCCACTTCATTCTTATATTCTCGGAATTTCTCAAAGGCCTCGGATTTATGTTTCATCAAGAAAATATGTCCTTACCTAGAGAAATCATCCGTAAAAGTAATGAAATAGGAATAACCACTTCTTGCATATGTGGACATTGGACCACACACATCACTGTGTATTAGTCCCAAGAGCTCGCTTTCTCTTACTCCGCGTCCAATGAACGGAGTCTTTGTCATATTTCCTTTGAGACATGATTGACAAGTTGTATAAGATTGATATTCGAATAGATCGAAATATCCTTCTTTATGTAACTTGGTCAACCTTGTTTCGTTGATGTGAGCTAGTCTACAATGCCATAAAAAAGCATGATTTATTTCTGGAGTCTTTCTTTTATGTGTGTTCTGGATATTGAAAATTTGTAGTTGGTTTAATACGTATATACCGTTGTTTAGAGTACCTGACCCAATCGGACCATGATTAAGGTGGATGTTTACGACATCACTTACAAATGTAAAATCATAACCTTCTTTAGATAACAAAGATACAGAAATGATATTACAAGTCAAACTAGGTACACAAAAACAGTTGCGCAAAACCAAAATATGTCCACTCGTCAATCCAAGGTGATATTCCCCTACGGACAAAGCATCCACGCTCGCTCCGTTAGCAACCCTGAGGGTCATATCACCGGTCTTCAGAACCCTACGGCTTCTCAGTGCCTGCAAAGAATTGCAGATATGAGATCCAGATCCGGTATCCAATACTCAGGAAGTAGAGTTGATTGACAGACGGTTTTCAATTACAAACACACCTGAAGCCGAAGCCACAACTTGCTTCGGGTCCTGGTTCTTGGCCTTTCAAGCCCTGCAATCTTTCTTCCAATGGCCTTTTTTATGACAGTAGAAGCATTCTTCCTTCCCTACTGTCGGCCCCGCTACTCTTTCCTTGCTTTTTTGCTTCCACCTTACTAACACCGCCTCTCGGCTTGGTGGGGGGCTTCTTCTTCTTTCCTTGGCTTTCGCCTTGGATCTAGAAGAGGAAGCTCCACCAACAAAGTAGAGCGGGTGTTTTCCTGGCTTTCTGCAGGGTGCCCTCTGCACTCCTCAACATGTTGAGGAGTTCCGGAAGTTAAACTTCTTTACCTTGAATATTAAAATTCAAGATAAACTGGGCGTAGGTGGAAGGAAGGGACTGCAGAATTAAGTCTGTATACAACTCATTCTCTAACGTGGTCCCGAGGTTCGCGAGCTCTTCAATATAGCCGATCATCTTAAGGACATGTTCCCCTACAGATGATCCGACGGCCATCCTCGCCTGAAAAAGCTTCTTCGAGGCCTCGTATCTTGCGATACGAGATTGCTCTCCATATAATTCCTTGGTATGGAGGAATATGGATTCAAGATCCATATTCTCATTCCGCCTCTGGTGCTCGTTGTCCATAGAGGCCAGCACGAGGCACTTGGCCTTCGCGCAGTCAATCTCCCAGGTCTTACGGATTTCCTTATCCGCGACACTGGATTCTGGACCTAGGACGGCAGGGGCTTTAGTAGCAAGGACATACCCCAATTTGTCATACATGATTTCCATCTTGACATTCCTGAACCAATCTTTGTAATTTGGCCCTGTCAATATATTTTTATCTAATAGTAACTTAAGGCCCGTCATGTTTGGTCGGTGCAATTAGGAGAGAGAGAAGAAACACTTTAGCATGATGCTCTTACAAATTTAGATTGGTTTTTATTTTATCTAAACAGGATGGCTCCCACTGTTTCTCGTATCCTTCCTCAAACCATAAAAGAAGAATTAGTCAGGATTAATCTTACCGTACAATTCTTGCTTAACCATTCAGCCAGGCCAGTGTCGGTACTTCGAGGGAGGTTTTACGACGCTTTCGCGAAGTTCCTTAATTAAATAACCTCTTTTTCCTGGGGGCGTAGCCCCGCTAACACCTTTCTAGACACCTACTTGGTTTATAGCATTGATCGTTAAGTGAAAAAATCTTCCGAGGAGTAGCATATACTCACAGTAGCATCGGGATCCGAATATCATCGTGTGATAAAGTCGAAGGAATCCTACCAAAATTATCACACTCCAAATGGTATGCAACACTAGCAAGTTTCAGTTTCTTTAGAAACTCCCGATGTGGATTTTTGCCCCATGCTCTTATGACCTTGATGAAGGCCAACATATCATAAGTCACATCTCAAGTTCTACCCGTCATTGTCCAGGTTAATTTGAACACACCCGTACATACCCTTGACAAAGGCCAAAATAGCAGTACGACTGTCCCAAACCAACGCATCTATCTATACTACAGATGAATATTCAGCAGCTACCAATCACTATGCCTTGGCGAAGGTCAAAATACATAGCTTGAATACTACTGAATATCCAACTGAAATGACGGGGGGCTACGAATGGTTTTAGCGAAACCGTGAACGTTGTGTACTTGATATAATCGAAGGAACCTGATAGCTTTTAAAAGGAGTGGTTTAGCTCCGCATTTTAAAAGTTTTGATGTTTTGAAAAAACCGAGTAGTTTTAAAATTGTTCCAACGATTCAACTTTGGTTTATTTGCTTAGCATTAATGTAATGCAGTCCCATCAATTAACCTACCATTACAGAAAACAACGAAAATAGAACGTACGCTTATGCCATCCGCATTCGCCACGAGGCCCCGTCATCACCCGTTAGGTTACTTAACTAATGACAGAGCGGGGGCTGGACTAGCGCGGATGCAAAACATAAGCAACGTCTATTATATAATACATATATAATAATATCCATTCTTCAGATGTAATAATAGGCATTCTAGATCACAGATGAACATATTAGATATACTAGGAATTCCGCGCTTCGTTTGAGCCTGTAACGAAAGACAAATTACACGGTCGTGATGAATAGCCAAACCCCACCCTAGACCCCTACGGGTGCGGCAAACTACCCGCCAAATACCTAAAGTGAAGCAACCTTCCTCAACAAAGTGAGTAGGCCACTCGGCACTTCAAAATACCCGGTAGTTTGTGCACCTCGCCTTGGTTCTAACCTAGGAGCAAAAAACAGTAAAAAAAGTAATACAACGGTGGCTACAACCTCAACCCGGATGTGCTCCGCAAAAATAATATTACATCACTTTACAAATTTTACATCGAATGAAAGAATAAAAACTCTCATCTCATATCCCCGGCTATTCATCCACGACGATCCAATAAATCCATATACACAAACCAAACATCACAGAAATGTGCAACCCCTAACTAACCGACGTATAGCAATTAGCGGAAGTTTACGAACACATATATTACAACTTGAAACATTAAACGACGTTAAACTGCAACTTCGAAACACCTCGTAATTGCCACAGTGAAGAATTGACAGATATCCAAAATTGGCAAAAATAAACAACTCCTGAAACACTAGATCCAAGCTACAAAACCACAGACCAAAACACGAAGCAATCCCCTACAATAAAACTGGTGAGCTCGGAAATTTCCTTGATGTGGCTGGCGATTTTCCGAGGGGATTATCTCTTTTTTGGTGAGTGTTCATTTTACAGTTCAAGGAGTACTCTGCAGTTGCTAAAATAATTTGTAGAGTCTCGTGAAAAATCGACAGAAACTTGGATTTACGCTTCGATGTTTCCGGGTTATTTCGGTTTCGTAGTTTTACTTTGTTGTTTAATCTGTTAGCTATGGTTTAGTCGGCTCTGATACCACTGTAAGTCGACGTCACTTACCCCACGGGTTTGCGGGGAGGCGGAACGGGTAAAAAATGATTTTTTCTAACGAAGTAACATCGACTTGAACTCCAGGATCTTAGCTAAACCATAACTAACAAACTAACTAAAGGCTTTATCTACTATGTAAGAAGATTATACCTAAAGTTTCAAGTCCTTCTTGTCTTCCCGCTGTCCTCCTTCACCTCGCAAGCTCCTTGGAGTGGAAATGGATACCACCTCCTCGTCAGCTTCTCGAAGTCGAAGAAGATCCACCCGAGAGTTCCAACCTTGAGCTTAACCTCTAAGTTAAGGCAACTAGATCACTTGGTGTGCTAAACTAAGTAGCCTAGAATCAGTAGAGAGTGATTTAGGGTAGCTAAGTCTCACTAACCCTTGATTTTCAATACATGAGACACTGGGGTTTTGAGAGGAAGAAGGAGAGAGTGAACTTGAGGAAAGAGAAATGATTTTTGATAATGATAATAGAAAATGGAATGGCTAGCTTGACATGACCACAAGCATGGCATGAAAAATATCTCATCAAAATATCTAGGTCAAAAAATATCTCACAAAAATATCTAAAGTCAAAAAGTCAATCCAAGTCAAGTGGTCAATCCAAGTAGCCATGCCACAATTATCATTTACAAAAAATAACAAATACTTTTCTCCACCTCATAATTGTTTTAATCAAGTCAATGGTCAAAACCCTAATGAGGTGTCTCCTTCTATACCCCTCTCATCCGTATATACATACCCGCATCCGTGTTCCGAGAAACATGAATACAATGAGACGAAACTAATCCAATAATCAAATACTAGGATCCGACTTAAGCCGAAGCCCACTAGTATTGTCCGCTCGAACATCACACGCGTACAAGTACACGTATGTGAACGAACTCTGTCGTAAAACCATACGACCTTTACATCGTTTCGCCCGAAGCAGGGAAACCCTCTGTGTGGGACTCTAAAGACTCGACAGTACGCTGGCAGTGGGTCTAACCACAAGCATGTCAGTGGTAATAGCTGCACGTAACGGCTACCCAGGTATCTGTCGATAAAAAGACCGACGAGAAAACTCATCCAAACTCCTACTGAGCCTGTCTGTGGCAATCTCCGTACAGTCCGGTCTGTACGTCTAAGAGTGTCGCATATCGGTCCTAGGAGGCGGCAAGCGTCAGACCCCTAATAGTGCAATAAGTCATGTCGAAATGCGTCCAAAAACACCCTGAGAAACTACTGGAATCCCTACCAGCAAATCTCGCTTGCCTTGGCCAGGGACTTTATGTAATGGCTTTCCGAACATAGCGCCACATCAACCCTCAATACCGGGAGAGACGAATCCTATCTAACCGCCACTGCCTCCAAGTGTTTGGGACTGCACCCAACTACTACCTATTTGCATGACTCAATAGAGCCATGGTAGGGTAGCAATCTAAGAACAGTGGGAACACACTTGAGGCGAAGTAGCAGCGTCAAGTCAACAGACTTAGCTGTACTCATGTCACCTGGGAACTGCTACCTGACGATAGGTATAGTACCAACCAGTTGTACCCCATGAGTCTATCCAGTGTAACTCATAACCCAATGAGCACCTGCATACTATCTCCAGTACGACGTACTGATGGTTGTGGGACAGACCGTCTCCCCTGCTGGGATGAGAAGCGTATACACTAGTATACTCTGGAGTATCGATGTCCTGTCTCGATAATCCTACGACTAGGGACCTGTATAAGGATGTGTTTGTAGACTTCTCAGCCCCCACTAGTGTGATTGCCATCACAACGCTGGTAGTCAAGCAAAGATCCTAAGGGTTCTATCAATATGTATTAGCGATACGTTAAAAAAACATATGCACACATTAAGATAGATACAAACCAAGTAGCATACTACTATATTGAGCAAGACTGTTATAAATCCGTGTATATATCCCAAGCTTCCAAAATGTAATATACAAACTAGTACTATACAATAATGGCCTCTAGGGCATATAACACTAACAGATCATACTAGTGGGGCAATGGTAGTCGGTAAGTACATCCTTCAAATGTTCCTAGTCGTGAGAGTATCGAGACGGGGTATCGATACTCCAAAGTAGACTAGCGTATACGCTTCTCGACCCATATGATGGGCGATGGATGATCCCATATCCATTGGTATTTGACATCAGAGATGGTATACCGGTGCTCAGTGGAGAATGGGTACACTAGATGGACTCGCCAAGAACTCCTAGATGGTATTATACCTATCGTCAGATAGCAGTTCTCTGGTGAAACTGGTACAGGTTAGTCTGTCGACCCGAGATCGTCATAGAGCCTTGTGTGATTCCCACTGTGCTTTGATTTCCACCTTACCACGTTCAAGAAATCGTGCAAAATGGTGATTTTTGGGTACAGTCCCGAGTCACATAGAGGCAATGAGCGATAGGAGGGGATTTCGTCTCTCCCGGTATTGGGGGTTGATGTTGCGCTATGCTTGATTGGCCATAACAGGAAATTCCTGGCCAGGGTTTCTGAGATCTACTGGTAAGTGTTATCAGTACTTTCTCGAACCGTTATGGGCCTCACATCGGCATGAATTATCAAGCTATTTGGGTCTGACGTTGTACCATCCCCAGGCTGTGATATGCGACATATCATACGAAAAGACCGGACTGTACGGTAGTGTTACTGATTGGATTCGCAGCAGTATGAGCAGACTTGCTTGTTGATCTTCTGATCGCTTAATACCCAGGTGGCCGTTACGTTTAGCAGACCGCTTGCGGCTTGTGGGTGATTGATATGATCACCACCTACTACCGGCGTATTGACGAGTCTTTAGAGTTATACACAGAGGTTTCCTGGCTCAAGGGAAACGAAGTAGGAGCACATATGTGATATGTGCGGGACCGAGATTAATACGTGAATGTGATACCGTATTCTATTCTCACGATATGTGATATCGGACGGTTATATGTGATATAGCCGGGTTATCGGATCAAGTGTTGATTCGATAAGTTGATACATTTAATATTAGTCGGTTGTATATGATATAGCCGGATTATTAAATCAAGTGTTGATTTAATAATTTAATATATAATTATATATGTGATATATTAATTTACATTAACTAATATTTTCTCACTTAAACATTTCTTTTTCTCGCTTGTGTGCTTTAGTATATATGTGATATATATTAATGTACATTTTTTTGTCATGCTAGATGATACATGCTTCATGGTTGTGTGAGACTTACACCATGCTTATGATAATCTAGGGTTTTTATTTATCAACGTAAATCAAAATTGGTTGGAAATTTGTCATGTCTAGAAGTTTGGAGAAGCTTGTTGTGTCCATTGACTTAGTCCACTAATTTGTTTTACTTAAGATATTTATTAACGTAACCATTATCCTTAGCCATAGTTTAGTCTGTACATGAGTTAGTGTATGACATAAACTCACCTATGGTTGCTATTCTCACCTCATGAGTTTCATTCTCATTCCACTTCATCTTCTTCTTCATCAATAGAAAGTTTTCTAGCTTTTCTCAAGGTGATGAAATATTGTGAGAAAAATTAATCTAAAGTGAGCAAAATTCCTACTTCATCATCCTCTACTATACTAGCCATTTAGTTTAGGGTGTTTGCTTCACTAATTCCATATTAGTGAAGAGGTAGCTTGAGTTGGTGTCTCCTCGACGTACATCATCTTCGGCCTCGAAGACTTCAAGCTAGTTTGTTCTGTTCATCTTGTGGAGCCTTTCTAGAGTCCAGGAGTTCACTACTAGGAGCGAAGGGACTACTACACGGAGCTATTGAAGTGAAGGACCGGTCTACAAAGGTCGTATTCCTTGTTCACTTAGATGTAAAGTTGTTTACATTATTGTTTCGTCTAAATCTCTAGTTAAGATTCAAGGGTTAGGGTTGTTTAGCATGGCAAATTTTTGAAATTGGCATGGACGATACCTCCCGAAACCTTGCTGTCGTGCTACGCACCCCTACAGATACTCCGCGACAGAGTATTCAGGTAGCCGGATTCGAGAATGTAACGGGTGGCCATCTCATGGAGTTGAGATTCGGGCCATCTCATTCTCGGATTAGCGGGTTGCTCGCCGCACTTACTTGGGATGTATCTATGACCCAAGAAGGAGTGCTCAAGTTATCGAATTCCAAGAAGTGTCGGGTGGCCCACTCATGGATTTGAATGAAGGTTGCCTCACTTCTAGAATTGGCGGGTAACTTGTTGCATTCGTAGGGGTCTTGATTCGAGTTTGTACGGGCCATCCACACGGCCGGGGAACGTTGGTTTTCATTTACGGCTCAAACAAAACACAGAGCTCCTAGCTTATCCATTATTCCATCTTGTTTGTTGTTTATCACATGCATGCGATGTTTATTACTTGCCTATGATATATATATATATATATATATATAACTAGATGCTTCTATATGTTTTGCATCCGCGCTGGCCCTGGTTCCGCCCTGCCATAAGTTAAGTAATCTTACAGCGAAGACACGGGACCCCGTGGCGAATGTGGATGGCATATAAAAGCATGCTATTTTGGTTGTTTCTGGTGTGGCTTAGAAAATTAGAATGATAGGATCACATTATATGTTTAATGCAAGAAAAACAAACCTAAATGATGTCGTCGAAACCAATTTTTAAAACAACTCGGTTTTCTACAAAACCACTTATTTTAAAAGCGGAGCCTAAACCATGCTTTTTCAAACCTACCCAAGTTCCTTCATCGATATCAAATTCATTACGTTAATGGTTTTCGCCAAAAACCAATCATAGCCCTCCTTCATTTACTACGAGTAGTGCTTAGTATTCATGCTGTATTTGTTGACTCTGTCAAGGCGTAGTGTGTGTAGCTAAGTGGTGCTTATTTGTAGCTAGCAATGCGATTGGTTAGGACAGTCGTACGGCCTTGTTGACTTCGTTAAGGACTCGTGTGGGTTGGTTTAATGCAATCAAGATAATGACGCGTTGAACATGAATAGGACCCTTTGATTTGTTGACTCCATCAAGGTCACTAGGGCCTTAGGGGCAAAAACAATATCGGGAGTTTCAAATACAAGGGAACTTGCCAACTATGCACATATCTTCTGGTGTGTGGTGATTTTGGTCGGCTTCCGTCAAGCTTATCACACAATGATAGTTGGGTTCCGATTCCCACTGATGAGTAAGTATTACTCCCGGAAGATTTTCACATCATAACTAGCTAACGTATTAGGTGTCTATAAAGGTGTTAACGGGATTATGCCTCTGCGGAAACGGGGTTATTTAATTATGTCCGTGTGAAAGCATGAGAAGCCTCCCTCGGAGTACCAACACTGGCCTGGCTAAATGGTTAGCGAACTTGTAAGATGTAAATGATCCCGACTAGTTCTCCTTTTAGGGTTTGAAGGAGAATTTGAGAAAACAGTGGGAGCCATCCTGATTAGATAAAGTAATTAATCAATATAATCTTGATAGAGTGCATGCTAAGTGTTTCTTTTCTCTCTCTCTTTGGTAGTGACCATAACTGACCTTAAACTAAAACTCATAAACCAAGTTGACCGAATCTTTTTGCAAACCTGACTTTGGTTTATTTTGATTCATGACTAAGCCGCATATATCATTACCGCTCCTAATTTACCCTTTATCTTCTCTAGAATACTCTGTATCACTACGGATATCCATAGTGCTTGGAATGGCTATCTCATATAGTTACATATGAACTCGAAGAAGTTGCTTCTGTCGAGGATGACCACGGGTTCTGGAGAAATTGAATTTTATAATTCGATTGTCTCCCCTTTTCTCAAGTTGAGAGCTCCTTGTATTAGGAGAGTACACCTGTTGCGTTTGTTGGATAGTCTTCTTCCAAATATTAGGCAGGTGCCGAAAAGTAGGGAAAGAAGAAAATCGACTAGCCTAAGTTGGTGTACAGAATGTAAGATGCGGAGACATATAAAGGGATTGAAGTGAGGGTAAAAGAAATTGCAACTAGTGTCATGAATCTCAGAATTGGAAGAGCTGTTACTAGGAATATCCGGCCACCCCTTTGGAACATTTTAATGTTTCAGTTTTTCCTGTGTAATTATTATTGAAAACTGTTTTTCCAATTAATTCTGACTCCAGGGTATGTATATACTAAATTTGGATCTCACATCCGTATGGCGTTACAAATGCTAAGAAGGAGTAGAATATTGGAAAATGGGTGATTTGATACTCAATATCGAAATTTGTAGCAATTGTCGATATTGGATTAAATCATCTGGTTTTGCCTAACGGCAAATATTTTGATATTTGAATAACCGTTGTTATGCACCAATTTTTAAATTAATATATCTGTATCTTTATTTTATAAAGTGGGATATAAATTTTTGAAAATTTTGTCCTAGCCATTTACCTATGGTAAGGTGCATTAAATAACGGTGTAAGACATTCTTAACTAATATACAGTTATCAACTTACAATCACATGGAATTTGAGTTAGAAAACTCAGGGGACTTATACAAAGTACTGTATGTTGTTCAGTGTCTATTTAGACAAGGGGTCGGTACTCGTACTATATTCCGTTTACTCATTACTTCTCTAGTTTTAGACATGTATTTCGTTGAAATATAAGGTCCAAAGATTTTGAGAAGTTCATATGTATAAGACTAAAGTAAAGAATCAGATATTGGAAGTATCAAGATTTTTCGAAGTGATCGAAGATTTAGATACTTATGCTATGTATTCCGTTATAGTAATTTTGAGAATTTGATTCTCTCATAGGTTACTCATCCGAGTGTGCGCTCCTTGATGAGTAATGATGTATGGTCTTTTTCCATTTTGAGGATATGCACTGGACACGGTTGCATAATTTTTTGAATCTGGTTTCATCTAAATTAGTGTCTTTGATTCTATATGTACATAGAATGGTAGCATCTTTTATCGTTGTTAAGATATGGAGTTATCCGGTTTTTGTTTAAAAGCAGAATCCGGACGAACTCAAGGAATGCTTCAGTAATGGCAATTTGTAAGTTATCCCAAACTTTAGCAAGGGTTTAAATTCTACCATTTGCAAGATCAATGGTAGCATTGTTCTTGACTCGTCACCTTTTTATAAAAGGATTTCTTTGCAAAAGAATTTAGTGAGAGTATGATAGAACTAGAAGTGATTCCAGAACCACAAACAATTACTGAAAATTTAGTAGATACTAAGGATTCAATTGAATTTGACAAACCATAGTCACTCCGTGGATTTTAGTAGGTAACCTCAGCCACCAAAGAGATACTTTGGTTTTCTCGTAAACGGTGACAGGGAGTTTTGCATCATGGTTATGATGGCCCTACTAGTTATCAGCTGGTCATTGGAAAGTGATGACTTTTGGATGATGGCCAGATGCCAGATATCCAAGTTGGACTCCACGCACTTCAGCAAATTATGGAATTTGTTGAGTGCTCTTGAAGGGGTATAACCCATTAGAAGCAAGTAGATCTTTCGAGATCAGTGCAGGTGGAAAGGTAGTAATCTAATAAGACTGGACTTGTAGGAAAGAGTTTTCATCAAATACCCGCTGTGGATTGTGATGAAAATTTTGCTTCAATGTCTATGCTGAAGTCCATACGGATATTACTTGCCACTACTGCTATTCATGACTATAAGATCTGGCGAGTGGATGACTATAACGTCTTTCTATATAGGAATTTAGAAGCGCACGTGTATATGACTCTGCCGGAGGATTGTCATAGTCAGTGGGAGCAGCAGAAGATGTGAAAGTTGCTTATGTCTATTCATAGGCTAAAGCAGACATAACGGAGATGGATCATCTGTTTTGATGTGAAATTCAAGGTGTTTGACTTCATCAAAAGAACAGATGAGCCTAATAAGAAGGTTGTAGGGAGTATTGTCCTGGGATTTGGATAACAGACTCATGATAGAAAGAGATATTCCTATACTACAATCAGTAAAACTTTGGTTGTCACAAATATTTCTCCACATAAGATGAGAATAATATATCAGAGATTCTGGTAACTAGATATATGTCGTTAAATCTAGATTTGGGAAGTGTCCCAATTTGGGCGTTTGGACACCATTCTAAAGGATTTTAGAATGGAGGACTCCTGGCATGGCGGTGTATCCGCAGGTAATGGAGTCGCCCTTTCTAAAGAGATGTCTTCTAGACTGATGAGGAGAGAGACTCGCATGAATGACACACCAATTTCTTTGCTGATTGGGACAATCATGCAATGTCAAGTACCGGACCAGAATTGCTTTTGCATTTAGTGTAGTAAGCAGATATTAATCCTAGAGAGACAAAAGGAAGCGGTGAAGAACATATCAGGATGTTCTTAAGATGTGGTAATGGCTGCTTCTTTCAGGAGGCGATTACCGGTTCTAGCTTCCAACGTGACCTGGATGACAGAGTGTCTGTCAGAGTTATATGTTTATTCTCTCCTGAGGAGCAGTATATTGGACAGAGTTCCAAACAAAATACTGAGGTAGATATAGCGCGGATTGCTGATTACGATCAGCGGAGGATACATCATAAGAAGTTTGTTGGATAAGATTGTTCATTTATAAACTTGGTCCAATCAAGTATCCAAACAAATTCTAAGACAGGGTATCGCTTAGTTTGGGAGATATTTGATCTCCACAAAATTGAGATATAGAAAGAGAAAGTTAAAAGCATTGTAGCAAATCCACTCACTGAGGCTATTTCTCGAACACACGAACTGTTAGTAGAGAAGTTGGGTATTTTGTAGAATACGAGCTGTGGGTATGTAATACCGCAATAATTTACCTTAGGTGCAAGTAGGAGATTATTGGCTATAGTGCCCTCAAGGCAATTATGGTAATCGAAAGTAGGCGATTATGATAATTGAAAGAGTACCTATATAGGTAAAACAGTCTTACTCGATATGATAGTATGCTATCTGGTTTGTCTTTATCATTGATGTGTATGTATTTTACTAGTTATTACGTGTCGTTAATATATAATGATAAAGCCCGTAGAATTTTTGCTTGACTACTAGAGTTATGATGGCGATCTTACAAGTGAGCTGGGTAGTCCATAAGCACATCCTTAAATGTCCATAGTCATGGGAGTATCGAAACTGGGCATCGATATTCTAGAGTAGACTAATGTATACATTTCTAGATCCCGACAAGGGATGGTAGCAGTTATTAAAGCCATTGTTGTGTTGCATCTTGTATACATGTGCTCACTAGAGGTGAGTACACTGGACGGACTTGCCGAGAACTTCTAGATGGTATTATACCTATTATCATATAGCAGTTCTCGGTTGACATGATTACAGGTAGTCTGTTGATCTGAGATCATCATTTGTCTCGTGTGAGTTCCCATTGTATTTAGATTACTACTCTGCCACGGCTCTATTGATTCGTGCAAACAGGTTTTAATTGGGTTCAGTCCCGAGCCATATGGAGGCAGTGAGCGGTCATCAAGAATTCGCACTCATAGAAACTGTTAATATTAGGGACGGTATATTAGGGACCGTTTATTTATATACGGTCTCAAATAAGTTATCAATAAACGGTCTCGAATAAGTTATCAGAGACCGTATATAATATACGGTCTCCAATGAACGGTCGCTAATGTATTAGCGATCGTTCATTTTATCTTAGGGAGCATTCTAAATGGTTCCTTATGTTCTCTGCACATTTAGCTCGCGAGAGAGCTTTCTCTCTCTCATGCTTTCCTAAATTTTTCACCGAGGCCACGAAAATCTCTCCCAAAGTTGATTTCCCCCTTCAATTTTTCCCCAATTCTTCCAAAAATTTTCTAATTTCTTATCTAATTTTTGTTTTTTAGGTATTGTTGCTGCTGTTGGTGCTCGAAAATTCCTTACTCGCTCAAAATCCGACGAAAAGGTTAAGTCCCCCCCTCAAATTATTATTTTTTCAGTTAGGTTATGAATTGTGATGCTGGGTTATGAATTATGATGTAATTATGATGTTAGGTTATGAAATTGTGATGTGGTTCTTAGGTTATGAATTTTTTTTAATTAAATATGAAATTGTGATATAATTGTGATGTTAGGTTATGAATTTATTTTATTTTTATTGCAACATCTTACGAAAGGATTATAAGCGGAATTGAAAATTTTGTTGGTTTTGAGACCCTAAAAAATCCTAATAACAACTTATAAACCCTAATAGCAAATTATAAACCTTGATTACAAATTAAGATATTGAAGAATCTATAAACCCTAAAAAAACCTAATGACAATTTATAAACCCTAATTAACTAATTAAGATAATCTTAAGTACAAACTATTAAAATCATAACTAGAGGCTGGAAAGAGCTAATTATAAAAAAGTCCAATGTTAACACCAATTAATATATAACATTAATTATAGTAACTAAGAAACCTTCATTAAGACCAGATATTAGTGAACCGAGACCCTAATTAAAAAACGATTAAATAGAAAATTAAGGGAATCCCTAAAATTTTGATTGGAAACTTTATTAAGGTTTTATTTTTTCATTTAATTAGTAAGTTTAAGATCGAAAGGTTTTAAACTTATTTAGGATCGACCTATAGTTTCCCGTATGACAATTAGTATATGTCAAATCTTTTTTCTGTCGAATTAATAGGATCACATTATATGTTTGTGAGACTTGAGCTTCCTGTTCAATATTTTTAAACGTATGTGTAGTATTCGACGAGAGGATTTGATATAAAATAATTGTTAGATTTGTCCAGGTTGACCTCGAGGAAGTAGATCCGATTGACATATAAAAAACTTTGCGGTCGTGTATGTGTATAAACTTTGCGGTTGTAAACACATGTAATCAATTGATATATAAAAAACGTTGCAGTTAGAATCACTTGTAATCTATTGATATGTTAGTTTGATGATTTATGCATATTATATATTTTGTATCGTTATAACTTGTATGAAACAGATGGACGAAAATGCATATTTGAAACTGTATTACCCTCAGCTTCAGGAACCTTATTACCCTCAGCCTACCACACAGCGAGGGTTACTTGGAACATTTGCTTCGTAGGAAGACTTCGATGATGTGAATCGATACTATTTAAGGCGAGATTCTGATGGCGAGGACAGTGGTGGGATTTAGTGAGGTATGTATTTACTTGAGTTAGTGTAGCTAGCTTGTTGTTTAATTTCGAAGATTATGATTTTAGTTCATGTATTTAATTATTTGTTTGGATTTGTAGGGTTCCGACGCTCGATGACATACAATCTGAAGCCTGCTTCAGTTAACTTCGCAAAAGCATCTTTAAGGTCACCAACAGCACTCGCCGAGACATACCTTCACCTTAATTCCAATTTGGGGAATGTCTACCGATGGGGTGCTGGCCGGTTACCGACTTGTTATCGGCTAGCGCTACATCGGTAGGCATTTCCCAAATTGGAATTGAGGTGAAAGTATGCCTCGGCTAGTGATGTTGGTGACTCTAAAGATGCTTTTATGAAGTTAACTAAAGCTGACTTTAGATTTTATGTCATCGAGCATGGTGATGTTTAAAATTCATTCGTAGGGTTTTTATAAGTTAACGGCAAAAAGATTATGTTTTGGCGATGGCGGCTGTTGTAGTTAGTGAGGTACGTATATATATATATATATATATATATATATATATATATATATATATATATATATGTTAGTGGTAGTTAGCGCGGTGTTTAATTTCATAGATTATGATTTAAGTTCATGTATTTATTTATTTGTTTGGATTTACAGAGTTCGCATGGGTTGAGTGAGCTTGGATTGCGCGCGATTTGGATAGTTTTTCATGCGTATTGTGTTGTTTGAATTCAAAACACTATTGTTGTATGTGTTTGAGTTGATATTGTGTGATATATCGTGTATCGTGATTATATGTTGGTTTGTTCGTTTCAGTTGATATTGATTAATGGATATATATCGTGATTATATGTTGGTTTGTTTGTTTGAGTTGATATCGTTGGATATATCGTGCATATGCAAAACGTGATAATTGCGCGTAATCTATTAATTATGATTTTGTGTATTATTGTATGTAATAATGCTTTTTCTGTAAAAAAAATTTCAAATTAAATAGGTATTATCGACCGTTCATGCTATAGGAACGGTCGCTAATACCACTATTAGAGACCGTTAGCTGATATATGAAACCGGTAATAGTTTGTTGGGTGTCCACGTGTCAGCTTATTAGAGACCGTATTGAACGGTCCCTAATTATTTATTAGAGACCGTTTGCATTAGAGACCGTCCATGAACGGTCTTTAATACAGGTGTCAGCGACCCCTCGTTCTGCGACCGTGTATTAGAAACTGTTTAAATCATGAACGGTTTCAAATACTCTTTAGAGACCGTGCACTTGGTATTAGAGACCGTATAAAATGGTGTTTAATATGAACTGTATGTAGTAGTGTCGTCTCTTCCGGTATAGGGAGTCGATGTCACGCTGTGTTCGGTTGGCCATCACCATAAGTCTCTGGCCATGACAGATGAGATTTACTGATTGGAGATCATTAGTTTTTTGGTTGGTAATGGGCTGGATACCGACACGACTTATCAGGTTATTAGGGGTCTGATGTTATCCACCCCTTAGACCCGGTATGCGATACTCTTAGACGAAAAGACCGGACTGTACGAAGATTGTCACTTACATGCTCAGTAGGAGTACGG
This sequence comes from Agapanthus africanus, assembly GCA_030015575.1. NCBI lineage: Eukaryota > Viridiplantae > Streptophyta > Magnoliopsida > Asparagales > Amaryllidaceae > Agapanthus > Agapanthus africanus. The sequence continues at coordinate 136,685,446 of CM057344.1, read as the reverse complement.
ACGAGTTTGCTTATCGCCCTTCCTATCGTTCAATACCTAGGTAGCCGTTACGTACAGATAATGCCGCTGACGTGCTTATGGTTAAACCCAATACCAGCGTATTGTCGAGTTTTTAGAGTCCCACACAGCAGGTTTCCCGGTTCAGGTGAAATGATATAGTATGTGTGTATTTTGATACGCACTCAGGTTCGATTAAATACGTGTATTTATTGCACGTACTTTAATCAGACATTTTGATAATAATATTAGGTTTGAAAGATAGCCGGATCATTTTGAGCTAGTATTATATTTCTCATTATCTCTCTTTTAGCTATTCGTATTTTTTTACGAATACAGGTATTTGTATAAATACGGGTATGTGTATCTGTCACGCCCTGCTTCCTAAAATACAGAATACGAGGGTGACTAGGCCAGCCATGCTTCTACGGTCAAGGGATAATCCCGCCGTAGTCACACTTCGGAATCTAGCAGTTACATGGTAAGCAGTATACACAATATAAAGTAAAGAGATATAACAGTCATTATAGTATAAGGATATAAACGGTTAAGTAAACAAGTAACCAATGACGACAATTGCTCTTCTATGAAAGCAGAAATGAACAATGAGCTGGTATCGCTAGTATGGGTCTCCACGATCTCCTCGAAATAAGGCAGGCCGTCCACTACTTTTTCTGAGCATGCATACTAAGGTCGTCAGGGCGATACAATATAATAATATAATAATATATCTTAATCTGAGAAGGACAATAAATACAAACTAGAATTATAAAAACAGTAACACAAGAATATATATGTCATGAACATAAAACAGTAACACGTGTGAGTTATTGCACTAGTCTAAGCTAATATGCATGTCACTAATCTAACAGTCTTTTTGTCAGTTGAAATTGAATGGTGGAATGTGTTAGGGATGTATATGTGTCTCAAATCAGGTATCGATAGAAGTTACTGCTCTGGACTGCAGTCCATGGACGAATTTCTATCCCGTATACATTAGCATAACATGTTAATATCTAGTAACTAATTACAGAGGGATGTATATAATTCTAAAATGCCACGATACGAGCCCTAAAATGCCACGATACGAATTATATGCAATTTATTATGAATTTAATACTGCGATAGGTTCAGTAAATTCCAGTTTTGACGTCGCCTCTTGGGCACGTCGTTTCTTGTGCGAAACTTCGATAATATCAGTTCAAATGTCCATACGATGTTCATTATCAGTAAAGGGATATATTGATTATAATTTTCGGCATTTTCAATTGGGTTTTGATTATGATAATGGCAACTATCATTTAAAATATATATTTATTTAAATAAAAATTAACATTTATCAAACCGATTAATATAACTAGATATATGTGTATAGCATGATTAAGCAAGTGAGAGTGTTCACTTGCCTTCGGTTGCTGACATAGAAGCAACGAACGGTAGGGTTCGCCTCGACGGACGAGACGACGATGAAACGGCGCGGTGCTGGACACGATGCATGGTGACATGGTATTGGACGCAGTAGCGACGCGGGCATGGTACAGTAGTGGGTGCGGTTGTAGTGCAGAGTGGGCATGGTGATGGCACGCAGTGGGCATGGTGTAAGGCACGGTGGCCATGGAGTTGTCCCGGTCTGTGAAGAACATGGAGATGACGACTGTGATGATGGTGGTGATGGCGGAAACAACGACTTGCACGGCATCGGCAAAGGCAACAGAGGCGATGACAGTTCAGGTGAGAGAAGCTTGGGGGACTCGGCTTTGGCTTGAAGTGGAGTTGGAAGCTCGGGTGGGTGCTGGAGTTGGCTCAGGAGTTGGTCGAAGTGGTCGAAGGTGTAAGTCTATATTACATGCTCTATAAGGTTTGTAGAGAAGCGGAATTTCAAAAACCAAATTTTGTGAGCATGCAAAAATGACTTTTAAGCAAGATCTACCACAAAACCCTAACTAGCTATACTATAAAGGTATTTATTCTACTGTATTAGAATTTTATATCTATCGGATTCGTGTCCTTCGGGTCTTGAATCCTCTTCTTGAGCTCCTTTTTGGGGTCTTCGGTGTAGTTTGGTTGTCGGTCTCTTGGATCCTAGATGATCCACCCGAAAGTCCTAGGTTCAAGCTTCAACTTTCACAATGAAAGAAACTTAACTGACTAGATTGCTAATCTAGCTTGTCAAGGATGAGAGGAGAAGATTAGTGGTGAGTTTCTATTTCAAAAATCCTTGTTTCTCAACTCATGAGAGGAATAGGAATTTTGTTTGTGAAGAGAAGAGAGCAAAGAATCAAGAGGAGATGCAACTTAAGAATGAGCTCAAGAAAACCATCAACCATGAAGAATGGCTAATTCATCATAATATCAATCCTTTTCTTTTCTTTTAAAAAAATCTAGCCATACTTCAATAGTGATGGCAATAAATGCCCAAACCATGCTTCATTCCATGCCTCCTTTACACCTCATTTTCTATTTATCAATAAATAAAAAATCACACATAATGAGGTGTCCCTTTCTAGAATGTATTTTGTATAAATAAAAAATACTTTCTACTGTATATACATACCCGTATTCGTATCAAAATACGAATACCAAAGAGATCGAATAATACCACTAAAAATAATACTAGTATTAAATCAATACCTGATTTAATGAACTGGCGTAATCCTAAGCCCGCTAGTATTAAAAACCATCCGATTAAATTTCGCGCAACTAGTACACGTAATCAATCGGAACCCTGCATGTATAAACATACGGCCTCCACTTGTTTCGCCTGAACCAAAGAAACCTTCTGTGTGGGACTCTAAAGACTCGACAGTACGCTGGCAGTGGGTTTAACCACAAGCGCGTCAGTGGTACTAGCTGTACTTAACGACTACCCATGTACCTGTAGAAAAAGAAGGCCGACGAGCAAACTCATCTAAACCCCTACTGAGCCTAACGATGACAATATTCGTACATTCTGGTCTGTTCGTCTGAGAGTATCGCATACCGGGTCTAGGTGGCGGTCAACGTCAGACCCTTACTAACCCTGATAAGTCATGCTGGTGTGACTCAATACCATTCGAGAAATTACTGATCTAATCTATCGATAATTCTCAACTGCCCTGGCCAGGGGCTTATGGCGTTGACCAACCAAGCACAGTGCGATATCGACTCCCTATACCGGGAGAGACGAATCCCTAACAATCACTCACTGCCTCCATGTGGCTTGGAACTGTAACCAATTAAAACCTGTTTGCACGCCTCTTTTGAGCCGTGGTAGGGTAGTAGTCAAAGCACAGTGAGAATTCATACGAGACAAATGATGATCTTAGGTCTACAGACTACCTGTACACATGCCACATGAGAACTGCTATTTGACGTTATGTATAATACCATCCAGCAGTTCTCGGTGAGTCCGTCCAGTGTACCCACCCACAGTGAGAACATGTATACAATCTTAGGTGAAAGACACCAATGGCTGTGAGACTAACCATCGCCCCTCTTCGGGGTCTAGAAATGTATACACTAGTATATTCTGGGATACTGATGCCCTGTCTCAATATTCCTACGACTGGGGACACTTTTAAGGATATGCTTATAGACTACCCAGCTCTCACACGTATGACCGCCATCACAACGCTGGTAGTCAAGCATATCCTACGGGCTAGATCAACATGTTTAAGTAGTACGTAATAACAAGTAGAATATACGCACATGTTAAGATAAAGTTAAACCAGATAGCATACTATCATTTCAAGCAAGATCGTTCTATATATATACATATCCATAGTATCCATTACAAATAATGGCATCTAGGGCATATATATCCTACAGAAGGTTAGGAGCCCAGGCGATGTGCAGGCGATGGCCAACGATGACGGCATGGAGCTCAGTGTTGGAGTTGGGTTTGAGAGGGGAAAGTGCTCGATGCTGGAGCTTTGGAGGTGGTTGTGTTTGACGAGGGGTTCACCAGTGATGGGTAGTAGCAGTGAGCTCGAAGGTGCAAGGGTTGCGGTGAAGAGGAATGCGCCGACGAGGTGGGGTTGTAGTAAGGCTGGAAGTTGGTGATCAGGCGCTGGTTGGTGAAGGCGACGAGGTTGTAGGGATGTGTTGACGGCGGTGATGATAGTCGGGGTAGTGGAACACCGGTGAGAGGAGATGGAGAGAGAAAGAGAGAGAGAGAGAGTTAGAGAAAAATGAAAGAGAGAGAGAGAGAATGAGCTAAAGAGATAGTAGGAATCAGTTGAGAGGGGGTTGTTTAGGGGATCTATAAGGCAAGCACGAGGAATCTCGCGGTAACATTAGGGCATGGGATGCACGAGTCGTGAGGGAAGCGTTGCGAGAGAGGAGGAAGGAGTCATGGGTTTTGAAAAGAGAAGAAGGAAAGAAGAAGAAGAAGAAGAAGAAGAAGAGAAGGGAAGTTGGGCCGGACCGGGTCAGAGTGTGGGGTTAGGGCCTAGGTTTTTTTAGAGTTAGGGTTTAATTGAGTTAGGGTAAAAAGAAAAAGGAAAATAGAAATAGAAAAATTGGAAAATTTAGGAAAATATTTATTAAAATACAGAAAAATACAAGGAATTGGGTATTTACATCAAACCCCCTTACAAAAATTTCGTCCTCGAAATTAAAAGAACGGAAACAAATAAAATATCGAAAACAACGAAATCAACGAAATAAGAAAACTACTCAAATGATGGGGAAGACACTGATGGAACTCCTTCTTATAGATCTTTTCTCCAAGGTCAACCGTTGATCCTATGTTCACTAGATCCACAAATTAAGCACTGCCCTTTGTCCCGGCGACAGTCCCTATAAAGATGCCCTAGCCCCTTGCAATAACTACAAACCTGGGTTTTCCGCTGCTTTTGCAGCTAAGTAATAAATGAGCGCTTCATTTGTACCACCCCTTTCTTCAGAACTGAGGTCACTCCACGAGGGGAAGTTGTTGGATATAGTGCCCTCAAGGAGATTATTGTAATTGCAGGCACGCGATTATGATAATCGAGGGAGGACCTATACAGGTAGAACAATCTTACTCGAAATTATAGTATACTATCTGGTTTGTCTTTATTATTAATTTGTATAGTTTTACTTGTTATTACGTATCGCTAATATATAATGACGAAGCTCGTAGGATGATTGGTTTGAAAGAGTTGTGTTTGTAGTTAACCGCAATCAGAACGGTGTCGCGCGTAGCTAGACCGAGGTGAGTACGAGTCGTCCTCAGGGAAACGTGGAATCTTTTACTCTTACTTTAGATGTGTTGAAAAAGAGGAGGAAATAAGAATTTTGTGAAAAGTTTCTAGATCTACATTAAGCAAGAATGCAAAAATATAGATCTAGATTATTTTAGAGATGTAGATAATATAATAAAAGGGCTTGTAGGGTTTGTTAGGATTTAGTAGTTATGGACGATTAATTAAAAGTTACCATTTTTATCCATTAATAGATTTAAAACTAGAACGACGGTGATGCATGTAGATTAGGGTTTCTGGAGGGAAAAGGAATCCCACTCTTAACCCTTATCTCGACACGGAACTCTATTCAAATCTAGCCTTTACCAAAACAATCATTAATCTAATTTCTAATCGCGGTCGGAACTAGCAAAGAATTGCTAGCGCGTCCGATTAGGATGTTAATGATTCTTTTGATAAAGTTCATAAACTTTATAGGACTTAAAAAGGGTTTAGGGATCTTTATCGTCCATTAGCCTACCCTAATCCTACGAACCCTAACAAGCGGAGAATTACTCGCGCATGTTGGGAGAAGAAGATGAAAAGACAGAGAGGGAAAACATAATGTAAAATGCAAAAGAATTAAATAAAATAACTACCTTTATTAATCAACTTGAACAATCTACACTTTATTCCGTAGAAAATGATTACAAACTAGTTGCTTCTCGATCTTTCCTAAGGAGGTAGACGAACAGTTGATGATCAGCCTGGATGCGTGAGCGTCTGGGGCTTTGTGATTGCGTCGGCTTGATAAATTTTCCAAGAGGCTCTCGGTGCCTTTTTATAGTGCAAAGCCAGAATCATTTGCTTCCATATTAGGTAAAATATAGAAAAGATTTTCCCCAAAAATCCTCAACTCCCAACTCTTCTTAACCGCGGCGGATCCGCGGCATGAATGGGTTAATGCCGCGGATCCGCGGCCTTATCATCTCCGCCGTTGATCAATTTTTAGGAGCTGTCTCTATGTGACATTTGGCGATCCTTGGCACCTTTAGAATTTGGAAATCTTTTCTTGGTTGCTTCCAGACTTGGTCTCCAAGTTTGCTTCTTTAATTAGGCAAGTCTTCTTCAACAACTTGATTTGCTTGATTCTAGTCTTTAAAAAATTCTGCACACTTGGAAATCTTTTGCACAACAACTTAAATAATCTTTGGTAGACTTTGTTCTACTAGGATTTGGTCAATGGATTTATTTGGATACATTTTCCTACCAAATGCTAATTATAATATATCAACACATGGAAAATAGTATTTTTACACATAAACCCTCATATGTATGATATATTATAATAAAGTCCTTCTTTAATATGAAAATGGTAGGAAAAAAGTAATGCAAATGTGCAGTTTTATCAACTGAACAAATACCCCCAAACTTATCTTTGATCGTCCCGAGCAAACTAGCTTATTCAAGAGGAGAAAAAGAAAGGAGAAAACTAAGCACACTTTCGTAGGCAAACACGATTGCACTGAACACGTGCAACAAGCCGTTAAACCTCTAGGTGTCCCTAGTAGGAGAAGTGTTGTCTTCTGAGAGTTTTCAGCGGATTACACCCACAAAATCCTATAACAAAAGAGAGATGGTGAAATTTACATATAAAGATAAGAACCATAAAAGAAAGACTTTGAAAATAAGAGTTTCCAACTACACTAGCTTTTCAGTTGTCATGAGCCCTATCTTAATAGCCATGAAAAGATATTAGAAATCACATTATCTCTCAATAAAACATCGTCTTTATTCTTCATTCCTACCTTTCGTCCAAACATTGATCATATACCCCTACGTATGTGTAATAGACATCCCTACACTCGGAGAATTCAATTCAAGTTATCATACTCTTGTCCATCTACCTCAGTACTTTTTAACTTAATGAATATTTAGATTTGCTCACACATTTTCATGCGACCGTTAATACTTCTTGAGGTACTAACCGACCGATTACTCATGTACTTGCTGATTAGGTGATAATATTTTCCTCGTCTTGCACCACCTAAGGCTTAGTAGTAACTCCCAGAACAGTTGGCCTTAGGGCACTAGGTGAAGAGGCACCCTCGCTATATTTTTTTATTGCTGCCTTGGCGATACAAAACCAGTGTTCATTTTTTTCTTTCACCATTTTTATATTTTCTTCATTTTTTTTTTCATTTCCTTCATACTTTGGCTTTTAGACAAGAGCATTTCAAGGTATCCTCTACTATCCCGAGTTTCAAGACGTGTGTAAGTGCATATAGTAGGGTATCAACATTCAAATGTTTGACTTCCAGAATAGAAACTATTTTTCAGACTTATTTTTATCCTCAGATTAGTGACTTCCTTCATCTTATTAACCCTTGGGACAACAGCTCATGACTACTTATTACTAGTTCGTTTAAGAAAACTTCTAGTTTTCTTGGTTTTCTTAAACTATTCCTATCTTTTGGATGTAATTTTTCACTTTCTACTCTTTTGTTATAAAGAAAAAATTTTAAAATTTTCGAAAATGTTGTGCTTATGCAAAGTATGATGCAAATTGATGTGTAAATAAGCACAAACCTCCCCCAAACCTGTTTACAGCAGTGTTCTCACTGATGTCATCCGTTAAGCTCAAAAACATGTAGACTTAGGAGGAAATTATTAGTGGGGGCAAGAATATATGAAAGTGAAAAGCCTCCCCCAAACTTATTTTTGGCTCACAATTTTATAAAATTCTTTTTCTTTCAAGAGCCAAAATATCCCCCCCCCCAAACTTGAGTTAAACAATGTTAATCTTTTAAAATCACACGAGGGGGTAAGGTTATTAATCAATGCCAAGCTTTGCAAAGACCGAAGGTCAACACCAACCATTCAAAAAATTTATTGATAAAGCACCAAGGTTGGTGGAAGAACATGTCACCTTTCGACGTGAAAAAGTGGGGAGGTGATAAGAGGTGTAATGGAAAATGATTGCGTCTCAATTTGGAGAGACGACACAGTGATAGTAATGATGGATTACTCGCATTATCATGATTGTCCAAAAGAAGGGGTGGAGGTCCAATTTCTTCATCTTAGAGTTGATTTATCTCAACACCCGTATCTTTTAAAAATGCAAGTTCATCAGCGAAAATTTCCTCAAAGCTTTCATCGATACCCCGAAGAATAATGTCATCAGAAAAAATGGGGTGATCGTCAGACTCTATAAAAAGTTCCTCATCAGCGTTAGATGTTGACCCGGACAACTCGGTGGAAGAGTACATGGTTGGGTCAAACAACAACATATGAACAGAGTCAGTATCATGAGGTTGATCAAATTCGCTGCTGTCGACATCCATTAATTCGACAGAACACACATGAGCATAGGGTTCGGAGGGTTCACTTCCCAACTTGTAAATGTTAAGCTCAATTGACTTCTTTCCAAAGGATAGGGTCATAGAGCCGTTTCTACAATTGATTCCTGTGTTGGAAGTGGCCAAAAAGGGCCGACCGAGTATCACCGGGATTTGATTGCGTAGGTTTGCCACAGGTTGTGTATCAATAACGATAAAGTCCACAGGAAATATAAATTCCCCGACTTTGATTAACACATCCTCTAGCTCACCCCTAGGTTGGGTGATAGATCGATCGGCCATCTGAAGAGTGCAATGCGCAGGTTTTAACTCTCCGATCCCTATGTTTACCCTAATCGGAGCAAATCTCTGTTCAAATTCCGAGGCGGGAGATGAAGCAACGCTTCATCTTCCCCCAATCAGAAACAAAGCTTTGCTTTGAAAATTTAAACTTTAATAAATGAAGCAACGCTTCAGATCATTTGCGCTGCGCGCGACGCGCCACGTGTCTGGCGCAGATACGTTAGCGCAGCGTCCAAGAAGGCGCGCCTAATTAGAGCAAAGCTCTGTTAAAGGAAGCGCCGCGCTGCACTCTGCGCTGTGCGACACGTGGCAACGCAGTTGCGCTGCGCTGTGTGCTGCGCTGTGCGCTGCGCGACACGTGTCAGCGCAACTGCGCTAGCGCAGAAGAAGGGGGTAAGTGCCAAAGGCAATTTATCCATGCAAAATTACATGCACTTGATAATAACAAATTAAAATCATACGATGCACAAGCACAACAGAGAGCTAAAGTAAAAAAGAACACTTAACAGATAATAAAATACTTAATTAAAACATTTGTTTATTATTATATTTAAAAGAGATCACCAAATGTGGGATCGGAAAGACAAGGGTTCGCAAAAATAAAAAAGAGATTCCCCAGCTCCCTTTCTGCCTTCTCCGCCACGTCAAAGCGGCGATCCTCCCGAGAAGAAGACATCCAACGATCGTCGCCACATTCTTTGGAAAAGGTGGCAATGATAACCCGGCGAGCCCGTATCTGGCTCAGCAAGTGGAAAGAGCAGTCCCTCAGGGCTTTAGTGATCAAGAGCGCTTTGAAAAAGCTCTCGATCTTATCCTCAGCCACATCAAGCATTGCCGAGGACATCTCCGCCGGAGGAGGGGGAATATCGGCGAGCACTGAGGCAAGGATCATCTGAAGCCAAATGGAACCCGGGGGAAGAGGAGACCCCACACGAGTCGAAAGCTCGTACATTGCAGCATCGCACTGCTCGTCCGAAAAAGAGGAGTCCACCAAGCGCGCAGCAAAACGGGGAACGATGTCCCGGATCGGCACTTCCTACGGTTGTCGGCGGGCGTGAGGACGGTTGCAAGCCATGATCGAAGAAGTTCTCTGAAGGTGAGAAAAGAAAAGGCTTGGCCTTGAGTTATATATAGACCCAAACACAGAAAATTCTGTGCGCAGTGGAATTATTTCCAAGACCCGGAAAATCGAAATTTCGAAGAAATACAAGTTTGACTTCAAAAGAGGAGATGAAAAGATATCTCAGGGGAAGCAACGCTTCCGATTCTCCCAATCAGAGCAAAGCTCTATCTTGAAAATCTAAATTTTAACAAATGAAGCAACGCTTCAGATCCTTTGCGCTGCGCGCGACGCGCCACGTGTCTGGCGCAGATACGTCAGCGCAGCGCCCAAGGCAGTGCGCCCAATCAGAGCAAAGCTCTATTTTAAGTAAAAATTAAAGGAAGAAACGCTTCAGTTGCGCAAGCACTGCGCTGCGCGACACGTGTCAGCGCAGATGCGCTAGCGCAGTTGCGCTGCGCTGTGCGCTGCGCGACACGTGTCAGCGCAGATGCGCTAGCGCAGTTGCGCTGCGCGACACGTGTCACGCGCTGAGGTATTTGCGCCAAACAGAATTAAGAATTCTAAAGAAATCTTTTCTGTTCTTATTAAAACAAGAAGATTTTCTTCTGTAAAACAGAGGCCCTTGGATCAAAGATCCAACGGTGGGGAAAATTCCCCAAATCACTCAGAGAAAGTTCTCTTTAACAAATTTAACTAATTTATGGGCACTATAAAAAGGACCCCAGACCTCAATTCAAAGGCATCAACATCTTTAAAAAATAAAAAAAAAAGAAGAGAACTCTCGAGAACTCTTCAAGAACAACAGAAGGTAAAAACCTTGGAAAGAAGAGAAAATTCTCTTATGAACAGATCAGTAATCTAAAAACAAGATCATTGATCTTTAAACATAACTAAATAAATGAATAAATAAAACAAAAAGAGTGCTTTGCACTTTTATGAACCTTTGGTTCTTTGAGATAAGAAAAACAAGAAAAACTTATCTTTTCTTTGATCTAAGTTAGATCAAGAAATCAAATAGTGCTTTGCACTTCTGTTCTTGATATCTAAAAGATTCTTAGTGCTTTGCACTTTCAAACTGCGCTGTTGCGCTCTTGGGAGAGCGCCACGTGTCAGCTACAGAACAACTCGCGCTACGCGCTCATGAAATAGAGCTTTGCTCTCTGGACTTGGCGCAACTCACCATAGCGCGCCACGTGTCAGCAGCGCAACAGCGCAGCGCACTAGCGCAGCGCACTGCGCTATTACACTTGTGCTCACCAGAGTAGGACACGTGTCCTCATCACAAGCGCTTGCGCTCAATAATTGGCGCAAAGCGCCTGACAAGCCACTATCAGATGATTAATGCACTGCATTATTTACAGAAGGGCCAAGCCCAATTAAAAAGGGCCTAACAAGCCAAATTAAATGCAATGCATTACTTTAAAAAGGACAGAGCCCAAATAAAAAAAAACAGATGCTGTGCATCATTTATAAAAGGGCAGAGCCCAAATAAAGGTCTAATAGACCAAACAAAAACGCCATGCATTATTAAACAGGAGCAGAGCCCCAGTAAAGGCCTAACAGGCCAAATGCAAATAAAATGTTGAACATTTTCAACTGGACTTAGCCCAATTCTGGCCGTAAGTCCTTAAATTAAATTGAATTGAGCACAAATGCTCTCTCAAATCAATTTACCTCCGGTTCGAGGGTACATCTCCGAACTTCTCTGACACCTATCGTTGTAATCCTTCAACGACGTCAGAGAGGCGACGGGTCCCAACGACCACATATGGATATGGACTGCGGGGTCCTTAAACTCGTGGACCGGAACGTCCTTAAACTAATGTTGGACTGAGACGTCCTTAAACTAATATTGGACCGAGACGTTCTTAAACTAATATCGGACCGAGACATCCTTAAACTAAAAGACCACCACGTCCTTAAACTGGCGACGGACCACTACGTCCTTAAACTAGCGACGGACCACTATGTCCCTAAACTGGAATACGGACCACTACGTTCCTAAACTGGAACAATAGAGCCTCCAAATGCTCTTTTGCCAGATCTAAACGATCCCGTTTAAGTTGAACTTAGCCCCCAAACACGGCTAACGTATCCTTAAACATTCAAACGGACTATAAAACTCCAAATCAACCTTGGTTCAAGGGTACATCTCTGAACTCCTCTGACATCTGCCGTTGTAATCCTTCAACGACGTTAGAGAGGTGACGAGTCCTGATGGCCAGATATTAAATGGATTATCACGTTAAGTTGATCTTAGTCCCAAACAGGACTAACGTATCCTTAACGAACGTTTAAGTTGATCTTAGCCGCAATACGGCTAACGTATCCTTAAACTAAAAACACCAAACCCAAATCTAAGTAAATACGGATTTGGACTAATCCACGTCCTACGGGCGACGGCATTACTTAGTCTCCGTATACAATCCACGGGCAACCACAAACAAAACAAACACACACGACACGAAGTGAAATTCTGGAGAAGGAGAAAGTTGTTACCGCGATGCGGTAGCGTAATTAACTGCAGGGGCTTGCGCCTGCAGGGAAGAGCGTCCCCACAATCAAAAACCCCTCAAGTGAGGGGGAATCTGATGAAGTATACTACATCGGCCGCATCCGTCTAAACCTCCGATACACGGTGCCATAAATCAACTTGGCATCTTCGGAGAGGTGGACGGATAAAACCAAATAGCATCTGCCCCGAATCTCAGCGTCAGGACATCGCGGTCCTGTGCGCCGCCTTTCGGAGGGGAACAGATTTTGGCACGCCCGGTGGGACCTCTTCCTCTTTCCACTCTACACTTCATGTGTCGTCCTCGCAAACCAATCGCGGTTTGTTAAATGGTTGCCTTCGGATTTCAAGTTACTAAGATTTGGTCTGTTGCCTGGCACAGAACTCAAGATTCAATGGCATCTAATTGCACCAACTGCTCGAAGTGCCACTGCAACGGACGCTCCACCTCACTGGGAGGTGTAGTATATGGGCCCCAAGCGGCTTCCTTCCTCACTTTGCCAGTAGACCAGGTGACCCAAGCCACCACTGGCCTATTCTTCGGGACCATGATCCCACCTACAAGCTTCTCTGTGCCAATACCGGCACCGGAAGTGAACAAGAAGTCGGTCTTTGACCGGCTCACTGCTACGACGACCCCTGTCAACGGGTCGCCCATTACCAAAACGACAGCCTCTGTTTTCACCAGGCTAAATCAGAACTCTAAATTGGCTGTCCCAAGGAAGGCAATAACTGCTGCTCCAGAAGTCGTCAAGGCGGCTTCCCCTGTCAGAGAGTCAGTCTTTTCAAGACTGACGATTCCTGCTCTTGCCCCTGCCCGAGGATCTGTCTTCGACAGGTTAAATATCACCCCTCAAAAGACAACCTCAGTCTTTAAGAGGTTAACACCGGCGGCGCCTCATTCGGACAGGGGGCAAGAAGAAGATGTCTCAATCTCCGAGCCAGTCCCAACGGCTCGTCATGCTCGACGTCGCCATTGGCAGCGAGTGAGGAAGGCAGGGGGCAACTCCCCCTCAGGGCTAACTCCACCGGCTCCAGTGGTGGAAGTCAACGCTGCTGTTCCAATTGGGAACAGTTTTGAACTGCTGAGGAGGGTACGGAAGAATTCTCCAACCGCTACACTGAAAAGATCTCCGCCTGCGGAGAGAGTCCCAGAAACAAAGTAAGAATAGCCCCCTCAACGGCTGTCCTCAAGAATTTATAGAGTTTGGAGGAGGGTTCAAGACTCCGTGATCGACACGGATCACTTCCGTCAACGAAAGAAGATGAAGGTGCAAAAAGAAAAGGACCGTCCTATTAAACAGCAGAGGACAACGATCACCAAGATGCCCACTGCAACGGCCCCTTCAACTTCAACGGCCCACAAAAGAAGAAGGCCGGAGAAAACCCTCGTGCCGACGACAAATGTCAAAGGTGGTGAGCTTAAACGCCCTAAGTCAGGGGGCGTGATAATTCATACAGTTTATGTGGCATCGGGAAAGGAGGATAGCCGCATATCAACAGGTCATAGACCGCAAATGAGGTCAGTGACCAAGGCTCAGGAGCAGCAGCAGAAGCTCCAAGAAATGATGAACGCTATGGCTGCACTTACAGGGCCAAAAGAAAACCTTGAAACGTCCTCGGATGAACGCCAAGAGGAAGAAACCGACGCCGAATTCCTTCGTCGGATATTGGAGAAGAAGGACAAAGAGGCTGCTGAACAAGCAGCCAACATACAGCGTATGGGCCTCCTCTTCCAAGACATGATAGGGATGATGATACAATAAGATCCTCCGGCTGAAGAGCCCCCGATCGTCCTTGGAGACGATAGGGGAGAAATATCAAATCCTCCACCAGCTCTGTCGATGGCCAAGGAGGATACAATCTCCAAAGCTATTTGGATGAGTACATCGCCCAGCAAATACGGGTTCATCATGCGACCGAAGCGGCCAGTCAGGTCGTAAAAACGGGGCGGCCATATCCAAGTTGGTACGATCAAATCAAGTACCCACCCGGTTACACAATTCCCAAGTTCCATGTCTACAAGGGGACGGGCAATCCTCATCAGCATGTTGCCCTGTTCAGGGCACTCTGCGGCAACACCGGCGGTGATGACAAGCTGTTGCTTCTCCAGTTTGTTGGAAGCTTATCAGATACGGCGTTCGAATGGTACTCTGAGCTCCCGAATGACTCTATTAAAACCTTCGCGGAGATGGAGCTGCTGTTTACTCAGCGTTTTGCAAGCGCCAGTGAACGTACCCTGATGACGGCACTGATTAACGCCAGGGTAAAACCCGGCGAGACGTGGGTTCAGTACGCTATACGATGGCGGAACTTATGGTCGAAGTGTGAGTAGCGCATTGAAGAAGCTCCCGCAGTGGGTATGTTTGTGGGAACCCTTGATCCACAAGCAACCATCTCGCAATTTATGATGTTTTTCAAGCCAACTACCTTCCAGGCTTTGATTGACAAGCTAGCGCAGATGGATCAGATGGGCCATAAACCCCCTCTTTCAAGGCCGGACTCCCGAAATGACAAAGGGAAGGGAAAAGCGATCGTCGTCGCTAATGCCCCCATAACAACCGAGCGACTCGAAGCCGGTTGCTCGTCAAAGTAATATACGACCCTACGTACCCCTTGAGGATAGGATGGGACGTCCTTATTCCTTTCCCCGCGATAAAACGAGGAGGTTATTCGAGCTGGCGTTGCGCAATAGACTCATAAATCTGCCGGATCCAAAACATCCGTTGCAACCAAGTGACGTCAACGAGCCCAACTACTGTCCTTATCATCGAGTACTAGGCCATCCGATCGAAGATTGCTACGTTTTCAAGAATTGGCTTGAAAACCAGTACCGACAGGGCAAGTTCGCGTTATCTGACAAATGGAAGGTGAATCCCCCGCAGCCCCACACCTCTAAGGGAACGAATACGCCGGGGGCAACATGCTCCGTCATTGAAGAAGCTCCTTGGGAGGTTGTATTATCAGCCAAGACAAAGAGGATGCTAAACGATCTTCAGACATGTCCAGCGATCAAGTGGAAGAACCCGTTGGAATCGCAGGTCATTGAAGGGATGTTGAAGCCACGTCCAACTCTAAAGACCGATGGTGGTGGTTCAAGCACTTGCAGCCAGCCGTCAAAATCTTCGAAAAAGAAGAAGAAGAAATCTAAGAAGCCCGTGAAGCCTGGCGACAAGCGCACGGACTTACAAAAGCAAATTGACGCGTTGGATGAATACAACCAAAAGGCACGGACTCCCATTACGCTCCAAGAGTTCCTCAATCACGTCTTTCAAGAAGAAGATGAGGGAGAAAGTTCATCGGATGAATCCGAGGAATATGTGGCTACCTGTCATATGATTTCCCATTCGATCACGAACGATGAGGAGACTCCTTGCACCGAAAAGCTGGGGGCAGATCCTGAACCAAAAGTTCTGGGGCCATCAGATAAAGTAATTGACGCATTCCTTAATGAAGCTCGGTTGAAAAGTAAAGCTGATCGGGAGCGCGAGGCGGCTATATCAAGCGCCAGCGACTTGATGAAAGAGCTGAGACGATCCCGCTGGAGCTAAACACTTCCGCTACCGACAAAAGCCAATTCAAGATGAGGAAAAAGTTTGCTAAGGCCATATCAATGGGCATGAAGCTACCATCCTCTGACGGAAACATCACTGGTGAAATGGAAACGCACCCCTCCTATTGCTTATATCATCAAAAGATTTCGCACCCCACTCAAGAATGCAAAGCTTTCGATAGGTGGTGGCAAGGATATGTTGCTCATCGACAACACTTTAAGCGGGAAAAGCGTAAAACTCGTCGAGAGCAAAGAAATATGACCGAAGGGCTTAAAAGAACTGCTGGCGATTGTTGCATGGTTAACACCGGTAGATCACAAGTGCCCACATTCGGGAGTGATTCTGATGAAGAGTTAGAACTTGCCCCTCTCTTTAAAGAGTCCGCCTCGAGAAAAGAAGAAGAACCGAAGGTTTGCGAAAATATCCGGCTACGTAATCGCACGCTGCCCGAAAAGAACCTCGGACCCTCGAACAAAAAGATAAAGGGAAAGAAAAGGCCACTGAAGATATCGTCTTAGATGACCAAGTGGTGGAAGAGCTAGCTGCCAAAGACCCACCAAAGAAGAATAAGGTGGATTACAACGTCTTAGCACATCTGAGGAAGCTGCCCTCACAGCTCAGCATTCTTGACGCCCTTTTGCTATCAAAAGAGGCGAGAGATTCGTTAATTAAGGCACTCCAAGACCCAGAACAATTTCAAGCATGCCTGGCCGAGGAAAAGATGAAGGATGAATTGGAGGAAGTGCACACGGCCGATGTTACTTTTGGCGATGAAGACCTTCTACTTGGGACGTGTGAACACAATCGCCCTCTCTATGTCTCGGGATACTGCCATGATATAAAGATAGGAAAAATCCTGATCGATAACGGGTCGTCTGCTAACCTACTCAACGTGCGGGTGTTGAAGGAAATCTGCATGAGCCTCCAGCACCTTGCTCGGGACAAGATCACCATCTCCGGGTTCGATTCCCAATCGTCAAAGACTCTTGGATCTGTGATACTGACGCTACGCTTCGGGCTACTCGTCATGGACATTAAGTTCCACGTCATAGACGCCAAGACATGCTACAACGCTTTGCTCGGCCGACCATGGTTACACGAGTACAACATCATCCCTTCTACACAGCATCAGTGTATGAAATATTTTAAGGATGGTTTCGAGTATACCGTGACGGGAGAACTGAACCCGTTCTCGTAAACGAGGTCCGCAAATATGAAGACGCCAAATACTTCTTACCGGATTTCGAAGACACAGAGAAGTGTCACAAGCCGGAGAATAAAACCAACGCTACCATCCCTGTCTTCGGCAGTGATACTGAGGAGGAAGAGGAGATAGTTTATCCGGGTCCACCCCAACACAACAAGCCGGGACCATCGGCTCCCACATTGATCTTTGGCAGCGACTCGGAAGATGAAGTCCATGCTGTATTCTCTGCTCGACCTTCAATACAAGCGTCCGTTGACGAAGAGTAAAGTCTACAAGTCGCCATAGTGCCGCCTAAACATCATAAAGAACTGGATGCACTTAATATCTACAGTGTAGAAGAGTTGCGGACATTCTATATCCCTCCCAGGCGAGAGAGCGAGAAGGCAATTCTGTTTTACCGCTCTGAAGAAACCAAGGTAGAAAAAGAAATCTGGCATGGCGCGGATTCTACGCTCGACAGGCTTCAGCCTATCCGTCTCCCCAGATATTATACGGAAGGTTTGAAAAAGCTGCTGAAACGCCAGGGGATACCCTTCAAACAGACCGTTAGAAAGGCCAAATTCTATGACAGGGTCTGGAACGTCCCCGGGACTCAACGCAAACTGCCTAATGGGAGAATGGAAGCAAAAGGGCTTGGATACATCCGGTCAAAGAAACGAGAGTTACTACCCGGCTGCTACGTCGTGTATGACCTTGATGAAGAAGCGGATACTCAATGGGAGGACGCTAATCCTAAGCCAATGAAAGTTCCAGATGCAAAGGAGCCCAGTCTGTCGTTCGAGGAACAAATGGACAAACTTATAAAGAAAGCTGGTCAAAAAGTCCGAGATGATCACAACCGCGAGACGGCCATCTACGAGAAAGCCAAGACGCAACGCCTTCTCCAACAGGCCGTAAAGGATGAAAATGCCGCTCCTTGTCAACCTGTTATAAAGAAGGCTCGGCGCAAAAGCAGAAATAAGTCGAAAGGCCAAAAAGGCGCTCAACAGCAACAAAGCAGGGCTAAGAAGTCACGCAAACGGGAGGCGAGCGTTATTGATCTATCCCTCATGAAGAAAATGAGTCGAGCATACTCTTTTCCTCGGGATAAGACAAGGAGGATACTTGAGCTTGCTCTAAAACATCAGATGCTCACACTGCCGGAGTCTAAGCACCCCGAACAAGCAAGCGAAGTCTTTGACCCAAACTATTGCTCTTACCATCGAGTAATAGGGCACCCGCTCGAAGACTGCTTCACCTTTAAGAACTGGGTCGAAGATCAGCACCAGCTCGGCAAGTTCGCTCTGTCTGACAACTGGAAGGTAACGCCGCCACAGAAGCACGAGCCCAAGGCCACGAAAGAAGAACCGGTTCCACATTGGGATTGGAAGCGAATTCGCACCTGTCACATGATTACAATATTAAAAGAAAAGCCCGAGGACATAGATGAGCTCCCTTGGTGCTTCGAAAACAGCAGCGACGAGATAATCTCATAATTCCCACCAGCGCCAAAAGAGCTGGAAGATGGAATCCATACCACTGCAGATAACCTCAAGAAGATTGAGTTGGGATCGGCAGACGATCCGCGACCAACATTCATCAGCGAGTTACTATCTGAAGAAAGGGTAGCTGCGTTAAAGGATGTGCTTCTGCAACATAGAGATTGCTTCGCGTGGAACTATTCCGAAATGCCCGGACTAGATCCAGAAATTGCTGTACACAAATTGGCGATATCGCCGGACATCAAGCCAGTCAAACAGGCGCCAAGGAGAATGCGGCTCGAGCTCAAGATGAGTATCAACGCCGAGGTCAAGAAGCTGATCGACTCTGGCTTTATCCAGGAGGTTCAATACCCTGAATGGATCGCTAACATCGTCCCAGTGATGAAGAAAAATGGGACAGTGCGCATATGCGTAGACTTCCGGGATCTTAATAAAGCTTGCCCGAAGGACGATTTTCCAGTGCCAGTCACCGAACTGATGATAGACAATACGTCCACTCATGAGGTTTTCTCCTTCATGGACGGCTCGTCAGGTTATAATCAGATAAAAATGCATCCCGAAGACCAGAAGCACACAGCCTTCAGGACTCCTTTGGGAATATTCTGTTATAAAGTGATGCCCTTCGGATTAAAGAACGCCGGTGCCACTTACCAAAGGGCCATGACGAAGATCTTCGATGACCTTATACACGAAATTGTCGAATACTATATCGACGATCTCGTGGTTAAAAGCAAATCATACGAGGAACATCTCGAGCATTTGAAGACTGTATTTCAACGCCTTCGACAATACAACTTGAAAATGAACCCGCTCAAGTGTGCATTCGGAGTTTCCTCAGGCAAATTCCTGGGATTCATCGTTCGACACCGAGGTATTGAAATAGATCCGTCTAAGATCAAGGCGATCATGGAAATGCCTCCGCCAATGAATCTCAAACAGCTGCGGTCTCTCCAAGGAAAGCTCGCGTATATACGGCGATTTATAGCCAACCTTTCAGGAAAGTGCCGTCCTTACAGCCACCTGATGAAGAAGGGAACCCCGTTCATCTGGGACCAAAAATGCCAAAGCGCACTAGACGAGATCAGGCAATACCTGCAGAACCCGCCGGTGTTGGCTGCTCCGGTCAAGGGAAAACCCTTCATTCTTTATACAACCGCCCTCGAAAGTTCCTTGGACGCATTATGGGCACAAGAGAACGATCAAGGGAAAGAAAGAGCACTCTACTACTTAAGTCGAGTTCTACTGGGGGCAGAAAGCAATTACTCCCCCATTGAAAAACACTGCCTAGCGTTGATCTTCGCAATAACAAAGCTCAGGCACTATGCGTTGGCGCATGAGGTCCGTCTCATTTCGAAGGTGGACCCTCTTAAGTAATTAATGTCAAAGGCCATACTGACAGGTCGACTCGCTAAATGGGCTCTGCTCTTGATGGAGTTCTCGATAACGTATCAACCTCTCAAGTCAGTGAAAGGCCAGGCCATCGCCGACTTCCTTGCTGAGCATCCGATACCCGCCGATTCTCCTCTGAACTGCGATTTACCAGACGAACATGCGTTTGACACGATCGACGGTGGTGATACCCAATGGGAACTTTATTTCGATGGCGCATCTTCCATGAAGAAGCGCAAACAAAGCACCCCTATAATCAAATCGGGCGTAGGGCTCATCTTTGTAACTCCACAAGGAGGGATAATGCGCTTTGCTTTCTCCTTAACAGAGCCGAGGACAAACAATGAAGCCGAATACGAAGCCCTGATAGCAGGCCTCGAGATCGCCATCGACATGGGAATTGAAAACCTCCTCATATACGGAGACTCCCAGCTGGTCGTTAGTCAGGTAAACGGCGACTACCAAACGTGCAAACCGGAGTTGGTGAGGTACGGCGAAAAGGTGCAACAATTGTTGACCTAAATTCCCTCTTATACTTTGGAGAACATACCGCGCGCGGAAAACAGCAAAGCAGACGCATTGGCCAAACTTGCTAAAGAACTGGCTGACGAGAATCTCGATGACGTTAGAATCATGGTACAAAGCCGTCAAGTGCTTGCCCCAGCAGAAATATCTCCGAAATCATCCGAAGAGAAGGGAGCAACTGAGCAAACGACCCTGCAAGTAAAAGACCGGGAAAAGGCTGAGGATTGGAGAGAAGTCTTCATAGACTACTTTAGGTCCCACCGAATGCCTGAAAAAGCGTCCACAAGACATCAGCTTATGAAACATGCTCTGTCTTTCGCCTTTGTCAATGATACTCTGTACAAGAGGTCGTTTGATTCTCTGTGGCTGAGATGTTTAGGACCTGACGAAGCGAAAAGAGTCATCCAGGAAGTTCGCGATGGACTCTGCGGTTCTCACCAAGCGGGCCCAAAGATGAAGTTGAAGATCAAACGGATGGGCTACTATTGGCCCACAATGATCCAGGACTGCCTCGAATATGCGAAGCAATGCCATTCATGCCAAATTCATGTGGACTTCATCCATCAGCATCCGAATCCACTACATCCAACCGTGGCTAGCTGGCCATTCGAAATGTGGGGGACTGATATAGTCGGCCCCATCGAACCAACATCGTCTAGAGGATATCGTTTCATCCTAACGACGACTGACTACTTCTCTAAGTGGGCAGAAGCGGTACCGCTGAGGGAAGTAAAGACGGAGAATATCCTCCATTTTTTCAAGACGCATGTCATATATCGGTTTGGAACGCCAAGACGAATCATCTCCGATAACAGGCCAGCCTACAGAAACCACAAAATCAGTCGCTTCACGCAACAGCATAATATAGACTGGAGATATTCCTCAGTTTATAATCCGCGAGCTAACGGTCTAGCTGAAGCCTTCAACAAGACCTTGATGAAGATCATGAAGAAAACGGTGTCACGAAATAAGAAAGACTGGCATGAAAGACTGCAAGAAGCTCTCTGGGCGTATCGAACTACGTTTAAAACGGCCACGAACGCAACGCCATATGCGTTGGTATTCGGTACAGAAGCAGTACTCCCTCTCGAGATAGAATTACCCTCTCTACGAGTGGCAGTCCACTACGAGCTAACAGACTAAGAAAATGCTCACCTTCGGCTTGAGGAGCTTGACGCCCTTGATGAAACCCGGCTCATAGCACAGCAAAATCTGGAAGCTTATAAAGCAAAGATGACGCGCTCATATGAAAGATTGACCCGACCGAGGACATTCCGCCAAGGCGAACTTGTGCTAGTGGTCAAAAGGCCTATGATTCCCAATCGCGCCAAGCGAGGAAAATTCGAGCCAAACTATGAAGGCCCGTACATCATAGATAAGGTCTACCAGGGTGGGGCCTATCTACTCATGGACATGCACGGTGAAAGGCCTTTCAGGCCAATAAACGGTCGCTTCCTAAAGAGATACTACGCTTAATGAGCCACAGCCTAGGTCGATGATAGATGACGACGACTATGTCCGCTCGCTATCTTCCTAAGCTCAAACTCTATCAGCAGTAACCAACCTCCTCAAAGTCGGACCGAAATGTCCTTAAACTAATAGCAGACCGAAACGTCTTTAAACTACTACCGCAGCATCTTTTAGGCTGAAGAGATATAAAAAAAACATATAAAAATAAAAAATAAAAAAACGGTATGTCCATAAGCAAAAAGTGCACGGATGAAAACCCGAAAGGGCTCCGTGAGTAAAAACAGCAGGGCTACCGGCGAGTGTTCGTGAAAACCCGAAAGGGCGCGACCTCGTAAAAAAATATATAAAAATAAAAAGAATAAAAAAAAGCAGTACGTCCATAAACAAAATGGGCACGGATGAAAACCCGAAAGGGCTCCGTGAGTAAAAACAGCAGGGCTACCGGTGAGTGTTTGTGAAAACCTGAAAGGGCGCAACCTCGTTAAAGGACACTTATAGGGTCCTCTCGACCTTGTAAGGAGAAACCATCCACGTGAGATCCTTACGACTCACAAGGGAGTGACACACTTGGGGATCCCCACGATTCCTAAGGAGAAAATACACTTGCGAGATCCTCACGACTCGTAAAGAGAACTCTCTTATGGGACCCTCATGGCTCATAAGAGTTGAAAGTCTTAAGTTACAGAGATCTAAGCCTGTGCTTAAGCAACCCCCACAACTTCCGAAATTGTGCCCTACAAGTGGTTCAATATTGACCCTTGTATACAATCCATGGGCGCGAATAAACATTTCCCTAACCAAGTCTCATCCGTGACTGGGGATATGTTCGCATGTTAAACAACCCTTGTAAATCCTCCCGATTTATGAGGAGAAAACCCTCCTGTAGGATCCTTACGACTTACGGAGGAAACGAACACTTAGGAATCCTCACGAGTCCTAAGGAGAAAATACACCTACAAGATCCTCACGACTTGTAGGGAGAAATACCTTTGTGAGACCCTTACGGCTCATGAAGTCAAAAGCCTCAGTCGACAGGACCTTAACCATGTTCGCTAAGCCACCCTTGTTCGACATCGACAGAGGCAGATGATCATTCGCTCCTGGCAATATCCCAGTTGTAGCGGTACTGATGCCGAAATCGGCGTCTAATTCCAGGTTTACGGCGGAAAGCCAGTAAGCCGCACATGCATACAAAATAGCCGAAACGATTGGGCAACTTGCAATAAAAAAAAGTAGCAAGTAAAAATGTATGCATGAAAAATAGCCGAAATGATTGGGCAACTCGCAATAAAAAGCAGCGAGTAAAAATAAAAAATAGCCGAAATGATTGGGCAACTCGCAATAAAAAGCAGCGAGTAAAATTAAAATAAACAGCCGAAATGATTGGGCACCGCTAAAAATAGCCGAAATGATTGGGCAATCGCGACCTTCGCGATATAAAAGCTGAAATGATAGAGCATCGCGGAGATAAAACAAAAAAATGATGATAAAACTTTGGCCCTACAGTTAAGATCACGTCGAACCCTGTATACAATCCAAGGGCGTAAACAAAGAGGGAACCGTACTTTCCCAACAGGCTCCGCCAGAAGACGAAGCCAAATCTCGACGGTTCAGTCCAACTCCAAAGAAACCAGTGTCTCCAGCAAACTCCTCGACTCACGGATACAAACACTCCTTGACGAGAGCCCCCTGATCCGCGTCGACTCGCAGAGCCACCAGTGCCTCCGTGGGAAATCCTCGACTCGTTTCAAACCCCAAGGAAATAAATAATCCTTGGTGCTTGGGAAACAAATAATCTCTAGCAAATTCATCGACTCACGGCTACAAACACTCCTTGACGAGAGCCTCCTGATCCGCGTCGACTCGCAGAGCCACCAGTGCCTCCGTGGGAAATCCTCGACTCGTTTCAAACCCCAAGGAAATAAATAATCCTTGGCGCTTGGGAAACAAATAATCCTTAGCAAATTCCTCGACTCACGGATACAAACACTCCTTGACGAGAGCCTCCTGATCCGCGTCGACTCGCAGAGCCACCAGTGCCTCCATGGGAAATCCTCGACTCATTTCAAACCCCAAGGAAACAAATGATCCTTGGCGCTTGGGAAACAAATAATCCCTAGCAAACTCCTCGACTCACGGATACAAACACTCCTTGATGAAAGCCTCCTGATCCGCGTCGACTCGCAGAGCCACCAGTGCCTCCGTGGGAAATCCTCGACTCGTTTCAAACCCCAAGGAAACAAATAATCCTTGGCGCTTGGGAAACAAATAATCCCTAGCAAATTCCTCGACTCACGGATACAAACACTCCTTGACGAGAGCCTCCAGATCCGCGTCGACTCGCAGAGCCACTAGTGCCTCCGTGGGAAATTCTCGACTCGTTTCAAACCCCAAGGAAACAAATAATCCTTGGCACTTGGGAAACAAATAATCCCTAGCAAATTTCTCGACTTACGGATACAAACACTCCTTGACGAGAGCCTCCTGATCCGCGTCGACTCGCAAAGCCACCAGTGCCTCCGTGGGAAATTCTCGACTCGTTTCAAACCCCAAGGAAACAAATAATCCTTGGCGCTTGGGAAACAAATAATCCCTAGCAAACTCCTCGACTCACGGATACAAACACTCCTTGACGAGAGCCTCCTGATCCGCGTCGACTCGCAGAGCCACCAGTGCCTCCGTGGGAAATCCTCGACTCGTTTCAAACCCCAAGGAAACAAATAATCCTTGGCGCTTGGGAAACAAATAATCCCTAGCAAACTCCTCGACTCACGGATACAAACACTCCTTGACGAGAGCCTCCTGATTCGCGTCGGCTCGCAGAGAAACCAGTGTCTCCGTGGGAAATTCCCGATTCGTCTCAACTTGCAAAATGAAGCCTCGGGCAGCAGAGACTAAAAAGCTTGCTTCCTGAACAATGGGACCCTACAAGTCAATCCAAAATGGTCTCTTGCATACTATTCACGGGTCTCACTCTCCAAAGTCGAGTTTCGACAAGGAGGGAAACAACCGCTTACGAACCCTCTCGACTCGTAAGAGGGAAAATTCTCTTATAGGATCCTTACGACTTATAAGAGAAAACCACACTTAGGAATCCTCACGATTCCTAAGGAGAAAATACACCTACGAGATCCTCTCGATCCGTAGGGAGAAAAGTCTCTATGAGACCCTCACGGCTTATAGAGTTGAAAAGTATTAGGCAGCAGATCTAAACCTGCGGCCTAAGCCATCGCTGATTCTTAAAAAAGTCAAGATGCGTGCTCTATTATCCGTCAACCATGATTATTAAAACAGCCTGCTAACAATAAAAGAAAGAGGAAAATGACAGAAAGAGCATCCCATTTACGTTTGATTAAGCGTTTGAGACGCACTCATTTATGCATGGGCAGAAGATTCAGGACGAGAAATAAGACAAGCTAAAATAAAAAAAAGGGTTCCCATTCATATTGCTAAAAATTCTTACAATCATAAGAGCAATGAATAAAAGACATTATTCAAATTATTACAACGGTATAACCTCAGATCCGGGGCACGGATTGAGGAATTCAAAAGTAAGGCCATCCAGAGTTCTTCTGGCCTTTCTAATTATTCTTATGCGCAGCCTCTCACGCTCCTCTGTGTCGAGATCCTCGGCAAGCCCTTCCGGCCTTCGATAAGAAGCAATTATCGTCGTCTGCTGGAAGATTTGATGTAGGATGTCAATAAGGCTGTCCCGCCGTTTCTTCGAAATCAGCCCCGTCAGGAACACTGAATGCACCTTGTCTTCGGCATCATCCAGCGCATTGAGCGGTAGGGCCTCGTGAAGACCCGGAAGTGCTCTCCATATTGCTCCCAGCACGACTTTCAAGAGAGCCGAATGACGAGGTAGCAGCCAACCACCGCTTGCGTTCAAACGACCCATGACCTCTGCGCATTGGGCATCTGTAAACTCTTGGTTTTGTTGACGGCCCTGTGCACGAATATCCTCGTAGGTAATGAACTCGTGCAGACTGTATAGATGCACCGCCATAATGCCTGAAGGAAGCAACATTGGAAGATTAGCAATGAGGGAAAGGTATAGGGAGTTAAAACTCCTCGAGAGCAATGCTCTATAGGCAGGAGTGACACCTGTAAAAAAACAGTTATGAGGAGAATTTAAGGAAAATTCCCTAAGAACATTGAGAGCTTTGCTCTGAGAAAAAATGATATAATAATAATAATAATACTATCAAATGCCATGAAGAACTCTTAAGAGTTCTTCTATATGATTTGGAAGGAGCAAAGCTCCATTAATTAAGAAAATCCAAGGGAAACCTTTTGGAGAGCAGAGCTCTATTAATGGAACCCTAATAGGGTTCCCTTTAGTTCTCTTTAGACCCCTTTAGAGCAAAGCTCTGCTAAGTGAAACCCTAAATGGGTCTTCTTTAGATCAGGGATCTATTGAGAGCAAGGCTCTTAAAGCTGATTTAATTTAATCAAAATTAATGTTTTTACCAAATATTCTCTAAAGTTTGAACTTTTAAAAATGTGTCTAAACAAGAGAGCAAGGCTCTGAGTTCTGAAAGTAAAAATCTGAAAGATGATAAGCATCTGTGGGGAACCAAAGGTCCTATTTATAGGCATCAAGTGTCTCTTCAACTTCCAAAAGCAGCCGCGATGGTTGAGATTCTGCCACCGTTGCGCTTGCGTTTGGAGGCCACGTAAGCGCAGCGATGGGGGGGCATTTGTTTACCCCAATCGGAGCAAAGCTCTGTTCAAATTCCGAGGCGGAAGATGAAGCAACGCTTCATCTTCCCCCAATCAGAAACAAAGCTTTTCTTTGAAAATTTAAACTTTAATAAATGAAGCAATGCTTCAGATCCTTTGCGCTGCGCGCGACGCGCCACGTGTCTGGCGCAGATACGTTAGCGCAACGTCCAAGAAGGCGTGCCCAATTAGAGCAAAGCTCTGTTAAAGGAAGCGTCGCGCTGCGCTCTGCGCTGTGCGACACGTGGCAGCGCAGTTGCGCTGCGCTGTGTGCTGCGCTGTGCGCTGCGCGACACGTGTCAGTGCAACTGCGCTAGCGCAGAAGAAGGGGGTAAGTGCCAAAGGCAATTTATCCATGCAAAATTACATGCACTTGATAATAACAAATTAAAATTGTTAGTTATATGTATGCCCTAGAGGCCATTACTGTACATTGGATGTATATTGTAGTGGATGCTGGGACATATATAGGGAGGACTTTCTTGCTCGACATGATAGTATGCTATCTGGTTACACTTTACCTTAACGTGTATGCTGATTGTCTCTCTGTTACATGTTGGTAAAGCCCTTAGGATCTGTCCTTGACTACCTGGACTATGATGCGGATCATACTAGTGGGGACATGGTAGTCCATAAGTACATCCTTCAAAGTCCCTAGTCGTGGGTGTATCGAGACGGGGCATCGATATACCAGACTAGACTAGCGTATACCTTCTCGACCCATACAGATGGGCGATGGATAATCCCATATCCATTGGTGTTTGACATCAGAGATGATATACGGGTGCTCAGTAGAGACTGGGTACACTGGACGGACTCGCCGAGAACTCCCAGATGGTATTATACCTCACGTCAGATGGCAGTTCTCTGGTGACACTGGTACAGAGTAGTCTGTTGACCCGAGATCGCCATAGAGTCTTGTGTGGTTCCCACTGTACTTTGATTTCCATCTTACCACGTCCAAGAGGGCGTGCAAAACGGTGGTTTTTGGGTACAGTCCCGAGTCACATGGAGGCAATGAGCGATAGGAGGGGATTCGTCTCTCCCGGTATAGGGGGTTGATGTTGCGCTGTGTTCGATTGGCTATAACAGGAAATCCCTGGCCAGGGTTGCTGAGATTTACTGGTAAGTGTTACCAGTAGTTTCTCGAATAGTTATAGACCTCATATCGACACGACTTATCGAGCTATTGGGGTCTGACGTATACCACCCCTAGGCAAGATATGCGACATATCAGACGATCAGACCGGACTGTACGGTAGTGTTACTGGTCGGATTCACTGGAGTGTGAGCGGGCTTGCTCGTCGATCTTCAGATCGTTCAATACCCGGGTGGCCGTTACGTTTAGCAGACCGCTTGCGGCTTGTGGATGCTTGATATGATCATCATCTGCTGCCGGCGTATTGACGAGTCTTTAGAGTCCTACACAGAGGTTTCCTGGCTCAAGCGAAACGAAATAGGAGCGCATATGAGATATGTGCGGGACCGAGAATAATGCGTGTATGTGATACCGTATTCTATTCTCGCGATAAATATATCGAATGGTTGTATGCGATATAACCTAGTTATCGATTCAAGCGTTGATTCGATAAGCCGATATATTGTATACTAGTCGGTTGTGTGCGACATAACCGGGTCATTGAATCAAGTGTTGATTTAATGATTTAATGCATATTTATATATTTGATATATTACTTTGCATCAACTAGTATCGGTTTACTTAAGATGGATTTTCTCACTCGGGTGTGCGCATTACATATGCGATATGATTTTGTGCACTTGTTTGTATCATGTTTGATGATACAAGTTTACTTGGTTAAGTGCAAAGAATAAACCATGGTTAAAAGAATGGTTAGGGTTTCATTTCCTTTATTTATTCATTTATTTATTTATTTATTCATTTTGGAAAAGAATGAGAAAAAGAATGGTGGCTTCTTTTGTTCTTTAGTTGAAGCTTCATGAAGCTTTGTTCAAGTCAACCATTCTTATCTCATCCTTAACCTAACCATTCCCACTAACCATGATTCATTCTCTACACTTAACTCTAGTTAAAATTATGATAAGAATTCATTTTTTTTTCTAATAACTTATCATATCATTTTCTTCTTCTTCTTCCTTGCTTCAAGTGAAGAAGCTTGAGGTCATCAATGGTGATTGATGTTTTTGAGTGAGAAATCCAATTCTAAAGTCTACCCACTTCCTATTTCTTCATCCTCTACCTCTTGCCAAGTAGTAGAGTGTGTTTCCTTCACAAGATTTTAGGGTTTGGTGAAGGTGGAGCTTGATCTAGCGATGCCTCGACGTAGATCATCTTCGGCATGGACATCGATGACCTAGCTTGCCCATTCTCCCACGAAGCCGACTCTAGAGCCCGGATTAGATTTGGACAGCGGAGACGACCTCGTTGCGGAGCCGTGGAGGTGGAGGACCGGATCTACAAAGGTTGTATTTCCGTATTCCCTTAGTTAATTGTTAACTAGTTCTTTATTCGCCTAGACATCTAGCCAACGATCCGTACATTAGGGTTTGTAGGCACCGTAAAATTTGAAATTGCCATGGTTGATGGCTTGGGAGACCTCACTAGTGTGCCTAGGAACCCTACAGTGGTATCAGAGCCTAGCTAGAGCCTTAGGCGAAGTCCAGACGCGATTTAAAGTCCGATCGAACCGAAACCCTACCCGGAAAATTGCTCTCTGTCCAATTTTTAAAATCTGGTATTTTTCCACATTAAAAATGTTCAGAAAAATCAGCAGGTTAATATATGATATACTGTGAAATTCGTGCCCATAATTCCTTCATATTGCCGCGCTTCCGCGGCACGAGCTAGCCTCGTGCGGCGGTTGCGCGGTGGTATGGGCACTGTATTCAATAATTTTTACACAGTATCTCATAATTATTAATTCTGGATTTTCTGGGTATTTTCAATATTTATTCCAGAGTTGAATGTTCTGGGTTGTTTTGGGAATTCGGTGTTTCGATCGGGATATCAAATTTTGTCTGTGTGGCTTTCCGGATAAATTTTAGAATATGTTAAAAAGTTCGACCGGATATAAATACCCACTTTTTCCCCTGTCGGGAAATTTCCAAGTGTTGGATTTTTCCGTAGTTTAACGACGTTCTAAGTAGTGCAAGTAACGCGATGGTCCCTCTAGAAGACACAAACCTTAACTCGATTATGTGACCGTCTTGAACTGCCCTTTGAACCTTCGGGTTTGGGGCAGTACGGCGTACCACATGTGAGGCGTTGGCTTGACCCTTCTACGGCTGGACCGTTGGTACTGAGGCACGAACGGAATGTTGTTATACTTGTTTCATGTGTTGATCAGTTTCGGGAAAACTTGGGTGTTCGATTGTTCGATCGGAAAGTTTAACATTTTCTGTTTATCTGGAATGTGATACAATAATTGGAATTCACAAGTAGTTATGTGATAACTAAATGAATGTTATAAACATAGCAGTTTAGTCTCACTTGATCGGTTGCCACGGAATTTTGATGTGATCAAAAGTCCGTCGCAATCACGTAGCGTACGCGGATACTCGCCGGGTAAACTTAATAGACAGCTTCACTCCATAGCCCCAACCAAGTGACTGTAGGAGAACCCCGTCGCCGAAAGCATCCATTCGGGTGCTCGCGGTAGCGGTGTTCCGCCTTGGTGCACTTCGTCGACGGTATCGGGGGTGCGGCCGTCTACTGAAGTTTGCGACGAGCATTCGATCAGGATGTCGGGAATCTTGTTGAATTGCCCGACATGATATTGAAAAGTGTTTTCGATAATGAGACTAAAATGCGGGGTTTGTAATTGTTAGGCATGCGATGTCTAAGTAATTCATTTGGTCAGGCATGCGATGTCTGAGGTGGTTGCGGATTCCAACTGTTGTAGTTTTACACTTTCTTTTCTGTGACCATAAGTGTAATATGTGATATCGCCGGTTTCGTTGCTATATGTCAACGACAATTGGGATGGACATATTTACTTACGTTGATGACGTGTGATGTTATGTGTTGCTGGATATGTTATATTAGATCGTCGTGTTTGAATAGCCGGGGGTTTTTATGTGAGATGAGTGTTTTTTCATTTTCATTCATGTAAAAACTTGTATGTAATATTCTTTTATTGGGGCGCTTCCAGGATGCGGGAGTTGTCACCTGTTGTATATTATTTACTTTTCCGCACTAGGATAGACCCAAGGAGGAGGGCACAAGTAACCGGGTTCTGGAGTCCAGTGGGAGACCAACTCGAGGAGTCGAGTCCGGGTCTCCTAACTCCAGAATTGGTAGGGTTGCTTGCCGCTCTCGTAGGGGTCTAGGGGTGTGGGATTGGCTATTCATCACGACCGTGGAATCCGTGTTTTATACTGGCTCGTATTGAAAACACGGACGTCCTAGTATATCCAATATTTCATATGATTCTTCTGCTGCGATATCTGTGATGTGATCATGTGATGTTCTGTGATAGATACAGTATATAGTATATATGATATATTATATAGACGTTACTTATGTTTTACACCCGCGCTAGCCCTGCCCTGAGGCAAGCATTGCCGAGGACACCTCCGCCGGAGGAGGGGGAATATCGGCGAGCACTGAGGCAAGGATCATCCGAAGCCAAATGGAACCCGGGGGAAGAGGAGACCCCACACTTGTCGAAAGCTCGTACATTGCAGCATCGCACTGCTCGTCCGAAAAAGAGGAGACCACCAAGCGCGCAGCAAAACGGGGAACGATGTCCCGGATCGGCACTTCCCACGGTTGTCGGCGGGCGTGAGGACGGTTGCAAGCCATGATCGAAGAACTTCTCTGAAGGTGAGAAAAGAAAAGGCCTGGCCTTGAGTTATATATAGACCCAAACACAGAAAATTTTGTGCACAGTAGAATTATTTCCAAGACCCGGGAAATAGAAATTTCGAAGAAATACAAGTTTGACTTGAAAAGAGGAGATGAAAAGATATCTCAGGGGAAGCAACGCTTCCGATTCCCCCAATCAGAGCAAAGCTCTATCTTGAAAATCTAAATTTTAACAAATGAAGCAACGCTTCAGATCCTTTGCGCCGCGCGCGCCGCGCGTGGCGTGCCACGTGTCCGGCGCAGATACGTCAGCGCAGCACCCAAGGCAGTGCGCCCAATCAGAGCAAAGCTCTATTTTAAGTAAAAATTAAAGGAAGCAACGCTTCAGTTGCGCAAGCACTGCGCTGCGCGACACGTGTCAGCACAGTTGCGCTGCGCTGTGCGCTGCGCGACACGTGTCAGCGCAGTTGCGCTGTGCGCTGCGCGACACGTGTCACGCGCTGAGGCATTTGCGCCAAACAGAATTAAGAATTCTAAAGAAATCTTTTCTGTTCTTGTTAAAACAAGAAGATTTTCTTCTGTAAAACAGAGGCCCTTGGATCAAAGATCCAACGGTGGGGAAAATTCCCCAAATCACTCAGAGAAAAATCTCTTTAACAAATTTAACTAATTTATGGGGACTATAAAAAGGACCCCAGACCTCAATTCAAAGGCATCAACATCTTTAGAAAAAAAAAAGAAGAGAACTCTCGAGAACTCCTCAAGAACAACAGAAGGTAAAAATCTTGGAAAGAAGAGAAAATTCTTTTATGAACAGATCAGTGATCTAAAAACAAGATCATTGATCTTTAAACATAACTAAATAAATGAATAAATAAAACAAAAAGAGTGCTTTGCACTTTTATGAACCTTTGGTTCTTTGAGATAAGAAAAACAAGAAAAACTTATCTTTTCTTTGATCTAAGTTAGATCAAGAAATCAAATAGTGCTTTGCACTTCTGTTCTTGATATCTAAAAGATTCTTAGTGCTTTGCACTTTCAAACTGCGCTGTTGCGCTCTTGGGAGAGCGCCACGTGTCAGCTACAGAACAACTCGCGCTACGCGCTCTTGAAATAGAGCTTTTCTCTCTGGACTTGGCGCAACTCACCAGAGCGCGCCACATGTCAGCAGCGCAACAGCGCAGCGCACTAGCGCAGCGCACTGCGCTATTGCGCTTGCGCTCACTAGAGCAGGACACGTGTCCTCATCACAAGCGCTTGCGCTCAATAATTGGCGCAAAGCGCCTGACAAGCCACTATCAGATGATTAATGCACTGCATTATTTACAGAAGGGCCAAGCCCAATTAAAAAGGGCCTAACAAGCCAAATTAAATGCAACGCATTACTTTAAAAAGGGCAGAGCCCAAATAAAAAAAAACAGATGCTGTGCATCATTTATAAAAGGGAAGAGCCCAAATAAAGGTCTAATAGACCAAACAAAAACGCCATGCATTATTAAACAGGAGCAGAGCCCCAGTAAAGGCCTAACAGGCCAAATGCAAATAAAATGTTGAACATTTTCAACTGGACTTGGCCCAATTCTGGCCGTAAGTCCTTAAATTAAATTGAACTGAGCACAAATGCTCTCTCAAATCAATTTACCTCCGATTCGAGGGTACATCTCCGAACTCCTCTGACACCTATCGTTGTAATCCTTCAACGACGTCAGAGAGGCGACGGGTCCCAACGACCACATATGGATATGAACTGCGGGGTCCTTAAACTCGTGGACCGGAACGTCCTTAAACTAATGTTGGACCGAGACGTCCTTAAACTAATATTGGACCGAGACGTCGTTAAACTAATATCGGATCGATACGTCCTTAAACTAAAAGACCACCACGTCCTTAAACTGGCGACGGACCACTACGTCCTTAAACTGGCGACGGACCACTATGTCCCTAAACTGGAATACGGACCACTACGTCCCTAAACTGGAACAATAGAGCCTCCAAATGCTCTTTTGCCGGATCTAAACGATCCCGTTTAAGTTGATCTTAGCCCCCAAACACGGCTAACGTATCCTTAAACATTCAAACGGACTATAAAACTCCAAATCAATCTTGGTTCAAGGGTACATCTCTGAACTGCTCTGACATCTGCCGTTGTAATCCTTCAACGACGTTAGAGAGGTGACGAGTCCCGATGGCCAGATATTAAATGGATTATCACGTTAAGTTGATCTTAGTCCCAAACAGGACTAACGTATCCTTAACGAACGTTTAAGTTGATCTTAGCCGCAATACGGCTAACGTATCCTTAAACTAAAAACACCAAACCCAAATCTAAGTAAATACGGATTTGGACTAATCCACGTCCTACGGGCAATGGCATTACTTAGTCTCCGTATACAATACACGGGCAACCACAAACAAAATAAACACACACGACACGAAGTGAAATTCTGGAGAAGGAGAAAGTTGTTACCGCGATGCGGTAGCGTAATTAACTGCAGGGGCTTCGCCTACAGGGAAGAGCGTCCCCACAATCAAAAACCCCTCAAGCGAGGGGGAATCTGACGAAGTCTGCTACATCGGCCGCATCCGTCTAAACCTCCGATACACGGTGCCATAAATCAACTTGGCATATTCGGAGAGGTGGACGGATAAAACCAAATAGCATCTGTCCCGAATCTCAGCGTCAGGACATCGCGGTCCTGTGAGCCGCCTTTCGGAGGGGAACACCCTAATTGCTTATAAATAGAATACGAAAGCAAGTTAACACTAGCACCTAAATCGAGTAGAGCATGATTGATATTTTTACCCCTAATAGAAATTGAAATTGTAGGACTTCCGGGGTCCTTTCGTTTCTTGGGTAGTTGTTGTGTAAAAGCAGTGCTCACATTACTCGCAAGGAAAACTTTTTTAGGTACTTGAACTTTTCTCTTCCTAGTGCACAAGTCCTTTAGGATTTTTGCATATGACGGAACTTGTTGAATAGCAACTAGGAGAGGAATGTTTATGTTAACTTGCTTAAAAATTTCCACAATCTTCTCCATTTGTGGACTTGGTCTGTTGCTCCTTAACCTGTTTGGATAAGGTGCTTGATCAATAAGTTTTGGGTCCAACGTTTGTGGAGAAGACTGTGGGGACGGATTTGATCCCGAAATTGGAGTGGGAATCGACTTAGATAGATTTGGCGAAATGTTCGAGTCTTGGGGAAAACAGAGAATAGGCTCGGGTGAAGGTGTGTGACTAGACGAATTAGGGGAAGAAGAAGAAGCTGGGGTATCATTGGCGTCACTATCATCACATTGCTCACCCACTCGGTTATTCAGCACTCTCTCCGATCTCAACGTGGTAACATCACTCACATTATAACTTTGTGAGTGGCCAGGATTAGGTATGGGTTGAGATGGGAGTTTCCCTTTCTCTCTCGCACTCATTGCGGCGTTTAACTGTGCGATCTGGTTTTCTATTGATTTAATACTCTCACCATGGGAGGCAGAGTTTTTCGTTAAAGTATCAATAGAAGACCTCATCTCAGCCGAAAATTGCATGGATTATTTCATGAACATATCCAATGTTTGTGCAAGTGAGTTGTCAGTACCGGCCACTTGTGGTGTAGAAATGTTGGCCGGATTTTGGAAATTCTGTGACTGAAAGGGGGACTGATTCTGTGGTTGTGGTTGCTGTGGAGGAGGTCTTTGATAATTGCTTTGTTGGTTTTGGTTCCAAGCAAAGTTAGCATGATTCCTCCATCCTTGATTGTACGTGGAAGAATAAGGGTAGTTTCTAGGTCGCTGCTGAAAAGCAGCATTAGCTTGAAACGATGCATTCATAGGACATTCTTCCGTTAAGTGTGAAGGATCCGAATAGCAACCACAGACGGTCTTAGGAAGCGTGACCTGATTTAGGGAGAATGATGAGAACTTGTTTTCAATAGCGTCGAGTTTCTTCTGTACCGCTGCCATTTCGGATTTTGCTGCGATAGAAATATCGAGCTGGTGAATACCTCCCCTATATGAAGGTGGTCTTACGCTTTCCCACTGCAAAGTGTGTTCAGCAAGGTCTTCCAGATATTTCCAAGCTTCACCGTCATCTTTAGACATGAAATTGCATTGACACATTGTTTCAAGCATCTGCATTGTCGCTGGATTAATGCCCTCATATATAATCCGACATAAATCCCATCTTTGTATTCCGTGATGGGGGTATTGGACAAGCAGATCTTTGAAACGTTCAAAGCACTTCCAAAATGGTTCATTGGGAAGCTGGGTGAACTGGTTGATCTCGCTCCTAATATGGGCAGTCTTATGGTTTGGGTAAAACTTCTTAAGAAATACTATGATAAATTCATCCCAATTAGTGATAGAGTGTGCGGCAGTATTATAAAGCCATTTTTCTGCCAAGTCGCACAGTGTGAATTGGAGAAGACGTAAGCGCATAGCATCTGAAGTCAATTGTGAAGTACCCATCATTGCGCATACGTTTTCGAATTTGGTGATGAAAACGTACGCGTCTTCCGACTCAAGCCTGTGAAATTTGGGTAGCAGATTGATGTAGTGGGGTTTAATTTCGAAATTATCCCCGTTAGGTGGTGGAAGAGATAGACAAGTAGGAAGAGGACCACGGATAGGATAGCACCTCTCTTGGAGAGAGATGCGCGGTGGATTCTGCGCACCTACGGGCGGTGGCAGCGTGGTGTTATATTCTGATGGAGTGCCGTCCATCTCGGTCGTGGTGTGTGGTGGGGGAAAAGAAGATGAAGAAGTACCGACTTCGGCGTCGATAGCAGGAACACGGACAAGACGAGCACTAGGATCTCGTGTCCAGCCGAGCATGCACTAAGCGGATTTAGTGCAAGTGGCAGCGCGTGTGTGATTTTAAAATTGGTTTGTTTTGAAAAAGTGGGACTCAAGACAAATCACCCTAAGATGCACAAGCAATCCTAGAACTAAGGTCACCTAGGTCCAGTCTCTAGACCGCTCCCAGAGTTCCAAAGGACAAGCCGCAGGATCAATCCTCTACCGCCTCCGTACTACCTTTGTAGCCAGGTAAGTGCCAGGTAAGTGGGAAGGAACCACGGTAGTGGGCCTAATTAAAAACCACTAGCCTTTGACACACTTGCCTAGGCACTACAAAAGTAATGCGGATAAACGATAGATTACCCACGATCTTCCTCTGTCCTTAATGAGCGCGACAGTCCTTAGAATATGGTCTAGATATTTTTTAAATTAATGAAGGGTTGATCTAGATGCTCGGTTTGTGATTTGCGGGGCTTAGGAAGGGTGATGAAATCCCCACCTAATCTTGATTTGGTCTTTGCCTCTTAAAGTCCGTATTAAAATCTGCAAAAACAAAACCAATCACAAAACTTTTGCAAAAAGATTTTTGAGCGGCGCTATTTTGCAAAGAATCCTGTAGAAGATAGATTTTATTGGATTTGAGAGGGGAGAGAAGGAGTTGAGAATCTTATCAGAGAGTTCTGTAACCCTAATCCCTCTAACCTGCAGCGATTCCGCTGCACCAAGGGTACTTTTGCCGCGATTCCGCCACGTGGCAGAGGTATTGCTTGATGAAATTTTTTGTATAACCTTCTGTGCTCCTCTGGATCTCTAAAAATGTCTCTGTTTCCTGTTTTCCTTAATTCTGTGACTCTAGATCTCCTTGCAAAAATTCACGCACAAATCGTTAAATATGCAATTTGTAGTTTTGTTTTAATAATGATATGAATCGTCTAAGAATTTAACACAAATAAAAATAAAAAATTACGCACGTATCCCCGGCAACGGCGCCATTTGATTGGTTCGAAAGAGTTGTGTTTGTAGTTAACCGCAATCAGAACGGTGTCGCGCGTAGCTAGACTGAGGTGAGTACGGGTCGTCCTCAGGGAAACGTGGAATCTTTTATTCTTACTTTAGATGTGTTGAAAAAGAGGAAGAAATAAGAATTTTGTGAAAAGTTTCTAGATCTACGTTAAGCAAGAATGCAAAAATATAGATCTAGATTATTTTAGAGATGTAGATAATATAATAAAAGGGGGCTTGTAGGGTTCGTTAGGATTTAGTAGTTATGGACGATTAATTAAAAGTTACCCTTTTATCCATTAATAGATTTAAAACTAGAACGACGGTGATGCGTGTAGATTAGGGTTTCTGGAGGGAAAAGAAATCCCACTCTTAACCCTTATCTCGACACGGAACTCCGTTCAAATCTAGCCTTTACCAAAACAATCGATAATCTAATCTCTAATCGCGGTCGGAACTAGCAAAGAATTGCTAGGGCGCCCGATTAGGATGTTAATGATTCTTTTGATAAAGTTCATAAACTTTATAGGACTTAAAAAGGGTTTAGGGATTTTTATCGTCCATTAGCCTACCCTAATCCTACGAACCCTAACAAGCGGAGAATTACTCGCGCATGTTGGGAGAAGAAGATGAAAAGACAGAGAGGGAAAACATAATGTAAAATGCAAAAGAATTAAATAAAATAACTACCTTATTAATCAACTTGAACAATCTACACTTTATTCCGTAGAAAATGATTACAAACTAGTTGCTTCTCGATCTTTTCTAAGGAGGTAGACGAACAGTTGATGATCAGCCTGGATGCGTGAGCGTCTGGGGCTTCGTGATCGCGTCGGCTTGATAAATTTTCCAAGAGCCTCTCAGTGCCTTTTTATAGTGCAAAACCAGAATCATTTTCTTCCATATTAGGTAAAATGTAGAAAAGATTTTCCCCAAAAATCCTCAACTCCCAACTCTTCTTAACCGCAGCGGATCCGCGGCATGAATGGGTTAATGCCGCGGATCCGCGGCCTTATCATCTCCGCCGTTGATCAATTTTCAGGAGCTGTCTCTATGTGACATTTGGCAATCCTTGGCACCTTTAGAATTTGGAAATCTTTTCTCGGTTGCTTCCAGACTTGGTCTCCAAGTTTGCTTCTTTAATTAGGCATGTCTTCTTCAACAACTTGATTTGCTTGATTCTAGTCTTTGAAAAATTCTGCACACTTGGAAATCTTTTGCACAACAACTCAAATAATCTTTAGTAGACTTTGTTCTACTAGGATTTGGTCAATGGATTTATTTGCATACATTTTCCTACCAAATGTTAATTATAATATATCAACACATGGAAAATAGTATTTTTACACATAAACCCTCATATGTATGATATATTATAATAAAGTCCTTCTTTAATATGAAAATTGTAGGAAAAATGTAATACAAATGTGCAGTTTTATCAACTGAACATAGGATTCTTTCTTGACTACCAGTATTATGATGGCGATCATATACGTGAGAGCTGGGTTGTCTATAAGAACATCCTTAAATGTCCCTAGTCGTGGGAGTATTAAGACTGGGCAACGATATTCCGGAGTAGACTAGTGTATACGTTTCGAGACCCCGACGAGGGGCGGTGGCCGGTCTCACAAGCCATTGGTGTTATGTCATCTAAGATAGTATACAGGTGCTCACTGGAGGTGAGTATACAGGACGGACTCATCGAGAACTTCTAGATGGTATTATATCTATCGTCAGATGGAAGTTCTCGAGTGGCATTAGTATAGGTTAGTCTTTTGACCTGAAATCGTCATTTTTCTCGTGTGAGTTCCCACTGTACTTTGATTACTACCCTACCACGGCTCAAAGGAGTCATGCAAACAGGTTTTAGTTAGGTACAGTCCCGAACCACATAGAGGCAGTAAGCGATTGCCGGGGATTCGTCTCTCTAGGTATTAAGAGTCGATGTCGTGATATGTTCGATAGGCTATCACCTTAAATCCATGGCCATGGTAGATGAGATTTACTGATATGAGTTCAGTAGTTTCTCGGTTGGTGATGAGCTTGACTCCGACATAACTTATCGGGTTATTAGGGGTCTGACATTTCCACCCCTAGACCCGGTATGCGACACTCTCAGACGAAGAGACCGGACTGTACGGAGATTGTCACATTTAGGCTCAATACTGTTCGGAAGGACTTGATTTTAGACCTCCCTTTCGACAGATACCTAGGTATCCATTACGTACAGCTAGTGCCGCTGACGTGCTTGTGGTTTTTGGATTTAACCAGTAAATCAATGTCAGCGTATTGTCGAGTCTTTAGGATCCCACACAGAGGGTTTTCCCGGTTAGGCGATATGATGTAGATGACGTATATTGGTGTATACAGAGTGTCTGATTAAATACGTGTACAGGCTACACGGACTTTAATCGGACGGCTGATAATACCGGCGGCTTAGGATTAAGCCGGATTATTAAATCAGGTTTTGATTTAATAATTTATGTATATATTTTTAATATGTATATTATAGTATTATTGTTCACTAATCATTTTCTCTCTCTTGGCTATTCGTATTTTTGTACGAATACGCGTATATATATTTTGATACGTATACCTGGTTGTATTCCGTATTTATACGGAATTTGTTCTAGTAGATGGACACATCATTTATTGATTTTTCTTTCATAGAAAATTAAAAATGAGGTGGAGGATGAGGTGTAAAGAAGTATGGTGTAGAGAGGTATGGCTTGATTTTATATGATATATTTCATTGGATACACTATTCTTTCATGGTTGGAAAAAATCAAGCCATTCTTTTTCCATGCTTGGTAGTTTTCCTACACAAAAGACTTAGCCATTTTCCATGGGTTCTTCTTCTTCATCTCATCCTCCTTTTTCTAGGTAGGTCGCTTGAGCTTAGAAAAGAGAGAAAAAGATGGTGAGAATATTCCTACATCCCCACACTCCATTCACAGTGAGCTTGGAGCGTCGGTCGCTTCACTAGGTGAAGCCGGAGTTTGGATCGGTTTCCCTTAGGTGGATCTTCATCGGCAAAGGTTGTCGCCACTCAAGCATGATTCGGACAGCATACATGTAGCTTGGAAAGGTATTCCACGATTGGGTAGACACACGTCGAAGGTAGTATTCCGTACCTTTCCATGCTTAGTTTGCTAGTTTAGGTGTTTGGGTCGATTCTAGGTTCGGGGTTTCTTTGTGTTTGCTTGAAATTTTTGTTCGCCATTCGCACTTCTGCAGCGCCGTGGACACTGGTGGACCCTACAGTGGTATCAGAGCCGCTCAAACACCTTAAACTAGTCAGTTACGATATTAGAAATCGCGTTTTTCGGACATCGAAAGCTGTCGAAAAAACAGTCATGAAATTTTGAGTTTTGTCAAGCTTACTCACCCCACGGGCTCACGGTTTGAACCGAGAAGCCACAGGGTTGAGCGTGGGCATCCCGGGGAGACCCCCGGGGGGCCGAAGGGCTGGGCCCACTCCCCAAGACCACCACAAAGTGGTCTTGGGGGTGGGGACCCGAAACCTCCCCCCCCCATAGGCAGTTTTGGGTCCGCCTCACTCCCTGGCCACCTCGTGGTGGCCTTTGTTGGATATGTATGCCCTAGAGGCCTGTATTGTATAGGATGTTAGGGATATATATGTTTAAGACAATCTTGCTCAGTTGTATATAATATATTATCCGAGTTATCTTTGTCCTAATATGTGTATTTCTTTCTCTTGCTGCTTTATATTGTTTACACATATTGATAAAAACTCGATACAGTAGTATACTATTTTGGTTTTTCTTTATCTTAACATGTGCATATGTTATACTCGATATCACATATGGCGGTTACATGTTGATAAAGCCCGTAGGATTTTTCTTGACTGCCAGCGTTATGATGACGATCATACTAGTGGAAGCTGGGTAGTCCATAAGCACATCCTTAAAGGTCCCAAGTCGCAGGAATATCGAGACCGGGTATCGATATTCCAGAGTAGACTTGTGTATATGTTTCTAGACCCCGACAAGGGGCAGTGGTTGGTCCCACAGCCAATGGTGTGATCACCTAAGATTGTATACAGGTGCTCACTGGGGGTGAGTACACTGGATGGACTCGCCGAGAACCTCAAGATGGTATTATACCTATCGTCGGATAGCGGTTCTCAAGTGACATGAGTACAGGTTAGTCTTTAGACCTGAGATCATCATTTGTCTCGTATGAGTTCCCACTGTGCTTTGATCACTACCCTACCATGACTCTACTGAGTCATGAAAACAGGTTTTGGTTGGGTGCGGTCCTGAGCCACTTGGAGGAAGTGAGTAATTGTCAGGGATTTGTCTCTTCCGATATCAGGAGTTGATATCGCACTGTGTCCGGTTGGCTAGAACCATAAGACCTTAGCCAAGACAGTTGAGATTTACTGATGGTTAGATTAGTAGTTTCTCGGATTGGTCCTGAGCCAAATCAGCACGACTTATCAGGTCAGTAGGGTTCTGACATTTACCACCCCCTTAGACCTGGTATACGATACTCTTAGACAAAGAGACCGGACTGTACGGAGATTGTCACAGATAGGCTCAGTAGAGATCCGAATGAGCTTACTCGTCGGCCTTCCTTTTTGACTGGTAGCTGGGTAGCCGTTACGTACAGCTAATGCCACTGACATGCTTATGGTTAAACCTACTGCCAGTGTACTATCGAGTTTATAGAGTCCCACACAGAGAGTTTCTCTGGTTCAGGCGAAATGATGTGTTGGCCGTATATTTATACGTGAAGGGTTTCGATCGAATGATAATACTAGCTGGCTTAGGATTAAGCTGGATTATTAAATTAGGTATTGATTTAATAATTTACATATACACATTTCGATATGTATATTCTAGTGTCATCCAGATTTTTGATCGAGCAGGGTTCCGATCGAATGATAATACTAGCCGGCTTAGGATTAATCCGGATTATTAAATCAGGTATTGATTTAATAATTTACATATACATATTTCAGTATATTCTAGTGTTATTCAGGTTTTCGATCGGACGGTTGATAATACTAGCGGGCTTAGGATTAAGTCGGTTTGTTAAATCAGATACTGATTTAATGCTAGTATTATATTGGTAGTATTATTCTATCTCTTGGGTATTCGTATTTTGGTACGAATATGGGAATGTATATATGGTAGAAAGTATTTTGTATTTATACAAAATACATTCTAGAAGATGACACCTCATCATGCATTTTTCTATTTTGCCGAAAATAGAAAATTAGGTGGAAAAGAATGAGATGGCATGAAGTATGGATGAAACATGGCTTTATATTTATTGCAAATACTATTGGAGTATGGGTGTGATTTTAAAAGGAAAGAAAATGCTTCATGTAAAAAGACTTAGCCATTCTTCTTCTCGTATTTGATGAAGTGATTCTTCACTTGCTCTCTTCTTTTCATCTTCTTGGTTTCATTCTCTTGTGCAAATCCTTATCATTCTCATGTGTTGAAAACCAAAGGATTTGAGCTAGAAAACTACTACTAAACACTCATTACATTATCTTAGCAACCTAGATTAGCAATCTAGATTGTTGAGTTGCTTCATTAGTGAAGCTAAGCTTGGACCACAAACTCTCGGGTGGATCATCTAGGACCAAGGTGGCCGGCCATCAAGGTTGATCTAGGAGACCCTAAGGAGCTTAAGAGGAGGAGTGAAGACCCGAAGGACATCTGTCTATTAGTATAATCTTCTCTCATAATAGATAGATCTCTTATAGCTTGTTAGTTTAGGGTTATGGTTTGATCACTTGGGTTAAATTGGTTGTGCTTACTTAAAAATTTAATTTTTG
This sequence comes from Agapanthus africanus, assembly GCA_030015575.1. NCBI lineage: Eukaryota > Viridiplantae > Streptophyta > Magnoliopsida > Asparagales > Amaryllidaceae > Agapanthus > Agapanthus africanus. Next base: position 136,642,348 of record CM057344.1, on the reverse strand, counting down.
TGCATTCCGCCTCTCTACTTCGATGTAGAGTGAGCACAGCTCACCAAAATGGTATCAGAGTCGCTCCATAAATCTTAAATAAACTAGTTTATACTAATTTAGAGTTTCGATAGACAGAATTTTCCGAATTACATTTCCAAATCCTTGCTTGCTGTTCGAATTTTAAAGTTGTTCAAAAAATATTTCAGGTTGCATTAAAATTATGTGCAGGCAAAATTAGAGCTAGGAAAAAAAATTGGGCACCTAAACCCAAAATTTGACCGCGGAATAGAAGCCAAATGCACCATTTGGCCGCTGAACCGCGGTCCAATTTTGGGTACAGTGCCCCAAATTTTTTATGGGAATCTAGTACATGGAAATATGATATTTGGAATATTTAGTTTTGGTCCAGATGTGTTTGTGTATTGGTTTGTACTTGGGGCCAATACGAAAAGTTTTAATCGATCGAAATTTTAAATTCTTGGTTTTTAGTGCATTTGTATCTGCAATCGTGAATATCGTAGCGCGGTATAATCCTGGTTGCTATATGTACAATCAAACGAGTTTACGAATATGATATTCGCATTAACGCTCTGTGTTGCACTGATGTTATGGATGGATTGTCGTGGTGGATAGCCTATAGTGCAATGGTTGTTGTACAATATTGATTCATTTGTATATTCATTATTGCGGAACGAGCGTCCAACTTGTGGACTGCCGTTTCTTCCAGTTTGTATATTATTTTATTGGAGCATGGCCGGGTTGAGGTCGATGTCACTGTTTGTATATATATTTTTCTTTTCTTTACTAGGATTACCCCGTAGAGGAGTGCTCGAATAGCCGGGTTTTAGAGGGCAACGGGCCCGCATCTCATGGCGTTGCGACAGAGGGGGCCTTACTCTAGAATTGGCGGGCTATTCGCCGCACTCGTAGGGGGTATAGGATGACCCACGGAGGGGTGCTCAATTTACCGGATTCTATGAATTGTCGGGTGGCCCATTCACTTTGTTGATTGGGTTGCCTCACTTCCGGGATTGGGGGGTAGCTTGCCGCATTCATAGGGGTCTAGGTTTTTCGTTGCACAGGCTATCCACACGACCGAGGAACGTCGAGTTTCATTTGCAGCTCAAATGAAACTCGAGACTCTTAGATTATCCGCTTTTCCATGTTGCTTATTGATGTTCTGTGATATTTCTTATATCATGCTTGGGACGAATGATTATATATATATATATATATATATATATATATATATATATTTATATATACTAGTAGATATTGTATATGTTTTGCATCCACGCTAGTCCTGTCCCCGCTCTATCGTTAGTTAAGTAACCTAATGGTGCATGACGAAGCCCCATGGCAAATGCGGATGGCATATACGTATATTTTATTTTCATTCTTTTCTGGTGTGATAGGGTTTAATTGATAGGACCGCGTTAATTTTAATTAATGCAAGAAAAAGAAACCTAAAAGATATTATTGGAACAAATTTCAAAAAACTATAGCCATACTCTTTAGCTTTGCATGGTGGTATTCGGTTAGGAATATCCAGCGCCTCAATCGAGGAGGCAAGAGCCTTGATCCCTTCGCGGGTAGTGACCTCTTGAGCAAAAGTTTATGTTACTATACATTACTCGGTTTTCTTCAAAACCACTAGTTTTCAAAAGCGGAGCATAAACCACTCCTTTTCAAAACTACCCGGTTCCTTCAACGATATCAAGTTTATTACGTTAAAGGTTTTCGCCAAAAACCAGCCGTAGCCCTCCGTCATTTCAGATTGGTATTGCTTAGTATTCGTACTACGTGTTTTGATCTTGTTAAGGCATAGTGTTCGGTAGCTATGTAATGCTTTTCTGTTGTATTGTGCTGCGGTTATCTAGGACAATCGCACGGTCATTTTGACCTTGGCAAGAGCTCGTGCGGGTGGGTTTAGATTAATCCAGGATAATGACAGGTTGAACTTGACTAGTGACTTATGACATTTTGACCTTGTTAAGGTCATAGGCCGTTAGGGGCAAAAACCACATCAGGAGTTTCAAATATACAGGAAACTTGCTAGTGTTGCATACCTTCTGGAGTATAGTAACTAGAGTGGCTTCCATCTAGGTTATCACGCGATGATAGTTGGATCCTGATCCCACTGATGAGTAGGATTACTCTTGGGAGATATTTTCATTTCACAATTAGCTAATCTATTAGGTGTCTAGAAAAGTGTTAACGGGCTACTCTTCTACGGAAACGAGGTTTATTTTAATTGGGTCCATAGGAGAGAACGAGGAACCTCCTTCGGAGTACCAATATTCACCTGGTTGAACGGTTAGCGAACCTGTGAGGTGCAAATGATCCTGACTAGTTTTCCTTTTAAGGTTTGAAGGAAAATTCGAGGAAAGAGTGGGAGCCATCCTGATTAGATAAACTAATAACCAATCTAATCTTGCAAGAGTGCACGCTGAGTGTTTCTTTTCTCTCTCTCCAAGTAGCAACCATTTCACGCCCTAATCAAGATAATAAAATGTTTGACTTGACCGAACCATCTTGTTACACAGGGCTGGAAAACGTCGGTTCGGCGCTAACTTATGACAATGTCACGAGTATGAGCAAGAGAAGGAGAACTGTAAGGAATTCCAGATAACCCTATTGAAGGAGAAGCATTCTAATGCATCTTCTTTGGGTGTATTTGTTATTAAAAATTGTTTTTCGGTCAACCCTCCTCCTGGGTCTAGATCCCGGGTCAGGATCTCATATCTGTAATTTATTATAAGGACTGAGAAAAAGTAGAATGATTGGACCGGGTGATATGTCCCTCAGAGTGGGGAACAGAGCACAAGTTGATGCTACCGCCGTCGGTGAATATCACCTAGTATTGCCAAGCGGCAATACTATGATTTTGAACAATTGTTACTATGTACCTTCCATACTTTGCAATATCATATCAGTCTCTTTACTTGATAAAGATGGATATGAGTTTGTTCTAGATAGAAATATCATGAACATTTACCTTAATCAGGTATTGGTTGCAGAAGGTACACTTTGCTATGGTATCTATGTTCTTAATCAAAACACAGTTTTCAATATACAAAACACACGCAAGAGGAAGAGTTCATATACGAATGAAACATACTTGTGGCATTGTAGACTTAGTCATATCAATAAGAAAAGACTAGCTGGTCGTTAAGGATTTTCGCTTGTCGTATCTAGTTCTAAAGTTAACCGTAATCAAGACGGCGTTGCGAGTAGCTAGCCGTGATGAGTACGGGTCGTCCGCAGGGAGATGGTGCATTTTACGTTCTTGTTATCACGAGTTAAGCAAGGGTTGGAACCGTTCGATTCTAACCTAAGTGTTTGTATATGCAAAGTATAAGTTTGTTAGGAATAGAGATAGGTTCGTGTAAGTTAGGGAAATCCGTACTTAATTCTTTGTGCCGAGCTTGACTATTGAAGCTAGAGTAATCGGCAACAACGTGGATTGGGGTGCTTAAGCACGGTATTAGTGAAATTCGGCTTATTGACCATTATCCGTCCGTTCTTGTCTCTTGACTTTCGCCTCCGGCCAAACCGAATGCAACCAGTCACGGTTAGGGATCCCCGATACCTTATAGGTAGGGTGCCTAACGGAGTGCTTGCGTAAGGTTTGGGCGGAGTTCAATTAGCAAATATCGGGTAAAGGAAATGAGCAAATGGAATTCCTAACTTACATAACCATTCTCTTTCCCTAACAACACCACTATTCACAAACCATCAAAACAACAAAAGAAAGTGCAAATGAAATGACATAAAAGGAATAACACAACATTGCAAGTAAGTAAATGGCAAGAAATTAAATTGCAAGTAAGTAAAAGAGATAGAAAAGGAATACTAAGAACCCAAGTGCAAAATAAAATCTTTATTAATTCCAAGTGATGATATAAACCATGAGTTCAATAACCAAAACTTAAACTTGCAAGCTCAATAAAAATGTTGCAAGATCAAGATAAGGCAAAGAACTCAAGGTGAACTAGCTACTGTGTACAAAGCTTTAAAATGAAAAATAAAACAAACAGTTAAACTATTGCTCAAAGTGTATCAAAGTCCTCCCATATCCCTTGCTCACTGATCTGGTACTTATAGGCACAAAATAAGAATAAACAAATAATATAGTAAGGATGATGTGATAACAAGGAACATCCAGAAGAAAAATGGGGCGCATTGGGCATGATGGGACCGGTGGCGACGCGTATATGGAGGATGTCGCCAGCCAGATCTGTGATTTTGGGGCTCGTGTTGGTTTTGTGATGTTGTGTGCTCTCCATAATCCCATTGGTGTTGTTTGAACTCTTTGTAGAAGCCTGGGTTGTACTCAGTATCTTTGGAGGGAAATCAAACTTTTAAATCACATCACAACTTTTCATATTACTCATTACCTACACCTACTTGCCACATTACTTGCACAAGTCATGAGTACCCACTTGTGCAAGGCAGCCCCCAAGGTTTATGCATCATAAAAGGTGTTCACACTTGTAATGTGTTGGACCATTTTTCATAAAAAGTGTGTACACTTGCATTTTGCAAAAAGAAACTCTTTAAATATAAATCGGCTTGCAGTTTCGGTTGCAGTGTTGGCTCACAAATGTCATATCCGTGTATTTGAGTGTGTTTCCAGTGTTTTGTCACGAATACCTGTAATCTGTATTTATTGAGCAGACATGGGTTAATAGTACCGATATAATACAAAAATGATAATGAATGAGCGGTATTGAAATGCAGTTTTCTGTGATGAACAAATACCCCCAAACTTATCTTTTGCTCGTCCCGAGCAAAACAAAATCCTAACCTCACTTTCGCAGGGAACGTGATTGCACTGTGCTCGTGCAATAAGCCGTTAAACCTCTAGGTGTCCCTAGTAGGAGGAGTGTTGTCTCCTGAGGGTTTTCAGCGGATTACACCCACAAAATCCCGTCAATCTAGCTTCGCGAAATAACTGTTGATTCTAATCCTAAGGTTTAGCTTTAAAGCTAGAAATTCTATTATCCTAAGTTAGAAATATCGAACCTTTATTTTTCACACCTCACTTATTATTTAACTTAATATCCTATACGTCTTTACTTGCGGTGCAAATAGTGTCGTTAAGTTTCAAAAGGATCGATTAAAGTCATCATGTCACAAAATAAAGACCAGAAAACACTTCAAAAGGATCACACAGGTTTTATAATGATTTAAGTATTTCTCAAGTTTCATTTTCTAGCTTGGTTTCAAATTTAGAATTTCTATCTTCTTTAACATAAAACTAGGTCTTATTCTTCACTCCGCCTTTTACTTGTTTTCGTTTCATACACACCTTCATGAACGTGCAATAGTCTTTATCATAGGATAAAACCTTCATATCTCCGTTACAAATATTTTTATAAGAACTTGTCTTTTGTCAAGATTATTCTCACACAAAGAACCGTTAGGAATTTTAACTCGGAGAGAACACTTGCTTGACTTTGTTTTAATTTGGACTTTCTAGGCTTCTTAGTGAGCTTTGGGCCATGCATCCAAACCTGTTGGTTTTAGGGCATTAGGTGTAGAGACACCCCGGCGGACTTAATTTAGAACTTGTCTTTTGTTAAGTTACCTAGGCCCTAAAATAAAAGGACTCATTTTGGCGTGAAAATCATAACGATTTAATGCGAACGGAGATATAACCAGTTGTTCAATTTTTTAGGATAAAAGACGTGTTTGTGGATAAGGTGTGTAATAACTCCAATCAAGTTCCAGATAGGTTATTCTTTAGACTTGGTTTCTATTAAAGTATCAATAATATACCTTCATATCCACTTCACTTTATAAACTATTCTTGACATTACTTATTTCAGAACAAACCTGTTTGATCCTCAAAAAATAGTTTATCAATTTAAAAGTTTTAAGACATATCAGACCTGTCATCTAATTTTCAAAACTTACCACACGTGTAATGTGATGCAAAGACGTATATTAGCTACAGTTAAACTCAAAAGAGGGTTATCTTTCAGGTTTCAAAATCTAAAACTAGGATTTAGTTGCCCTTATCTCATCAAACAAAACCATCGAAATATCGAATCTAAGTTCTTCCACTAGCTAATTTGACGACAAAGTTTTTATGTTTTTAGGAAAATTTCTGATTTTTATGGGTTTTCGAATATGTATGCAAATGCAGAATATACAAATGAATGCGAAGGATAGAAATGCTTACCGAGCACACCCCCAAACTTAAACTTGACAGTGCCCTCACTGTCATACTACACAACGAGGATCAAAATTGTCAAGGGGGGTCAAAATAGTCGGTTCTCCCCTTTTTTATTTATTGTTATTATTATTATTATTATTATTATTATTATTATTATTATTATTATTATTATTATTATTATTATTATTATTATTATTTTATTTTTAATAACAGAAAAAGAAAACAAAATATATATACACAAAAAGCCCCCCCCCCCCAAACTTAAGTGAAACAGTGTTTCCACTGTTAAGCATTGAAATTCAAGGTTGGGGGAGGGAACAGTTTCAATCTATACAAGGCCTTACAGAGACCAAAAGTTCGCACCAACCATTCAAAAATTCTATCATGATGCAACCAAGGTTGGTGGAAGAATGCGTAGAGAAAAGAAGTGAAGGATACGCGAGATCGTGCATGGACAGAAGTAGTATACGGTCCCGATATATGAGGAGATGAACGGAAGGGAAAAAGAAACGGAATGCGAACTTGATGGTGAAAATTGATTGAATAAATTAGTATAATTTTTAACGATCGTAATAAAAAAATGGATTGTACTAATCTATCAATATGTCGAGAAATGGGGTCAAACCTCTTAAGATTCATGAGGAACATGGGCCCGAACTTAGTGAACCAGATGACGGAAGTGACAGTATCAAATGGTCTTGTGGTAGGAAAATGATGGAGGGAAGTAACTGAGGAATGGTCTCGATCAAAAGCTCAGGAGGATATTCACGGTCAAAAGATCAGGGGACATGATGAATCGGAAAATCCGACTCATCCAATAAAATATGTTTATCCTAAAAAATGTCCTCAAAATTCTCTACAAAATCAAAATCATCCATGCATTTGTCCAAATCTTCATTAATAAACTCAAGATGTAAATGGGGTTCAGGAGAAACAGTTAAAGGTTCAGGATGATGTCCACATGGTTCTGAAAGAAAGTGTTGACTTGGTGAGAAGAATTCACCCAAATTTGTGGGTTCATCATCAAAATCATCCTCAACATTGATATCCTCAATCAAGTCAAACGTAAAGTTCTCAAACACCTCAACAAAAGCATAGTTTTCAATCGGTTGGATTTCTAGAATGAAGGTGTAAAGATCCACGGGATTGGCAATGGTTTCACTTGACAAAGACCCTTCACAATCAGGTAAGTCAAACACTACAAAGTCACACAACTCATCAACCGTTCTATCTTCAATTGGTTATTCATTTAGGGCACTCGATAGACTTTCGAAACCGCAATTGTGGAATTCAATTTGGGAAGGGTGGGTTTGATTTTGAAGGGTGTACTGCTCACTCTCACGACTCAAATCCTCAAATTGTCCTATTGCCTCATCATACATGTGAAAATTTTGAGCTAGATGGGAACTAGCTGCTGGTTCATAAGTTTGTATGACGGCAGCCATGGACACATTCAATTCCTCCAGTTGTCGGCATGAAGCTACCCGAAACTCTTATAACAACTGTTCAAGACTAGACATGGGTGGTAAAAGGGTTTCAGTAAAAGATTCAAAGTTTTCTGGATACGTGAAACTCCCAAATGGCTATTCAGAAGAAATGTCTAGTGAAGGTGTAAAAGTCGGGTAGAATTGATAGGAATCGAATGGTTGTGTGAAAAAGGGAGGATTAGGATCAACATCTGGATAAGGAGACGGTTGGAATTGTTGTCCTAAAGAATCCGGAGTGGTGAAAGGCATGAAAGATCGGCTACGGGATTGCGCAATACGTTCAGCAATGGACATCGGTTTAAGAGTCGCCACGTTTCCCTCAAAAGGGGTATCAACATGAGGAGGGTTGAAAGTTTGAAAAGGTTGATATGACGTAGATTGTGGTGTCCAAGTGGTGTTTCAAGAAGCGTCTATCCGATCTTTTAAAGAAATTTTTGGTATGGATGGATCATTTGACGTTCTACCAAAACAAGAACCGTATGAAGTAATATCTGGCTGAAGGTACCAAAGTTCGGCAAGAGTTGGTCTATGTGGGGTACCCATGATATGAAGAGAAGAAAAAGAAGTTTTTTTTATGTTAATTATCAACAAAAGTATGAAATATACACACAAAAGATAAAGAAGAAAAATAATCACGACACAATACCACATACCTAATCGGTCTAGGGTTCACCTAGGTTAACTAGACCTGCTCAAGAACTTGATTGTTTAAGTAAAACTGTGTCGAGAAACGGGCTCAAGATATACTGATCACGAGGCTGGGTAAGTGCAGAGATAAGGGGAGGTTTTCCAATGCTTTTGCGAAGTTCCTTAATTAGAATAACCCTTTCTCTTTTGGCGGTTTCGCCATGAAAACTTTCCTAGACACCCCATGAACGATATACCGTTAAGCGGTGTTCTAAACACAGTTAACTTATCCTAATGAGCGCGAAGTCCTTAAAAGCTTAAAGTCTAGCGTCTTTTAAAATTTGTGCGGGTAAACGTTATGCTCAATTTCGTGATTTGTGGGCCACGGAAAAAGTGATGAAATACTTTACCGTATGTTGTGGGGTTTGCTTGCCCTTAAGTCCATATTAATGGATGCAATGCGCAAATCAATGAAAAAGTTCAAAACGTCAAACAATCGTTAAGGATTTTCGCGTGTCGTATCTAGTTCTAAAGTTAACTGCAATCAAGACGGCGTCGCGAGTAGCTAGTCGTGATGAGTATGGGTCATCCGCAGGGAGATGGTGCATTTTACGTTCTTGTTATCATGAGTTAAGCAAGGGTCGGGACCGTTCGATTCTAACTTAAGTGTTTGTATTTGCAATGTATAAGTTTGTTAGGAATAGAGATAGGTTCGTGTAAGTTAGGGAAATCCGTACTCAATCCTTTGTGCCGAGCTTGACTATTGAAGCTAGAGTAATCGGTAACAACGTGGATTGGGGTGCTTAAGCACGGTATTAGTGAAATCCAGCTTATTGACCCTTGTCCGTCCGTTCTTGTCTCTTGACTTTTGCCTCCGGCCAAACCGAACGCAACCGGTCATGGTTAGGAATCCCCAATACCTTGGTAGGGTAGGGTGCCTAATGGAGCGCTTACGTATGGTTTGGGCAGAGTTCAATTAGCAAATATCGGGCAAAGGAAATGAGCAAATGGAATTCCTAACTTACATAAACATTCTCTTTCCCTAACAACACCACTATTCACAAACTATCAAAACAACAAAAGAAAGTGCAAATGAAATGACATAAAAGGAATAACACAACATGGCAAGTAAGTAAATGGCAAGAAATTAAATTGCAAGTAAGTAAAAGAGATAGAAAAGGAATACTAAGAACCCAAGTGCAAAATGAAAGCTTTATTAATTCCAAGTGATGATACAAACCATGAGTTCAATAATCAAAAATTAAACTTGCAAGCTCAATAAAGAAGTTGCAAGACCAAGAGAAGGCAAAGAACTCAAGGTGAACTAGCTACTATCTACAAAGCGTCAAAATGAAAAATGAAACAAAGAGTTAAACTATTGCTCAAAAGTGTATCAAAGTCCTCCCCTATCCCTTGCTCACTGATCTGGTACTTATAGGTACAAAATAAGAATAAACAAATAATATAGTAAGGATGATGTGACGGCAAGGGACAGCCAGAAGAAAAATGGGGCGCATTGGGCATGATGGGACCAGTGGCGCCGGGTATATGGAGGATGTCGCCGGTTAGATCTGTGATTTTGGGGCTCGTGTTGGCTTTGTGATGTTGTGTACTCTCCATAATCCCACTGGTGTTGTTTGATCTCTTTGTAGAAGACTGGGTTGTACTCAGTATCTTTGGAGGGAAATCAAACATTTAAATCACATCACAACTTTTCATGTTACTCATTACCTACACCTACTTGCCACACCACTTGCACAAGTCATGAGTACCCACTTGTGCAAGGCAGCCCCCAAAGTTCATGCATCACAAAAGGTGTTCACGCTTGTAATGTGTTTGACCATTTTTCATAAAAAGTGTGTACACTTGCATGTTGCAAAAAGAAACTCTTTAAATATAAATCGTCTTGCAGTTCCGGTTGCAGTATTGGCTCACAAATGTCATATCCGTGTATTTGAGTGTGTTTCCAGTGTTTTGTCATGAATACCTGTAATCTGTATTTATTGAGCAGACATGGGTTAATAGTACCGATATAATACAAAAATGATAATGAATGGGCGGTATTGAAATGCAGTTTTCTGTGATGAACACTAGCCAAGTTATATAAGGATGAATTTCTGAATTCATTCGAATATTCATCTTATGAAACTAGTCAGTCATGTCTCAAAGGGAAGATGACCAAAACTCCGTTTACGGGACATGGAGAAAGAGCTACAGAGCTCTTGAGACTCATACACAGTGATGTATGTGGTCCAATGTCTATACATACAAAGGGTGGGTTCTCGTATTTCATTATATTCACTGATGATCTCTCTAAGTTCGGATATGTATTTCTCATGAAATACAAATCTGAAGCTTTTGAGAAATTCAAAGAATATAAGTACGAAGTAGAGAACCAAACTAGCAAAAGTATCAAGATCCTCAGATCTGATAGAGGAGGGGAATACTTAAGTACGGAATTCTTAAAATACCCGAAAGAGAATGGTATTCTCTCTCAGCTTACTCCTCCGTACACACCACAGCACAACGGTGTATCAGAGCGGAGGAACCGTACCTTTTTGGACATGGTTCGCTCAATGATGAGTAGTGTTGATCTGCCTCTTTCATTCTGGGGGCATGCGTTTCAGACATTGGCATTCCTATTGAATCAAGTTCCATCCAAATCAGTGCCTAAGACTCCAAATGAAATATGGAGTGGAAAGAAACCATATCTTAAACGTATTACGATATAGGGTCGTCCAGCTTTTGTTAAAGTACAAAATCTGGACAAACTTGAGGCACGATCAGTTTTATGCAAATTTCTGGGATATCCCAAGAATTCATATAGATATCTATTTTACCACACCAAGGAACAAAAAGTTTTTGTTTCTCAGTATGCCAAATTTGTAGAATGGAATTTTCTTGCAAAAGAAACTAGTAGGAGTATGGTAGAACTAGAAGAAATTTCAGAAGGACAAACTATAACTGAAGAATTTATGGAACCGGAGAATTCAATAGAACCAGACGAACCTCAGCCACTCCGCGGATCTAGTAGGATTTCTCGTCCGCCCGAGAGATACTACGGTTTTCTTATACATGGGGATCGAGAGGATTGCATCTTGGAAGAAGATGATCCTACTAGTTTGGAGAAGGCCATTAACAGTAGGGACTCTGTAAAATGGCTTGATACTATGCATTACGAAATGAAGTCCATGTACACCAACAAAGTTTGGACTTTGGATGTTGCTCCTCCTGAGGTAAAACCTGTTGGATGCAAGTGGAAGTTCAAAAAGAAGATTGGTGCAGATGGACAAGTGGAAATCTATAAGGCTAGACTTGTTGCAAAAGGTTTTCGTCAAAAACTAGGAGTGGACTATGACGAAACCTTTTCTCCAGTGGCTATGTTGAAATCCATTCGGATCCTACTTGCCATTGCTGCCTACCATGATTATGATATCTGGCAGATGGGCGTTAAATGGGTTTTCTAAATGGAAGTTTAGAAGAGTGCGTTTATATGGATCAGCCGGAGGGATTCGTAGACAGTGGGAGTAACGGGAAGGTGTGCAAGTTTCTTAAATCCATTTATGGATTAAAGCAGGCGTCGCGGAGCTGGAACATCTGTTTTGATGAGACAGTCATGGAATTTGACTTCATCAAAAACGAAGATGAGTCATGTATCTACAAGATGATTGTAGGGAGAATTGTTGTATTTCTCGTCTTGTACGTAGATGACATTCTCTTGATAGGAAATGGCATTCCTATGCTGCAGTTGGTCAAGCTGTTCTTGTCACAAAAGTTCTCCATAAAGGACCTAGGTGATGCCTCCTATATTCTGGGGATTAAGATCTACAGAGATAGATCCAAGAGATTGTTGGGGCTTTCACAGTCCAGGTACATAGAGACCATACTAAAGAGATTCAGTATGTAAGATTTAAAGAGCGGTAATATACCCGCATTGTTCCCCTCCGAATGCGGAGACGCGACTGCGTAGGTCCGTCTAGCCTGAATTCGGGGCAGATGCTAATTGGTGCTATCCGTCCACCTCTCCGAAGATGCCAAGTTAATTTATGGCCTCATGTATCGAAGGTTTAAACGGATGCGACCTATGTAGCAGACTTCGTCAGATTCCCCCTCGTTAAGAGGGTTTTGATTGTGGGGACGTTCTTCCCTACAGGCGCAAGCCCCTGCAGTTAATTACGTTACCGCATCACGGTAACCACTTTCTCCTTCTCCAGATGGTCACTTCGTGTCGTGTATGTTTGTTTTGTTTTTGGTTGCCCGTGGATCGTATACAGAGACTAATTTATGTTGTCACCCGTAGGGCGGGGATTAGTCCAAATCCGTATTTTCTTAGATTTGGTTTTTGGTTTGGGTGTAAGGATACGTTAGTCTCATTTGAGACTAAGATCAACTTAAACGTTTGTTAAGGATACGTTAGTCTAATTTTAGATTAAGATCAACTTAACGATTTATTAAGGATACGTTAGTCTAATTTTAGACTAAGATCAACTTAATGGGATCGTTTAGATCCAACAAAAGAGCATTTGGGCTCTATTGTTTAATTTAGGGACATTGCGGTCGATTACCAGTTTAAGGACATAGTGGTCCAATGTTAGTTTAAGAACATCTCGGTCCAGTTTAAAGACATCATAGTCTGCAAAGGTTAAGGACATCATAGTCCCTGGGCTTAAGGACCCCACAGTCCAAGGTTAAGGACATCATAGTCCATGGGCTTAAGGACCCCACAGTCCGTAGTTTAAAGACGTCATAGTCTATAAAGTTTAAGGACATCATAGTCCATGAGTTTAAGGACCCCACAGTCCATGGAATGATTGGTTATCGGGACCCGTCACCTCTTTGAAGACGTTGAAGGATTACAACGACAAATATCAAAGGAGTGAAGAGATGTACCCTTGAACCAATGTTGATTAGGAAATCTGTAATCCAATTTGGGACTAAGATCGATTAATTGGATTATGAGCACATGGGCTCAGTTGAATCTGAGTTGAGGACTTATGGCCAACTTGGGTTAAGTCCAATTAAGTTTAAAATGTTGGACCTTTGTTTGGACTGTTGAACATTTGTCTGGGTTCAGCCCCCATTATTTAGCAATGCTAAACATGAGTCTGGGTTCTGACCATATCTTTATCTTTTATTGAGTGCTGAGCACTCATATGCCATATGAGATGATCAATCTTGGAAGACAAGGGTATATTTGAGGCTCAGTCAAAGGGGAGTCTTGCCTCTGGAAGACTTAGCCAATTTGGGCTAAGACTGGTTTTAAAATAGTGTTAAACACTAGAGGACATCTGGCGGTCACGTGTCCCCACGTGATGTATTTAAAACAGTGTTAAACACTGGGGACAAAACGCTCAAAATAGTGTTAAACACTAGAAAGGAGGTGGTCACGTGGGGTCACGTGAGGCGCCTGAAGATGGGGCCAGACCTCCTTTATTTTGTTATCAGAATATTCAAATAAGTGTTAAACACTTTTGGTCTTCAGGCCATCACGTGTGGGCACGTGATGGGTACCCATGCATTGATTATTAGAGTATTTATTAGGGGTCACGTGGGGACACGTGAGGGCGCCCAAAATTGACTCTGCCCTTGAATTTGTTCCCTTTTGTTTTGAGAGTCACGTGTGAGCACATGAGGCATTGACTTCATGCTCTTTCTTTCTCATTTTGAGGAGTTTGTTCAAGGGTCACGTGGGGCACGTGACCTAGTCTTGTTCGTTCTTTTTCATTCGTTGGGATGAAGGGTCACGTATTACCATGTGATCACATTGGATACTTTGATCTTTATGTGCATGGAGAACTTTAAGTCTCCTATTTTTTAAGAATTAAATTCTTTTATAGGGTTAAACCCTAGTTCTGTTAAGAGGAATTAAATTCCTATGTATTTGGAGGAATTAAATTCTTATGTAGGGTTAAATCCTAGTTTCATTTGGAGGAATTAAATTCCTATGAATTTGGAAGAATTAAATTCTCATATAGGGTTAAACCCTAGTTTCTTTTGGAGGAATTAAATTCCTATGAATTTGGGAGAATTAAATTCTCTAAACTCAATTCTCCCTCTAAGTTTTGGACCTACATGGCAGTCTCCCCGATGAGAATTAAATTCTCAACTTGTGGGGAGATCTGCTTTTACAGATCTTCAATCAAAAGAAGAACTAAGTTCTTATCCAGAAGAGTTAAACTCTTAAATTGAGAATTAAATTCTTTTTTTGTTTTATGGAGCTTAGGTCTATTTCCCCTTCTCACCTAGGGTTTCTTTCTCTTCTGAGGAAATCTTTTTCTCTCTTGAGAATTAAATTCTCCTCTCTTTTTTCTCTATGTTGTTGTCTCTCAAAAAAAAATCCAAGATCCTTTCTCTTCTCTTCTTGGCTTTTATTTATAGGAGAAAGAAAGGAATCAGATTGTTTAATCAATCTTTCATTGAAAGATTTTAATTGATTTTTTAACCAACATGATCTTTTAGATCACTCAGTGAATTTTATTCACCGTTGGATTTTTAATCCAAAAGATCTTTTATCCGTTATTCCTGGCAAATTTCAGGGAAATCTTTTCTTGTATAGAATCTTTCTATAAATTAGTGATTTTTAATCACCATTGCATTTTTAATCCAACGGTGCTCCACTTTACAGAACACAATCTTTTTGTTTGGAAAGATCTAGAGAAATATTTTTCCAACTAGGGTTTTTGATTTTCCTTAATTAGAATTTAATTCTATTAGTTTGGAAAGAGCCTATCACGTGTTAGCACGTGACTCCACTGATTGACCAATTAATTAGAATTTAATTCTATTGGTTTGGAGAGCTCAGGAACCCATCACGTGTTAGCACGTGACCCCACTGATTAATTATTTAATTAGAATTTAATTCTATTGTTTCAGAGGGTTTAAAAGCCTATCAAGTGTTGGCACGTGACCCCACTGATTAATTATTTCCAATTATTTATTTTATTCAGTGCCTACAGGCTTTGCCTGTAAATGGTCGCATGTGGGCACGTGATGCCCGGTCACATGTGGGCACGTGATGCCCGGTCACTTTTGATCCCGGATGAATTATGAGGCCCATAATATATCAAATCGAAGGATTTTTCGAGACACTTTCAATACCATCAGAATTTAGCTGTTTCACATTCGGGAGTTTGTCAAAATGCAGCCCGGAAAATACTAGTTCGCATTTTCTTTCTCAGATTACACGTGCATAGCATATTTGCTCATAACTTTTGATCCCGGATGAATTATGAAGCCCATAATATATCAAATCAAAGGCTTTTTCGATATACTTTCGATACCATTAGAATTTAGCTGTTTCTCATTCGGGAGTTTGTCAAAATACAGCCCGTAAAATACTGGTTCGCATTTTCTTAAGCGTATCGCTGCCATTTGATACCTTGGGCTCTTTTGCGCAGAATTTTTTTTCGGGAACAAATGCCCCCCACTACTTTGACCATGTAAGTATGTACGTGGGTGAAATAGTGCAGAGTTATTCATAGCGTATGACCAGTTTCGGGTTGGTATATAATTTTCAGGATCTTGATCTGAGAAGATAACGAGCGGACACAAGCGTCGTCGTTTATCATTGACTCAAATCTCGACTTTTAAGGGATATAGTTCCAAACCCTCAGCTCCATGAGCTGCACCCTTCTATTTCTTTATGTTTTACTCTGGCGTGAAGTAGTTTATATACTCATGAGTAACTTCTCCATTTCAGTGGCATGTAGTTTTGGCAAGTGTGGCCCATAGATGGTAGATAATAGTTCATCTTGAACTATTTATAAGGTAGCAATGGCTTAGGAAACATGGTTAGGATCTGTTGCCTAAGACTTTCCAACTTTATGAGCCGTAAGGGTCTCACAAAGGCTTTTCTCCTTCCGAGTCGTGAGGATCTCGTAGGCGTCTTTTCTCCTTAGGAGTCGTGAGGACTCCTAAGTGCATTTTCTCTTGAGAATCGTAAGGATCCCACAAGAGAATTTTCTTTATACGTAGGGACACTAATTTTCCCGCAAGTTGAGACGAATCGAGAGATTCTCGCAAAGACACTTATTTCCTTCCGGGTCGAAACGAATCGAGAGGTTCTCGCCAAGGAAGCTGATTTCCCTGAATCGAGATAAGAAGCGATGGCTTAGGAAACAGGTTCAGATCTGCTGCCTAAAAATTTTCAACTTTATGAGTCGTGAGGGTCTCATAAAGATTTTTTCTCCCTACGAGTCGAGAGGATCTCGTAGGTGTATTTTCTCTTTAGGAATCGTGAGGATTCCTAAGTGTGTTTTCTCTTGAGAGTCATAAGGATCTCACAAGAGAATTTTCTTCCTTACAAGTCAAGAGAACTCGTAAGTGATTGATGAGTTGACCTACTTACGAGTCAAAGCATTGCTTCAACAGGGAAGTCGAAGGTTGACTTTGGTTTGTCTGTGCACCGCTGAGTCATGGAACTGGGAACTTTGCTGCGGCTCCTCTTTGCTGACGTTGTATATTTCTGCAGAGACACTGATTTCTCTGTGGGTCGGTGCGAATCGAGATGTTCTCGTCAAGGACGCTGATTTCCCTGAATCGAGGTATTGCCAAGGACACTGATTTCCTCGGGGGTTAAGACGAATCGAGGTATTCCTGCAAAGACGCTGATTTCTCTGCGGCTCGACGCGAATCGAGATGCTCTCATCAAGGACACTGATTTCCCTGAATCGAGGTATTGCCAAGGACACTGATTTCCCTAGGGTTGAGACGAATCGAGTTATTCCTGCAAAGACGCTGATTTCTTTGCGGGTCGACGCGAATCGAGATGCTCTCGTCAAGGACGCTGATTTCCCTAAATCGAGGTATTGCTAAGGACACTGATTTCCCTGGAGTTGAGACGAATCGAGTTATTCCTGCAAAGATGTTGATTTCTCTGCGGGTCGAAGCGAATCGAGATGCTCTCGTCAAGGACACCGATTTCCCTGAATAGAGGTTTTGCCAAGGACACTGATTTCCCTGGGGTTGAGACGAATCGAGATATTCCTGCAAAGACACTGATTTCTCTGTGGGTCGACGCGAATTGAGGTGCTCTCGTCAAGGACACTGATTTCCCTGAATCGAGGTTTTGCCAAGGACACTGATTTCCCTGGGGTTGATACGAATCGAGGTATTCCTGTAAAGACACTGATTTCCTTGCGGGTCGACACGAATCGAGGTGCTCTCGTCAAGGATGCTGATTTCCCTGAATCGAGGTTTTGCCAAGGACACTGATTTCCCTGAGGTTGATACGAATCGTGGTATTCCTGCAAAGACACTGATTTCCTTGCGGGTCGACGAGAATCGAGGAACTCTCATCAAGGACGTTGATTTCCTTGAATCGAGGTTTTGCCAAGGACGCTGATTTCCCTGGGTTTGATATGAATCGAGATATTCCTGCAAAGACACTGATTTCCTTGCGGGTCGACGCGAATCGAGGTGCTCTCGTCAAGGACGCTGATTTCCCTGAATCAAGGTTTTGCCAAGGACACTGATTTCCCTGGGGTTGATACGAATCGAGGTATTCCTGCAAAGACACTGATTTCATTGCGGGTCGACGCGAATAGAGATGCTCTCGTCAAGGATGCTGATTTCCCTGAATCGAGGTTTTGCCAAGGACACTGATTTCCTCGGAGTTGAAACGAATCGAGATATTCCTGCAAAGACACTGATTTCCTTACGGGTCGACACGAATCGAGATGCTCTCGTCAAGGATGCTGATTTCCCTGAATCGAGGTATTACCAAGGACACTGATTTCCTCAGAGTTGAAACGAATCGAGGTATTCCTGCAAAGACACTGATTTCCTTGCGGGTCGACGCGAATCGAGGTGCTCTCGTCAAGGACGTTGATTTCCCTGAATGAGGTATTGCCAAGGACACTGATTTCCCTGGGGTTGATACGAATCGAGGTATTCCTGCAAAGACACTGATTTCCTTGCGGGTCGACGCGAATCGAGGTGCTCTCGTCAAGGACACTGATTTCCCTGAATCGAGGTATTTGCCAAGAACACTGATTTCCTTGAGGTTGATACGAATAGAGGTATTCCTGCAAAGACACTGATTTCCTTGCGGGTCGACACGAATCGAGGTGCTCTCGTCAAGGACGCTGATTTCCCTGAATCGAGGTATGTACCAAGGACACTGATTTCCTTGGGGGTTGGTTGACTTGTTTCCGAGACGGAGCGTTGATCCGGCGGGGAAGTCATTGGTTGACTCTAGGTTTTCTGCGAACCGTAAAGTCTCGGAATGGGGGACTTTGTCACGGCTCCGATTGGTGGTGTCGCATCTGTGTCCTGCTGAACTGAGGAGAAGCGCCATTGGTGATCTCTAGGCCGTCTGTGAGTCGTCGAGATTTGGAACTAGGGGACTTTGCCATGGTTCCGTTGTTTTGACCCTGGGGTCATTTGTTGACGTCGCATCTGCATCCTGCTGGAGTAAGGAGAAACGTCGTTGGTGATCTCTAAGCTGTCTGTGATCCGTCGAGATTTGGAACTAAGGGACTTTGCCATGGTTCCGGGGTAGTCTCTAGGCTGTCTGTGAACCGTCGAGATTTGGAACCAGGGGACTTTGTCATGGCTCCTTTTGTTGATGTTGCGTCTGCATCCGATTGGAGGGAGGAAGAACGCCGGTGTTGATCTCTAAGTTGTCGATGTTGACGTCGAGACTCTGAAGCTAGGGATCTTCCTTCGCTTCGTTTGTTGACATTGTGTCTGCAATATTGTGACAAATATCGAGATTGTCTCTAAGTTGTCTATGAACCGTCGAGATTTGGCAACGCTTCGACGAAGCCTGGTGGGACGATATGGTTCGCTTCTTGTTTGTGCCCATGGATTGTATACAGGGGTCAATGTGACCTCACCTGTAGGGCAAAAGTTTCATTTTATATTTTTCTTTCCACGATGCTCTATCATTTCAGCTTTTTATATCGCGAAAGTCGCGATTGCCCAATCATTTCGGTTATTTTTCGCGGTGCCCAATCATTTCGGCTATTTTTTTCTTTTCACTCACTTTTTTTATTGCGAGTTGCCCAAACATTTCGGCTATATTGTATGCATATATTTTCACTTGCTGATTTTGTTGCAAGTTGCCCTATCATTTCGGCTATTTCATATGCATTTTTGGCTCGTCGACTTTTCGCCACGAGTATGGAACTTGGGATCTGGTGCCAATCTTAGCATCAGCATCGCTGCGACTGGAATATTGCCAGGAGCGAAACATCAATTGCCATGAAAGGACTTGGAATTTGATACCGATTTAGGCATCAACATCGCTACAACTGGGATATTGCCAGGAGCGAATCATCATTTGCCTCTGTCGATGTCGAACAAAGGTAGCTTAGCAAACAGGGTTAGGATCCCGTCGACTAAGGCTTTTTGACTTTACGAGCCGTAAGGGTCTCATAAAAGTATTTCTCCCTACGAGTCGTGAGGATCTCGTAGGTGCATTTTCTCCTTAGGAATCGTGAGGATTCCTAAATGTATGTTCTCTTATAAGTCGTAAGGATCTTACAAGAGTGTTTTCTCCTTATAAGTCGAGAGGACTTACAAGTGTCGTTCGCCGTGTGAGCATATCCCCAGTCTCTGGTGGGACTTTGTTAGGGAAATATTTATTCATGCCCATGGATTGTATACAAGGGTCAATATTGAACCGCTTGTAGGGCAGCATCGGAGATTGTGATGGCTTAAGAACAGGTTCAGATCCCTGTAGCTTAAGGCTTTTGAATCCTATGAACCGTGCGGGTCTCAAAGGGGAATTCTCCTTACGAGTCGTGAGAATCTCGTAAGTGTGTTTTCTCCTTAGGAATCGTGGGGATTCCTAAGTGTGTTGCTCCCTTGTGAGTCGTAAGGATCTCACGCAGGTGGTTTCTCCTTACAAGGTCGAGAGGACCTTGCAAGTGTCTTTTAACGAGGTTGCGCTCTTTCGGGTTTTCATAAACTCGCCGGTAGCCCTGCTGTTTTTACTCACGGAGCCCTTTCGGGTTTTCATCCGTGCCCATTTCGCTTGTGGACGTACCCTTTTTTTAACACCACGTCAGCCTGTGGACGGCGCGGGTTGGCAGTAGTTTAATGACGTTTCGGTCATTTGCAAGTTTTAGGACATTGCGGTCCATCGTTGCCATATTTGAGGCGAATCTCTAGTTTACGGACTTTTCGGTCCATGCGGCTTTCTCTATGAAAAAGCATGATGCCCCCGGCATGTCCATCTTTTTCTGAGCATGTGGTTGTGGCGGGTTCATCTTCCAGTTTTCGGACAGCGCGAATTTGCCCTGTTGATACTGGTCTTCAACCCAATTTTTGAAGACATAGCAATCTTCGATCGGATGGCCCAATACTCGGTGGTAGGGGCAGTAATTGGGATCGTTGACATCGTTCGGTTGTAGTGGGTGTCTTGGCTCCGGTGGAGTGATGAGCCCGTTGCGCACTGCTAGTTTGAACAGTCTCCTTGTTTTATCCCGGGAAGACGAGTAAGGACGTCTCAACTTCTCATCGAGGGATTGCCGCTTGTTGTTTTGGCGAACAACCGGTCTCGGGCCACTCGGTTGTTGTTGAGCGTTGGCGAAGAAGATTGCTTTCCCTTTTCCCTTTTCATTCCAAGGCTCCGACTTTGAAGAGGAAGGCCTATGGCCCATCTGGTCCATTTGGGCTAGCTTGTCAATCAAGGCCTGGAAGGTGGTCGGCTTGAAGAACATCATGAATTGGGATATGGTCGCCTGCGGATCGAGGGTTCCCACAAACATGCCTACTGCGGGAGCCTCTTCTATGTGTTTTACGCATTTCGACCATAGATTCCGCCATCGTGTTGCGTACTGGACCCAAGTTTCTCCCGGCTTCACCCTGGCATTGATCAGTGCCGTAATTGGAGTACATTCGCTAGCGCTCGCGAAACGTTGGGTAAACAGCAATTCCATCTCCGTAAACATCTTGATAAAGTCATTCGGGAGCTCGGAATACCACTCGAATGCCGTCTCCGACAAACTGCCAACGAATTGGCGAAGCAGTAGCTTATCGTCACCTCCAGTGTTGTTGCTGAGAGCCCTGAACTGAGCGACATGTTGATGGGGATTGCTCGTCCCCTTGTACATATGGAATTTAGGAATCGTGTATCCTGGCGAGTACTTTATTTGATCGTACCAATCCAGATAGGGTCGTCCAGTCTTAACAATTTGGCCGGCCGCTTCATTTGCCTGATGAGCTCGTATCTGTTGAGCGATATAGTCATCCAGGGCGGATTTGGAAACGGTCTCTTCCTTGGCTGTTGAACAAGACGGAAGAGGGTTCGATGTCTCTCCCCTATCGTCTTCAAGGATAATCGAAGGGTCTTCAACTAGAGGATCCGGCTGTAACATCATCCCGACCATGTCTTGGAATAAAAGCGCCATTCGTTTTATGTTGGCAGCTTGTTCCGCTGCCTCTTTGTCCTTCTTCTCGAGGATTCTGCGGAGGAACTCAGCATCGGTTTCTTGTTCATGACGCCGCTCTGACGCCACTTCCGGGTTATCTTTTGTCCCAGAGAGTACGGCTATCTGTGTTAACATTTCCTGAAGCTTCTGTTGTTGCTTCTGGGCCCTTGTTACGGATCTGGTGAATGGTCGATGGCCCGAAGAGATACGGCTATCCTCTTTCCCGGATGCCATATAAACAGTGTGCACCACCATACCCCCAGACTTAGGGCATTTAGATTCAGTGTTCTTAAGATTAGTCGCGGACATAGAGACTTTCTCCGGCCTCCTTCTTTTGTGGGCGGTCGAAGTTGTGGGAACCGTTGCAGCGGGCACCTAAATAGATGACATCTCCTGTGGTATGACAGGGTGGTCTTTCTCTTGCCGAACTTTCATCTTCTTCGGTTGGAGGGAGTAGTCTTAGTTGATCACCGAGTCTTAGACCTGTCGCCAAACTTTATGAATTTTAGAGGACAGGCGCTGAGGGGGCTGCTCTGCCTTCACCTTTGTAGCGTTCTCCATAAGTGGAGGAGATCTTTTTAGCACGGCAGTCGGAGAGTTTTTGCGCACTCTCCTTAGCGGTTCAAAGCTGTTCCTAGTTGGAATAGCAGCACTGATTTCCACCGTTAGAGCCGGCGGAGTCAATCCAGAAGGAGAGTTTCCCCCAGCCTTCCTTACTCGGCACCAGTGGCGACGTCGAGCGTGTTGTGCCGTTGGGATTGGTTCAGTTACGAGGATAGCTTCATCATGCCCCCTGTTTTGGCGAAGGTTTGCCGCCGGCGTCAGCCTCTTAAAGAACGAAGTCCGTTGAGAAGCAATGTCCAATCTGTCAAAGACAGACCTCTGGGAAGGGGTGACTTCGCCTGGAGCGGGAGCCAGAGTGGCCAGCCTTGTGAAAACTGACTTCTTGGCAGGAGAAGCCTTTCCAATGATTTTGTCCACTTGAGCCGGGATGGCTATCCGCTTTGGGATGGCTGCTTCAGGTATTGCGGGCTTGCTGGCGTTCTGGCCCAGTCTATTGAAAACTGAGGCATTGGATTTGGACGACCCGTTAAGAGGGGCCGCGGCAATAGTAAGTCGATCAAAGACCGACTTTTTTGGGGCTTCTTGCGACAGCAGCAGGGCATTGAAGCTCATCGGTGGGATCATGGTCCCAAAGAACAGCCCAGTAGTGGCCTGAAGTACTTGCTCCACTGGCATCTTGAACAAGGAAGCCGCTTGAGGCCCGTAGGTTACACCCCCAGATGAGGCGGAACGAGAGTTGCAGTTGCAGCTGGAGCAGATAGAGGCCATTTCTTTTTTCTGCACGAGAGCAAAACCAAATCTTAGTACCTCGAACCCGAGGGCAACCATATCAAACCACGATTAGTTCGCGAACACGACACACGAAGTGTGGAGTGGAAAGAAGAAGAGATCCCAACGGGCGTGCCAGAATCTGTTCCCCTCCGAACGCAGAGACGCGATCGCATAGGTCCGTCTAGCCTGAATTCGGGGAAGATGCTAATTGTTGCTATCCGTCCACCTCTCCGAAAATGCCAAGTTGATTTATGGCACCATGTATCGAAGGTTTAAACGGATGCGGCCGATGTCGCAGACTTCGTCAAATTCCCCCTCGTTAAGGGGTTTTTGATTGTGGGGACGCTCTTCCCTGCAGGCGCAAGCCCCTGCAGTTAATTACGCTACCGCATCGCGGTAACCACTTTCTCTTTCTCCAGATGGTCACTTCGTGTCGTGTGTGTTTGTTTTGTTTTTGGTTGTCCGTGGATCGTATACGGAGACTAATTTATGTTGTCGCCCGTAGGGCGGGGATTAGTCCAAATCCGTATTTTCTTAGATTTGGTTTTTGGTTTGGGTTTAAAGATACATTAGTCTCATTTGAGACTAAGATCAACTTAAACGTTTGTTAAGGATACGTTAGTCTAATTTTAGACTAAGATCAACTTAACGATTTGTTAAGGATACGTTAGACTAATTTTAGACTAAGATCAACTTAGTGGGATCGTTTAGATCCAACAAAAGAGCATTTGGGCTCTATTGTTTAGTTTAGGGACATTGCGGTCGATTACCAGTTTAAGGACATGGTGGTCCAATGTTAGTTTAAGGACATCTCGGTCCAGTTTAAAGAAATCATAGTCTGCAAAGGTTAAGGACATCATAGTCCCTAGGCTTAAGGACCCACAGTCCGAGATTAAGGACATCATAGTCCATGGGCTTAAGGACCCCGCAGTCCGTAGTTTAAAGACGTCATAGTCTATATAGTTTAAGGACATCATAGTCCATGAGTTTAAGGACCCCACAGTCCATAGAATGATTGGTTATCGGGACCCGTCACCTCTTTGAAGACGTTGAAGGATTACAACGACAAATATCAAAGGAGTGAAGAGATGTACCCTTGAACCAATGTTGATTAGAAAATCTGTAGTCCAATTTGGGACTAAGATCGATTAATTGGATTATGAGCACATGGGCTCAGTTGAATCTGAGTTGAGGACTTATGGCCAACTTAGGCTAAGTCCAATTAAGTTTAAAATGTTGGACCTTTGTTTGGACTGTTGAACATTTGTCTGGGTTCAGCCCCCATTATTTAGCAATGCTAAATATGAGTCTGGGTTCTGACCATATCTTTATCTTTTATTGAGTGCTGAGCACTCATATGCCATATGAGATGATCAATCTTGGAAGACAAGGGTATATTTGAGGCTCAGTCAAAGGGGAGTCTTGCCTCTGGAAGACTTAGCCAATTTGGGCTAAGACTGGTTTTAAAATAGTGTTAAACACTAGAGGACATCTGGCGGTCACGTGTCCCCATGTGATGTATTTAAAACAGTGTTAAACACTGGGGACAAAATGCTCAAAATAGTGTTAAACACTAGAAAGGAAGTGGTCACGTGGGGTCACGTGAGGCGCCTAAAGATGGGGCCAGACCTCCTTTATTTTGTTATCAGAATATTCAAATAAGTGTTAAACACTTTTGGTCTTCAGGCCATCACGTGTGGGCACGTGATGGGTACCCATGCATTGATTATTAGAGTATTTATTAGGGGTCACGTGGGGACACGTGAGGGCGCCCAAAATTGACTCTGCCCTAGAATTTGTTCCCTTTTTGTTTTGAGAGTCACGTGTGAGCACGTGAGGCATTGCCTTCATGCTATTTCTTTCTCATTTTGAGGAGTTTGTTCAAGGGTCACGTGGGGCACGTGACCTAGTCTTGTTCGTTCTTTTTCATTCGTTGGGATGAAGGGTCACGTGATACCATGTGATCACATTGGATACTTTGATCTTTATGTGCATGGAGAACTTTAAGTCTCCTGTTTTTTAAGAATTAAATTCTTTTATAGGGTTAAACCCTAGTTCTGTTTAGAGGAATTAAATTCCTATGTATTTGGAAAAATTAAATTCTTGTGTAGGGTTAAATCCTAGTCTCATTTTGAGGAATTAAATTCCTATGAATTTGGGAGAATTAAATTCTCATATAGGGTTAAACCCTAGTTTCATTTGGAGGAATTAAATTTCTATGAATTTGGGAGAATTAAATTCTCTAAACTTAATTCTCCCTCTAAGTTTTGGATCTGCATGGCAGAATCTCCCGATGAGAATTAAATTCTCAACTTGTGGGGAGATCTGCTTTTACAGATCTTCAATCAAAGGAAGAACTAAGTTCTTATTCAGAAGAGTTAAACTGTTAAATTGAGAATTAAATTCTCTTTTTGTTTTATGGAGTTTAGGTCTCTTTCCCCTTCTTACCTAGGGTTTCTTTCTCTTCTGAGGAAATCTTTTTCTCTCTTGAGAATTAAATTCTTCTCTCTTTTTTCTCTCTGTTGTTGTCTCTCCAAAAAAAAATCCAAGATCCTTTCTCTTCTCTTCTTGGCTTTTATTTATAGGAGAAAGAAAGGAATCAGTTTGTTTAGTCAATCTTTCATTGAAAGATTTTAATGGATTTTGTAACCAACATGATCTTTTAGATCACTCAGTGAATTTTATTCACCATTGGATTTTTAATCCAAAAGATCTTTTATCAGTTATTCCTGGGAAATTTCAGGGAAATCTTTACTTGTATAGAATCTTTCTATAAATTGATGATTTTTAATCACCTTTGGATTTTTAATCCAACGGTGCTCCACTTTACAGAGCACAATCTTTTTGTTTGGAAAGATCTAGGGAAATATTTTTCCAACTAGGCTTTTTGATTTTCCTTAATTAGAATTTAATTCTATTAGTTCAGAAGGTTTAAGAGTCTATCACGTGTTAGCACGCGACCCCACTGATTGACCAATTAATTAGAATTTAATTCTATTGGTTTGGAGGGCTTAGGAACCCATCACGTGTTGGCACGTGACCCCACTGATTAATTATTTAATTAAAATTTAATTCTATTATTTCAGAAGGTGTAAGAGCCTATCACGTGTTGGCACGTGACCCCACTGATTAATTATTTCCAATTATTTATTTTATTCAGTACCTACAGGCTTTGCCTGTAAATGGTCACGTGTGGGCACTTGATGCCCGGTCACTTTTGATCCCGGATGAATTATGAGGCCCATAATATATCAAATCGAAGGATTTTTCGAGACACTTTCGATACCATCAGAATTTAGCTGTTTCACATTCGGGAGTTTGTCAAAATGCAGCCCGGAAAATACCGGTTCACATTTTCTTTCTTAGATTACACGTGCATAGCATATTTGCTCATAACTTTTGATCCCGGATGAATTATGAAGCCCATAATATATCAAATTGAAGGATTTTTTAAGATACTTTCGATACCATCAGAATTTAGCCGTTTCTCATTTGGGAATTTATCAAAATACAGCCCGTGAAATACTGGTTCGCATTTTCTTAAGCGTATCACTGCCATTTGATACCTTGGTCTCTGTTGCGCAGAAATTTTTGGCGGGAACACGCATTGCACGGAATCACCCTCTCCAAAGAGTTGTCTCTCAAGACTGATGAGGTGAGGGTTTGCATGAGCACTATATCCTACTCTTCCGCGGTAAGATCTATAATGTATGCGATACTGTGTATCAGACCAGATATAACATACGCGCTTATCGTGGTAAGCCGGTATTAGTCAAACCCGAGTGAGAATCATTGGGCAGTTGTGAATAACATTCTCAATTACCTGAGAAGTGCTAAGGAGATGTTCTTGGTATACGGTAATGGAGACCTTCCGGTTGAGTTCTTTACCGACTCCAGCTTCCAAAGTGACAAGGATGACAGAAAGTCTGTCTCGGGTTTTGTGTTTACCCTTAACAGGGGGGTCTGTTGGAAGAGCTCCAAACAGAAAACCGCCGCAGACTCAATGATGGAGGCTGAATACATTGCTGCTAACGATGCCGCAAAAGAAGCGGTCTGGATGAAAATTTTCATTACTGAACTTGAGGTGGTTCCGTCCATTGTTAATCCAATCCCTTTGTATTGTGATAATAATAGGGTTATAGCTTTAGCGAAGGAACCACGGTCCCATCAGACGTCCGGACACGTCTTGAGGCGGTATCACCTGATCAGGAAGATTGTAGATCGCTGGGAGATCGAGGTCCGGAGAGTAGATATGAAAGACAACACGGAGAATCCATTTACTAAGGCCCTGCTTCAAGCGCGGTTCGAGCGACTTTTTGAGATGTTGGGTATGCGATACGCCAACAACTGGCCCTAGAGCAGACGTTGGGTGTTCGTGTAACGACTCTGAATTTACTATACGAAAATTTTTCAATTTAATGTACAGAAAGGAGTTTACAAACCTGAGTACAATTTATAAGTTAATTTTGTTTAAGAATAGCAAGAAACAACTTGTAGCTCACTGGTAAAGCCTTGCACTGCTGTGACGTAGCCCCTGTATTCGAACCCCATCAGACATATTATATTTTTCCTGATTTTTCTTTTAAAATTTTTAGAAGCCTAAAAGTTTACACGTGCAATGCACATAAAAATGAAAAGTCTGAAAAAAGAAACATGTGCAAAATGGTATTGATACAGATATATACACGTGTCTTCAATCCACCGGCTTTCTATTACAAAACGACCGGCGAGATGCTTATTTTGGCCGGCGGGGACAGTCCAACTGTGGGCAATAAGCTCCGGGCTTTGCGCACAAGTCTCTTGGCCTACCCCTAACTCCCATGCACTATTTGATTACTCTGCAATCAAACAGACACCCCTCAATTCCCTATTTTTCATCTTTTTAATTCATTTTTTAATTCCAAAACCCTAATTCTACACTATAAATATTACCCCATACCCTAACCCTTCCTCATTCTGAAAATTATAGCCAAAATTCTCAAATTTTTCTAAGTACAAGAAGTGTACAAGTAGAGTTAGCAAGGAATCAAGTTCCAGCGAGGATCAAAGCAAATTCCGGCGACCCCACGACGCCCTGACAACAACCCTTCCTACTCCTACCTTCTCTTCATATTTCTAGCTAGTAAGTCCCTCCCTATCTCTCTCTTTCCTCTTGAAAAGTTCTCTCTTTCAAAACATGTCGGTAAGTGGAGTTAATACCGACATTTTATTCTAAACAATAAAAAGTTCATTTTTTCTTACATATTTTTCATCCATATTTTGACACCATGTTTGTAATCATATAACTAATGGTTAGAACAAACTTTCACTTAAAAATATCATGAAACATAACTTTAAGTCAACTTTTACATTAAAATACCATGAACTTTGTATCTATCATATTTAATTATTTTGCTTAATCATACCTTTAGAAAACATCACGAGGTAATGACCTACCTCTCACAAACACACATAATTCCATAGCACGATACTCTTTGAACGTGTGGCGATTACAATATATTTCATTAAAATACCATCTCTTATAAAATACGGTTTTCTTTGGAATTGTATTTTAAAATTACTTTGCAAATAAGCCTCTATAATCCTTTTTAGGGGATCCGCTATTGGATGGTGCGGATTATCGCACATCCTTGGGCTAGTAGAGCAAGATGCAGACCTCCTCACGGAGCATTCGGTCTCGAAAGGTTTTTAATATGATTTTTAAGAAAAACGCAATTTTCTACTTAATAATAAAATTAATAATTATATAGATATTATAAAATCCATATATTTTCAAAATATAATAATCTTATATTTTTTCAAATGATAGAATTACAAGTTTCATCAAAATACCATCAAGATATCAATACAAGACAAGATTACAGTAAAATACCATGAACTATTCAAGTTAAGATAATTATCACTAAAATACCTCAAATCTCTAAAATACACATCTATGGAAACCCTAAATAATATAAATAATTTTTCAAGGTTATTTTGAAACTATATTAAAAATATTTTTCATAAAACCCCATCGAGGTATATAAAATTACATTTAAGGACTTAGTAAATATAGGTTTAAGCGGGATCAATTCTCTTGAGCCTCAGGGAGCCGGAGAAAGTGAGTGCTTGCCTATTTAAGGTAAAAAAAATTAACGGTGTTATTAATGGTAATTGTCTTGGAAAAGGACACAAATCCTGCCATTCATGTGCAGCAGTTACCGATAACTCTCGAATCTAATTCAAGATCCAAATCAGTTCTATGTGTCTGACTCAAGTCTGAGTCTAAATCAAAATTGAATTCAACTCAAACCAGAATCCAATTCAAACATGAATCCAAGCTCTAACATGTATACTTGAACATGAACCTGAATATCAAACCTCAATACAAGACTTGACTTGACCGAACCATGGCTATAACTTGACATGACTACAAGCTTATATCCTGAACCTGACTACTTGAACAATTTGTATCCATGGTCTCGGCAAGCAATATAATCTAAAACAATACATTACGGGGTTAAAGGAGTAGATTGGTACAGAATGTATTAAAAATGGCACGAGATGATCACTAAAAGACACCTACATGAACTCTCGTGCCGTTGTCCCATGGGTTTTGACGGGGCCTTGTACTACATGTTACCATAGTCTACGGGGAAAGATGGACTTCTCTCGTATACACTAATACCTTCTGTACCAAGCTACAAACATCTACGTTAGAATAGCAATCTTATACCTGTACACCTTAACAGTTCAATTCTCAATACTTGCTATATTCCTATCCTTCTTTTGGGACTTATCGAGAGCTAGTTCGCTGACAACATTCCTGTTTTTTCTTTCTTTGGAATATTCGTCAGGAGGACCGGACCCTCTCGAGATTGAGCCTAGCCAGGAAGACGTGGACCAATTCACCGAGCAGCAGGACTTCTAGCTTTTCCTTGTACTTACTTTCATTTCATATGCTACTTTTTAGGCATTGCTTTATATCTTTGTACTTTCCTTTTCAAAGCAGTTTATTGTAAAGATGAATGTTAATAAAAGTTGTTGTTTATTTTAAATCTCTTGTCATTTCTTGTGCATTTCATATATTGCTTATTTACGCTTAACGTATTTATTTCTGAGTAAATACGTCCCGTGCTTGCCACGTCACTGTCTCCGTACACGGGGAAGCGGGGCATGACAGTTCGGTACACTAATTGCAGGCCTAAGTGCAAGTGGGAGATTGTTGGATATGTATGCCCTAGAGGCCTATATTGTATAGGATGCTAGGGATATATATGTACAGGACAATCTTGCTCAGCTGTATATAATATATTATCTGAGTTATCTTTGTCTTAATATGTGTATTTCTTTCTCTTGCTGCTTTATATTGTTTACATATATTGATAAAAACTCGATACAGTAGTATACTATTTTGGTCTGTCTTTATCTTAATATGTGCATATGTTATATTCGATATCACATATGGCGGATACATGTTGATAAAGCCCGTAGGATTTTGCTTGACTACCAATGTTATGATGGCGATCATACTAGTGGGTGCTAGGTAGTCCATAAGTACATCCTTAAAGGTCCAAAATTGCAGGAATTTCGAGACCGGGCATTGATATTCCAGAGTAGACTTATGTATACGTTTCTAGACTATGACGAGAGGCGGTGGTTAGTCCCACAGCCATTGGTGTGATCACTTAAGATTGTATACAGGTGCTCACTGGGGGTGAGTACACTGGACGGACTCGCCGAGAACCTCGAGATGGTATTATACCTATCGTCAGATAGCGGTTCTCAGGTGACATGAGTACAAGTTAGTCTTTAGATCTGAGATCATTATTTGTCTCATGTGAATTCCCACTGTGCTTTGATCACTACCCTACCATGGCTCTACTGAGTCATGGAAACAGGTTTTAGTTGGGTACCATCCCGAGCCACATGGAGGCAGTGAGTAATTGTCAGGGATTCGTCTCTCCCAGTATTAGAAGTCGATATCGCACTGTGTCCGGTTAGCTAGAACTATAAGACCTTAGCCATGGCAATTTAGATTTACTAATGGTTAGATCAGTAGTTTCTCGGATAGGTCCTGAGCCAAATCAACACGACTTATCAGGTCAATAGGGTCTGACATTTACCACCCTCTAGACCCGGTATGCGATACTCTTAGACGAAGAGACCGGACTGTA
The DNA here is from genome assembly GCA_030015575.1 of Agapanthus africanus. NCBI lineage: Eukaryota > Viridiplantae > Streptophyta > Magnoliopsida > Asparagales > Amaryllidaceae > Agapanthus > Agapanthus africanus. The sequence goes on along the minus strand of CM057344.1, from coordinate 136,611,198 downwards.
CGGAGATTGTCACGGATAGGCTCAGTAGGGGTCCGGATGAACTTGCTCGTCGGCCTTCCTTTTCGACAGGTACCTGGGTAGCCGTTACGTACAGCTAGTGCCGCTAACGTCCTTATGGTTAAACCCACTACCAGCATACTGTCGAGTCTTTAGAGTCCCACACAGAGGGTTTCTCTGATTCAGGCAAAATGATATGGTGGCCGTATGTTTATACATGCAGGATTTTGATTGAATGGTAATACTAGCCGGCTTAGGATTAAGCCGGATTATTAAATCAGGTATTGATTTAATAATTTACATTTGCACATTTCGATATGTATATTCTAGTGTCATCCAGATTTTCGATCGAGCAGGGTTCCGATCGAATGATAATACTAGCGAGCTTAGGATTAATCCAGATTATTAAATCAGGTATTGATTTAATAATTTACATATACATATTTCAATATGTATATTCTATTGTTATCCAGATTTTTTATCCGACGGTTGATAATACTAGCGGGCTTATGATTAAGCCGATTTGTTAAATCAGATATTGATTTAATGCTAGTATTATATTAGTAGTATTTTATCTTTTAGGTATTCGTATTTTGGTATGAATACGGGTATGTATATACTGTAGAAAGTATTTTGTATTTATACAAAATACCTTCTAGAAGATGACACCTCATCATGCATTTTTCTATTTTGTTGAAAATAGAAAATAAGATGGAAAAGAATGAGATGACATGAAGTATGGATGAAGCATGGCTTTATATTTATTGCAAATACTATTGGAGTATGGGTGTGATTTTAAAAGGAAAGAAAATGCTTCATGTAAAAAGACTTAGCCATTCTTCTTTTCATCTTTGATGAAGTGATTCTTCACTTGCTCTCTTCTTTTCATCTTCTTGGTTTTATTCTCTTGTGCATATTCTTATCATTCTCATGTGTTGAGAACCGAAAGATTTGAGATAGAAAACTACTACTAAACACTCATTACATAATCTTAGCAACCTAGATTAGCAATTTAGGTTGTTGAGTTGCTTCATTAGTGAAGTTAAGTTTGGACCATAAACTATCAGGTAGATCATCTAGGACCGAGGAGGCCGGCCTTCAAGGTTAATCTAGGAGACCCTAAGGAGCTTAAGAAGAGAAGTGAAGACCCGAAGGACACGTGTCTATCGGTATAATCTTCTCTCATAGTAGATAGATTTCTTGTTGCTTGCTAGTTTAGGATTATGGTTTGATCACTTGGGTTAAGTTGGTTATGCTTGCTTAAAAATTTAATTTTTGTGCATTCCGCCTCTCTATTTCGATGTAGAGTGAGCACAACTCACCAACATCCTCGGCGGTAGGATACCCCCTTAGGCCTCCGATTGAAAGTTAATTTCATGCTCTAACTCCTCGTGAAGGTTCGGGCGCGTTTCGTTTTGATTTGGACTTCCGAATCGACTCAAAACTCTATTTTTTGGATGTTTAGTGCACTTAGTTTTTTATCCTAGATATATTTGGGATGTGCGCTAATTTTGTTTTGGAATTCTAATGTCGTGACTTCGTTTGCATGCGTGGATGTGTTGTTGAATGTCGTCTAATTGTATCGGATAGCCCCTCGTGTGTTGCTTGTACAGTTTTGATTTATTTTGTTGTATTCATTTATTCGGGACGAGCTCCAACATGTGGTCGTTGTTTCCATATTATGTATATTCTTTTATTGGGGCTCGACCAGGATGCGGTCGATGTCACCATTGTATATATTTCATTTCTGTACTAGGATTAACCCAGGAGAAGTGCTCGAGTAGCTGGGTTCTAGAGTGCAGCAGGTGGCCATCTCATGGAGTTGAGACCGGGCCGCCTCGCTCTAGAATTGGCGGGTTGCTCGCCGCACTTGTAGGGGTTATAGGATTTGACCCGCGGAGGGGTGCACAAGTTACCAGATTCTAGAAAGCGGCAGGTGATCGACTCATTTCATTAAGGGCGTGTTACCCAGTTTCTAGAATTGGCAGGTGGATTGCCGCACTCGTAGGGGTCTAGGATCGACTATGTACAGGCTACCCACATGACCGGAGAACGTCGCGTTTCATTTACTATTCAGATGAAACGTGGGGCTCTAAGTTTATCCGATGTTCCATATTGTTGTTTGCATGCCTGTGATGATTCTTATCTGCCTGTGATGACTATTATCTTCCTGCGATGTTGATATATATTATATATTAGTAGATGCTTTTATATGTTTTGCATCCGCGCTAGCCCTGTCTCCGACCTGCCGTAAGTTAAGTAACCTTACGATAAAGACCCGGGACCCTTTGGTGAATGCGGATAGCATATCAAGCATGCTATTTTGGTTGTTTCTATTGTGACTTAGAAACTAGATTTGAAGGGACTGTATTATATCTTTAATGCAAAGAAAACAAACCTATTTGATGTTGTCGGAACAAATTTTTAAAACTACTCGGTTTTCATCAAAACAACTGTCATATTCTTTTGCTTTGCATTGAGATATTCGGTTAGGAACATCCAACACCTCATTCTATGAGGAAAGAGCCTAGATCCCTTCATGGGGAATTCTCTCTTAAGCAAAAGTTTATGTTACTAGTTTTAAAAAGCAGAGCTTAAACCACCCCATTTCAAAGCCACTCGAGTTCCTTCAATGATATCAAATTCATTACGTTAAAGGTTTTTCGTCAAAAACCAGTCGTAGTCCTCCATCATTTTAGATTAGTATTGTTTAGTATTCGTGCTACGTTTGTCGTTGATATTCACCGAGGCGTCGTGTATGGTAGCTCTGTAATACTTTTCTGTCACAAGGATATATGGATTGGTTAGGACAGTCGTACGACTTTGTTGATTATTCGTGCGGGTGGGTTTAACGCAATCAAGATAATGACGGGTTGAACTTGACTAAGACCCTTAATTTGTTGATTATTCGTCAAGGTCCTTGGGTCCTAGGGGTAAAAACCATATCAGGAGTTTCAAATATAAGGGAAATTTGCCAGGCATGCGCATACCTTCTGGAGTGTGGTGATTTGAGTGGATTCCGTCAGGTTATCACACGATGATAGTTGGGTCCCGATTCCCACTGATGGGTAGGTATTACTCCTCGGGAGATTTTCACTTCACAATTAGCTAACCTATTAGGAATCTAGAAAGTGTTTACGAGGTTACATCTCTACAGAAACGGGGTTATTAATTGGGTCTGTGCGAAAGCATGGGGGGCCTCTCTCGGAATACCTATACTGATCTGGCTAAACGGTTAGCGAACATGTATGGTGTACATGACCCCGACTAGTTCTCCTTTTAGGGTTTGAAAGAGAATTCAAGGAAACAGTGGAAGCCATCCTGATTAGATAAAGCGATAACCAATCTAATTTTGATATAGTGCACGCTGAGTATTTCTTTTCTCTCTCTCTGGTACAGCGACCCATGACGTACCAAAAACTCATTAACCAAATTAACCGAATCTTCTTACATACGTTGCCTTTGGATTGTCATGATTCACAACAAAGTCACAAATATCCCTGCTACTCCTACTTTCCCTTTGCGTTCCAGAACACTCCATATCACTACAATAATTCATATTTCTTGGAAATGGCCGTCGTATAGTTACATACAAACTCGAAGAAATTATTTCAGTCGAGGATGGTCACTGGTTCTGGAGAATTTAGATTGTATTATTCGGTTGTCTCTTCTTTATACCTTCTCTCAAGTTACGAGAGCTCCTTGTATTAGGAGAGTACACCTATTACGCTTATTGGATTGTCTTCATCTAAACCTTAGGCTGGTGTCGAAAGGTAGGGAGAGAAGTAAACCAGTTAGGGTAAGTGCGATGTACAAAAGGTAAAATATAGAGACATATAAGGGGATTGAAGTGAGGGCAAAGAAAATTACGACTACTCTGGATAGTGAAAAAGACATTACTAGGAATACCCGGCCACCCCTTTGAAACATTTATGTTTCAGATTTTCTGTGTACATGTAAATGAGAACTGTTTTCCAATTAATTCTAACTCCAGGGTATGTATTTAGCATATTTGGATCTCACATTTGTATGGCGTTACAGATCCTGAGTAGGAGTAGAATATTGGGAAATGGGCGATCTGATCCTCAATATCGGAATTCGTTGTGATTGGTGATATTGGATTGAATCGTCTGGTTTTGCCTAACGGAAAAATATTTGGTTTCGAATAACCGTTATCATTCATCAATTTTTAAAATGAAATATCTGTATCTTTATTTTATAAAGTGAGATTTAACTTTTGAAAATTGTGTTCCAAACATTTACCTTTATCAGTTGAGGATAAGATAAGGTGCATTGAATAACGGTGTAAGACATTCTCGACCAAAATACAGTTTTCAACTCACAACACATGGAATTTGATTTAGTATACTCTTGGGATTTATACATGAAAATGTATGTTGTCTAATGTCCTTCTGGATAAGGGGTTGGTACTCTTACTTCATTCAGGTTTACCTATGAGTTCTTAGGTTTTAGACATGCATTCGTTGAGTTCTCAGGTTTACCTATGAGTTCTCAGGTTTACCTATGAGTTCTCAGGTTTTAGACACGCATTCGTTGTAATACAAGGTCTAAAGATTTTGAGAAGTTTATATGTATAAGAATAAAGTAGAGAATCATACGTTGGAAGTATCAGGATTCTTCAAAGTGATCGAATGTATAGATACTTATGCTAGGTATTCCATTATAGTAATATTGAAAATTTGATTCTTTCTCAGGTTACTCATCTGCGGGTTCGCTCCTTGATGAGTAATATTGTATTGGCCTTTTTCCATTTAGGTGATATGCACTGGAAACAGCTGCATAATATTTGAATCCGGTTCCATCTAAATTAGTGTCTTTGATTCTATATGGACATAGATTGGTTACATATCTTGAGATTATAAAGATATAGAGTTATCCAATTCCTCTTTAAAAGCAGAATCTGGACAAACTCAAGACACGCTTCGGTAATGGTTGTTTGTAGATTATCCCAAACATTCTCTAGGGTTTTGTTTCTACCATTTTCAAGATGAAAAGTTACATTGTTCTTGACTTGCCACTTTTTTTATAAAAGGAATCTTTTTTCAAAAGAAGCTAGTGGGAGTATGGTAAAACTGGAAGTGATTCTAAAACCACAAACGGTTACCGAAAATTTAGTAGAATCTAAGGATTCAATTGGACTTGACAATCCATTAGCCACTCCGTAGATTTTAGTAGGTAACCTCAGCCACCTGAGAGATACTTATGTTTTCTCATAGACGGTGACAGGGAGGTCAGCATCATGGTAATAATGGCTCTGCTAGTTATCTGTAGGTCATTGGAAGTGGTAACTTCCAGATGACCAGATTCTTTATATCTAAATTGGACTTCACGCACTTCAGCAAATATTGGATTTTGAACTTTGTTGGATACTCCTGAAGGGGTAAAACCTATTAAGAGCAAGTAGATCTTTCAAGATCTGTGCAGGTGGAAAGGTATTAACCTAACAAGGCTAGACTTGTTGTAAATATTTTCATCAAATACCCGTTGTAGATTATGATAAGACTTTTACTTCAGTGTCTACGCTGAAGCCCATACGGATATGACTTGGTACTGCTGCTGTTCTAGACTATGATATATGGCAAGAGGATGGCTATAACGTCTTTCCAAATTGGAATTTGAAAGTGCACGTCTATATGACTTTGCCAGAGGGTTATCGTAGTCATTGGGAGCAGCGGAAGGTGTGCAAGTTGCTTGTGTCTATTTATAGACTAAAGCATGGATAGCGGAGACAGATCATCTATTTTTGATGTGACAGTTAAGGTGATTGACTTCATCAAAAAAAATAGATGAACCTAGTAAGAAGGGTGCATAGAGTATTGTCCTGAGATTTGGATGACATACTCCAGATAGGAAGTGATGTTCCTATACTACAATCGGTCAAAGTTTAGTTGTCACATAGTGTTTTCTCCACGTTGGATATGGATAAAATATCAAGGATTCTAATGATTAGATTTATGGTTTTAGATCTAAATTTGGGAAGTTTCCTAATAGGGTACTTAAACTGCATTCTAAAAGTATTTTAGAATAGACGACTCCTGGCGTGGTAATATACCCGCAGGTGATGGAGTCACCCTCTCTAAATAGATGTCTTCTAGACTGATGAGAAGAGGGACTGGCATGAATAACATATCATTTGCTTAGGCAATTGAGTCAATCATGCAATGTCTTATACAAAAATAGATATTGTTTATACACTTGCTATAGTAAGCAGATATTAATCCAATCCTGGAGAAACAAAGGGAAGCGGTTGTGAACATTATGGGATGTTCTTGGTATATGATAACGACAGCCTACTCCGGGAAGCGATTATCGGTTTGGGCTTCCAAGGTGACCTGGATGACAGAGATGCTGTCAGAGTTTTGAGTTTTATCTCTTCTGAGGATCAGTATATTGGATAGTGTTCCAATAGGGATACTGAGGTAGGTATGGTTCAGGATACCGGTTATGACTCAACAGAGGATACAGCCAAAGAAGTTTGTAGGATAAGGTTGTTCATTTAAGAACTTGGTCCCATCTTGTATCCAGACAAAATTCTTGAGGCGGGTATCGCTCAGTTCGGGAGATTGTTCATCTCCGCGAAGTTGAGATATAGAGAGAGGAAATTGAAACATTGTAACAGATCCACTCACTGAGGCTATTTCTCGAACACGGATGTTCCTCAAATGAGATTTGAGAAACTGATTAGTAGAGAAATTGGGTATTCGATAGCACACGGGATATAGGTATGCGATACCGCAATAATTAGCCTTAAGTGGAAGTGGGAGATTGTTGGATATGGAGCCCTCAAGACGATTATTGTAATTGAAGGCACGCGGTTATGATAATTGAGGGAGGTCCTATACAGGCAGAACAATTTTACTCGAAATGATAGTATGCTATCTGCTTTGTCTTTATCATTAATGTGTATATTGGATATAGGTGCCCTCAAGGCAATTATCGTACTTATAGGAATACAATTACTGAATTCATGAGGACCTATACAGAAAACAATCTTACTCGAGATGATAGTATGTTATCTGGTTTGTCTTTATCTGTCATATGTATACGTGTTACTAGTTAACACGTATCGTTAATATATGAGATAAAGCCCATAGGATCTTTGCTTGACTACCAGGATTATGATTAGGATCATACTAGTAGGGCATGTTAGTTTATAAGCACATCCTTAAATGTCCATAGTCGTAGGAGTATCGAGACTGGGCATTGGTACTCCAGTTTAGACTAGTGTATACATTTCATGACCCTATACGGGGCGATGGCTGATCCCATAGCCATTGGTGTTTGTTCAGTCGAAAATATTGCACATTTGATATAACATTTTCCTTACTTTTCTTAATTATTTAAAGGTGTTTATTATAAATATAGAACATATTGGGTTTATCTGCAAAATATTATTTACCATATGTTTATATATTATAATTAACATTATGAAGGAAAATATATGCATATAATATTTATATAATATTTTTATTATGCATATCATATCAAATAATCTTAATCAAATTGCTTAAAGATTTATTACCATATAAAATGATTAAGATTATATCTCTATAACAAATATTACTAACATTATTCATGGAGATATTGTGCAAAATTTAGCTCAGGTCAAGAGATCAAGATATTCAAGATGTCAGGATAAAAAATCTGCCAATAAAATCAAAGAATCAATACTAGCATAGACTCAGGAAATATTTCCAAAATTCAGATATCTAGAAGATCTCCATGTGTCAACATGTAGAAGCTCCAGGAAATTGAAACCCTAGCCCCCAAACGGCCACAGTTGCGTAGCAAATACCCCCTAAACGCGGCGGATCCGTGGCATTGTTATGGAGTTAGGGTTTGGGATTTTGTGGGTAGGATTGTAACAACAAACCCTAATACTTGGGATCTAGGGTTTCTGCTTCCAGGGCTATATAAAAGACCATGGCTAAAGTTAGAAATCATCACCTTTAACACGAAGCAAATCACCATCAAAGAACAAGTGGTCCACGACAGGTCCGCAATTCAACGTGATAAAGCGACGTGAATATCGACGGAACATCTATTTCTTACGAAGCAGAGATCGAGAGCAATTTCTTCTTCTTGTAATCTAAACTCGAAGGAATTGTACTTGTAAAGTTGATTAATAAAGGTAGATCATTAGCTTAATTATTTCGCATTTAATTTTTGCACTTTATTTTTGCATTATAATTATGATCTCATTCTCTATCCTTTCTTATTCTATCTCCATCATGCGCGAGTAATTCTCCACTTGATAGGGTTCGTGGGATTAGGGTAGATCAATAGATGAGAAAATATTTTAACTTATTTTACATCTTATGAAGTTTATAAACTTTAGGAAAAGAATCGTTAACATTCTAATAGGGCGCGCTATCAATTTATTGATAGTCTTGACCGCGATTTGAGATTAGATTAACAATTGTTTTGTTAAGGCTAGACATGAATAGAGATCAATGAAGGGACAAGGGTCAATAGCGGGGAAACCCTAGTTTCTTCCAAGAACCCTAATTCTCATTCATCACTATCAATCTAGTTTTAAATCTATCAAAAGATAAAAGGAGCCATCTTTATTAGTCATCCATGACTACTAAATCCTAACGAACCCTACAGGCCTTCTTTATATATATTCTACGTCTGTGTTTAACATAGATCTAGAATCTATTCTCTTTTCTTATTTTATTTTATTCAACTCGTCTAAAGCAAGATTAAAAATTCCATGCATCCCTGAGGACGACCCGTACTCATCTCGGCTAGCTACACGCGACACCGTTATTGATTGCGGTTACTTTATAAAAACATTTTCACAGATCAATCAGTGTTTGACACTGATGATTGTATACAGATGCTCATTGGATGAGTTACAATGGACAGACTCGCCGAGAACTCTTAGATGGTATTATACCAATGTCAGATAGCAGTTCTCTGGTGACATGGGCATAAGGTAGTCCCTAGACCTGAAATCACCACAGTGTCTTGTGTGTGTTCCTACTGTACTTAGATTACTACCCTACCATGACTCTACTGAGTCGTGCAAACAGGTTTTAATTAGGTACAGTCCCGAAGCACATGGAGGCAGTGAGCAGTCGAGGAAATTCGTCACTTCCGGTATTAGGAGACAATATCGTACTGTGTAGGACACGACTTTAGCCAGAAATCCATGGCTACGGCAATAAAGATAAACTGGTAAATGTTACCGGCTGTATCTCTTTAGTTATGAGTCCTCTGTCAGCACGACTTATCGGGTTATTGGGGGTGTGACAGATTCTACTTCCCAGACCCGGTATGTGATACTCCTTGACGAAGAGACCGGACTGTACGGTGACTGTCACTTATAGACTTTGTTGGGACCGGATGAGTTCACTCATCGACCAACCTTTATCTTGCTTATACATGGGTAGCCGTTACGTACAGCTGTGCCACTGACGAATTTGTGGGTTAACCTAAAAAGGGGTTGAATCTGAAAGTGTTTCAGATTCAATCGGATACGATCCTGTATAACCTACTGCTAGCATATTGACAGGTCTTTAGAGTCCTGCATCGAAAGTGCCTGCCCGGGAAAAACACGATGTGACGTACGTATAAGGATACGTGCATGAATTCGATAAAACATGGATATTGGATATACGCGTTTAATCAAACGACTGTTATACTAGCCAGTTTAAAAGTCGGAATATCAAGTCAAGTGTTGACTTGATAACCGTATTTATGATGTGGTTTCTAGTATAGTGTATATGATACACACTCTTCACAATATATGATACTGAGAAAATATTGATGGCATTTCATGTATGTGATACTTGATGTGTGCATGCATATGATACATGTACTAATACTTATGTGTGTGTGTGTGTGTAAGTAAATGTGTAAATAAATATACGTATATATATATATATATATATATATATATGTAAGTAAATGTGTAAATAAATATACGTATATATATATATATATATGTAAGTAAATGTATATATATATATATATTTATATATATATATATATATATATTATTTATTATACTTAATTAAATGGTGGGGACCACCCTCTCTCTTGTGTGTGTGACACACATGAGAGAGAGTAGGAAAGTGTATGTGTCACATATTACATGACATGGGTGGAAAATAGAATATGGGAGATAATTCATTTTCACTGGCCATCATAATTTTTCATCTTCTTCTTCCTCAAACAAGAGTTTGAGCTCTCTAGCTTAATGGCACATGTAGCCATGGTGAGGGAGTCAGAAAAAGATAGAGTACCCAGAATTTGCATCGCCTTCCTCCACGCCTACCTAGCCTCTGGAGGAAGTTTCTCTGCCCGGTGACAGTGTTAGAGCTCGGGCAATCCGCTTTCAACGCGGATCATCTACGGCGATACGATCAGCATTCAGACGCGTCCAGGAGCTCACAAAGTCTTAGCGGGGTCTTTCGGGATTAGCCGGACACGCTACAAAGGTTGTAGCACCCTCTTTTTGCTTTCTTTATTTTTCTAGTTTAATATATTGCTAAGTATTTGATGATCTTGATGATGGATTGTGGTTATGCTTTGTAAAATTATTGTTTTTCAAATTCCGCCGCGGTTGTGATCGTCACGACCCTAACCCCTGTCCACTTACATGGTATCAGAGCCAAATCAAATACATTCAATTGGTTTTTTGGTCATTTGAATTTCCAAAACCTTTTTACAAAACAAAACAGTTTCTGTTTCAATAATTGTCCCAAACCAGTAACTATTTTTGCAAATAACTCGCATCCCGAGGTTCTCGGTTCGGACCGAGAGCCCCATGGTAGCGCGGGAGCGACCCCAGGGTTATCCCCAGGGTCTTAGGTAGGCTTGCACACCTGAGACCATCACAAAATGGTCTCGGGTGTCGGGCGAGCAGCCAGCCCATGGACACAATTGTTGTGGCCATGGGTTGGAGCCCACACCCAATGTTCCCCAAGGCCTCATGGGTCGTGCCCGAGGTCCCCCGGTGTCTCAGGCAGTTTTTGGGTCTTTGGGTTTCGATTCATGAAATGGTGGTGTTTTAGGGCCGAGGCTGATCTTGAATTTCAGTTTTTGGAAATTCGATTTCGGCTTCGTGGGTTTTGGAAATCGTTGACCATGGGTTCCGTATTGACGCAGTTAAAGCGTTTAACCTTATTAATGTGATGGCATATGTGATATGTGGTGTTTAACGTCACCGAATTGATGTGATCAATTTGACAGGCTTGCACATGTGAGTCTGATATGTTCTATGTAAAGATTATTTGGTTTGGATTGGATTGTCGCGAAATGAATAGCCCCATGCATGTTGCGATGTTATGCGTTTTATTTAATTCATGTTGTATCCAAAATGTATATTCTTTTATTCGGGAGCAGTCAACATGCGGCCGTCGTTTCCACTTATTGTATTATTATTTGTTAGGGTTTGATAAGGTTGTGATTGATGTCACCGTTGTATTAATACAGGTATTAGGTTTACCCAACAGAGAAGCATACCGGCAGCTGGGTTCTAGATTGCAATGGGTGGCCATCTCAAGGAGTTGAGATCGGGTCACTCGATTCTAGGATTGGCGGCTGCTTGTTGCGCTTATAATGGGTTAGGATAGACCCGCGATGGGGTGCTCAAGTAATCAAATTCGAGAAAAGTGCCGGGTGGTCCCATCATAGTGATGATGTCGGGTTGCCTCATTTCTTGGATTAGCATATGACTTTCAGCACTCGCAGGGGTTTTCTTTTGGCTACACACGGGCTATTCACGCGACCGGGGTATTTCGTGCTTCATTTGTGGCTCGAATGAAATGCGCGATTCCTAGGTGATCCGACCATTCCAACTCTGTGATGTTATTTTACCGCATGCTGTAATGTGATTATTTGCGTGTGATAATATATTGATATATGTGATATATAATATATATAAATTTTATATACGTTTTGCATCCGCACTAGCCCTGCCCCCACTCTGCCGTTAGTTAAGTAACCTAACGGTGGATGACGAGGGCCCATGGCGATTGCAGATGGCGTATATATGCATTATATTTTTCCTTTTCATATTTTTCTGTAATGTTTGTGTGAGAAGGATAATGCTAGATAATGTGATTATCTAAATGATGGGATTGTATTAATTGCATTAATACAAAGTAAAATAAAGCTATACGTTGTAGGAACCAACTTTTTATAAAGGGAAATTTTAGTCGATTCTTTTGCTTTGCATTGTGGCATTCAGTTAGGAATGTCCTGCATCTCATTCGATGAGCAAAGAGCCTTGATCCCATCACTGGGAGTTCGCTCTTGGGTAAAAGTTTGTGTCACTAAAATTGTTTTTGTAGCCGTATTCTTTTGTTTTGCATCGTGATATTCGATTAGGAATATCCCGCACCTCATTCGATGAGGAAAAGAGTCTAGATCCCTTCACGAGGAGTTCACTCTTAAGCAAAGGTCTACACGACTATAAACTTTCTAAACCACTCGGTTTCTACGATGAGATCAAGTTCATTACGTTGATGGTTTTATTCAAAACCAGCTGTAGCCCTCTGTCATTTCAGGAAGTAGAGTACTTAGTATTCGTGCTACGTTTGTTGGAATCCATCAAGGCGTAGTGTGTGGTAGCTAAGTGATGTCTTCCTGTTAGCATTTGATGAGGTTAGCCAGGACAGTCGCACAGCCTTGTTGGCTTCCATCAAGGGCTTATGCAGATGGGTTCGAGTTAATCATGAAATGATGGGTTGAACTTAACTAGCGGCCTATGATTTGTTGGCATCCGTCAAGATCATAGGTTGTTAGCGGTAAAAACCGATATCAGGAGTTTCAGGTGTTGAAATTTGCAATGAGATTGCATACCTTCTATGGAGTGGGGTGACTTGTTGGCATCCGTCACGATTACCACGCCATGATAGTTTGGGTCCCGATTCCTACTGTGAGTAATAGTTACTCCCAGAAAATTTTCTATACAAAATCCCAGCCAGTTCTCCTTTTAGGATTTGAAGGACATAATAGTGGGAGCCATCCTGATTAGATAAATATACCAATCTAATCTCGGTTAAAGTGCATGCAAAGTGTTTATTTTCTCTCTCTCTCTGGCAGCGACCCTGGACTCACCTTAAACTAAGACTCATTAACCATACTGACCGACCTTTTTACTATCGACAACTTTGGATTGTCTGGATTGCCCAAATCTACGGTATAGTCCCATATGTCCTTACCTAACCTACTTCCTCTTCTGCTAACTCCAGAATCCTCTGTATTCGATATAGAGATCCATATTATTTGGAAGGTCATCGTATAATTAGATATGAACTCGATGAAACTATTTCAGTCTGAGGATGGCTACTGGTTCTGGATTAGATGAATTGTTCATTTGTCTCTCCCTCTTACCTTATCCCAAGTTTGAGAGCTCCTTGTAATAAAGAGTGTAAACCAGTTACACTTATTGGATGGTCTTCTTCCAATCCTGAAGCTGATGCTGAAGGAATGGAAAGAAGAAAAACCAACTAGCATAAGTTCGGTATACAAAAAGCTAAAATAGAAAGACATCAATAGGGGTTGAAATGAGAAAAGGAAATTGTGACTACTGTTATAAACCCGGGCAATGAAAAAGGAAACACTGCGAATACCCAACTAACCCACTGAAACAATTTTTATGTTTCTGATTTCCCGTGCGTCTGTGTTTTGAAAAACTGGTTCTCAACAAATTCTAACTCCTGGGTATATAGATACCGGATTAGAATCCCACATCTGTAGGTCGTTATAGATGCTGAGAATGAGCAGAGAATTGAGAAAGGATGATTTTATCCTCAATATTGGTTTTCAAAGCAATTGTTGCTATTGAGGAAAATCATCAGGTTTTTCTTAAACAGCAAGCTTTTGGTTTCTTTTTACCAAAAGAATGTTTTTCAATTAACAACACAAGGAAAATGAGTTAGTGAACTCTAGGGACTTATACATATTGATGTATGTCGTCCGATATCTATACGGACATGGGATTGGTACCAGGTATTTCATAATGAGAATGTGATTCTCTCTCAGATTGCTCATCCGCGGGTGTCCTCCATGATGAGTAATGTTGAGTTGCCTTCTTCAATTTTGGGGATGCACTAGAAATAGATGCATATCAATGGATATGGGTTCCACCTAAACAAATACCTATGTTTCTATATGTGATATAGAATGGTGTTCATTTTAAAGTTGGTAAGATGTTGGGTTATCCGGTTTGTCTTTAAAACCATAATCCGGATAAACTCGAGGCACGTTTCGGTAATAACAGTCTATGGGTTATCCTAAGATTTCGAGAGGGATAGCTTCTACCATTTTCAAGTTCAAAAGTGTTTTGTTCTTGACTCGCCACCTCCTTAGTTAAGGAATTTCTTGCCAAAGAAACAAGTGGGAGTATGGTAGAACTGGAAGTGATTTCAGAGCCACAAATGGATACTGAAAGTTTAGTAGAACCTGATGATCCAATTGGCCCTGACAGACCATAGGTACTCCGCAGATTTAGTAGGTGACCTCAGCCACCCGAGAGAGGCTTCGGTTTTCTTGTGGACGGTGACTAGAAGGCTTGCATCATGTGATGATGGCCTTACTAGTTATCAGCAGGCCATACGAAATGGTGACTTCCGACTGATGGCCGATGCCAAGATTATCCATGTTGGACTCCATGCACTACAACAAATTATAAACTTTGTTGTGTGCTTCTGAAAGGGGTAAAACCTATAAGGAGCAAGCAGATATTTTGAAATCAGTGCAAATGGAAAGGTATTAACCTAATAAAACTAGACTAGTAGTTAACATGTATTCATCAAATACCCGATGTGGATTGTGATGATAGTGTTATTTCAAAGTCTGTGCTGAAGTCTATATGGATAAAATTTGCAACTATTGTTTTCATGACTATTATATCCGGTATGAGTATGATTATAACGTCTTTCTAAATTGAATTTATAAGTGTACGTGTATATGACTTTAGCAGAGGATTGTTTTAGTCAGTGAGAGCAGCAGATAGTGTGCAAGTTGTTTAAGTCTATTTGTAAACTAAAGCAGGCACAACGAAGGTGAATCATCTGTTTTTTGATACTACGGTCAAAGTGTTTGACTTCATCAAAGTAAGAGATGAACCTGGTATTTGTAAGAAATCTATAGGGAGTACTGTCAGGTTCTGCATACTGATGTGGATAACATACTCTTTATGGGAAGTGATATTCCTATACTATGATTCGGTCAAACATTGGTTGTCACTGTTTCTTCTTTATGGATTATATACACATCATTGATTCTGGTGACCAGGTCTATAGATTTAGATCTAGTAAGGGTTTTGGGATTGTCCCAAATTCAGGCATCTTAACTCCATTCTAAAGTGGTTTAGAATGGACGACTCCCTGTGAGGTAATGTACCCGCAGGTAATGGGGTCACTCTCTCTAAAATGATGTCTTTTGGGACTGATGATAAGAGAGACTCGCATGAATGACATTCGATATGCTTCGGCAGTGAGGTAAATCATGCGATGTTATATACCAGACCAGATGATGCTGTTATACTTGGTGTAGTAAGCAGATTAGTCCAATCTTGGAGAGACATAGGAAGAAGTGAAGAATATATGAGATGTTCTTGGTGTATGGTAATGGCAGACTCCTTCAGGAGGCGATTACCGATTCCAGCTTCCGAGGTAACAAGGATGACAGAGTATCTATCGCGAGTCATTAGTTTACCATCTTCTAAGGAGCAGTATATTGGAAGAGTCCAAGCGGAATACTAGGGTAGTCGCGGCACTTGATGCTGATTGGGAATCGGCAAAGGATACATTCTAAGTATTTGTTTGGATAAATACGTTCATTTATGAACAAGGTCCCATCAGCTATCCAAACAATATTCTAAGAAAAGTATCGCTCATTTCGGGAGATAGTTGATCTCCGTAAAGTTGAGATTCAGAGAGATACAGTTAAAAACATAGAAGCAGATCCACTCACTGAGGCTATTTCTCAAACACAGTTTACGAAGCTGTTAGTACAGAAGTTGGGTATGCAATAGCACATGAGATGTGTGCATGCGCTACCGCAATAATTGGCCTTGAGTGCAAGTGGGAGATTGTTGGATATAGGTGCCCTCAAGGCAATTATCGTACTTGTAGGAATGCAATTGCTGAATTCATGAGGACCTATACAGAGATCAATCTTACTTGAGATGATAGTATGCTATCTGGTTTATCTTATCTGTCATGTGTGTACGTGTTACTAGTTATCACGTATTGTTAATACATGAGATAAAACCCATAGGATATTTGCTTGACTACCAGGATTATGATTAGGATCATACTGGTGGGGCCTTGTAGTTTATAAGCGCATCCTTAAATATCCATAGTCATAAGAATATCGAGACTGGGCATCGGTACTCCAGTTTAGATTAGTGTATACGTTTCATGACCCTGTACGGGGCAATGGTTGATCCCATAACCATTGGTGTTTGACACTGATCGTTGTATACAGGTGCTCATTGGATGAGTTACACTGGACGGACTCGCCGAGAACTCCTAGATGGTATTATACCAATGTGAGATAGCGGTTCTCTGGTGACATAGGTGCTAGTTATATGTATGCCCTAGAGGCCATTACTGTACATGATTGTATATTATAGTGGATGCTTGGACATATATAGAGAGGACTTTCTTGCTCGACATGATAGTATGCTATCTGGTTGCTTTTTATCTTAACATGTACACTTGTATCAATATACTGTCTCTCCGTTACATGTTGATAAATCCCTTAGGATGTGTACTTGACCATTAGGACTGTGATGCAGATCATATTAGTAGGGCCAGGGTAGTCTACAAGTTCATCCTTTAATTGTTCCTAGTCGTGGGAGTATCGAGACAGGGCATCGATATTCCAGAGTAGACTAGTGTGTACGTTTTTTGACCCTGTATGAGGCGATGGATGATCCCACATCCATTGGTGTTTGACATCAAAGATTGTACACAGGTGCTCATTAGAGAATGGATATACCGAACAGGACTCGCCGAGAACTCCTAGATGGTATTATACCTATCGTCAGATAGCAGTTCTCTGGTGACACTGGTACAGGTTAGTCTGTAGACCCAAGATCGTCATAGAGTCTTGTGTGATTCCCACTGTGCTTTGATTTCCTCCCTACCATGCTCAAGAGAGCGTGCAAACAGGTGGATTTTGGATATAGTCCTGAGTCACATAGAAGCAATGAGCGAAGGGGTTTCGTCTCTCCCGGTATTGGGGGTTGATGTTGCTCTGTGCTCGATTGGCTATATCAGGAAGTCGCTGGACAGGGATGATGATGAGATTTACTGGTAGTGTTATCAGTAGTTTCTCGACCCATTATGAGCCTCACATAGGCATGACTTATCAAGTTATTGGGGTCTTACGTTTACCACCCCCGGACTCGATATGCGACATATCAGACGAAGAGACCAGACTGTACGGTAGTGTAACACCTTAGATTTCGGTTAGTGTTAGTTTAGACGGTAATGCGGGTTTACTGTAAAAAGTTTACCAATTCGGGTTCCTCACATTTTATAACATTTAATTAATAATTTATTTTTATTTATTATGGACATGCACGCACGTGTGCACGTAAATGTGAGGATTTGTTTGTGCTAATCTTGATCTTAGCAACTTTGACACTTAACATAATCATTGTTAATCCAATCCTTAACCTAAACCCTAGATCTTTTGTGTGAGTGAGAAGATATTTTCTTTTGGAGTGATGAGGTGTGTGTGAAGGCATTAATGAGGAATTAATGCTATGGCTACACTCACCCTCATCTCTCACCCTACACTCACCTCCCTCTCTTTTATCCTCACACACTCTCTTATTTCTCTCTCTCTTTTATTCTTTCTTATCCCTCACACTCAAACTGAACACTCTCCATTTCTTACACCAATTCATCACAAATATTCACAATTTCATCAAAAATCACATCTTTGAATCATTTTGCCTCTTGGATGCCTTGGAGTGTGCAAAGCTTGGATCTTTGAGTTCTTTTGGTTAGGTAATGATCCCTATCTGTTCTTTTTTTTGTTTTTGTGTTTTGTAGCTAGTTAGTTTCAGTTTAGAATGGTTAAAGTTTAGTTTGGTGCATATTATCGTATTTTTAGTATCGGTTTGTGACATATGGGATCTGCTGTAACCCGGAGAGTGTACGAGAAAACCAAACAAAGTAGTTGTGTTGTACCAGTGAACCTAAGACCCCACCTGAGGCACGAGCCCCACCCCACCAGCCAGGACCGGCGACGTATGAAGGGGATTCCGGCGACCTCGGCTCGGGGATGGAGTTAGGGTGTGGGTTTTTCTGGGTAGGTATCTGCAGTGGTTTTGGTGTTTTTGGTCTTGTTTAGTTGTTGAGTTTTCTCTGTATACGAAATCTGGGATCACCTAGGTAGTTTCTAGTGTTACGTCCAAGTGCGATACGTTATACGACACGGATCGTGCACTTTGTGTGGTTTTGCTCTTGAATTGTTTTCGTCGTGTCGCTACGTACGTTAGCCACAATACGGACACTTGAGAGTAAGTTTTATGTTGTTAAGTCGGTCTAGTGTAGTTTGTAGGTGTTTTAGGTCTATTATTAATAGATACTTGCTTTATTGTTTTAATATTGTAGGTTCGCAGGCGGGGACTTCGGACACTATGACGAAGGGAAAACAGGTGGTTGGCTGCACTTAGCCAGGAGTAGTGAGTAGATTTAACATCTACAGGGGAATCGCCCGCATGTCGTTATGCTTCTGGGCTAGAGATATTGTTTTGTCGCATATTCTATTGCATATATAGAGTTGCGCTTTCACCCTATTGCTTAGTTACTTGTTGTGCCTGGACTAGTATCCTTAGGACACTGCACTATTATTGACGGCTTATGTTGCATGAGCACTCATTGTATGCCACACATACCGTCAATAATTGCCATGTCACGCACAACACCCTTTTAGAAATGATATTGTCTGGTTAGGGACATTGAAACATTGATTCATATTTCTTTATTCATATGACTTATAGCATACATGTATACCTACATGCTGACACATATGCCTTGATATGCTTACATGCTAGATACCAAATACCTATAGGGTATTGTACCATTAGCAATAGGTACATACACACATAATGACATAGCTACATGTATACCTTGCTATACCTTTATGTTACACATATATCTGGCTTTAGCTACATGTTTACCTTTACATGATGTTATTTAGAATTGGAGAAATTAGGAACCGCATGATATTTATATTAACTTGTTGTAGTTAATTAGCAGATTTTCCTTTATATGCTTCATTACAGTTTTATGTTGCGTATATTTTATTCATGGATTTTCGCATTGAGATATGGATTTTTGCATGATGTTTTCTGGATTTAGGGACCGTGGTAGTTTCATGAAATTATGCATTATTTGAAAAACCTGGTTACCCTTGATATGATATTTTAGCAACCACCATGAGATTTATTGGTTCGGATATATATACCCGATGCGAGGAGGCGTCGTGAGCCGTATGAGGGTACATGGTGGGGCCCGAAGGTACCCGGGGTAAGAAGGTCGATGTAACATGCCGTTGAGCCTGGCAGGGGAACCATACCATCCGGTGATATTACCTATGACTCGGCGATTATCATGGGGATACCGACGGGAGTCATGTACGTATGGATACGTGGAAAGGCGAGGGTCAGAGCTAGGCACTCTGGCTTTTCGGATAGCGTGTGATACGTACCTATCAAGGTGCCAGTCATGGTGACAGTACCTGATAGATCGGCATTTATGTGTCGATGCTTGGCACAGGTTTTCATGGTATTTCTTTTTACTCCTATATATACATATTAGTGGAGTGGGACGCTAATATATATGTATACATATCAATTTATATATATCATCATATTCATTCATGCAAATATACCTAGGTTATAAGAGATTCACTTGATATTGGATTTAGGACATATGATATTTACTTGGATATATGAGATTTCAATTTATTTTGTACATTCAGGATATAGGGGATTTATTCGATATTGTACATTCAGGATTTGTGAGACTTATATGATATGAAAGCCAATTTGGGGGCTGATTTGAGGAAATTGGGATTTGGATTGTCTTGATGGATTTTTATCCTACCACGATGTCAGGATTCCATGGAAATGATATGTTTCATTCCATACTCTACGTTTATTGTTTATGCACTGCTTCATGCATTAGAGTACCTGCTAGAGTACCTTCCATGACTGTTGCATTTACATACCTTTATTCATATCATTTCTTCATGTATTAGTAGTACCGATATAGTACCGTACATGATTGTTGCATACAGATTGTCATATTATTATTACTTCATGTATTAGTTGTGCCTGTTAGTATACCTTTCATGACTATTGCATTCATATGACCTTTTATTGCTATTAATTGCATATGTTAGATTCGCGTTGTACGTGCATACTTGCGATTACCTGCATATGTTATTTACTATTCACGAGTTGGCAACTCACCCCCGTTGTGCTACAGTTGTTTTGCAGGATTGTTCCCCAGAGTAGTCGAGACAGGCTATTCATCTATCTTATCATCTTTTGCTACGGATACCGCATCGGCTCACAGGGTGCAGTTTTGCTTAGGTTGGTTTTGTGGTTATTTGTTGATGTATTGTATATTCGTTGTATCCTTATACTTTCCATCTACTATTTTCATGTTGACTTAGAGACTTGGTGAGGACGATGTTGTTTGTTATTTTGAGACTTGGTTGTCTTTTATGCAGTTTTACTTCTATCGTCTTTTATTTCTTCGCTACGGCGTCGTATATCTGTTGTGGTGGTTGTTTTCCGCCTTTTGGCGTGGAATTGCTCCCGTTGGGGATGCTTTACTTTATATTTATGTTGTACCCATTTTGGGGTTGGTTTTTACAAAGGAGGTGCTGCCAAAATTTTAAAGGAAATAAAGTTAGACTTTTAAAGAATTTGGGTTGCGATTTCAAAGGTTTTAAAAATGTTTCTTATCTTTTCTTGTCTGTTAATGGTTTAGATTTCTGGGTTTTGGCTTTCTTTTACTGCGTTACGTCTGTAGACCTTGCGTAGTATTAGGGCCGTCACGTGCCAATTTCAGGTCGTGACAGGTAGTGTTACTTACTGGATTCACGGGAGTATGGACAAGCTTGCTTGTTGATCTTCTGATCGCTCAATACCTGGGTAGCCGTTATGTCCAGCTAGTACCGTTGATGACTTGTGGGTGACTGATATGATCATCACCTACTACTGGCGTATTGACGAGCCTTTAGAGTCCTACACAGAGGTTTCCTGGCTCAAGTGAAACGAAGTAGGGCACATATGTGATATGTGCAGGACCGAGATTGATACATATATGTGATACCGTATTCTAATCTCGTGATATATGATATCAGTCGGTTATATGAGATATAGCCGGGTCATTGAATCAAGTGTTGATTCGATAAGTTGATATAATTGATATTAATCAATTATATATGATATAGCCGGATTATTAAATCAAGTGTTGATTTAATAATTTAATATATAATTATATATTTGATATATTAATATATATTAACTAATATTAGCTCATTAAGAATTTCTTTTCTACTAATACATTTAAATATATATGTGATATATATTAGTGTATTTATTTTGTGTCATGCTTGATGATACATTGGACTTGGGTGTATGAGACTCATACCTAACTACAGATAATTTGGGTGATTAATTATTAAGGTAAAAACCAAAATTAGGTGGAAATTAGCATGGCTAAAGATGCTTGTGGAAGCATGTAGAGGCCTTGACTTAAGTCCACTAATTGTGTTTTACTCTAGATATTTATTAACCTAACCATTATCTTTATCTATGGTTAAGCCTCTATAAATATCACTTGTGATATTTTCTCACCATGGTTGATCACTTGTTCATCTTCTTCATCTCCTTCTTTGCTCTCAAGCTTTTGAGTGGGGTGAAAAAGAAAGAGTGAAAATTATTTCTAAAGTGAGCAAAATTCCTACTTCATCAATCTATACCAAACTAGCCATTTAGTATAGATTGTTTACATCACTAATTCCTCAATTAGTGAAGAGGTAGCTTGAATTAGAGATTTTTCGACGTAGATCATCTTCGGCCTCGAAGATCCTTGAGCAAGCTCGTTCCTTTCGCCTAGTGGAGCCTAAGGAGAGTCCGGGAACCACTACTTAGAGCAAAGGGACTACTATACGGAGCTTTAGAAGGGAAGGACCGGTCTACAAAGGTTGTATTCCTATTTTACTTAGTGTAAAGTTTGTTTACATGCAAATAAAACCCTAATTCTCTAATTAGATCCTTGGTCGGGCACGCTCGGCACCCTAGATTTTTTGAAATAGCATACTTGATGCGTGCCGAAACATAGCAGGGGTGCTAAGCGAACCCAGTAGTGGTATCAGAGCCAAGCTAGAGCATTAAGAGTCGTCTAGGCGAAGTTAAAGTGTTCGATTGACTTTTCAATACCCAAAAATTCGAGTTTCTGGAAAAAAATTCAAAATTTGGAATTTTTCTAATTAAAAATATTCAGAAAATTGTGCAGGGTTTTCTATGGATCCCCAAGAAAAACGATGGCCCAACTCAACCAGATGACTGTGAAAGCGCGGCCAAAACATGCTTTTGGCGGCGGTTCCGCGGCGCTGTTGGTGAGGCAGAGAGCGTGCCTTCTTGTATTGGTCCGTAGGTACTTGAGGGCACTCTTTGGGTATTTTTAACTGTGACTCAAGTGTTGAGGTTCCTGGGAATTTTGGGTGTTTGATAAATCGATCGAAATGTTTAACATCGTCTAGATATCTGTGATTTGTGCTATAATATTTGGAATCCACAATAATTAGTTTTGTGAAAAATAATTAGTATTTTGTAGATCTATTAATTTAGTCTCTTTTGATCGGTTGCCGCGGGGTTTTGATTAGGATCAAAACTCCGTTGCAATCTCGTATAGTATGCGAACGCTCTCCGGGTAACACTACTAGATAGCCATGTTGGAGATGGTGCCCTCTGAGTCAATTATTGGATCACAGGCACGTGATTGCAATGATTGAGGGAGGACCTATCCCGGTATGACAGTCTTACTCGATATGATAGTATGCTATCTGGTTCATCTTTATCATCGTGTACTGCTTTAGGTGACCTGACATGTCACTATTACACGTTGATAGAGCCCTTAGGATTCTTGCTTGACAGCCAGCAGTATGAGGGCGATCATATACGTGAGAGCTGGCAGTCTATAAGCACATCCTTAAAAGGTCCCTAGTCGTGGGAGTTTCGAGACAGGGCATCGATACTCCGGAGTAGACTAGTGTATACAGTCGAGACCCCGACGAGGGGCGGTGGCCGGTCTCACAAGCTACTGGTGTCAGTTGGTTCACCTAAGATGTATACAGGTGCTCATTGGGTTATGAGTACACCGGACAGGACTCGCCGGGAACCTGCTAGTTGGGAATATACCAGACGTCAGATAGCAGTTCCCAGGTGACATGTGTACAGGTTAGTTCATCGACCTGAGGATCGTCATTTGTCTCGTGTGAGTTCCCACTGTACTTTGATTACTACCCTACCACGGCTCAAAGGAGTCGTGCAAACAGGTTTTAGTTGGGTACAGTCCCGAGCCACATGGAGGCAGTGAGCGGATCTTCAGGGGTTAGTCTCTCCCGGTATTGGGGGTGAGGTCGCGCTGTGTCTAGGAGAGCCAGAACATGAAAAGTCCTTGGCCAAGGCAGGAGATTTACTGGTAGGTATTCCAGTAGTATCTCAGGGTGTTCTGGGCTACACTCCGACACGACTTGTACCGCTTTTGGGGGTCTGACTTTTACCAACCCCCTAGGCCCGCCATGCGATACTCATAGACGAACGGACCGGACTGTACGGATATTGTCACTGACAGGCTCAGTAGGGTGTCAGGATGAGTTCGCTCATCGACGTCCCTTTTGGTCAATAGCTGGTGGCCCGTCACGTATGGCTAATAGCTCTGACGTGCTAGTGGTTAAATCCACAGCCATAGTATTGACGAGTCTTTAGAGTCCACCACACACACAGTTACTCAAGCTTTCGGGCGAAACGCTGTAGAGGCCGTATGGAGATATGGCAGGGTTCGATCAGATACGTGCGGTATTGCACGGATCGTGATCGGACGGTTTTTACTAGCCGGCTTTGGCTTAAGCCGGATCCTAGTATTTGATAGTGTAGTTTTGTCTCTTTGCATTTGTGTTCAGTGGGAACACAAATGCGGGCATGTATTTGCAGTAGCGGGGTTTTCCTGTAATTTATTACGGGATCGGTTTTTCTGGAGTTGCCAGTTTACATTCTGTTCCGGCCGGTTTTCTCTTTTTCCTTCCCGGTCGGACTTTTCATTGGAGGGTGTTAATTGCAAGTTTGCAATTAACATTTTGTGAGGGGTTTCTTTGCATGAGTGTGGCTTCATAATCATGATATTCCTTTCTTTGTCCATTCCTTGCATTTATGGTGATGGAGAGGTGAAAGGATTTGAGTAGGAAATGGAAGTGATTTTTGATCATTTTTTTTTTCTTTTTCCCCACTTGGTTTTAATGGGGGCCGGCCACTTGCTATGAGGAGAGAGAGAGAGGTTTAATTGTGTGGAAAATTTCCTTCAAGCTTTTTCGTGGGCCCCCCCTTCATTTTGTGAGTGTGGATTTATTTTAGTGCTTATAAATGAGTGCACTGGATTTGTTGATTAAAGAGAGCATGCATTATTTTATATTTGGTGGCAATGAGATTAATTGGAAGAGGTGTGGCTGATGGTTTAATTGGTGCACTATTCCAAGAGGTTTTTCCAGAGAGCATTTTTCTTGGCCGAGCTCATTGCAAGCTTCACTTCATTTTTCCAGCAAGCTTGAATCCAAGGAAAATTCTTATATCTTCATTCCTCCATCAATGGCAACCATATAAACCCCAAAGAGACACAACTCTACACTATATTCTACAGCAAATCTTGGGCGCGTCGGCTAGCCAACTTCGCGCCCGAGTTGCCTCGGTATTGAGGTGGGAGCCCGTAAAAGTACCCGGCTTCGTGGTGCCCTTTCCGACGAGGAGGAGACGGACGGAAATCCCGCGAGGAGATCGGAGTGGAGATGAAGACCGGAGGACTCGGATCAGTCGGTATATTTCTCTAACCCATTCTCTTGTTAGCTTAGTCTAGTTTAATGGCCCGATCCGGGGTTTAGTGTGCGGTGGTGCCGGTTTGCTAAGTTCGCAAAATTAAAGTTTTTCACCGCTTCCGCATTTGGCCGTCGGTTTGACGGCCGGGGCACCGCCGTGCACTTATAAGCCACGCCCCATAGCCCTGACCAAGTGACTGTAGGAGGACCCCGTAGCCAAAAGCATCCGTACGGGTGCTCACGGCCGCGGTATTCCGCCTAAGTTTGCTTCATCGACGGCATCAGGGGTGCGGCCGTCTATTAATGTTTGCGACGAGCATTCGATCATTTGTTGGGAATCTTGTTGAATTACCCGACTGAATATTGAAAAGAGTTTTCAATTTGAGAATAAAATGCCGGATTTATAGTGTTAGGTATGAAATCCGGAGTATGTGATATTCCAGGTTTATGATGTCTAAGGTGGTTGCGGATTCCAATTATTGTAGTTTTCACTTTCTTTTCTGCGACCGTAAGTGTAATATGTGGTGTATCGCCGGTTTCGTTGCTATACGTCAACGACAATTGGGATACGCATATTTACTTACGTTGATGACATGTGATGTTATGTGTTGCTGGGATATGTTATAATGGATCGTCGTGTTTGAATAGCCGGGGGTTTTTGCGTGAGATGAGAGTTTTTCATTTTCATTCATGTAAAAATTTGTATGTAATATTCTTTTATTGGGACACTTCCGGGTTGAGGATGATGTCGCCATTGATGTATATTATTTACTTTTCCGCATTAGGATAGACCCAAGGACGGGAGCACAAGTAACCGGGTTCTAGAGTCTAGTGGGAGACCATCTCGAGGAGTCGAGACCGGGTCTCCTAACTCTAGAATTGGCGGGGTTGCTTGCCACTATCGTAGGGGTCTAGGGATGTGGGTGTTGGATATGTATGCTCTAGAGGCCATTATTGTATAGTACTAGTTTGTATAATACATTTTGGAAGCTTGGGATATATATACGGGTTTACGACAGTCTTGCTCGATATAGTAGTATGCTACTTGGTTTGTTTCTATCTTAATATGTGTATATGTTTCGTTTGACATATCGCTAATACATATTGATGGAGCCCTTAGGATCTTTGCTTGACTACCGGCGTTGTGATGGCGATCACACTAATGGGAGCTGGGTAGTCTATAAGCACATCCTTATTTTGGTCCCTGGTCGTAGGATTATCGAGAAAGGGCATCGATACTCCAGAGTAGACTGGTGCATACGCTTCTCGTCCCAGCAGGGGAGATGGTCTGTCTCACAGCCATCAGTACGTTGTACTGGAGATAGTATGCAGGTGCTCGTTAGGTTACGAGTACACTGGATAGGACTCGTCGGGAACTGTTGGTTGGTATTATACCTATCGTCAGTTAACAGTTCCCAGGTGACATGAGTACAGCTTAGTCCGTTGACTTGACACTGTCACTTCGCCTCAAGTGTGTTCCCATTGTTCTTAGATTACTACCCTACCACGGCTCTATTGAGCGTGCAAACAGATAGTAGTTGGGTGCAGTCCCGAAGCACTTGGAGGCAGTGACGGTTAGACAGGATTCGTCTCTCCCGGTATTAAGAGTTGATATTGCGCTGTGTCTACGAGAGCCATTACACATAGTCGTCCCTGGTCAGGGCAAGCGAGATTTACTGGTAGTGTTTCCAGTTGTTTCTCAGGGTGTTCTGGGCTACACTCCGACACGACTTGTACCGTTATTAGGGGTTTGACGTTTACCACCCCCTAGGCCCGACATGCGATACTCTTAGATGAACTGACCGGACTGTACGGAGATTGTCATATTCAGGCTCAGTAGGAGTTCGGATGGGTTCACCTCATCAGTCTTCTTATCGGTATCTACCTGGGGACCGTTACGTACAGCTAGTACCGCTTGCGACCTGTGGTTAAACCCACTGCCAGCGTAGTGTCGAGCCTTTAGAGTCCCACACAGAGGGTTATTCGCCTTTGGGCAAAACAGAGTAGAGGTCGTATGGTTTTGCGACGGGGTTCGTTCACATCCGCGCACTTGTGCACGTTTGGTTTCCGGGCAGTTATTACTAGCGGGCTTTAGTTTAAGCCAGATCCTAATATTTGTTTTGGGATTGGTTTTATCTTATTGTATTCGTATTCCTTGGAACACGGATGCGGGTGTGTATGCATAGTTGACAGAGGCAGAGGATTCTCATTAGGGTTATTGACCGTTGACTTTTTCCAAACCCTAATGAGAATGAGAGATATGATTAATGATATTAATTAAGGATAATTGTGCCATGGTTAGGTTGACCATTTGACTTTTGTTGACCTTTTGACTTTGATTAACCGGTTGACTATTGTTGACATTTTGACCATCATCATTTCACATGAAAGATGCTTCTTGATTCTTGCACATTTCATTTAATATAAAATGATAATGGTCATTTCAAAACTAACCATCACATTTTCACTTAATTATTATTATTATTACTATTTCTCTCATATGAGCATGGTTGTAGATTTACTCTCATTCTCTCTTGCTCTTTCTCTCTTGGAGCTCTCCCTCTTCCTCTCAAAGCTTAAGTGTTCCATGTGTTGGAAATCATAAGTTCTTGAGACAAAACAACCAAAATTTCTCTCTACTCTTTCTAGGGTTCTTTGTCTAGCAAACCAAGCACTCTAGTTACCTCTTGGATGAGGTAGGAGCTCAAGGTAGAGGCCCTCGGGTGGATCTATCTTCGGCAAAGAGAAGACGACGAGGAGGAGCCTTCTACGCCACAACAAGGAGCAAGCAAGAAGGAGAACCACAACAAGAAGAGAAGGAGTTCAAGATCTAGGTATAACCATTCTAAATAGTAGCTAGAACTTGTAGTTTATGTGTTAGTTTTTGTTTAGCAAAGATCCATCATGGATGGTCCATGTCACCTTGTGAGAAAATTTTGATTTTTACCTATTCCGCCTCCCCGAAAGAACCGGGGTGGGTAACGTGGACCTAACAGTGGGTTTGGCTATTCATTATGACCGTGGAATCCGTGTTTTTTTTACTGGCTTGATTTAAAACACGGACCTCCTAGTATATCCTATATTTCATATGTTGACTTCTGCTGCAATGTTCTGTGATGAGATCATATAACTGCGTGAGAAGAATGCTTCATATTATATATATGATATATAATAAACGTTGCTTATATTTTGCATCCGTGCTAGTCCTGCCCCCGCTCTGCCGTTAGTTAACTAACCTAACGATGCATGACGGGACCCGTGGAGAATGCGGATGGCATAAGCGTACGTTGTATTTTCGTTTCTTTATCTGTGATGCTTAGGAAACATAAATGATAGGACTTCATTAATGAGATTAATGAAAATGGAAGAAACCTAAAGATGTTGTAGAATCAAATTTTCAAAAAGGTAGCTCTAGTTCTTGCTCTGCATAGCGGTATTTTTTATGAATATCCCGCACCTCATTCGATGAGGAAAGAGCCGAGATCCCTTCACCGGGAGTGACCTATTTAGCAAAAGCTAGCAGATGCTACACCTACTCGATTTATTTTGAAAAAATCGATTTTAAAAAGCGGAACTTAAACCACTCATTTTCAAATCACTCGATTCTACAACGATATCAAGTTCATTACGCAAAAGGTTTTCTTAAAAAACTTGTCGTAGCCCTCCGTCATTTCAGATAAGTGCTATTTAGTATTCGTGCTGCGTTTGTTGACCTTGTTAAGGCGGAGTGTGTTGTAGCTAATTAGTGCTTATCCGCAACCATATGATGCTATTGGATTAGGATAGTCGTACGACTTTGTTGACCTTGTTAAGGGTCGTACGGGTGGGTTTAATTCAATCAGGAAATGACGGGTTGAACTTGGCTAGCGCTTATGATTTGTTGACCTTGTTAAGGTCATAAGTTGCTAGGGGCAAAATATTATCGTGAATTTCAAGTTTTGAAAAAGTTGCAATGAGATTGCATGCCTTCTATGGGATAGTTGGATCTCGATACCCACTGCGAGTAAGAGTTACTCCTGGGAGAATTTTGCACTTTACAATTAGCTAATCCAGTAGGTGTCTAGAAAGGTGTTAAAGGGGTTATGGCTCTGGGAAAATGAGATTTATTTTAATTAGGTTCATGCGAAAGCACGGGGAACCTCCCTCAAAGTACCGACACTGGCCTGGCTGACTGGTTAGCGAACTTAAATGGTGTAATTAATCCCGGCTAGTCTTACCTTTTAAGGTTTGAAGGAAGATTTGATAAAATCAGTGGGAGCCATCCTGATTAGATAAGATAATAACCAATCTAATCTTGCAAGAGGATATGTCACGACCCAAAAAGTACAGAACATGACCGACACTTAAATTACGAACGTCTCGAGGCGTACGTAATCTAAGTAAGCCAAAACCTAGAAATCAAAACCAAAGAAAACAAGTAGTTTTAATCAAAAAAGGCCGAAGTACATATTTTTAAAATCTCAAGTATTTTCTGAAAATTTCGGCAGAGTCTCCTTTGTAAATACTGGCCCTCAAACGGGATACAACATGAATAGTATACGAAATCAATAAAAAGGCATCCCCAAGCGGGAGCTAGCTCTTCGTCAATTGACGGTCACAATCACACAAGCAATATAATATACAACACCAAGGGCGAGGATCAAAACTCAAAAGAAACTCAAAGCAACATAAAAACCATAATAATACAACGCGTGACTCTAAGGTCGAAAGAATAACAAACTGGTCTTCTAACTCTCTCAAATATACAATCTGGTTGATGGAGTTTCTAGATACAACTGAAATAATAATAAACGATAGTGGTCCTGATACAAAGAACCCACCTGCCAAAGCAATCACCCGGAAAGAACAGTGTGCCAGCAAAGCTGCAAAGAACCTGTACGGCAAAACCTGCAAGGAACTGTGGCACAAGGGGGGCGAGTTGCCAACTCGTGAGTATAAAACATCTACAAGTAGAAATCGCATGCATAACGCTATCCTAGGTCATATCAGGTAATATCCTCAATAAAATCCTGGTCCAGCTATGTATGGTGTAATACTACATGCTCGTGTCAGTGCCTCAGATAGTAACATATCAGATATTTGATGTATGAATGCATTACGAATTTAAACAGAATATATCATGAGTGAGACAACTGTTTTCTTTAATCAATGAGATTTCTATATGTATGTCAATCACGTATCATCAATGAATGCAACAGAGAAATCAGTGTCAAGCATCGACACAAAACATAAGTCTCGGTATTAAATCTCAATATCTAAAATCTCAAATCTCAAATCTTAATATCAATATCTCAGGCATCCGTATCATCTGCGGGATCGGCCCGCGGGCTCCGGCAGAACGGATCAGCCTATAACCATCTCACGACTCCGGCCGGTATCCTCCGGATAACCGACGAATCCAAATAATATCACCGGTAGGTAGTGCTCCTCTGCCAGGCTCATCGAATACAACTCGAGGTTCTTGCCCCGGGGTACCATACCGAGCCCACCATGTACCCGAGACGGTTCATCCAACTCCTCGAATCGGGTCTCGAAATCCAACAGCAATCATGAAAACTCATGGTGGACGACTCATACATCATGAGAAAACCGCAATTTGCATTTTTAAAATGATGATACTAAGCTTTTATTAAATTCTTGCGGTTTTCCCCTAAATCCAGAAATCTCATGTAAACCCGAAATCATCAAAATCATGATACCAATAAACGGTGAATACGGGCATAAATCTCCATAATACTGCATAACCAATGAATATATGAATGCACCTAATATCATGCAATGAATGCAATATTTAAACTAGCATATGGAAGCTATAACATATTGCGATTATCAGTTATCAAGCTATGTCAATGAAAAGGTATTTTCTAAAGTGTACGTGACATGGCAATTACCGATGAAGATGTGTGTGAGCCGGCAAGCGAGTGTATGTGGAGCATACGCGTCATCGGTAATGGTACTGGTGTCCTAACAGCATGGTTTTATAATTACTACGTACACAATGGCATGCAATGAGGCGATAACAACAAAATATGGAAAATGAATAGTAAATACAACAATAATATGCGGAACATGCATAATAACGTAACAACAAGGAATCTACCTTACTATACATGTGTTATACTGTTTTTCCGTTTGAAATAGTACGAATCGTGGTGTTTGAAAATAAGGACTACGGTGTTTTTTTAAAGAAAAGATACGTCTTTTAAAATATCCGTAGTATCCCTTGGTATGTCTTTAAAATTCTCACGATTCGTCAGTTTTGGAAATAGGTATGACTCGGATCCAGTCTGACATCTACTAGGTAAACTACAGGTCTAACTAACAACTAATCAAAAGGGGTACGGAAACCACCTACATCTGAGTCGATACACACACACACACACACACACATGTATAATAGTCGGTGATCCCACCTCAATAATATCATGTACGATACAACATATCATATGACATTCTCGAATCAAGAGTGCGGATCTATCGTCAATATATAGCTCGTACGGTAAATCCATCGTACGGCCTCCCAAATCTGGGTACGGGTCAAATGTCACCTCTATCACATTAATCATCTGGTATCCTCGTTATCAAATATCATGATCGGGGTACTGATCTACGTCTAGTACAATACTGATACCATCCATGAAATGCATGCGGGTGTATGAAAACACCACGCCTAAAGAACCCGCTAAAATATCATGTCGTATCTCAAATACGGACCACATCACATCACCGATCTCACGGCCTCACGCCCAATCTCATCGACTCATCTCCAAATATCATACAATATCCTCAACATTCATGCATGTGTATATGAATGTATATATGCATAGTCCCATACCCATGCGTATATACATATATACACATTCCCATATATGCACAAGAAGATGATATATGCAAGTGTATATGTGTGCGTGTATGCAAATCCTTACTCTAGGTTTCGTGACTAAGAAATCCGCTAAAGTCCTTTCTTCAATTTTCGCTAACCCTAAACCTATAAGCTCCTAAGGCTTCTCTTATTCGGCGTTCATATCTCCTATTAACATATAAAAGTATATTGTTACTGCATCACCTCATTCCTCTTAATTTTGCGGGGGTGCTATACGCCATCCACCCGACTTCTCCCCGTAGATATAAATCTACTCACTTGATCTTCGCTCGCCGGTGTCGACGTCGCCACGCGGTTGCTTGTCGTCTCAAAGTCCACATGGGGTACCTACATGTCATATATAGCATCGTATCGCATTAAAATCCGACTCATGACCAAAACGACACACGAATCCCACATAGGTCAAAACCTATGGTTGCTTTCACAAATCAACCAAAAAACCCTCGACGTCGGCGTACAAACGCCGATTGATCGAGAAAAACACCAAACGTACCAATCATGGTTTCAAAACTCACTAACTGTATAAGAAATAGGGATTAATTCATCAAGTCCATAAAATTAAACCAATCGTTTTATTTTCCAAAAACCTAGTTATCACAAATTCCCATTTCGGTTCAAAACTTGATGTTTTAACCAATCTACAAATTTTAACGATTCAAATGGCCAAAATGCTCATTAAATAACATAATTAGGTCACACAAATCACTTTCATAAATTAAACTCATCAATTTGTATAAATTCCAAATTCCTAGTTTGCAAAAATACCGATTTTAACTCTTTTTAAAGTAAAATTCACAATTTTACAATTAAGCTTGGTTTTACATATACTAAAGTATTAAACCACAATTTATAATGTTAATAATGCCATGAAACCCTAATTAGAATTTTATCTCACCAAAATATATATATTTTTAAAACCTAGTTTGCAATTTATATAATTATCACAAATTTAAATTAACAAAAATGCAAACTAGCAACTAGATTTGATTTAGCATAACATTAATATGTCAAATACATCACACAACCATAATCTCACAACACAAAACCCCAATTTGAATTCAAACCCCTCTCTTGAAATTTTAAAACATGCAATTAGAATCAATTAAAACCTAATTTAAACCACTCATAAACTTAATTTGAAGAAATAATCAAACAATTTAACAAATAGCCAAGATTTATTATACCTCAAGAACCATGGATCAAACATAGAACTTGACCTCCAAATTAAAATCTTTGCACCAAGATCCATGCTATAGGGGCTAAGGAAAAATGGGTAGGAGCTTGATTTTGATTTTGTAGGATTTTTGATGCATTTTTGAAGGGTTTTTGAGGTGGAAGGAGAGGGGGAAATGAGAGGGGGCTGCTGTTGCAGCAGGAAGAAGGGGACTCGGCCACATTATGGGGAGGGTAGGAGAGAGAGTGAGGTCGGAAAATAAGTAAAGTCGACCCACAAAGTCAAAGCCCATACTCTTTTAAAAATTTTCTTTCATTTCTTTTGTTTTCTATTCTTTTCTTTTGGCAAAACAAGTGGGGAAATGAGGGGGGAAAACTTGGGCTGCTGATTTGGGGAGAGGAGAGAGGGTGTGGGTGAGTGTGGGTGAGGGAAAAATGATAAATGATATACCCCAACATCTATTTACACTAATTCCACTATTTAAGCCTTTTTCTTCGATATTTTCTAAAACCGTTTGACAGCTTCATTTTATTTCAAAAACAATAAGCTAAAATTTTGTTTAATGTGTTATGATGCACAAAATTTGTTTCAACCCATTCCAATTTATAATTTTCCCTAATTAAATGTATTAGTGACGGCTTAAAATAATATTAAAATAATTAATTTCGGAAAATTTTCAGAAAATTAGAAATTTTACCAGTGGCTCAATAAACACCAAATACTAGCAATTAAATAGCTAGAATATGTATATTTAATTTTATAATAAAGATATTTATATTTTGACTTTTTACAGAAACCCCCCTTATTTTACCGATTTTCCGAAATTTCACCGAAACGATTTTCAAAACGTTACAGATACGCTAAACTGTTTTCTTCTCTCTCTCCAGGTAGCAACCATGACACGCCTTAATCAAGATAATAATATTGATGTATTGACCGAACCCGCTTGTTATACTGAGCTGGGGAACATTAGTTCCGCTCTACCTTATAATTGTTATAAGTCTGAGCAGAAAATAGGGGAATATCCGGATTCCCACGCGACCTGAACGAGGAATGAGCATGTTGATACATCTTCTTCGGGTGTGTTCATTACCGAGAACTATTTCTCAGTACACTCTACGTCCTAGATTTAGATACCAGATCAGGATCCCACATATGTAATATGTTATATGGGCTAAAGAAAGATAGAGAACTGGGAAAGGATGATCATTCTCTAAAAATAGGGAATGGCGCAAGTGTTGCAGCTAAAGCAATTGGTGAATATCACCTTGTATTACCAAATGGGAATACATTAATCTTGAACGACTGTTATTATGTACCATCTATGATATGCAATTTAATATTAATTTCTTTATTAGATAAAGAAGGATATAACTTTGTAGTAAAGAATAATGTTATGAACATTTTCCTAAATCAAGTGTTGATTGGGTTTGATACATTATGTAGCGGTTTATACGTTCTGAATCAAAATACAGTTCTTAACGTACAGAACACACACAAGAGGAAAAGTTCAAAAATGAACGAATTCTTCTTGTGGTATTATAGACTAGATCATATCAATGCGATACGACTAGATAAGTTACATAAGGATGGATATTTAAACCCGTTCGAATTTACATCTTACGAAACTTGCCAGTCATGTCCCAAAGGCAAAATCACCAAAACTCTGTTTACTGGAAACGGAGAAAGAGCTACTGAACTCTTAGGACTGATACATAGTGATGTATGCGGTCCTATGTTTACACATGCCAGGAATGGTTCTTCATACTTCATTACATTCACCAATGATCTCTCAAGATTCGGACATGTGTTCTTGTTGAAACATAAGTCTGAAGCTTTTGAGAAATTCAAGGAATATAAGTGCGAAGTAGAGAACCAAACGGGTAGAAGTATTAAAATCTTTCGATCTGATCGGGGAGGAGATTACTTGAGCACGGAATTCCGTGACTATCTAAAAGAGAATGGGATTCTCTCTCAGCTTACTCCTCCGTATACACCACGGCACAACGGTGTGTCGGAGCGGAGGAATCGCACCCTATTAGATATGGTGCGCTCTATGATGAGTACTGCTGAGTTACCTATTTCATTTTGTGGTTATGCACTTGAGACAGCTGGATACCTAATGAATAGAGTTCCGACCAAATCAGTGCCTACCACTCCATATGAGATATGGGAGGGGAAGAGACCATGTCTTAATTTCATTAAGATGTGGGGTTGTCCGGCCTATGTTAAAACACAAAATCCGGACAAACTCGAGGCAAGGTCGGTTTTGTGCAAGTTTATTGGATATCCCAAACATTCTCAAGGATATATCTTCTACCACACCGAGGAACAAAAGGTGTTTGTTTCTCGGCATGCCACCTTTTTAGAAAAGGAATTTCCTGTAAAAGAAATTAGTGGTCATGAGGTAGAACTAGAAGAAGTTCCAGCTACACAAACTACAACTGATGATTTGGTGGAACCGGAGGATTCAATAGACCCCAACGAATCCCAGCCTCTCCGCAGATCTAGTAGGGTTCCTCATCCACCTGAGAGATACTACGGTTTTCTCATTGACGGTGAGAGCGAGGATTGCATTATGAAAGATGATGACCCAACTAGTTTCGAGCAGGCCATCACGAGTGGAGACTCTGTGAAATGGCTGGATGCAATGCGATCTGAGATGGAGTCCATATACACCAACAAAGTATGGACTTTGGAAGTTTCTCCTGAAGGGGTAAAACATATTGGGAGCAAATGAATCATTAAGAAGAAACTTGGTGTGGATGGAAAAGTTGAGACTTTCAAAGCTAGACTTATATCAAATGGTTTTCGTCAACGACCAGGTGTCGATTATGAAGAAACCTTTTCTCCAGTGGCTATGCTTAAGTCCATCCGGATCCTACTTGCCATTGCTGCATACCATGACCACGAAATCTGGCAGATGGATGTCAAGACCGCTTTTCTAAATTGTGATTTAGAAGAGAGCGTGTACATGACACAGCTAGAGGGCTTCGTGGATAGTGGGAGCAGCGGAAAGATGTGCAAGCTGCTTAAATCAATCTACGGGTTAAAGCAGACATCGCGGAGTTGGAACATCTGTTTTGATGTGGCAGTCAAAGAGTTTAACTTCGTCAAAAATGTAGATGAACCGTGTATATACAAAAAGGTTATAGAGAGTAAGGTTGTCTTCCACGTATTGTACGTGGATGGCATACTCTTGATAGGAAATGATGTTCCTATACTACACTCGGTCAAGCTCTTCTTATCAAAAAGTTTCTCTATGAAAGATCTCGGTGATGCCTCTTACATCCTGGGGAGAATCACTGGACAACTGTGAAGAGCATTCTTAAGTACTTGAGAAGGACTACAGAAATGTTCTTAGTGTATGGTAACAGTGAACTCCATGTCGAGTCCTTTACCGATTCGAGCTTCCAGAGTGATAAGGACGACTATAAGACAGTCTCGAGTTTTGTCTTTACCCTTAATGGAGGGACGGTATGTTGGAAGAGTTCCAAGCTAGATACCGTAGCAGACTTGACGATAAAGGCTGAATACATGCTACCAATGATGCTGCCAAAAAGGTTGTATGGATGAACAAGTTCATGAGATGAACTTGGTGAGTTTCCTATAATTAAGCATCCAATACTTGTGTATTGTGATAACAATGGAGCTATGGCTTAGGCCAAGGAAGCCCGGTCCCATCAGTGATCCAGACATATTCTTAGACGGTATCACCTGATCAGGGAGATAATTGATCTCCGGAAGATCGAGGTCAGGAGAGATGACACGAAGAATAACACGGCGGATCCACTCATGAAGGCCATTTGAGAGACTTTTGGGATGTTGGGTATGAGATACTGCAACAATTGGCCTTCGTGCAAATGGAAGATTGTTATTTATATCTATGCCCTAGAGGCCATTATTGTACATGATTGTACATTATAGTGGATGCTTGGACATATATAGAGAGGACTTTCTTGCTCGACATGATAGTATGATATCTGGTTGCTCTTTATCTTAATATGTACACTTGTATCATTATACTGTCTCTCCGTTACATGTTGATAAAGCCCTTAGGATGTGTACTTGACTACCAGGACTGTGATTCAGATCATACTAGTGGGGCCTGTTAGTGTATATGCCCTAGAGGCCATTACTGTATCATACTAGTTTGTATATTACTTAATGGAAGCTTGGCATATTCACCCTGTATTGACATTCTTGCTCAAAATAGTAGTATGCTACTTGGTTTGTTTCTGCTTTAATATGTACATGTGTTTCTTTTGACATATTGCCTATACACATTAGTAGAGCCCTTAGGATCTTTGCTTGATTACCTGCATCGTGATGGCGATCACACCCGTGGGGACTGGGTAATCCACAAGCACATCCTTATACAGGTCCCTAGTCGTAGGACTATCGAGACAGGGCATCGATACTCCAGAGTAGACTAGCGTATGCGCTTCTCATCCCAGCAGGGGAGACGGTCTATCCCACAGCCGTCAGTACATCGTACTTGAGATAATATGCGGGTGCTCGTTAGGTTACGAGTACACTGGACAGGACTCGTGGGGAACTGTTGGTTGGTATTATACCTATCGTCAGTTAACAGTTCCCAGGTGACATGAGTATAGCTTAGTCCGCTGACTTGACACTGTCACTTCGCCTCGAGTGTGTTCCCACTGTTCTTTGATTACTACCCTACCACGGCTCTACTGAGTCATGCAAACAGGTAGTAGTTGGGTGCAGTCCTGAAACACTCGGAGGCAGTGACGGTTAGACAGGAATCGTCTCTCCCGGTATTGGGGGTTGATATCGCGCTGTGTCTGGAAGAGCCATTACACAAAGTCCCTGGCCAGGGCTAGCGAGATATACTGGTAGGTTTCCAGTGATATCTTAGGGTGTTCTGGGCTACACTCCGGCACGACTTGTACCGCTATTAGGGGATTGACGTTTACCACCCCCTAGGCCCGCCATGCGATATTCTCAGACGAACAGACCGGACTGTACGGAGATTGTCACATACAGGCTCAGTAGGAGTTCAGATGGGTTTCACCTCGTCAGGCTTCTTATCGGCATTTACCTGGGGGC
Organism: Agapanthus africanus; assembly: GCA_030015575.1. Taxonomy (NCBI): domain Eukaryota; kingdom Viridiplantae; phylum Streptophyta; class Magnoliopsida; order Asparagales; family Amaryllidaceae; genus Agapanthus; species Agapanthus africanus. The sequence goes on along the minus strand of CM057344.1, from coordinate 136,572,958 downwards.
CGTTACGCATAGCTAGTGCCGCTTGCGGTCTGTGGTTAAACCCACTGCCAGCGTAGTGTCGAGTCTTTAGAGTCCCACACAGAGGGTTATACGCCTTTGGGCAAAACAGAGTAGAGGTCGCATGGTTTTGCGATGGGGTTCGTTCACATCCGCGCACTTGTGCACGTTTGGTGTCCGGGCAGTCATTACTAGCGTGCTCTGGTTTGAGCCGGATCCTAGTACATGTTTTGGGGTTAGTTTTATCTCGTTGTATTCGTGTTCCTCGGAACACGAATGCGGGTGTGTATGCACAGTTGATCGAGGCGGAGGAAGAGGATTTTCATTAGGGTTTCGGAACGGGTGTGTATGCACAGTTGACAGTTGTCTTTTTCCAAACCCTAATGAATATGTGAAATATCAATTAATAATATTAATTAAATTAAATTGTGTCATGGTTAGGGTTGTTGACTTGTTGACCTTGGTTGCCTTGTTGACCATGGTTGAAACATTGACCATCATCATTACATTTTAAAGATGCTCTTTGATCTTTGCAAAAACCATTTAATGTGAAATGATAATGGTCTCATCAAACTAACCATCAACTTTTTCATTTTGATTAAAATTATTAATTTGATTAATTCACATATATTGTTATGGTTGTAAAAAGCTATCTCATTCTCTCATAACCATTCTCTCTCATCCTTTCTTCTTCCTCCTCCTCTAGTTCAAGGAGAAACATTCTCATGAGTTGAGAAGCATCTCCTTGGAGATAAAACACCCAAAGCCACTCTCTACTCATCCTAAGGTTGAAGGTCTAGCAAGCCGGAGACTTTAGTTTTCTCAAAGTTCGAGAAAGGAGCTCAAGGTAGAAACCCTCAGGTGGATCCATCTTCGACAAGAGAAGGCGACGAGGAATGCACCATCCGACCACTACAAAGAGTCCAAGAAGAAGGAGTTCAAGTTGAGGTATAACCCTTAACCGAGTAGATAACTCTCTTGTTAGTTGCTAGTGTGTAGTTTAGCCAAGATCCGTTTTTTACGGTCCATGTTACTTAGTCAAGAAAAATTTTCGTTTTACCGTTTCCGCAACCCCGAAAGTACCGGGACAGGTAACGTGGACCTAACAGGGCCAGGGTAGTCCACAAGTTCATCCTTTAATTGTTCCTAGTCATGGAAGTATCGAGACAGGGCATCGATATTCCAGAGTAGATTAGTGTGTACGTTTCGTGACCCTGTATGGGGCGATGGATGATCCCACATCCATTGGTGTTTGACATCAAAGATTGTACATATGTGCTCATTGGATAATGGGTACACCGAACAGGACTCGCCGAGAACTCCTAGATGGTATTATACCTATCGTCAAAAAGCAGTTCTCTGGTGACACTGGTACAGGTTAGTCTGTAGACCCGAAATTGTCATCGAGTCTTGTGTGATTCCCACTGTGCTTTGATTTCCTCCCTACCACGCTCAAGAGAGCGTGCAAACATGTGGATTTTAGGTACAGTCCCGAGTCATATGGAAGCAATGAGCGATAGGAGGGGTTTTGTCTCTCTCGGTATTGGGGGTTGATATTGAGCTGTGCTCAATTGGTTATAACAGGAAGTCCCTGGCCAGGGCTGATGATGAGATTTACTGGTAAGTGTTATCAGTAGTTTCTCTACCCGTTATGAGCCTCACATCGGCAAGACTTATCAAGTTATTGGGGTCTGATGTTTACCAACCCCAGACTCGATATGCGACATATCAGATGAAGAGACCGGACTATACGGTAGTGTTACTTACTGGATTCACGGGAGAATGGACAAGCTTGCTTGTTGATCTTCCGATCGCTCAATACCTGGGTAGCCGCTACGTCCAGCTAGTACCGCTGACGGCTTGTGGGTGACTAATATGATCATCACCTACTGTTGGTGTATTGACGAGTCTTTAGAGTCCTACACAGAGGTTTCCTGGCTCAAGCGAAACGAAGTAGGGCACATATGTGATATGTGCGGGCCCAAGATTGATACGTGTATGTGATACCGTATTCTAATCTCGCGATATATGATATCAGTCGGTTATATAAGATATAGCCGGGTTATTGAATCAAGTGTTGATTCGATAAGTTGATATAAATGATATTAGTCGGTTATATATGATATAGCCGGATTATTAAATCAAGTCTTGATTTAATAATTTAATATATAATTATATATTAATATATTAATATATATTAACTAATATTAGCTCACTTAAGAATTTCTTTTATACTAATACATTTAAATATATGTGTGATATATATTGATGTATTTATTTTATGTCATGCTTGATGATACATTGGACTTGGGTATATGGGACTCATACCTAACTAAAGATAATTTGGGTGATTAATTATTAAGGGAAAAATCAAAATTAGGTGGAAATTAGCATGGCTAAAGATGCTTGTGGAAGCATGTAGAAACCTTGACTTAAGTCCACAACCATTATCTTTAGCCATAGTTAAGTCTCTACAAATATCACTTGTGATATTTTCTCACCATGGTTGATCACTTGTTCATCTTCTTCATCTCCTTCTTTGCTCTCTAGCTTTTGAATGAGGTTCAAAAGAAAGGAGAAAATTAATTCTAAAGTGAGCAAAATTCATACTTCATCAATCTATACCAAACTAGTCATTTAGTATAGGTTGTTTACTTCACTAATTCCTCAATTGGTGAAGAGATAGCTTGAGTTAGAGATTCTTCGACGTAGATCATCTTCGGCCTCGAAGATCCTTGAGCAAGCTCGTTCCTTTCGTCCAGTGGAGCCTAAGGAGAGTCCGGGACACCACTACTTGGAGCAAAGGGACTACTACACGGAGCTTTAGAAGTGAAGGACCGGTCTACAAAGGTTGTATTCCTATTTCACTTAGTGTAAAGTTTGTTTACATGCACATAAAACCCTAATTCTCTAGTTAGATCTTTGGTCGGGCTCGCTCGGCAACCTAGATTTTTTGAAATAGCATACTTGATCCATGCCGAAACTTAGCGGGGGTGCTAAGCGAACCCAGCAATAGGTACAGGGTAGTCCCTAGACTTGAAATCGTCATAGTGTCTTGTGTGTGTTTCCACTGTACTTAGATTACTACCCTACCACGGCTCTACTGAATTGTGCAAATAGGTTTTAGTTGGGCATAGTCCCGAAGCACATAGAGGCAGTGAGCGGTCGAGGGAATTCGTCATTCCTGGTATTGAGAGACGATATCGCACTGTACAGGACACGACTATAACCAGAAGTCCGTGGCCACGGCAGTAGAGATAAACTGGTAAGTGTTACCTGTTGTATCTCTTTGGTTATGAGTCTTCTGTGAGCACGACTTATCGGGTTATTAGGGGTTTGACAGATTCCACTCCCCAGACCCGGTATGTGATACTCCTTGATGAAGAGACCAGACTGTACGGTGATTGCCACTTACAGACTTTGTTGGGTCCGGATGAGTTTGCTCATCGACCAGCCTTTATCTTGTTCATACCTGGATAGCCGTTACGTACGGATAGTGCCACTGACGAGCTTGTGAGTTAACCCGAAAAGGGGTTGAATTTGAAAGTGTTTCAGATTCAATCGGATATGATCCTGTATAACTTACTGCTGGTATATTGATAGGTCTTTACAGTCCCGCAACGAAAGTGCCTGCCCGGGCAAAACGCGACTTGATGTACGTATAATAATACATGCATGAGTTCGATAAAACACGTATATTGGATATACGTGTTTAATCAGACGACTGTTATACTAGCCAGTTTAAAAGACGGAATGCCAAGTCAAGTGTTGACTTGATAATCGTATTTATGATGCAGTTTCTAGTATAGTGTATATGATACATACACTCTCTATAGTACATGATACTGAGAAGATATTGATGGCATTTCATGTGATACATGATGTGTACGTGTATAGAATATATGTACTAATACTTATTTAATATATATATATATATATTAAATAATTCCCACCATTAAATATTCTATGTAAATAAATATACATATATATATGTAAGTAAATGTGTGTGTGTATCTTTATATATATATATATATATATATATTATTTATTTATTATACTTAATTAAATGGCGGGCCCATCCTCTCTCTTGTGTATGTGACACACACATGAGAGAGAGAGAGAGAGTGGGAGATTTTATGTGTCACATATTACATGACATGGTTGGAAAATAGAATATGGGAGATAATTCATTTTCACTAGCCATCATAATTTTTCGTCTTCTTCTTCCTCAAACAAGAGTTTGAGCTCTCTAGGTTAATGGCACATGTAGTCATGGTGAGGGAGTGAGAAAAAGATAGAGTATCCAGAATTCGCATCATCTTCCTCCACGCCTAGCTAGCTTCTGGAGGAAGTCTCTCTGCTCGATGACGGTGTTGGAGCTCGAGCAGCCGGCTTTCAACACGGATCATCTACGGCGAGGCCGTCGGCATTCAGACATGTCCGGGAGCTCACAAATTCTAGACGGGGTCTTCTGGGATTAGCCGGACATGCTACAAAGGTTGTAGCACTCTCTCTTTGCTCTCTTTATTTTTCTAGTTTAATCTATTGCTAGGTATTTGATGATCTTGGTGATGGATTGGGGTTATGCATTGTAAAATTATTGTTTTTCAAATTCCGTCGCGGCCGTGATCGTCATGACCTAACCTCCATCCACTTGTAGTGTACACGTTTTACTTGTTATTACGTACAGCTATTGCCGCTGACGTACTTGTGGTTTTTGGATTTATCCAGTAAATCACTACCAGCATATTGTTGAGTCTTTAGAGTCCCACTCAGATGGTTTTTCCGGTTCAGACGATATGATGTAGATTACGCATGTTGGTGCATACGGGGTGTCCGATTAAATACGTGTACATGCTACACGGATTTTAATCGGACGGTTGATAATACTAGCGGTTTAGGATTAAGTTGAATTATTAAATCAGGTTTTGATTTAATAATTTTTATATATATTTTTAATATGTATATTCTAGTATTATTGTTCACTATTCATTTTCTCTCTCTTGGCTATTCATAATTTTGTATGAATACGCGTATATGTATTTCGATACATATACCGGGTTGTATTCCATATTTATACGGAATTTGTTCTAGAAACTGGACACTTCATTTATTGATTTTTCTTTTATGGAAAATCAAAAATGAGGTGGAGGATGAGGTGTAAAGAAGTATGGTGTAGAGAGGTATGGCTTGATTTTATATGATATATTTTATTTGGATACACTATTCTTTCATGGTTGCAAAAATCAAGCCATTCTTTTTCCATGGTTGCTAGTTTTCTAACGCAAAAGAGTTAGCCATTTTCCATGGCTTCTTCTTCTTCTTCTTCACCTCCTCCTCCTTCTTCTAGGTAGCTCATTTGAGCTTAGAAAAGAGAGAAAAAGATAGTAAGGATATTCCTACATCCCCACTCTATATTCGTAGCGAGTTTGGAGCGTCGGTCGTTTCACTAGGTGAAGCCGGAGCTTGGATCGGTTTCCCTTAGGTCGATCTTCTTTGGTAAGGGTGGTCGCCACTCAAGAACGATCCGGACAGCATACACGGAGCTTGAAGGAGTCTTCCACGATTGGGTGGACACACGTAGAAGATAGTATTCTGTATCTTTGCATGCTTGGTTTGCTAGTTTAGGCGTTTGGATCTATTCTAGGTTCGGGGTTCTTTCGTGTTTGCTTGAAATTTTTGTTCACCATTCGCGCTTCTGCTGCGCCGCGGGCACTGAGAAACCCTACAAAAGCTATTTCTTGTGTCTGAAATATTGGGGTCATCCTATCAACAGTTCATTGATCCTTAGCCTTTTCTGCCAACCATTCTTGAACTCGAGTAGCATTTAATACTCGAGCGAAAGTCTTTAGGTCAAGTGAAGCTATCAGCTGTTAAATCTCAATATCAAACCTCTGCTGAAATTGTCTAGCTCCGTCCGCCTCTGTGGCTACATATATGAGGCAAATCGACTCAGCCTGTTGAACTCTACTGCATAGACGTCTACATGGTGGCCATTCTGTTTCAAGGTGATAAACTTTTCTTCCATCTTTTCCTTGGCGGTAGCCAGAAAGTAATGGTCTAGAAAACACTTGGTGAATGTGCTCCATCTGATAGGATTATCCAATCTGCTCTTCTCGACGGTCCACCATGTGTGTGCCTCATCTTTTAACTGGATCTTTACTATGTTCACTCTATCTTCATCTGGGATTCAAGCAGCCATCCGAAGATTCTCCATGTTGATCAGCCATTGTTCATCTTCGAGCGGTGCTGCTACACCTATGAATACGGCCTGATGCAGTCTCCTAAAATCTGAAACAGTATCGACCTTAGCATGTACAGCTGATACGAGAGTGCCCTTGGGGTGGCAGGAACGGCGATAGATCTTCCTAAAGCAGTAATTGCGGACTCTTATAATGCCTTTAATCCCTCCGTCAGGATATCGGTCTTCTTCTTTTGTGACTCAACGATGGTTGTTAGCGCACTAAGAATCTTGTCGATGCAATCTTGGGAATCGGTATTCGATGAGTGGTTTCTTGAGAAGGCCATATCGCTGAAATATAAGCAGGGAAGGGAATCAGATGACAGAAAGAAATAAGCAAGAATCATATGGTATCGAATGATGAGGCGACAAGGAACATATGAAAGTGAAAGTCAATATAATAGGATATAAATCAAGGGATCACTAAACTAAACTGTAATCTCATTCTAAACCTGACGCTCTGATACCAACAAAACCATGCCATGTCCCGCTTCCCAAAATACGGAATACGAGGGTGAGTAGGCCAGCTATACTCCTACGGTCAAGAGATAATCTCGTCGTAGTCACACTTCGGTTTCTAACAGTTACATGGTAAGCAGTATACACAGCATAAAGTAAAGAGATATAACAGTCACTATGGTATAAGAATATAAGCGATTAAGTAAATAACTAACCAATTATGACAATTGCTCTCCTAAGAAAGCAGAAATAAACAATGAGATGGTATTGTTCCCCTCCGAAGGACGCGACCGGGACGTTCGGACGTCCGGGCCTGAACTTCGAGGGCAGATGCTATTTGGTGCTATCCGTCCACCTCTCCGAAAATGCCAAGTTGATTTATGGCACCGTGTATCGGAGGTTTAGACGGATGCAGCCGATGTAGCAGACTTCGTCAGATTCCCCCTCGTTTGAGGGGTTTTTTATTGTGGGGATGCTCTTCCCTGCAGGCGCAAGCCCCTGCAGTTAATTACGCTACCGCATCGCGGTAACCACTTTCTCCTTCTCCAGATGGTCACTTCGTGTCGTGTGTGTTGGTTTTGTTTTTGGTTGCCCGTGGATTGTATACGGAGACTAATTTATGTTATCGCCCGTAGGGCGTGGATTAGTCCAAATCCGTATCTTCTTAGATTTGGGTTTGGGGTTGGGTTTAAGGATGCGTTAGTCTCATTTGAGACTAAGATCAACTTAAACGTTTGTTAAGGATACGTTAGTCTAATTTTTAGACAAAGATCAACTTAACGGGATCGTTTAGATCCAACAAAAGAGCATTTGACCTCTGTTGTTTAGTTTAGGGACATTGGGTCGATTACCAGTTTAAGGACATGGTGGTCCAATATTAGTTTAAGGACATCTCGGTCCAATGTTAGTTTAAGGACATCTCGGTCCAAGGGTTTTAAAGGACCCCACAGTCCGAGGTTAAGGACATCATAGTCTATTGGTTTTAAAGGACTCCACAGTCCGAGATTAAGGACATCATAGTCATGGGCTTAAGGACCCCACAGTCCAGTTTAAAGACGTCATAGTCTATGAAACGTATGGTTGTCGGGACCCGTCACCTCTCTGAAAACGTTGAAGGATTACAACGACATGTATCAGAGGGGTTCAGAGATGTACCCTTGAACCAATTTTGGTTGAGATCTATAGTCCAATTGGGACTAAGGTCTGTTAAAAGATTTATGAGCATATGGGCTCAGTTAATCTGAATTGAGGACTTATGACCAGTTTTGGGCTAAGTCCAATCAAGTTAAAATGTTTAACATTTATTTTGGGCTATGGAACCTTTATTTGGGCTTGGCCCTTTTAATAATGCTGGGCATTAACTTGCATCTTGACAATGTTTTGTCTTTTATTGAATAATGAGCATTCATCATAGCTCTGGGCTTATTAAAGAACAATTTATGTTCTGTCAACGCAACACGTGGTGCACTTGGCGCTTTGCGCCAGTCAAAGAGCACAATGCGCTTCTGCCATGTGGCACATGAAGGACACGTGTCGCACTTGGCGCTAAGCGCCAGATGATGGGCGTATTGCCCCAGTTTATGAGCGCAGAGCGCTGATTCGTGAGCGCATTGCGCTTTCAGTTTAGTAGCGCACACGTGAGTGACACGTGGTGCGCTTGGCGCTGAGCGCCAGCCCATGAGCACAGTGCGCTATTTCAGAAGCGCAAGGCGCTAGTTGTTAAGCAGTACATGCGCGATTGATACGTGGCGCATTTGGCGCTGAGCGCCGGTCCAAAGAGCGCAGAAGCGCAGTTCAAGAGCGCAAAGCGCATCTGATCAATTTTATGATCTGAGAAACAATTTATGTTCTTTTTAAAAGAGACTTTGTCTCAGGATTTAAGAACAACCGTTCTTATTTTGTTTCAATCTCTTATATTGATGAAAGGCTTTGCTTTTATGGATCTATGATCCTTAAGAGAATTGAATTATTCTCCCTTCCTTTTTATAATGGGATGTTCATGATCTCTTTGAGGAAGATTTTAGTCTTATAGATCTACGATCTGTGAGAAGTAAGTTCTTCTTTTATTTTATGATGAGATCTTTTGATCTCTTTGTGAAAGACTTTTTGTCTTTGTAGATCTATGATCTTTTAAAGAAATGAATTCTTCTTTCTTAATCATGAGAAGATTTCATCTCTGTGTTCATCATCATTCATTCTTACCTTGAAGAAAAATCTTCTTGCAAGAGCTTGCTCTTTGAATTTCTCTAAGTTTTTTGGGGAGGTTTTTCTATCTCTTTTTTATATCTCTCTCCCCCTGAGACTTGAAGTCTAGGGGCCTTTATATAGGGCAGGCTGATTTGTTGAATCAGTTAAAGAGATCTTTCTCTGATTGATTTGGGGATGTTTCCCCACCATTGGATTTTTCATCCTAGGGCTTCTGTTTTACAGAAGGCAATCTTCTTGTTTTTAACAAGATTGATAAATTTTTCTATACATAATTTATTCTGTCTTTTGGTAATTTTTATTTACCATTAGATCATTGATCCAACGGTGCTCTGATTTACAGAGCACAATCTTGTTGTTTGGAAAGATTTTGAGGAATCTCTCCTTAACAGAATTTGATTCTGATTAATTAATGATTTATCATTATTATTAGATCTTTGATCTAACGGTGAGGAGCTTTTAGTTCCAGCGCTAGCGCACCCGTGTTTTACACATGGTGCGCTGCTTAAAGGGCAGCGCACATTACGCTAACGCACCCGTGCTTAACACGTGGTGCGTTGCTTAGAGCGCAGCGCACCTAGCGCTAGTGCACACATGGTGTGCTGCTTAGAGCGCAGCACACCCAATGCTAGCGCCCACGTGCATTGCACGTGGTGCGCTACATAGGGCGCAGCGCACTTGGCGCTGCATCTGAAGCGTTGCTTCATTTTAAAATTTGAATTTTGAACAGATCTTTGCTCTGATTGGGGGAAACAAATGCCCCCCCACCGTTGCGCTCACGTGGCTTCACATGTGAGTGCAGCGGTGGCAACATCTGTGCCCTCGGATCAACTGAGAAGTTGAAACGGCACTCAGTGCCTATAAATAGGACCTTTGGTCCTTGAGATGATTTCTATTCATCTTCTTCTTGTTTTCTGAGAATTTTTATTCTCCCACAGAGTATAGCTCTTCATTTTAAGAAATTTCAAGAGTCAAAACTCTGCCAAAATTTAGGTAAAGATAAAATTCTTTTAACAATCTAGGGTTTTACCTATTAACAGAGCCTTGCTCTTCATAGATCTTTGATCTAAAGAAAACCCTTTTAAAGTTTCATTAACAGAGCTTTGCTCTCTCGAAACCATTGATCTAAAGAGATCTTTTTTTTAGGGTTTCTTAACCCATGAACAGAGCTTTGCTCATAAAGAACTCTTAGAGTTTGTTCATAGATCTTGAAGATCTCAGAATTTTTCATTCATATATAAAAAATTGATTTCAATTTTTCTGATGGGTTATTCCATCATTTTCCTCCAGAGCAAGGCTCTTGAGAGGAATTTTTATTCCTTCATGATTAGAGTTTGACAAGTGTCACTCTGTCGCAGAGCACTGCTCTTAAGGGGAGATTTACTCCTTAGCCCGAGGGATTTCTCATTAAATGAGAATCAATTGAGGATTTTCTCATTTAATTAACAGTCTCATCAAATAATGAGGCAGTTTTATTAATGATGAACTGCCATCTAGATTTTGTGGGCCCCCTTTGGTCCCTCTCTACTGCATTGCAGTGCGATACGAATTTTAAAGTACCAAGTGTCAGAATTTAAATTATAGCACGGACAATTGACTTTTGTCCTCTTTTTCGCGCAGGTGACATGTCTTTCAACCGTTTTTTCCCATTTGTTTGTTCAGAGGGAGGATTCCCTGGAGCGCCTGTGGACCGGGAAGTTTTAGCATTGATCAGAGATCATGACCCGGAACATAAGAATCTTCATCTCTGGGGGACATGGTACAATCAAATTATTAAGGGTCGGCATAGCTTTTCGTGCGCGGTATCCTCAGAGCCCATCATGGCGATCCATTACGCCGATCCACCCCCGGTGAACTATACCATGGAAGAAGTCAACTGGACTTTAGGAGATCTTCTTCAGCCTGCTATGGCTTCGATACCCGTTCAGCCTCCAATGGCTTTGGATACCCTGGGGTGACGTATTTGTCAAGGAGATGCGCGCCCGTGGGGACAACCATATATGATTGGCCTAATTCCTTGTAATCCAGCTGGTTATCTGCAATGGGCTCGTTATATTCTGTCAGCGAAGAAGTCGCAGTTGTTGAGGCTTGGGTTGTATCCCGCCATTTATGCTTCTCTCTTCCAGTATTCTACGCTTCACGCCTGGTGGGTTAAGGCCTTTCTGGAGCAATGGAATATTCCTACTCACACCTTTCTTTTGTTGGACCAAGAGGTATCAATTTCCTTAGAGAAATTTGTAGAAGTTTCTGGCTTACTGGTTATGGGGGAGCATTATGAGGAACTGCTTCCTGCAGATGAATACGTTTTTGGTGCCAAGCCAGTGATGACAGGCCTTACCCCGATGATAGGCCTTACCCCGGAGAACGCCATTCAATACCAATTTCCTAGTTTGATCAAAGTGTTGAATATTTATGAGGGCCTTTTCCTCGAATCTGGGAGCCGTGGGGTTAATTTCGAGGATTTCATCGCTCATTTTCTCCATCCGGAAGTCCTTTCGAAGGAGGCTGCTAAATTCGCCATGCTTGACGACCCTTTCGGCTTAGGTTTAAACAACCTGCCAACAGCGAAGGCAGATCAAAAGAGTTTCTTCCTACCCAACACCCTAGTCGTTTCTTTTGCGGAGGTTGCAGTCCCTGGGATTGATGAGGAAACGTTCTTTTTGGGGTTTCTTGGGCTATGGCTGAGCTGGTTTGCGCTCCCGATGCACCCTCGCCGTATGAGGCCGTCTGTCTTTTACCCAGCTCACCGAATGGTTATTGGGGTGAAAGTGACTGTCGGGGTTGCCGGGTTAGCTCATTTGTATTACGGCCTCAGCCAAGCGGTGGATACTACTGAACCCAGAGTGCAGCATGTGAACTTCTCGATGCATTACTTCATGTCATGGCTCGAGCTACATGCACTTGGCGTTTTCGGTATCCATAAAAGACCTTCCTTCTATGACAGGTGCGGCTTCCTCCGGATTATGCGATTAGTCGGCGCATCTATTGTAAATCCGTCACCGCGGGAAGCTAGAGGTTTGCTCCTTCGTCCTCGCACGGTTGGAGATGGCATCATAGTCACATAATTCGTGAATTATTCGCCGAATTCATGAATAATTCGCGAATTTTTGATCAAACGAATTATTCGCCGAATTATTCGCCATTGCCGAACTGGCCGAATAATTCGCGAATTATTCGCGAATAATTCACGAATTATTCCCGAATTATGTGAAAAAACAGCGAATAATTCAAAAAACTGCAAATAATTCACAAAATCAAAACCTAGCGTCTCATATATTAATTTATTGCTCGAAATCCTTCCCGAACATTTCCCGAACACTTACCGAATCTTTCCCGAATACCTGCCGATTTTTTCCGAATAGTTCTCCGAATCCGAATTTTCGACCTCTCCGAATTATTCCCGAACGGCGAATTTGTGACTATGGATGGCATGACCTTCACCGACAAGATTCTGACCATCGGCAAAGAGTCTGCAACAACGGTGCAGCCATTACGGGACATTTTTAAAGATGGAGCCTCTGTTCTGAAAGCTTAGGAAATTCTTCATTTATATTCCATCAGACCGGACTTTCTAGTGTTTAGGCAAAATGATGCGGCGTTATTCATGAGATACAATCCGCATCGTTTCGCCCAGCAGCTGAGGTACAATCAGGGAGTCCCGCTTGAGGCTTTCTTGTTAGAACCTGCTGTCACTAAAGAGGGAATGTGAAACGCGCTGCATCATTTTATGTGCGTGAATACGAGGTCCAACTTTTTTATCAGCGAACCGAGCTGTGTCCCGAAGGCCCTTAATGTGTATGTAGCGTGGTATCAGCATTCAATGGGCGCCGTCATCAAGGAGGAGAAGCGACTGCTGCTCGATCGTAAAGGTGCACCTCCTGCTGGTGATCGAAACATCCCTCTGAAGAGACAGACCATTGTTCGTCCTCCTTTAAGAGAAGTTACGACGGTCGAGGTCCCGCATGATAGGCTTGAGCTGCCGATACCCTGTGCTCCCATGGAAACGGTGACTGTGGCATCTCCCGAGTCTGGCGTGGGTTCAGATATCGGGACTCGTCGTCCCAAGGTGCCCGTCAAGCGTGAGCTTATGTTGGAGGCAACTGGTACTCGCTCGCAGAAGAAGAAGAAGAAGAAGAAGAAGAAGTCGATTCTTTCTGTCGACGTTGTATTTGGTCAGGAGCCTCATGCTCCTTATAGTGAGGGTTTGGGCGAATACAGGACCAACAAGGGTCTATTCATAGCGCCGGACGATACCAATCTCGAGGTTGCTATTGCAGCTACTGTGCAATCAGCAAGCCATAAAGCGGGACTGGCCCTCCTCGCGCAATCAGGTAACCATCAGCTGTACCTTTCGTCATTGCATCATATTTTTATCATCATGTTTTGACTGACACTTTTCCTTCTTTTAACAGGCATTTCCACCGAAGAATCTCTCGCAGCTTCTCTCAAGACTTTTGAGAAGGAGGAAAGACTTCGAGCATCCTTAGGCATCGGTACAATTCGGTTCACCACGTCTCCACTCCCATTTCTTATGGGTAATATGACCCCTCCTTTTCATCTTTTTACAGGAACTACCTCTACTCAGGTTGTTCCAGGCGTGGCACCGACTTCGCAGGGCGGTGCGGAGACGCTTCCCGAGTCGGCTATCGAAGTTTCAGTTCTGCTGGTACTGCCGAAAGAAGCTTCACTTAAACAACTGATGACGGATGCCATAACGGCTCCAGAGGTAATCCTTGGCACGGATGATGACATCCCATTGATGGAGGTTTTTAGAAGATCCGCTCTCACGGCCCGGGCGGAAAGGAAGCGTAGAGTGCACGCAGCAAGGGAGCGTAATGCTGCCTTGGCCGCGGGTGCAGGTTCGAGCGCTGCTACCCCTGCCCCTACTCCTTCAGAGGATGCTTCGGCTACCTTATCTACCGCCCATAGACAGGCAGCACGTGCGGCTAGGGAAGAAATCGAAAAACCGACCCAAGGTAACATGACATTGGGTTCTTTTGTCAAAGTTTTAATTTTCAGGTTCTCATATATCCTATCTTGCAGGGTCGAGTCTTGCCGAGGAGGTGGTGGGTGACGTGGCGGCAACCACCGAGCCTGAGGTAGCGGTAGGTGAGACGGCTATAATCACCGAGCCCGAAGTAGCGGTAGGTGAGATGGCTACAATCGTTGAGCCCGAGGTAGCCACTCTTTCTCAAGAGTCGAGTACTGCTCCAATCGTCACTCTTTCCCCTTGCGAGTCCTTGCCGTTGCTGGGCACTACGAGTGTCACGACGATTCTCGTTGAGTCGGGGGATGAGGCTACGGGTGGCGAGACCGTTCCGATGGAGGAAGGTGAAGCATTCGCTGCATCCAGTGACGCCCTTGTCGCGGTCTCGACCGGCGACTCACCAGGTAGATTTTGGGTCATTACTCTCCCCTTTATTCTGCAATCCCTTTCAATTTCTTTTGACAGCGTTTCTCTTATTTCTAATGCAGGTGTGATGAACGTTGGGGTTGTGCCACCCGAGGAAGTATCTCCAGTTGCTGCTTTGACGGTGACCGCTCCTTTACCTTCTCTCGTGCCATCTCAAATGCTAGAAGGTGCGGATTTGTGACCCATCAGCTTCATTGTAGGCAGTATACTTTATGTACTGACACTGCATTATTACACTTTTGCAGGAGTCCTTTTTGATCACCTGTATCAGGTGCTACACCCACACTTCTCCTTTCAGTCAGGAATTGCTTCTTTTAGCGGAGCTGGTGAGTACAGCCTTTAGCTAACGTCCCTTCTTTTCTTTTACGGGTAGTCAAATCATTTCTAATTCTTCTTTCTTTTAATTGCAGCCCTACAGATCGAAGGAGGAGACGAAAGAACAGTTGCACCACCGGTACTCCCGGTCTTGCCACGTGCTGCAGCCAGTATAGTAAACTCCGTTGTTCATGAACCTCCTTTATTTCTTGAACCGTTATTTGACTGTGATTTGCTTTGTAGTTGTGACATCGACTTCAACTCCGTTCGAGTCTCAACTTATAATGCCAGCAGGCCCCTTCTCTCGACGTCCCTCTTCCAAAGGTGCTGTGAATAGCCTGCGCATGTTGATCGATCACCTCGAGGAGCTTGATGTGGAGACTCCTACCTTTGCTATAGATTTCGCTGCTAAGGTTAATCCCATGCTGGCGACGCTCGTGCACTTTCATAACGAAGGTGTCGTGGAGTCCTGGGTTAATCACTGCAGAAAAATCGAGGCCTGTCTGCATGAGTTCGAGTTTAGACGTCCTGCTCCCGAGGTCCTGGCTGTGAACTCTCAACGGGCTGCATGGGTCGAGGAGAGCACTCCCTACTTCCGTCATCTCGAACAGGAAGCGGCCTTAAAGCGTAAGGAGTGTGAAAAGACATCAAGCGAATCTGCTCGATTGCATGCTCAAGTTGATGCAAATGCTGCACAGTTGAAAGTTATCTTCGAAAACCTTCTACGATGTATTTCTGACGGGCTCACGCTGAGGCAAAAGCTCGACCTCATCGAGCTAGATGCACAAAATCGTAGGGTAGCTCAGCGGGTCGTCGGAGAGCGACTTTCATCCTATTTGCAGCAACGAGCTCAGGTTGAAGCAGAGTTGGCCGCGGCAGCTGACCATAAAAAGGGGCTGAGGGAAGTGCGCGAGCAGTTGATTGGTCTATTGAAAACGCTTCCCTCCCAATAATTGTTTTTGCACCATTTGTAATTTTGAATAAAATGTATCCATTTTTTATTCTTTAATATGATGTATTTTGTACCTAATTGAATTTAAGAATAAAAAATACATTTCTTTCGTGATATCTTGTGCCATCTCTTGCTTTCTTCTTTTCTTTATTATCGGCATGTCACTTTAGTAAGCGTAGCCTGCAGATGATAGAGAGAGCATTCCGTTTTGAATTCTTCAAGATGTAGTGATGGCTTAGAAAGCCGGTTCAGATCTGCTGCCTAAGGCTTTTCAACTTCATGAGCCGTGAGGGTCTCATAAAGGTTTTTCTCCTTACGAGTCGAAAGGGTCTCGTAAGTGTATTTTTTCCTTAGAAATCGTGAGGATTACTAAGTGTGTTTTTCTCTTAAGAGTCGTAAGGATCTCACAAGAGAGTTTTCTTCCTTACGAGTCGAGAGGATCCGTAAGTGATTGATGGGGTTGACATTATCCGCATTTCACGAAGTCAGGGGTTGCTCTGGGCGTTTCCCACGGGGTCGAGATTGACTCTAGCCGTGTTCTACGGGACAAGGATTTGCTCTGGATGCTTCCCATGGGGTCAGGATTGACATAGCCGTGTTCTGCGAGGACCAGGCTTCGCTCTGGATGTTTCCCACGGGGTCAAGATTGACATAGGCCGTGTTCCACGAGGACCAGGATCCGCTCTGGACGTTTCCCACAGGGTCAGGATTGACATAGGCCGTGTTCTACATGATCAGGAATTTGCTCTGGATGCTTCCCACGGGGTCGGTTTGACATAGCCGTATTCTATGAGGACCAGACTCCGCTCTGGACGTTTCCCACAGGGTCAGGATTGACATAGGCCGTGTTCCACGAAACCAGGAATTTGCTCTGGATGCTTCCCACGGGGTCGGTTTGACATAGCCGTGTTCTGTGAGGACCAGGCTCCACTCTGAACGTTTCCCACAGGGTCAGAATTGACATAAGCCGCGTTCCACGAAACCAGGATTTTGCTCTGGATGCTTCCCACGGGGTCGGTTTGACATAGCTGTGTTATGCGAGGACCAGGATCCGCTCTGGACGTTTCCCACGGGGTCAGGATTGACATAGGCGGTGTTTCACGAAACCAGGATTTTGCTCTGGATGCTTCCCACGGGGTATGATTGACATAGCTGTATTCTGCGAGGACCAGGCTCCGCTGTGGACGTTTTCCACGGGGTTAGGATTGACATAAGCCGCGTTCCATGTGACCAAGAACTTGCTCTGAATGCTTCCCACGGGTCGGTTTGATATAGCCGTGTTCTGCGAGGACCAGGATCCAGTCTGGACGTTTCCTACGGGGTCAGGATTGACATAGGCCGTATTCCACGAAACCAGGATTTTGCTCTGGATGCTTCCCACGGGGTCTGATTGACATAGCCATGTTCTGCGAGGACCAGGCTCCACTCTGAACGTTTCCCACGGGGTCAGGATTGACATAGGCCACGTTCCACGTGACCAGGAATTTGCTCTGGACGTTTCCCACGGGGTCAGGATTGACATAGGCCATGTTCCACGTGACCAAGAATTTGCTATGGATGCTTCCCATGGGGTCGGTTTGACATAGCCGTGTTCTGCGAGGACCAGGCTCCGCTCTGGACGTTTCCCACAGGGTCAGGATTGACATAGGCCGCGTTCCACGAAACCAAGAATTTGCTTTGGATGCTTCCCACGGGGTCGGTTTGACATAGCCGTGTTCTGCGAGGACCAGGCTCCGCTCTGGACGATTCCCACGGGGTCAGAATTGACATAAGTCGCGTTTCACGAAACCAGGATTTTGCTCTGGATGCTTCCCACGGGGTCGGTTTGACATAGCCGTGTTCTGCAAGGACCAGGATCGCTCTGGACGTTTCCCACGGGGTCAGGATTGTGTCACGACCCGAAATTGGCACATCACGGCCCTAATACTAAGCAACGTCTACAGGCGTAACGTAGTAAAAGAAAGCCAAAACCCAGCAATCTAAACCATCAAAAGTAGCAAGAAAGTGATAATAGTATTTTCAAAATCTTTGAAATCACAACCCAAATTCTTTAAAGTCTCACTTTTATTACTTAAAATTTTGGCAGCACCCCCTTTGTAAAACAAGCCCCCAAAATGGGTAAAACTTAGTATAAGTAAAAGCATCCCAAACGGGACCAAAATCCACGCCCAACGGCGGAAAACAATCACCACAACAGATATACGACGCCGTAGCGAAGAAAGAGACGATATACATAAAACTGCATAAAAATCTCAAAGTCACAAAATAATATACAATATCGTACTCTCATCAAGTCTCTAAGTCATACAATATAATGGTAGATGGAGAGTACAGGATACAATAAATATATAACAAGCAATATCGGATAACCGCAAGACCTATCTAAGCAAAACTGCATACTATCAGGCAAAGCGGTATCCGCAGCAAAAGATGATACAACGGATGAAAATAGCTCTGCATCTGACTATCCCGAGGAACACCTGCAAAACACCGTGGCACAACAGGGTGAGTTTCCAACTCGTGAATAGTAAATAACATATGCAGGTAATCGCGAGTATGCACGTACAACGCGAATCTAACATAAGCATTTAATAGCAATGAATGGTCATATATAATGCATCAATCATGAAAGGTATGCTAGCAGGGACTACTAATACATGAAGCAATAATATGACAATCGATATGTAATAATCATGTAAGGTACTCTATCAGGTACAATAATACATGAAACAATGCATATAATAGTATATAAATGCAACAGTCATGGAAAGTACTCTATCAGGTACAAATAATACATGAAGCAGTGCATAAACAATAAATGTGGAGTATGGAATACAACATGTCATTTCCACGGAAATCCTAATCTCGTGGTAAGACCAAAATCCAACAAGACAATCCAATTCCCAATTTCCACAAATCAATCCCCAAATTGGCTCTCATATCATGTAAATCTCATATATCCTGAATGTCCAACATCAAGTAGATTTCATATATCATGTATGTACAATATCAGTATATCCCACATATCATGTGTGTACAATATCAGTATATCCCACATATCCTGTGTGTACAATATCAGTATATCCCACATATCATGTGTGTACAATATCAGTATCAAGTAAGTTTCGTATAAGGTGAGTGTCTAACATCGACACCCAAAATATCATGAAACAAGTGTTAAGTATCGACACAGAAATACTGATCTATCAGGTGCTGTCACCACGACTGTGTAAGTCTACGGTAGTGCCCCGGCCGTCTTTCAGACGCCAAATGCGGAACAAAAACTTTTATAACTGGCGCTATCGCATACTATAACCCGGATCTGCCATTAACGCTAAACTAACAAACTACAAAGAGGGTAGAAAGGTCATACCGAACGATCCGAGTCCTTCGTTCTTTAACCATCATCCCACGCTCCGTTGCGGCTGCTCCGATCTCCTGGCTCGTCCTCGAGGTGGCACCATATCTACGGATCTTTAAACGGGCTCCTGCCTCTGACCCGAGATAACTCGGTCATCAAGTTTGCTAAAAGAGATGACCAAGATTGATGTAGAGAATGAGTAGAACACTTTTTCTCACTTCGTCCAAAGCCATGGATGAACGGTTAATGAAGTTGCCTTTTTGGATTGAATGAAATGAGAAATGAACATATCAAATTTCTATGAACCAAAACTATCATAATCTTTTTCCAATGAATCAATCATCCTTTCCTAAAGAGGGGGCCGGCCAATATATTGAGAGGAGGGGTGAGTGTAGGAGAAAGGAGGGGGTAACCATAAGCAAGAATACTTATCACTTCATTAATGGAAAGAATGACTCACACAAAACATTTAATGCAAAATGAATGACTCACTTAACACCTTGCAAAATAATTAATGCAACCTAATGAGTCACTAACCTAGTCACCTCTTCTAGAACTTTCCACACTCATGACTCACCTTTATAAGAAGAAAAGATAAATCCGCATTAAACCGAATGTTTAAGACGGGTGATAGAAAACTGGAAACTGGCAACTTCCAAAAGCGATCCCGAAACGAATTTCAGGATAACCCCGTAACAGTATAAATATACTCGCATTTGTATTACGACCGAATACAAATACAACCGAGACAAAGATATTATATCTACTCTGTATAATACATGGATCCGGCTTAAACCAAAGCCCACCAGTATTATCTGCCCGAAATATGACACGTGCGTAAACGCACGTGCATTTTCCGAACCCTGCCATAAAACCATACGGTCTCTACAACGTTTCGCCCGAACTTGGGAAACTATCTGTGGGGGACTCTAATGACTCGTCAGTACCCTGGCTGTGGGTTTAACCACAAGCCGTCAGCGGCAACGGCTGCCCATGTACTGACCTCAAGGGAGGTTGATGAGCGAACTCATTCGGAAACCCTTCTGAGCCTAACAGTGACAATGTATATACAGTCCGGTCCGTTCGTCTATGAGTATCGCATATCCGGCCCAAGGGGCTAGTAACGTCAGACCCCCAATAGCGGTATAAGTCGTGTCGGAGACAAGCCCTGAACACCCTGAGAAACTACCGAAGTACCTACCAGTAATTCTCACCTGCCTTGGCCAAGGACTTGGTATAATAGCTTTCCTAGACACAGCGTGATCTCCACCCCCAATACCGGGAGAGACGAATCCCCTGCCGATCCGCTCACGTGCCTCCATGTGGCTCGGGACTGTACCTAAAAACTACCTGTTTGCACGACTCCTTTGAGCCGTGGTAAGGTAGAAATCAAAGCACAGTGGGAACTCACACGAGACAAATGACGACCTCAGGTCGATGAACCAACCTGTACACATGTCACCAGGGAACTGCTATCTGACGATAGGTATAATACCAACTAGCATGTTCCCGGCAAGTCCTGTCCAGTGTACTCATAACCCAATGAGCAACTGTATACATCTTAGGTGATCCAACTGACACCAGTGGCTTGTGAGACCGGCCACCGCCCCTCGTCGGGGTCTCGACTGTATACACTAGTCTACTCCGGAGTATCGATGCCCTGTCTCGAAACTCCTACGACTATGGACCACTATTAAGGATGTGCTTATGGACTACCCAACTCTCACGTATATGATCGCCATCATACTGTTGGTAGTCAAGCAAGATCCTAAGGGCTCTATCAACGTGTAATCGTGATCAGTCACCTGAACCTATACACGACTGATAAAGGCAAACCAGATAGCATACTATCATCTCGAGTAAGACTGTCCTACCGGTATAGGTCCTCCTCAATCATTGAAATCACGTACCTGCGATCCAATAATTGACTTTGAGGGCACTATATCCAACAATCTCCCACTTGCACTTAAGGCTAATTATTACGATGTCGCATACTCACAGCCCGTGTGATACCGAACACCCAACTCCTCTACTAATCAGTTTCACAAAGCCCGTTTGTAAAACTCTTGTGTTCGAGAAATAGCCTCAGTGAGTGGATCCGCCCTGATGTTTCTTTCTATGTCTCTCTTAATCTCAAGTTCGAGGAGAAAGCCATCTCCCGAATCGAGTAATACCTGTCTTAGAATATGTCTGGATATCTGATGGGACCTAGTTCATAAATGAACTCCAAATCCAAACTTCTTAGACTGTACCGTCAACTGAACCTAATCAGTATCCTGCACCATACCTTCCACAGTATCCTCTTGGACCAACTGTCCATAATACTGCCCCCTTCGTCAGAGGGAAAACTATAACTCTGACATTCACTATGTCATCCATGTCACCTTTGAAACCTGGAATGATAACCGCCTCCCGAAAAAGGCTGCCGTCATCAAATCCGTAGAACATGCACTTATGTTCTAAACCTGCTTCCTTATGTTTCTCCAGGATTGGATTAATATAAACTTATTGCATCTAGTGCAAAAACAATATTTGGTGTCGTACTTGACATCTCACGATTGACTCAATTGCCTAAGCAAGTGATCTGCCAATCATGCACATCCCTCTCCCCTTTAGTCTGTAAGACCCCTTTAGAGAGGGTGACTCCATCACCTGCAGGTACACCACCATACCGGGAGTCATCTATTCTAAAAACCATTAGAATACTGTCGAAGTACCCACATTCGGAAACTACCCAAATCTAGATCTAAAACCATACATCTAGAAACCAGAATGTCTGATATTATATCCATATCCTGTCTGGAGAAACAACTGTGTGACGACCACAGTACAATCGATCGTAGTATAGGAATTTTACTTCCTACTCTGTGTATGACATCCATAATACTGGGACATCACACCCTACTACCTTCTTAACAGATCCATCCCCTATTCTAATGAAGTCAAACCCATGACTGTCACATCAAAATTAGATGATCTATCTCCGCTATAAATGCTCAAGTCTATAAATAGACATAAGCTACTTGCCCACTATGCTTCCGCTGCTCCCACTGACTACAACAACCCTCTGGCAAAATAATATATGTTAGTTATATGTATGCCCTAGAGGCCATTACTATACATAGGATGCATATTGTAGTGGATGCTTGGACATATATAGGGAGGACTTTCTTGCTCGACATGATAGTATGCTATCTGGTTGCGCTTTACCTTAACGTGTACACTGATTGTCTCTCTAGTACATGTTGGTAAGCCCTTAGGATGTGTACTTGACTACCTGGACTATGATGCGGATCATACTAGTGGGGACATGGTAGTCCATAAGTACATCCTTCAAGGTCCCTAGTCGAGGGTGTATCGAGAAGGGGCATCGATATACCAGAGTAGACTAGCGTATACCTTCTCGACCCATACAGATGGGCGATGGATGATCCCATATCCATTGGTGTTTGACATCAGAGATGATATACGGGTGCTCAGTGGAGACTGGGTACACTGGACGGACTCGCCGAGAACTCCCAGATGGTATTATACCTTACGTCAGATGGCAGTTCTCTGGTGACACTGGTACAGGTTAGTCTGTAGACCCGAGATCGTCATAGAGTCTTGTGTGATTCCTACTGTACTTTGATTTCCACCTTACCACGTCCAAGAGGGCATGCAAAACGGTGGTTTTTGGGTACAGTCCCGAATCACATGGAGGCAATGAGCGATAGGAGGGGATTCGTCTCTCCCGATATAGGGAGTTGATGTTGCGCTGTGTTCGATTGGCTATAACCGGAAATCCCTGGCCAGGATTGCTGAGATTTACTGGTAAGTGTTACCTGTAGTTTCTCGAAATGTTATAGACCTCATATCGACACGACTAATCGAGCTATTGGGGTCTGACGTTTACCACCCCTAGGCAAGATATGCGACATATCAGACGACGAGACCGGACTGTACGGTAAGTGTTACTGGTTGGATTCCCAGGAGTGTGAGCGGGCTTGCTCGTCGATCTTCTGATCGCTCAATACCCGGGTGGCCGTTATGTTTAGCAGACCGCTTGCGGCTTGTGGGTGTTTGATATGAGCATCACCCGCTGCCGGCGTATTGACGAGTCTTTAGAGTCCTACACAGAGGTTTCCTGGCTCAAGCGAAACGAAATAGGAGCGCATATGAGATATGTGCGGGACCGAGAATAATGCGTGTATATGATACCGTATTCTATTCTCGCGATGAATGTATCGATTGGTTGTATGCGATATAACCTAGTCATCGAATCGAGGATTGATTCGATAAGTCGATACATTGGATATTAGTCGGTCATATGCGATATGACCGGATCGTTAAATCAAGTGTTGATTTAATAATTTAATGTATAATTATATATATTTGATATATTACTTTACATTAACTAGTATTGGTTCACTTAAGATGGATTTTCTCACTTGATGTGCACATTGTATATATGATATATGGTTTTGTGCACTAGTTTGTATCATGTTTGATGATACATGCAAACTTGGGAGTGTGTTTACTTTAAACCATGTTTAGGTTAATGGTTAGGGTTTTAAATGTTTTATTTATTTTCTTTAATTCATTTTTGGCAAAAAGGAAAATGGTGGCTTGCTTTGTATTATAGTTGAAGCTTCATGAAGCTTTGAATAAGTCCACCATTTTTGTTTTATGCCTAACCTAACCATTAAACCTAAACCATAGTTTATTATCTACACTAAACCATGGTTGCTAAAATGATAAGAATCACTTTATTTTCTTTTTCCATTATTCTTATCATATTCTTTTTCTTCTTCTTCTTCTTCTTCAAGAAGAAAGAAGCTTGCTAGCTTCAATAGTGACTTGAGAAAAGAGTGAGAAATCCAATTCTAAAGTGAACCCACTTCCTATTTCTTCATCCTCTACCACTTGCCAAATAGTATAGGGTGTTTTCTTCACAAGTTTCATGACTTGGTGAAGTTGGAGCTTGATCTTGAGTTGCCTCGACGTAGATCATCTTCGGCATCGAAGTCGATGATCTAGCCCGATCATTTCTTCGACGAAACCATTACTAGAGTCCGGGATCTGATGTGTAGGGTTCCTAGGCACGCTAGTGAGGTCTCCCAAGCCATCGATCATGGCAATTTCAAAAATTATGGTGCCGAGAAACCCTAAACTACGGATCGATAACTAGATGTCTAGGCAAAAAGAACTAGTTAACAAATTAACTAATGAGAATACGGAAATACAACCTTTGTAGATCCGGTGCTCCACCTCCATAGCTCCGCAACGAGGTCCTCTCCGCTGTCCAAATCAAATCCGGGCTCAAGGGTCGGCTTCGTCGGAGAATGGGCAAGCTAGGTCGTCGATGTCCATGCCGAAGATGATCTACGTCGAGGCGTCGATGAATCAAGCTCCACCTTCACCAAGTCCTAAAACTTGTGAAGGAAACACACTCTACTACTTGGCAAGAGGTAGAGGATGAAGAAATAGGAAGTGGGTAGACTTTAGAATTGGATTTCTCACTTGTTTGCTCAATTCACCATTGTTGAAGAAAGCTTTTTCTTCTTGAGTTCAAGGAAGAAGAAGAAGAAAAATGATATGATAAGTTAATTATCTTTTGAAAAGAAAATGAATACTTATCATATAAGAACCATGGTCAAGTGTAGAGAATTAACTAAGGTTAAATTAATGGTTAGGGTTAAAGATGAAGACAAGAATGGTTACAAAGTCAAAGCTTCATGAAGCTTCAACTAAACTCCAAAATTAGCAACCATTCTTTTCTTATCTATTCTAAATAAACAAATAAATAAATAAGTAAGAAAAGAAAACCCTAATCATTAGTTTAACCATGACTTAATCCATTACACTTAACTATAGTTAAACATGTATCATCAAACATGATACAATCAAGTGCACGAAAATATATCGAATATACAATGTGCACAACCGAGCGAGAAAATCCATTTAAAGTGCACCGATACTAGTTAATGCAAAGTAATATATCAAATATATAATTATGCATTAAATCATTAAATCAACACTTGATTTAACGATCCGGTCATGCGTACATAACCGACTGGTATCATTAGTAACATCTTATCGAATCAACACTTGATCCGATAACCCGGCTATATCGCATATAACCGATCAATGTCACATCACGAGAATCGAATACAGTATCACATACTCGTATTATTCTCGGTCCCGCACATATCTCATATGCGCTCCTATTTCGTTTTGCTTGAGCCAGGAAACCTCTGTGTAGGAATCTAAAGACTCGTCAATACGCCGGCAGCAGGTGATGATCATATCAAACACCCACAAGCCGCAAGCGGTCTGCTAAACGTAACGGCCACCCGGGTATTGAGCGATCTGAAGATCGACGAGCAAGCCCGCTCACACTCCAGCGAATCCAACCAGTAACACTACCGTACATTCCGGTCTGATCGTCTGATCTGTCGCATATCTCGCCTAGGGGTGGTAAACGTCAGACCCCAATAGCTCGATAAGTCGTGTCGATATGAGGTCTATAACTATTCGAGAAACTACTGGTAACACTTACCAGTAAATCTCAGCAACCCTGGCCAGGGATTTCCTGTTATTGCCAATCGAACACAGCGCAACATCAACCCCCTATACCGGGAGAGATGAATCCCCTCCTATCGCTCATTGCCTCCATGTGACTCGGGACTGTACCCAAAAACCACCGTTTTGCACGCCCTCTTGGACGTGGTAAGATGGAAATCAAAGCACAGTGGGAACCACACAAGACTCTATGACGATCTCGGGTCAACAGACTACTCTGTACCAGTGTCACCAGAGAACTGCCATCTGACGTGAGGTATAATACCATCTGGGAGTTCTCGGCGAGTCCGTCCAGTGTACCCAGTCTCTACTGAGCACCCGTATATCATCTCCGATGTCAAACACCAATGGATATGGGATCATCCATCGCCCATCTGTATGGGTCGAGAAGGTACACGCTAGTCTACTCTGGTATATCGATGCCCCGTCTCGATACACCCATGACTAGGGACTTTGAAGGATGTACTTATGGACTACCATGTCCCCACTAGTATGATCTGCATCATAGTCCAGGTAGTCAAGTACACATCCTAAGGGCTTTACCAACATGTAACAGAGAGACAATCAGCATACACGTTAAGGTAAAGGGTAACCAGATAGCATACTATCATGTCGAGCAAGAAAGTCCTCCCTATATATGTCCCAGCATCCACTACAATATACATCCTATGTACAGTAATGGCCTCTAGGGCATACATATAACTAACAATCTCCCACTTGCACTAGGGCCATCTGTAGCAGTGGTTGCAGTATCTCATACTCAACCATCCCATGAAAGTCTCTCTCTGGGAACAGGCCTTTGTGAGTGGATCCGCTGTGTTGTCCTCTGAATCTACTCTCCTAACCTCGATCACCCTGGAGATCAACTATCTCCATGATCAGGCGATGCTGCCTTAGAATATGTCTGGATCACTAATGGGACCGGCGTTCCTTGGCATAAGCCACAACTCCATTGTCTCACAATGGTAGGAACGTAGTTCATCTCATGAACCAATATACACCCAAACAGCCTCTTTGGTAGCATCTCAAGTAGCGATGTATCATGCCTTTATCGTCTAGTATGTCACGGTATCTATCTTGGAACTCTTCCAACATACCGTCCCTTTACTGAGGGTAAAGACAATGCCTGTGACTGACATTCAGTCGTCATTATCACCCTGGAACCTTTCCAGTGATTCTCCCCAGGATCAATTGATACCATCTCACTACAGCTAGTGAGTATTCTTACATCCAGTTAGATCTATCTCATAGATCCAAAACCCAGGATTTAGTAGGTATCATTTTGATCCTATTGGAGAATCATAGTGATAAGCGGAGATTGATCGAGCGTAGCATAGGAAACTCCTTCCCTATCAAGAGTATGTCATCCACGTACTCTACGAGGATCGTCACCATACTCCCTACTACCTTTTTGTATATACAAGGTTCATCCACCATTTTGATGATGTCAAACTCTTTGACTAATACATCAAAACAGATGTTCCAACTCCGCGATGCCTGCTTTAATCCTATAAAGCATCTTGCACACGTTTCCGCTGCTGCCACTGTCTACGAAGCCCTCTGGCTGTGTACTTATAGACGCACTCTTCTAAAACATCATTTAGAAAAGCAGTCATGACACCCAACCACCAGATATCGTAGTCATGGTATGTAGCCGTGACAAGTAGGATCTGGATGGACTTAAGCATAGCTACTTGAAAAGGTTTTAACATTATGATCCATATTTGGTCAATGATACAAACCTTTAACAAGTCTAGCTTTGAAAGTCTCAACTTTTCCATCTACACCAAGCAATCTTCTCAAGATATACTTGCTCCTGATGGGGATTTAACCCTTCAGATATAGCAGCTAAAGTCCATACTTTGCTGGTGTATAAGGATTCCATCTCAGATCACTAAGCATCCAGCCATTCTTATAGAGTCTCACTCCTGATGGCCAGCTCGAAACTAGTTGGGTCATCATCTTATGATGCAATCCTCGCTCCCACTGTCATAGAGAAACCGAAGTATCTCTCAGGTGGGTGAGGAACCCTACTAGATCGGCGGAGAGGCTGAGGTTCGTTGGAATCTACTGAATCCTTTGGCTCTATCAAATCATCTGCTGCAGTTTGTATAGCTGGAACATTTCCAGTTCTACATTACAGACCTTGCCTCGAGCTTGTCCGGATTTTGCTTTTAGACATAGGCCGGACAACTCCAAATCTTAACTAGCTTAAGACATGGGATCTTCCCATACCATATCTCATATGGAGCGGTAGGCAACTGACTTGATTTGAACCCTATTCAATAGGTATGCAGCTTCTCAAGTGCATAACTCCCAAAAAGGAAATAGGTAACTCAGTAATACTCATCATAGAGCACACCTTATCATATAGGGTGTGATTGCTCCGCCCTGATATACCATCATGCTATGGTGTATACAGAGGAGTAATGCTGAGAGAGAATCTCATTCTCCTTTAGAAAAGTCCAGGATTTCCGTGCTCAAGTATTCTCCTCCTCGATCACATCAAAGGACATAATACTTATACCCTTATTGGTTCTCTACTTCTAACTTATATTCTGTGAATATCTCAAAAGGTTCAGACTTGTGTTTCAACAGGAACATATGTCTGAATCTTGAGAGATTATCAGAGAATGTAATGAAGTACAAAGAACCGGTCTTGGCATGTGTAGACAGGGAACCTACATACATCAATATGTATCATCCCAAGAGTTTACTAACTCTTTCTCTGTTTCCAGTAAACGGAGCTGTGGTCATCTTATCTTTGTGACATGACTGGCGAGTTTCACAAGATGTAAATTCAAACTGATTTAAATATGCATCTATATGTAACTCTAGCTAGTCGGGTCACATTGATCTGACCTAGTCTACAATGCCTCAAGAAGAATTCGTTCATTTCTGAACTCTTCCTCTTGTGTGTGTTCCATATACTTAGAACTGTAGTTTGATTTAGAACATCAATGCATTTAGATAACGTGCCTGAACCGATCAACTTTTGATATAGGAAATGTTCAAAACATTATCCAACAATACAAAATTTTATCATTTCTTTACTAATAAAGAGATAGATATGATTTTGTATATCAGGTTCGGTATCTAACAACATTCGTTCAGAATCAATGTATTGTTAATACAGGGTGACAGTGACCAACAGACTTGGCTGCAACAATTGCCCCGTTTTCTGCCTCATGAAACTTATCACCCGTTCTCAGTCCTCTACCTTTCTGTAGCCCTATGTAACAGATTACATATCTGGGATCCTGATCCGGTATCATATACCCAGGACGTAAAGGATACTGAGAAACAGTTCTATGTAATGAACACACCCGAAGATGATGTATCAGCATGCACTCTCTTCGTTTGGGTGGCACGGGAAATCTGGTAATCCCCTATTTCGTGCTCTGTCTTATAACAATTATAAGTTGGAGCGGGACCAACGTTCCCCAGCTCAGTATAACAAGCGGGTTCGGTCAATAATCCGTATTATTATCTTGATTAAGGCGTGATATGGTCGCTACCAGGAGAGAGAGAGAAGAAAACACTCAGCGTGCGCTCTGTCAAGAATAGATTGGTTATTATTTTATCTAATCAGGATGGCTCCCACTGCTTTTTATCAAATCTTCCTTCAAACCCTAAAAGGAAAGACTAGCCGGGATTAATTACACACTACAAGTTCGCCAATCTTTCAGCCAGGCCAGTGTCGGTACTTTGAGGGAGGTCCCCCGTGCTTTCGCACGAACCTAATTAATGTAAACCTCGTTTTCTCAGAGGCGTAACCCCGTTGACACCTTTCTAGACACCTACTTGATCGGCTAATTGTAATGTATAAAACTCTCCCAGGAGTAACACTTACTCGCAGCGGGTATCGGGATCCAACTATCTCATAGAAGGTATGCAATCTCATTGCAAATTTCAACACTTGAAATTCCCGATAATATTTTGCCCCTAGCAGCTTATGACCTTGGCTAAGGTCAATAAATCATAAGTGCTAGCCAAGTTCAACCCGTCATTTCCCGATTGAATTAAACCCACCCGCACGACCCTTGGCTAAGGTCAACAAAGTCGCACGACTACCCTAACTCAATCGCATCATATGCTTATACAGATAAGCACTAATCAGCTACCGCACACTACGCCTTGGCTAAGGTCAACAAACGTAGCACGAATACTAACCAGTACTTATCTGAAATGACGGAGGGCTACGACGGGTTTTTCAGAAAACCCTTTGCGTAATGAACTTGATATCGTTGTAGGATCGAATGAATTTTGAAATGGAGTGTTTTTGAGGCTTTTCTAGTTTTGCTAAAGGAGTCACTCCCGGTGAAGGGATCGTCGGTCCTTTCCTCGTCGAATGAGGTGCGGGATATATCACATATATCACTGTGCAAAGCAGAACTCTTAAAAGCAATCAAAAGACAAACCGAGTGTGTAGCATCTGCCAGTTATTGCTAAAGGAGTCACTCCCGGTGAAGGGATCTCGGTCCTTTCCTCATCGAATAAGGTGCAGGATATATCATATATACCGCTGTGCAAAGCAAAAACTGTAGCTACCTGTTTTATTTTGAAATTCGATTCTACAACATCTTAGGTTTCTTTTACTTTCATTAATCACATTAATGAAGTCCCATCATTTAAATACCTAAACATCACAGATAGATATGACGTACACTTATGCCATCCGCATTCGCCTCGATGTCCCCTCGTGCACCGTTAGGTTAGGTAACTAACGGCAGAGCGGGGCAGGGCTAGCGCGAGTGTAAAACATAAGTAACGTCTATATAATATATCATATATACTATATATGTATCTATCACAGAACATCACATGATCACATCACAGATATCGCAGCAGAAGAAACATATGAAATATTGGATATACTAGGACGTCCGTATTTTCAATACGAGCCAGTATAAAACACGGATTCCACGGTCGTTATGAATAGCCAAACCCACACCCCTAGACCCCTACGAGAGCGGCAAGCAACCCTACCAATTCTGGAGTTAGGAGACCCGGACTCGACTCCTCGAGTTGGTCTCCCACTGGACTCCAGAACCCGGTTACTTGTGCCCTCCTCCTTGGGTCTATCCTAGTGCGGAAAAGTAAATAATAATATACAACGGGTGACAACTTCCGCAACCTGGAAGCGCCCCAATAAAAGAATATTACATACAAGTTTTTACATGAATGAAAATGAAAAACACTCATCTCACATAAAAAAAACCCGGCTATTCAAACACGACGATCCAATATAACATATCCAGCAACACATAACATCATATGTCATCAACGTAAGTAAATATGTCCATCCCAATTGTCGTTGACATATAGCAACGAAACCGGCGATATCACATATTACACTTACGGTCACAGAAAAGAAAGTGTAAAACTACAACAGCTGGAATCCGCAACCACCTCAGACATCACATGTCTGACCAAATGAATTTCTTAGACATCGCATGCCTAACAATTATAAACCCCGCATTTTAGTCTCCAAATCGAAAACACTTTTCAATATCGAGTCGGGCAATTCAACAAGATTCCCGACATCCTGATCGAATGCTCGTCGCAAACTTCAGTAGGCGGCCGCACCCCCGATACCGTCGACGAAGTGCACCAAGGCGGAACACCGCCACCGCGAGCACCCGGACGGATGCTTTCGGCGACGGGGTTCTCCTACAGTCACTTGGTCGGGGCAATGGCGTGAGGCTGTCTATTAAGTTTACCCGGCAAGTATCCGCGTACGCTACGTGATTGCGACGGACTTTTGATCACATCAAAATTCCGTGGCAACCGATCAAGTGAGACTAAACTGCTGTGTTTATAATATTCATTCAGTTATCTCATAACTTTTTATGAATTCCAATTATTGTATCCCATTCCAGATAAATAGAAAATGTTAAACTTTCCGATCGAACAATCGAACACCCAAGTTTTCCCGATACAGCTCAACACATGAAATAAGTCTAACAACATTCCGTTCGTGACTCAGTACCAACGGTCCAGCCGTAGAAGGGTCAAGCCAACGCCTCACATGTGGCACGCCGTACTGCCCCAAACCCGAAGGTTCAAAGGGCAGTTCAAGACGGTCACATAATCGAGTTAAGGTTTGTTGTCTTCTAAAGGGACCATCGCGTTACTTGCACTACTTAGAACGTCGTTAAACTACGGAAAAATCCAACATTTGGAAATTTCCCGACAGGGGAAAAATTGGGTATTTATATCCGGTCGAACTTTTTAACATATTCTAAAATTTATCCGGAAAGCCACATAGACAAAATTTGATACTCCGATCGAAACACCGAATCCCTAAAACAACGGCAGAAAATTCAACTCTTGAAACAGTATTAAAAATTCCCAGAAAATCCATCATAAAATAATAAGAGTTACTGTGCAGATCTTGGAGGATGACGTCATCATTGTGCGGCTGATCCGCCGCCTAATGAAGCATTGTGCCGCGTTTCCGCGCTATTATTCACTGTTCATGACTCCAATTTTGCGCCGTAATTCTTATATTTTCCTTCTGGGTTTTCTGCATATTTTTAATTTGGAAAAATCCACGTTTTTGAAAAAAGGACAGAGAGCATGTTTGTGATCGGGTTTCGGGTTCGTTCGGACTTCAAATCGCGTCTAGACTTCGCCTAAGGCTCTAGCTAGGCTCTGATACCACTGTAGGGTTCCTAGGCACGCTAGTGAGGTCTCCCAAGCCATCGATCATGGCAATTTCAAAAATTATGGTGCCGAGAAACCCTAAACTACGGATCGATAACTAGATGTCTAGGCAAAAAGAACTAGTTAACAAATTAACTAATGAGAATACGGAAATACAACCTTTGTAGATCCGGTGCTCCACCTCCATAGCTCCGCAACGAGGTCCTCTCCGCTGTCCAAATCAAATCCGGGCTCAAGGGTCGGCTTCGTCGGAGAATGGGCAAGCTAGGTCGTCGATGTCCATGCCGAAGATGATCTACGTCGAGGCGTCGATGAATCAAGCTCCACCTTCACCAAGTCCTAAAACTTGTGAAGGAAACACACTCTACTACTTGGCAAGAGGTAGAGGATGAAGAAATAGGAAGTGGGTAGACTTTAGAATTGGATTTCTCACTTGTTTGCTTAATTCACCATTGTTGAAGAAAGCTTTTTCTTCTTGAGTTCAAGGAAGAAGAAGAAGAAAAATGATATGATAAGTTAATTATCTTTTGAAAAGAAAATGAATACTTATCATATAAGAACCATGGTCAAGTGTAGAGAATTAACTAAGGTTAGATTAATGGTTAGGGTTAAAGATGAAGACAAGAATGGTTACAAAGTCAAAGCTTCATGAAGCTTCAACTAAACTCCAAAATTAGCAACCATTCTTTTCTTATCTATTCTAAATAAATAAATAAATAAATAAGTAAGAAAAGAAAACCCTAATCATTAGTTTAACCATGGCTTAATCCATTACACTTAACTATAGTTAAACATGTATCATCAAACATGATACAATCAAGTGCACGAAAATATATCGAATATACAATGTGCACAACCGAGCGAGAAAATCCATTTAAAGTGCACCGATACTAGTTAATGCAAAGTAATATATCAAATATATAATTATGCATTAAATCATTAAATCAACACTTGATTTAACGATCCGGTCATGCGCACATAACCGACTGGTATCATTAGTAACATCTTATCGAATCAACACTTGATCCGATAACCCGGCTATATCGCATATAACCGATCAATGTCACATCGCGAGAATCGAATACAGTATCACATACTCGTATTATTCTCGGTCCCGCACATATCTCATATGCGCTCCTATTTCGTTTTGCTTGAGCCAGGAAACCTCTGTGTAGGACTCTAAAGACTCGTCAATACGCCGGCAGCAGGTGATGATCATATCAAACACCCACAAGCCGCAAGCGGTCTGCTAAACGTAACGGCCACCCGGGTATTGAGCGATCTGAAGATCGACGAGCAAGCCCGCTCACACTCCAGCGAATCCAACCAGTAACACTACCGTACAGTCCGGTCTGATCGTCTGATCTGTCGCATATCTCGCCTAGGGGTGGTAAACGTCAGACCCCAATAGCTCGATAAGTCGTGTCGATATGAGGTCTATAACTATTCGAGAAACTACTGGTAACACTTACCAGTAAATCTCAGCAATCCTGGCCAGGGATTTCCTGTTATAGCCAATCGAACACAGCGCAACATCAACCCCCTATACCGGGAGAGACGAATCCCCTCCTATCGCTCATTGCCTCCATGTGACTCGGGACTGTACCCAAAAACCACCGTTTTGCACGCCCTCTTGGACGTGGTAAGATGGAAATCAAAGCACAGTGGGAACCACACAAGACTCTATGACGATCTCGGGTCAACAGACTACTCTGTACCAGTGTCACCAGAGAACTGCCATCTGACGTGAGGTATAATACCATCTGGGAGTTCTCGGCGAGTCCGTCCAGTGTACCCAGTCTCTACTGAGCACCCGTATATCATCTCCGATGTCAAACACCAATGGATATGGGATCATCCATCGCCCATCTGTATGGGTCGAGAAGGTACACGCTAGTCTACTCTGGTATATCGATGCCCCGTCTCGATACACCCACGACTAGGGACTTTGAAGGATGTACTTATGGACTACCATGTCCCCACTAGTATGATCTGCATCATAGTCCAGGTAGTCAAGTACACATCCTAAGGGCTTTACCAACATGTAACAGAGAGATAATCAGCATACACGTTAAGGTAAAGGGTAACCAGATAGCATACTATCATGTCGAGCAAGAAAGTCCTCCCTATATATGTCCCAGCATCCACTACAATATACATCCTATGTACAGTAATGGCCTCTAGGGCATACATATAACTAACACGATGATCGCAGCGGAGGGACATCATCACGGAGCTAAGGAAGTGGAGGACCGGATCTACAAAGGTTGTATTTTCGGTTCGCTCTTAGTTAACTTGTTAACTAGTTGCATGTTTCGCCTTAAACTCTAGTCAACGATCGCATTAGGGTTTCTCGGCTCCGGAAATTTTTGATTTTGGCATGGTTGATGCCTTGTGAGACCTCATTTGCATGCCTAGGAACCCTACAGTGGTATCAGAGCCTAGCTAGAGCTTTAGGCGAAGTGTAGACGAAGTTAGAAGTCCGATCGAACCCGTAAACCCCGACAAAAACCTTCTCTGTACATTTTTCAAAACAGTGGATTTTTGTGAATTAAAAATTCTCAGAAAAATAAGCAGGAAAAACTAAGAATTACTGTGAAGTACGGTCCTCTAAGTCAATAATTTGACCGCGGAACCGCGGCTAAACCATGGGTTTGGCGGCGGTTCCGCGGCCAAAATTTGACTTAGTCCCTGAAATTTCATATATTTATTCTTAGGTCCTTTATTGGCAATTTTTTATGGGAATTTTTTAATTCCACTCAAGTGTTGAGTTTTCTAGGGTTTTATTGGGGACTCGTTAATTTGATCGGATAATTTAACTTCGTTTATGTTTTTCCGGATATTTTAGAAACTGTTAAAAAGTTCGACCGGATATGAATACCCAATTTTTCCCCTGCCGGGAAATTTCCAAGTGTTGGATTTTTCTGTAGTTTAAGAATGTTCTAAGTAGTGCAAGTAACGCGATGGACCCTCTAGAAGACAACAAACCTTAACTCGATTATGTGACCGTCTTGAACTGCCCTTTGAACCCTATGGTTTGGGGCAGTACGGCGTGCCACATGTGAGGCGTTGGCTTGACCCTTCTACGGCTGGACCGTTGGTACTGAGGCATGAAGTGAATGTTTTTAAACTTATTTCATGTGTTGAGCTGTTTCGGGAAAACTTGGGTGTTTGATTGTTCGATCGGAAAGTTTAACATTTTCTATTTATCTGGAATGTGATACAACAATTGGAATTCACAAGTAGTTATGAGATAACTGAATGAATGTTATAAACATAGCACTTTAGTCTCACTTGATCGGTTGCCACGGAATTTTGATGTGATCAAAAGTTCGTCGCAATCACGTAGCGTACGCGGATACTCGCCGGTAAACTTAATAGACAGCTACACCCCATAGCCCCGACCAAGTGACTGTAGGAGAACCCCGTCACCAAAAAGCATCCGTTTGGGTGCTCACGGCAGCGGTGTTCCGCCTTAGTGCACTTCGTCGACGGCATCGGGGGTGCGGCCGTCTACTAAAGTTTGCGACGAGCATTCGATCAGGATGTCGGGAATCCTGTTGAATTGCCCGAGTTTATATTGAAAAATGTTTTCGATATTGAGACTAAAATGTGGGGTTTATAATTGTTAGGCATGCGATGTCTAAGGAATTCATTTGGTTAGGCATGCGATATCTAAAGAGTTTGCGGATTCCAACTGTTGTAGTTTTACACTTTCTTTTCTGCGACCGTAAGTGTAATATGTGATATCGCCGGTTTCGTTGCTATATGTCAACGACAATTGGGATACGCATGTTTACTTACGTTGATGACATATGATGTTATGTGTTGCTGGATATGTTATATTGGATCGTCGTGTTTGAATAGCCGGGGGTTTTTTATGTGAGATGAGTGTTTTTCATTTTCATTCATGTAAAAAAAACTTGTATGTAATATTCTTTTATTGGGGCACTTCCAGGTTGCGGATGTTGTCACCTTTTGTATATTATTTACTTTTCCTCACTAAGATAGACCCAAGGAGGGGAGCACAAGTAACCGGGTTCTAGGGTCCAGTGGGAGACCATCTCGAGGGGTCGAGTCCGGGTCTCCTAACCCTAGAATTGGTAGGGTTGCTTGCCACTCTCGTAGGGGTCTAGGGGTGTGGGTTTGGCTATTCATCACGACCGTGGAATCCGTGTTTTATATTGGCTCGTATTGAAAACACGGACGTCCTAGTATATCCAATATTTCATATGATTCTTCTGCTGCGATATCTGTGATGTGATCATTTGATGTTCTGTGATAGATACAGTATATAGTATATATGATATATTATATAGACGTTACTTATGTTTTACACCCGCGCTAGCCCTGCCCCGCTCTGCCGTTAGTTACCTAACCTAACGGTGCACGAGGGGACATCGAGGCGAACACGGATGGCATAAGTGTACGTCGTATTTATCTGTGATGTTTAGGTGATTTAAATGATGGGACTTCATTAATGTGATTAATGAAAGAAAAAGAAACCTAAGATGTTGTGGAATCGAATTTCAAAAATAAAATAGGTAGCTACAGTTTTTGCTTTGCACAGCGGTATATATGATATATCCTGCATCTTATTCGATGAGGAAAGGGCCGACGATCCCTTCACCGGGAGTGACCCCTTTAGCAATAACTAGCAGATGCTACAACCCTCGGTTTGTCTTTTGATTGCTTCTATAGTTTTTGCTTTGCACAGCGGTATATATGATATATCCTGCACCTTATTCGATGAGGAAAGGGCCGACGATCCCTTCACCGGGAGTGACCCCTTTAGCAAAACTAGAAAAGCCTCAAAAACACTCCATTTTAAAATTATTTGATTCTACAACGATATAAAGTTCATTACGCAAAAGGTTTTCTTAAAAACCTGTCGTAGCCATCCGTCATTTCAGATAAGTAATAGTTAGTATTCGTGCTGCGTTTGTTGACTCAGTCAAGGCGGAGTGTGCGGTAGCTGATTAGTGCTTATCTGCAAAGCATATGATGCGATTGGATTAGGGTAGTCGTGCGGCCTTGTTGACTCAGTCAAAGGTCGTGCGAGTGGGTTTAATTCAATCGAGAAATGATGGATTGAACTTTACTTGCGGTCTATGGTTTGTTGACTCAGTCAAGGTCATAGATCGCTTGAGGCAAAATTATCGGGAATTTCAAGTGTTGAAATTTGCAATGAGATTGCATACCTTCTATGAGATAGTTGGATCCCAATACCCGCTGCGAGTAAGAGTTACTCCTGGGAGAGTTTTACACATTACAATTAGCCGATCAAGTAGGTGTCTAGAAAGGTGTCAACGGGGTTACGCCTCTGGGAAAACGAGGTTTACATTAATTAGGTTCGTGCGACAGCACGGGGGACCTCCCTCAAAGTACCGACACTGGCCTGGCTGAAAGATTGGCGAACTTGTAGCGTGTAATTAATCCCGGCTAGTTTTTCCTTTTAGGGTTTGAAGGAAGATTTGATTAAAAACGGTGGGAGCATCCTGATTAGATAAAATAATAACCAATTTGATCTTGCAAGAGCATACGCTGAGTGTTTTCTTCTCTCTCTCCAGGTAGCGACCATATCACGCCTTAATTAAGATAATAAAACGGATATATTGACCGAACCCGCTTGTTATACTGAGCTGGGGAACGTTGGTCCCGCTCCAACTTATAATTGTTATAAGACAGAGAAGGAAATAGGGGAATACCAGAATTCCTATGCCGCCCAAACGAAGAAAGTGCATATGATGCATCCTCTTCGGGTGTGTTCGTTACAAAGAACTGTTTCTCTGTATTCTCTATGTCCTGGGTATTTGATACCGGATCAGGATCCCAGATATATAATCTGTTATATAGGGCTACAGATAGGTAGAGAGCTGAGAACGGGTGATAAGTTTCATGAGACAGAAAACGGGGCAAGTGTTGCAGCCAAGTCTGTTGGTCACTGTCACCCTGTATTATCAGTACATTGATTCTGAACAAATGCTATTAGATACCGAACCTGATATACAAAATCATTTCAGTCTCTTTATTAGTAAAGAAACGATAAAATTTTGTATTGTTGGATAATGTTTTGAACATTTCCTATATCAAAAGTTGATCGGTTCAGGCACGTTATCTAAAAGCATTGATGTTCTAAATCAAACTACAGTTCTTTAGTATACGGAACACACACAAGAGGAAGAGTTCAGAAATGAACGGATCCTTCTTGAGGTATTATAGACTAGGTCATATCAATGCGACCCGACTAGCTAAGTTGCACAAAGATGCATATTTAAATCTGTTTGAATTTACATCTTGTGAAAACTTGCCGGTCATGTCACAAAGATAAGATGACCACGGCTCTGTTTATTTGAAGCAGAGAAAGAGTTAGTGAACTCTTGGGATGATACATGTTGATGTATGTAGGTCCCCTGTCTACATATGCCAAGACCGGTTCTTTGTACTTTATTAAATTCTCTGATGATCTTTCGAGATTCAGACCTATGTTCCTGTTGAAACACAAGTCCGAACCTTTTGAGATATTCACAGAATATAAGTTAGAAGTAGAGAACCAAAATACGGGTATAAGTATTATGTCCTTTGATGTGATCAGGGAGGAGAATACTTAAGCACGGAAATCCTGGACTATTCTAAAGGAGAATGAGATTCTCTCTCAGCATTACTCCTCCGTATACACCATAGCACGATGGTATATCGGGGCGGAGCAATCACACCCTATATGATAAGGTGTGCTCTATGATGAGTACTACTGAGTTACCTTTTTCCTTTAGGGAGTTATGCACTTGAGAAGCTGCATACCTATTGAAAAGGGTTCAAATCAAATCAGTTGCATACCACTTCATATGTGATATGGAAAGGGAAGAGCCCATATCTTAAGTTTGTTAAGATTTGGGGTTGTCCGGGCTATGTCTAAAAGCAAAATCCGGACAAGCTAGAGGCAAGGTCTGTTATGTAGAACTGGAATGGTTCCAGCTATACAAACTGCAGCTGATGATTTGATAAAACCAAAGGATTCAATAGTTACCAACGAACCTCAGCCTCTCCGCCGATCTAGTAGGGTTTCTCACCCACCTGAAAGATACTTCGGTTTCTCTATGACAGTGGGAGCGAGGATTGCATCATGAGATGATGACCCAACTAGTTTCGAGCTGGCCATCAGGAGTAGTGACTCTGTAAGAATGGCTGGATGCTTAGCGATCTGAGATGGAATCCATGTACACCAACAAAGTATGGACTTTGATTGCTATATCTGAAGGGTTAAATCCCCATCAGGAGCAAGTATATCTTGAGAAGATTACTTGGTGTAGATGGAAAAGTTGAGACTTTCAAGGCTAGACTTGTTAAAGGTTTTTGTCATTAACCAGGCATGGATAATGATGAAACCTTTTCCAGTGGCTTTGCTTAAGTCCATCCGGATCCTACTTGCCACGGCTACATACCATGACTGTGATATCTGGCGGTTGGGTGTCATGACTGCTTTTCTAAATGATGTTTTAGAAGAAAGCGTCTATAAGTACACAGTCAGAGGGCTTCGTAAACAGTGGGAGCAGCGGAAACGTGTACAAGATGCTTTATAGGATAAAGCAGGCATCGCGGAGTTGGAACATCTGTTTTGATGTAGTAGTCAAATAGTTTGACATCATCAAAATGGTAGATGAACCTTGTATTAACAAGAAGGTAGTAGGGAGTATGGTGACGATCCTCGTAGAGTACGTGGATGACATACTCTTGATAGGGAAGGAGTTTCCTATGCTACGCTCGATCAATCTCCGCTTATCACTATGATTCTCTATATAGGATCAAAATGATACCTCCTAAATCCTGAGTTTTGGATCTATGAGATAGATCTAAATGGATGTTAGGATTCTCACTAGTTGAAGTGAGATGGTATCAATTGATCCTGGGGAGAATCACTGGAAGTGTTCCAGGGTGATAAGGACGACTGAATGTCAGTCACAGGCATTGTCTTTACCCTCAGTGGAGGGACGGTATGTTGGAAGAGTTCCAAGCTAAATACCGTGGCTTACTAGACGATAAAGACTAGATACATCGCTACTTAAGATGCTACAAAAGAGGCATTCTGGGTGTATATTGGTTCATGAGATGAACTTAGTTCCTCCCATTGTGTGACAATGGAGTTGTGGCTTATGCCAAGGAACGTCCGTCCTATCAGTGATCCAGACATATTCTAAGGCAGTATCACCTGATCATAGAGATGGTTGATCTCCAGGGTGATCGAGGTTAGGAGAGTAGACTCAGAGGACAACACGGCGGATCCACTCACAAAGGCCTTTTCCCAGAAAGAGACTTTTATGGGATGGTTGAGTATGAGATACTACAACCACTGCTATCAGATAGCCCTAGTGCAAGTGGGAGATTGTTAGTTATATGTATGCCCTAGAGGCCATTACTATACATAGGATGTATATTGTAGTGGATGCTTGGACATATATAGGGAGGACTTTCTTGCTCGACATGATAGTATGTTATCTGGTTGCTCTTTACCTTAACGTGTACACTGATTGTCTCTCTGTTACATGTTGGTAAAGCCCTTAGGATGTGTACTTGACTACCTGGACTATGATGCGGATCATACTAGTGGGGACATGGTAGTCCATAAGTACATCCTTCAAGGTCCCTAGTCGAGGGTGTATCTAGAAGGGGCATCGATATACCAGAGTAGACTAGCGTATACCTTCTTGACCCATACAGATGGGCGATGGATGATCCCATATCCATTGGCGTTTGACATCAGAGATGATATACGGGTGCTCAGTGAAGACTGGGTACACTGGACGGACTCGCCGAGAACTCCCAGATGGTATTATACCTTACGTCAGATGGCAGTTCTCTGGTAACACTGGTACAGGTTAGTCTGTAGACCCGAGATCGTCATAGAGTCTTGTGTGATTCCCACTGTGCTTTGATTTCCACCTTACCATGTCCAAAAGGGCGTGCAAAACGGTGGTTTTTGGGTACAGTCCCGAATCACATGGAGGCAATGAGCGATAGGAGGGGATTCGTCTCTCCCGGTATAGGGAGTTGATGTTGCGCTGTGTTCGATTGGCTATAACCGGAAATCCCCGGCCAGGGTTGCTGAGATTTACTGGTAAGTGTTACCTGTAGTTTCTCGAAATTTTATAGACCTCATATCGACACGACTTATAGAGCTATTGGGGTCTGACGTTTACCACCCCTAGGCAAGATATGCGACATATCAGACGACGAGACCGGACTGTACGGTAAGTGTTACTGGTTGGATTCCCAGGAGTGTGAGCGGGCTTGCTCGTCGATCTTCTGATCGCTCAATACCCGGGTGGCCGTTACGTTTAGCAGACCGCTTGCGGCTTGTGGGTGTTTGATATGATCATCACCTGCTGCCGGCGTATTGATGAGTCTTTAGAGTCCTACACAGAGGTTTCCTGGCTCAAGCGAAACGAAATAGAAGCGCATATGAGATATGTGCGGGACCGAGAATAATGCGTGTATGTGATACCGTATTCTATTCTCGCGATGAATATATCGATTGGTTGTATGCGATATAACCTAGTCATCGAATCGAGGATTGATTCGATAAGTCGATACATTGGATATTAGTCGGTCATATGCGATATGACCGGATCGTTAAATCAAGTGTTGATTTAATGATTTAATGTATAATTATATATATTTGATATATTACTTTACATTAACTGGTATTGGTTCACTTAACATGGATTTTCTCATTTGATGTGCACATTGTATATATGATATGGTTTTGTGCACTAGTTTGTATCATATTTGATGATACATGCAAACTTGGGTGTGTGTTTACTTTAAACCATGTTTAGGTTAATGGTTAGGGTTTTAAATGTTTTGTTTATTTTCTTTAATTCATTTTTGGCAAAAAGGAAAATGGTGGCTTGCTTTGTATTATAGTTGAAGCTTCATGAAGCTTTGAATAAGTCCACCATTTTTGTTTTATGCCTAACCTAACCATTAAACCTAAACCATAGTTTATTATCTACACTAAACCATGGTTGCTAAAATGATAAGAATCACTTTATTTTCTTTTTCCATTATTCTTATCATATTCTT
The DNA here is from genome assembly GCA_030015575.1 of Agapanthus africanus. Taxonomy (NCBI): domain Eukaryota; kingdom Viridiplantae; phylum Streptophyta; class Magnoliopsida; order Asparagales; family Amaryllidaceae; genus Agapanthus; species Agapanthus africanus. The sequence continues at coordinate 136,530,702 of CM057344.1, read as the reverse complement.
TTTCTTCTTCTTCTTCTTCTTCAAGAAGAAAGAAGCTTGCTAGCTTCAATGGTGACTTGAGAAAAAGAGTGAGAAATCCAATTCTAAAGTGAACCCACTTCCTATTTCTTCATCCTCTACCACTTGCCAAGTAGTATAGGGTGTTTTCTTCACAAGTTTCATGACTTGGTGAAGTTGGAGCTTGATCTTGAGTTGCCTCGACGTAGATCATCTTCGGCATCGAAGTCGACGATCTAGCCCAATCATTTCTTCGACGAAACCATTACTAGAGCCCGGGATCCGATGATCGCAGCGGAGGGACATCATCATGGAGCTAAGGAAGTGGAGGACCAGATCTACAAAGGTTGTATTTTCGGTTCACTCTTAGTTAAGTTGTTAACCAGTTGCATGTTTCGCCTTAAACTCTAGTCAATGATCGCATTAGGGTTTCTCGGCATCGGAAATTTTTGATTTTGGCATGGTTGATGCCTTGTGATACCTCATTAGCGTGCCTAGGAACCCTACAATATATACGTGCACTTCTAAAGCTAGTTTAGAACGACGCTATACTTAACCTCCTGCCGGGTCTCATAGTCTGGAACAACAGTAGTGTCAAGTCTGGGTAAGCAAGAACCTCCCTGTCACCGTCCTTGAGGCTACCGAAGTACCTCTCGGGTGTCTGAGGTTACCCACCATTTCTGCGGAGTGGCTATTGGAATGTCAAATCTGATTGAATCTATAGGTCCTATTAAATTTTCCGTAATCGTTTGCGGTTCTGGAATCACTTCCAGTTCTACCATACTCCCACTACTGTTTTCTGAGAAAAAAATCCATTTTACGTAAACTGTGGCGAGTCAAGAACAATATCACTATTGATCTTCCAGATGGTAGAAAGTCAACCCTCGATATAGCCCGGGCCAACCCGCAAACTGCCATTACAGAAACGTGCCCTGAGTTATCCAGAGTCTGGTTTTAAGCATAAGCCGGACAACTCCCCGTACCTTAACATCGTTAAGATATGAACCATTCTATATCCAATATAGAAACTTTGGCACTTATTTAATTGGAACCAGATTCTAATCATGCAGCTGTCTCCAGTGCATATCAACTTAATGGAAAGAGGCTAATCAGCATTACTCAACTTAGGAATACATCCAATAATGAGTAACCTGAAAGAGAAACAAGTTTCTTAAAACCATTACTATCATCTGAATACCAATCATAAGGATCTATATCTTTGATCTCTTCGAAGAATCCCGATACTTGCGACACCTGGTTCTCTACTTTATTCTTATACCCACAACTTCTCAAAACTTAGACCTTGTATTTCTACGAAACACTTGTCTAAAAACTTAAGAAGTCATAAGTAAACAGAACATAGTATGAGGACCAACCCCTTTGTCCTGATGGACACTGGACAGCATATAATACTCTGTATAAGTCCGTTGAGTTTGAATAACTTAAAACCTGTGCATCGTAGGTTGAAAACTGTACTTATGGTTAAGAACTACTCCGCTGTTCAATGCTCCTTACCCAATCGCCAACTGATATAGGTAAATGTTATCGACATAATATCAAAAAGTTATATCTCACTTTATTAAAATAAACGTACAGATATATCATTTTGAAATTGGTGCACAATAACGGATACTCAAAATCAAATACATGCCTGCCGGCAATAACCCAGGCGACTTCCTCAAATATCACCAATTACAACGAATTGCGATATAATGAGGATGATCACCTAATTCCCAATAACTTCTTCCCACTCATCATCTGTAAAACCATACAGATGTGAGAATGAAACCTGGTAAATACATACCCTGGAGTAAGTATCTAATCAGGAAAACAGTTTTCCATTAACGATGCACTGAAACATGAAAATGTTTCGTAGGGGTATCCTGGTATTCATAGTAATGCCTCTTCCATAATCCAATTCATGACTTTAACCGTATATTTCTTTGTTTATTTGTCTTTAGTCATTACCTTCTGTACACCATCGTTAGGCTAAATGGTTTTCTTCCTTCCCTATCGTTCGGCACCAGCCTATGGTTTGGAAGAAGACTATCCAGTAAGCATAATAGGTGTACCCTCCTCAACCTAGGAGTACTCACATCTTGAGAGAAGGTGATGATAAAAGACAACTGAATAATACCATATTCTTTTAAAGGGAAATAGGAGTGGCGATGAAGTACGCGGTTTGGTCGTGAATGATAACAGTCGCAATTTACTTTGCCCTCTTTCTAATCCCTTTATTTTGTCTTTACATATTACCTTCTGTACACCCTATTTAGGCTAATTGGTTTTCTTCATTCCCTACCCTTCGGCACCTACCTATGTTTTGGAAGAAGACTATCCAATAAGCGTAATAGGTGTACTCTCCTAAACCAAGGAGCCCTCGCAACCTGAGAGAAGGTGATAATAAAAGACAACTGAATAAACCAATTCTATTTCTCTTGAACCTTGATCCATCCTCGAAGAAGTCACTCCGAGTTCGTATATAACCATACGATGGATCTATCCAATGGAAGTGGATGTACGTAGTAATACGGGGTGTTCTAAGAAATGCAAAGGGTAAAAGAAGGAGTGGCAATGACTTATGCAACTTAGACAATCCAAAAGCCGGTATTTTAAGAAGGTTCGGTCAACTTGGTCACTGAGTCATAGTCTAGGGTCGGTCAAAGGTCGCTGCCAGAGAGAGAGAAAAGAAACACTCTGCTTGCACTCTAACCTAGATCAGAATGGTTATCACTTTATCTAATCAGGAAACCTCCCACTGTACTGTCAAATTCTCCTCCAAACCTAAAAGAAGAATCAATCGGGATCACCTGAAGAGTAAATCAACTCATCAGTGGGAATCGGGATCCAACTCTCATCGCATGATAATGTGACGGAATCCACTCATGTTATCACACTCCAGAAGGTATGCGCATGCCTGGCAAGTTTCAGTTTCTTTAGAAACTCCCGATATGATTTTTACCCCATGTTCTTATGACCTTGACGAAAGCCAACAAATCATAAGTCACATGTCAAGTTATACCCGTCATATTCTTGTCAATTTGAACCCACCCGTACATACCCTTGACGAAAGCCAACAAGGTAATACGACTGTCCCAAACCAACACATCTATCTATGCAACAAATGAATACCCCAGCAACTACCAAACACTATGCCTTGACGAAAGCCAACAAACATAGCTTGAATACTACTGACCATCCATAAGACATGACGGAAGGCTACGGCTGGGTTTTGGCGAAAAACCTTTAACGTAATGAACTTGATCTTGTTGAAGGAACCTGGTAGCTTTTTATAAAAATATAGTGGCGAAAACCTTTGCTAAAGAGGTCACTCCCGGTGAAGGGATCTCGGCTCTTTCCTCGTGGAATGAGGTGCAGGATATTCCACTGAATACCGCGATGCAAAGCAACTTGTAATCGACTATAGTGAAGTTATTACCCTGACGCAAACTTCTGCCCAAGGGGTCACTCCCGGTGAAGGGATATCGGCCCTTGCCTCGTCGAATGAGGTGCAGGATATTCCAACCGAATACCACTATGCAAAACAAAAGGAAACATCTTTGTAATAACACTTTTTAAATTTGTTCCAACAACATCCAAACAGGTTTGTTTTTCTTTGCATTGATTAAAATCAACGCAGTCCCATCAATCAATCACACCAGAAAAGAACGAAAATAAAATGTATGTATATGCCATCCGCATTCGTCACTGGGTCCCGTTTTTACCCGTTAGGTTACTTAACTAACGACAGAGCGGGGACTGGACTAGCACGGGTGCAAAACATATACAACATCTAATAGTATATATACCAATATACAATAATCGCTCCAGGCTTGATAATATGCAACATTACAGAAAAGTAATAAGCATCACAGAACAATACAGATAATCTGGGATCCCCGGGTTTCATAGAGCCGCTACTGAAACCCGACGTTCCCCTGGTCGTGTGGATAGCCTGTGCAATGAAACCTAGACCCCTAAGGGTGCAGCAAATTACCCGCCAAAACCTGAAGCGAGGAAGCCCCCTACAGCAAAGTGAATGGACCACCCTGCACTTCAAGGAATCCGGTAACTTGAGCACCCCTCCTTGGGTTAACCTGTACCCCCTACGAGTGCGGCGAACAGTCTGCCAATACTAGAGTGAGGCCCCTCTGCCTCTCAAAACCATGAGTTGCGGACCCGTTGCCCTCCAGAACTCGGCTATCCGTGCACTCCATCGCGGGGTAAAACCTAGTACAGAAATGAAAAATATGTACAACGGGTACATCGACCTCAGCCCGGTCGTGCCCCAAAAGAATATTATACAAACAGGCAGTGACGGCAGTCCACATGTTGGACGCTTGCCCAACAATATCAAATGTACAAATAAATCCAAACTGCACTACCATTGCACACTGCTATCCACCACGATAAATCCGATAACATCACAGCACAACACAGAACATCAACGCGAATGTCACGTTCGCAAACCCGTCTAAAAGGACTATAGCAATTAGACGCGGTTTAACGCTCGAATGACATTCACGGTCGGAGATATAATGTAAGTACTGCAAACTAACAAGTTTAAAATTTCGATCGACAAAACTTCCCGAAGTGGGCCCCACGTACATCTGCTGTACAGTAATAAAATCTGGGCCCAAAAGAACAGTTGCAGAAAACACAATTTCCCAAGTAGAAGCCCCAGAAGAAAAATTACCCACTGATTCACCAATACGGCCGCGTTTCCGTGACCAAAGCATGGCTTTGGCGGCGGATCCGCGGCCGTACGGTCGGATCAGTTGGTCGTTTTTCTCCAGTGTTCTTTAAAAAGCCTGCTTAATTTTCTGGTATAGTCAAAATGATTTTTAGACTAGAATTAAAATCAACAGAAACTTTACACATGGAATTTGCGGTTTTCGAAAATCCGTTCGATCGATATTTTAAACGCGTTAGCACAAGTTAGTAAAGCTTAATGGCGAGGCTCTGATACCATGTAAATCTACGGTAGCGCCCCGGCCGTCTTTCAGACGCCAAATGCGGAACAAAAACTTTTATAACTGGCGCTATCGCATACTATAACCCAGATCTGCCATTAACGCTAAACTAACAAACTACAAAGAGGGTAGAAAGGTTATACCGAACGATCCGAGTCCTTCGTTCTTTAACCATCATCCCACGCTCCGTTGCGGCTGCTCCGATCTCCTGGCTCGTCGTCGAGGTGGCACCACATCTACGGATCTTTAAACGGGCTCCCGCCTCTGACCCGAGACAACTCGGTCATCAAGTTTGCTAAAAGAGATGACCAAGATTGATGTAGAGAATGAGTAGAACACTTTGTCTCACTTCGTCCAAAGCCATGGACGAACGGTTAATGAAGTTGCCTTTCTGGATTGAATGAAATGAGAAATGAACATATCAAATTTCTATGAGCCAAAACTATCATAATCTTTTTCCAATGAATCAATCATCCTTTCCTAAAGAGGGGGCCGGCCAATATATTGAGAGGAGGGGTGAGTGTAGGAGAAAGGAGGGGGTAACCATAAGCAAGAATACCTATCACTTCATTAATGGAAAGAATGACTCACATAAAACATTTAATGCAAAATGAATGACTCACTTAACACCTTGCAAAACAATTAATGCAACCTAATGAGTCACTAACCTAGTCACCTCTTCTAGAACTTTCCACACTCATGACTCACCCTCATAAGAAGAAAAGATAAATCCGCATTAAACCGAATGTTTAAGACGGGTGATAGAAAATTGGAAACTGGCAACTTCCAAAAGCGATCCCGAAACGAATTTCAGGATAACTCCGTAACAGTATAAATATACCCGCATTTGTATTACGACCGAATACAAATGCAACCGAGACAAAGATATTATATCTACTCTGTATAATACATGGATCCGGCTTAAACCAAAGCCCACCAGTATTATCTGCCCGAAATATGACACGTGCGTAAACGCACGTGCATTTTCCAAACCCTGCCATAAAACCATACGGCCTCTACAACGTTTCACCCGAACTTGGGAAACTATCTGTGGGGGACTCTAATGACTCGTCAGTATCCTGGCAGTGGGTTTAACCACAAGCTGTCAGCGGCACTATCAATGCGTAACGGCTGCCCATGTACTGACCTCAAGGGAGGCGGATGAGCGAACTCATCCGGAAACCCTACCGAGCCTAACAGTGACAATGTATATACAGTCCGGTCCGTTCGTCTATGAGTATCGCATATCCAGCCTAGGGGCTAGTAACGTCAGACCCCCAATAGCGGTATAAGTCGTGTCGGAGACAAGCCCTGAACACCCTGAGAAACTACCGGAGTACCTACCAGTAATTTCACCTGCCTTGGCCAAGGACTTGGTGTAATGGCTTTCCTAGACACAGCGCGATCTCCACCCCTAATACCGGGAGAGACGAATCCCCTGCCGATCCGCTCACGTGCCTCCATGTGGCTCGGGACTGTACCCAAAAACTACCTGTTTGCATGACTCCTTTGAGCCATGGTAGGGTAGAAATCAAAGCACAATGGGAACTCACACGAGAAAAATGACGACCTCAGGTCGATGAACTAACCTGTACACATGTCACCAGGGAACTGCTATCTGACGATAGGTATAATACCTACCAGCAGGTTCCCGGCGAGTCCTGTCCGGTGTACTCATAACTCAATGAGCACCTGTATACATCTTAGGTGATCCAACTGACATCAGTGGCTTGTCAGGCCGGCCACCGCCCCTCATCGGGGTCTCGACTGTATACACTAATCTACTCCGGAGTATCGATGCCCTGTCTCGAAACTCCCACGACTAGGGACCACTATTAAGGATGTGCTTATGGACTACCCAACTCTCACGTATATGATCGCCATCATACTGTTGGTAGTCAAGCAAGATCCTAAGGGCTCTATCAACGTGTAATCGTGATCAGTCATCTGAACCTATACACGACTGATAAAGGCAAACCAGATAGCATACTATCATCCCGAGTAAGACTGTCCTACCGGTATAGGTCCTCCTCAATCATTGCAATCACGTACCTGCGATCCAATAATTGACTTTGAGGGCACTATATCCAACAGACTGGCCCCCTGATATGTACGTATCATACGCTATATCGAACAGCCTAAGTGCCTAGCTCTGACCCTCGTCTCTCGACGTATCCATACGTACATGACTCATGTCGGTATCCCCACGATAACCGCCGAGTCAATAGGTACTGTCACCAGAAAGTATGATTCCCCCACTAACTCATCTCCTCACTGAGATTCTTGCCCTGGGTACCTCCGGGGCCCACCATGTACCCGCACACGGCTCCCTCCGTTCCTCGCGTGGGGTGTATATATATATATATCCGAACCGATAAATCTCATGGTGGCTGCAGAAATATCATATCAAGAGAAATCGGGTTTTTCAAATAATGCATAATTTCATGAAACAACCACGGTCCTCAAATCCAGAAAACATCAAGTAATGAGTAAGTATAACTACATGAATCAATACATATATATTAGCGTCCCACTCCACTAATATATATATATATATATATATATATATATATATAACAGCGTCACACTCCACTGTTATATATACTTAGAAGTAACAATATCAAAGAACATCATATGAAATCCAAGAATGTAACATATGCAACATGAAACAGTAATATGAGCATATATAAAGGAAAATCGCTATTTAACTGCAACAAGTTATTAAATATATAAATCATGCAGTTCCTGATTTCTCCGAAATCAGATGCAACATCATAAACAGGTGAACATGTAGCTATAACAAGGTATGCGTAACCGTGTCGGTATAGCAAGATATGTATGATGTAAAAGTATATGTAGCAAGATATGTCCCTTTGCTTATCCATAATACCCTCCAGGTATATGTATGTATGCCAGATGTATATGTAGTTATGTCTCATATGTATATATACCTATCACTAATGGTACACTACCCTATAGGTATATGATTAACTATCATGTAAACATGCCAGGGCATATGTGTAAGCATGTAGGTATACAGGTATGATATAAGTCATATGCATAAAGAAATATGAATCAATGTCTCAATATCCCTAACCAAACAATATCATTTCTATATGTGGGTTGTGTGTGACATGGCAATTATTGACGGTGTGTGTGGCGTACAATCAGTGCTCGTGTAACATGAGCTGTCAATAATAGTGCAGTGTCCTAAGGATACTAGTCCAAGCACAACAATTAACTAAGAAGTAGGGTAAATGCGCAATTCTAAATATAACATAGAATATGCGACAAAATTAACATATCTAGCCCAGACGCATAACGCCATGTGGGCGATTCCCCTGTAGATGTTAAATCTACTCACCAACGCTCCTGGCTAAGTGAAGCCAACCACTTGTTTTCCCCTGGTAGCAGTGTCCGAAGTCCCCGCCAACGAACCTACGACATTAAAACAATAAAACAAGTATATATATTAATAATAGACCCAAAACATGCACAAACTACAATTAACCGACGCAACAACACAAAACATACTCTCAAGTGTTCGTATTGTGGCTAACGTGCGTAGCGACACGACGAAAACAACCTAAGAGCAAAAAATCACACAAAGTGCACGATCCGTGTCGTATAACGTATCGCGTGGACACAAAATACTAGATTATAGGAAAACGATCCCAGATTTTGTATACAGCAAATACTAAAAAAGTAAACAGTACCAAACACCCCTAACCAACAGCAGACAACTACCCACAAAATCCAAACCCCATCACCTCCCCCCATGGCTGGCTTCGCCAGAATTTGCCAAAGGGTCGCCGCCCGTGCCGGTGGGGTAGGTCTCGTGTCTCAGGTGGTGCTCCAGGGTCACTAGTACATCACTACAATTTTGTTTGATTTTTCTGTACGAATTCCAGGTCATAACAGTTCACAGAGGTTCAAAAAGGACACTAAAAACACGATATTGCACTAATCGATATTTAAACTGTTCTACGCTACAACCAACGAGCTACACAACATAAAAACTCCTAATTAACAGATTAGGGATTATACCTGTCAACCTTGCTTCCAAGATCCAAGCTTTCCTAGCTCCAAGTGATCAAGAAGGCAAAAACCAAGACTTGAGGTATTTTTGTGATATATTTTGGGATTTTGGGGATTTATTGAGCTAGGATTAATGCAAATAGTGAAAGAAGTGATCAAGGGCAAAAGTGGGAAGAGGGATTTTGGCCAAGTGAGGAAGTGGGGAGAGTTGTGTGGAGTTTTCTAGCTAAATTCATCAATAAATGAAATTTAATGCATTCACACCCACATGCATGCATGAAGCCACCTATTGCATTCTTTTTCATTTCTTAAAAAACTTAATTCTAATACCCAAACAAAATATCTAGATACTAAGTGAAGGTTTGGTTTTACTTAACATGATTTATTGCAAAAATTTCAAAGAAGGAAATTTCCCAAAATGTGAGTACCGCATTAAAATAATATTAAAATTGGAAAAAATTCTATCTGAACCAAAACGTTACATATACCCCCAAAGCTTGCGCACTAGCTTTATTTTAGCTAAACTAAGTGCTGGCAAGTCTATATGACCGTTTGATCACAGTCGGGTTTAAACGGAAAATACCGACAATTTTACCCTAAAACGGAAAAATTAGCATAACGATTTCTAAAACGTTACAGATTGACATAGGTCATGTTCCACGAAACCAGGATTTTGCTCTAGATGCTTCCCACGGGGTCTGGTTGACATAGCCATGTTCTGCGAAAACCAGGCTCCGCTCTGGACGTTTCCCACGGGGTCAGGATTGACATAGGCCGCGTTCCACGTGACCAGGAATTTGCTCTGGATGCTTCCCACGAGGTTGGTTTGACATAGCCATGTTCTGCGAGGATCAGGATTCGCTCTAGACGTTTCCCACGGGGTTAGGATTGACATAGGCCGTGTTCCACAAAACCAGGATTTTGCTCTGGATGCTTCCCACGGGGTCTGATTGACATAGCTGTGTTCTGCGAGGACCAGGCTCTGCTCTGGACATTTCCCACGGGGTCAGGATTGACATAGACCGCGTTCCACGTGACTAGGAATTTGCTCTGGATGCTTTCCACAGGGCTGGTTTGATATAGCCGTGTTCTGTGAGGACCAGGATCCGCTCTGGACGTTTCCCACGGGGTCAGGATTGACATAAGCCGCATTCCACGTGACCAGGAATTTGCTCTGGATGCTTCCCACGGGGTTGGTTTGACATAGCCGTGTTCTGCGAGGACCAGGATTCGCTCTGGACGTTTCCCACGGGGTCAGGATTGACATAGGTCGTGTTCCACGTGACCAGGAATTTGTTCTGGATGCTTCCCACGGGGTCTGTTTGACGTAGCCGTGTTCTGCGAGACCAGGAAGGGTTGACTTTATCCGCATTTCACGGAGTCGAGGGTCGACTCTCGGTTGTTTGTGTACCGCCGAGTGATGGAACTGGGAACTGCCGCGGTTCCGCTTTGTTGATGTTGTGTCTGTTGTGTTGAGACGAATGTTGAGATGATCTCCAGGCTGTCTGTGAACCATTGAGATTTGGCTTCTTCTTCTGATGGAGCCTGGGGAGGGAAGGTGTGATTCTTTCTTTGTTTGCGCCCCTGGATTGTATACAGGGATTGATGTGATATCACCTGTAGGGCAAAAGGTTTCATTTTATATATTTTCTTTCCGCGATGCTCTATCATTTCAGCTTTTATATCACGAAGGTCGCAATTGCCCAATCAGTTCGGCTATTTTTCACGGTGCCCAATCATTTCGGCTGTTGGTTTTATTTACTCGCTGCTTTTTATTGCGAGTTGTCCAATCATTTCGGCTATTTTGCATGCATACATTTTTACTTGCTGATTTTGTTTGCAAGTTGCCCCATCATTTCGGCTATTTCGTATGCATTTGTGGCTCACTGGCTTTTCGCTGCGAATTTAGGGATTTGACACCGATTTCGGCATCAGCATCGCTACAACTAGGATATTGCCAGGAGCGAATCATCATTTGCCTTTGTCGATGTCGAACAAAGGTGGCTTAGTAGACAGGGTTAGGATCCTGTCGACTAAGGCTTTTGACTTCATGAGCCGTAAGGGTCTCATAAAGGTATTTCTCCCTACAAGTCGTAAGGATCTCATAGGTGCGTTTTCTCCTTAGAGATCATGAGGATTCCTAAGTGTGTGGTCTTTTATAAGTCGTAAGGATCTTACAAAAGTGCTTTCTCCTTATAAGTCAAGAGGACTTACTAGGGATGTTCACTGTGCAAACATATCCCTAGTCCCGGATGGGACTTTGTTAGGGAAATGTTTATTCGCGTCCGTGGATTGTATACAAGGGTCGAGACGCTTGTAGGACAGAATTGGAGGTTGTGATGGCTTAAGAACAGGTTCAGATCCCTGTAGCTTAAGACTTTTGAATCTTATGAGCCGTGAGGGTCTCATGGGAGGGTTCTCCTTACGAGTCGTGAGGATCTCTCAAGTGTAATTTCTCCTTAGGAATCGTGGGGATCCCTAAGTGTGTTGCTCCTTTGTGAGTCGTAAGGATCTCACGCAGATGGTTTCTCCTTACAGGGTCGAGAGGACCTTGCACGTGTCTTTTAACGAGGTTGGGTCCTTTCGGGTTTTCACAAAAACTCGCCGGTAGCCCTGCTGTTTTTACTCACGGAGCCCTTTTGGATTTTCATCCGTTCCCATTTGCTTATGGACATACCGTTTTCCTTTTTTTAAATATTTTTTTATTTTATTATTTTTTGTGTCAGCCTTGGGATGCCGCAGTCCACAGTAGTTTATCGACGTCTCGGTCAACAGCCAGTTTTAGGACATAGTGGTCCATTGTTAGTTTAAGGACGTTTCGGTCCGTAAGCCGGCTACTACTTATGGAGTTTAGGCTTAGGAAGATAGCGAGAAGACATAGGCGTCGTCATCTATCATTGACCTAGGCCATGACTCGTCAGGCGTAGTATCATTGACCTAGGCTCAGGCTCTGCCCCAGTTTCTCTGCGTCAGGAGCTTCTTCATCGTCTATCGACGAGTAAGAGATCACATGACAGCTTGCTACATAATCTTCAGGCTCATCTGACGAGTCTTCTCCATCGTCATCATCTCCGTCCTCAAGGACGTGACTGAGAAATTCTTAGAGTGTGACTGGAGTCCGAGCTTTTTGATTATATTCTTCCAACGCGTCAATCTGTTTTTGCAAGTCCGTGCTCTTGTCACTAGGCTTCACGGGCTTTTTGGTCTTCTTCTTCTTCTTCTTCGAAGACTTTGACGGCTGGGTGTGAGCACTTTGACTATCACCACCAATTTTTGGAGTTGGGCGCGGCTTCAGCATTCCCTCGATGATCTCGGGTTCCAGCGGACTTTTCCATCTAATCGCCGGGCATGTTTGGAGATCTTTCAGCATTCTTTTGGTCTTGGCTGAAAGAACGACCTCCCATGGAACTTCTTTTATGAAAGAGCATGATGCCCCGATGTGTCCGTCTTCTTGGGAGCGTGTGGTTGTGGTAGGTTCACCTTCCAATTCTCGGACAGGGCAAATTTGCCCTGTAGGTATTGATCTTCAATCCAGCCTTTAAAGACGAAGCAATCTTCAATTGGATGGCTTATCATTTGATGGTGAGGGCAATAATTGGGACTATTAGCCTCGCCAGGTTGCAATGGTCGTTTTGGATTCGGCAGATTGATGAGCCTGTTGCGCACTGCCAGCTCAAACAATCTCCTCGTTTTGTCCCGGGGGAATGAATAAGAGCACTTCATTTTCTCATTATAGTATCGCCGTCTCTCGTCTAGTCGATCCGTTAGTTTTGGGCCACTGAGCCGCTGTTGAGTATTCGCGACGAAGGTCACCTTCCCTTTACCCTTTTCGTTCCGCGGCTCCGGCTTTGAAGGAGACGGTCTATGATCCATTTGGTCTATTTGGGCCAGTTTATCGATCAAGGCCTGGAACGTGGTCGGCTTGAAAAACATCATAAATTGCGAGATGGTCGCTTGAGGGTCAAGAGTGCCCACGAACATGCCCACTGCCGGCGCTTCCTCGATGCGCTGCTCACATTTTGACCATAAATTTCGCCATCGTATTGCGTATTGCACCCACGTTTCACCTGGCTTCACCCTAGCATTGATCAATGCCGTTATTGGGGTGCGTTCACTAGCACTCGCGAAACGCTGGGTGAATAATAGCTCCATCTCTGCAAAAGTCTTGACAGAGTCGTTTGGAAGTTCAGAATACCATTCGAATGCCGTCTCCGACAAGCTACCAACAAACTGGCGGAGCAGAAGTTTATCATCACCCCCGGTGTTGCCGCACAAGGCTCTGAATTGAGTGACATGCTGATGTGGATTCCCCGTCCCTTTAAATACATGAAATTTAGGGACCATATATCCCGGCGGGTACCTAATTTGGTCATACCAGCCCGGATAGGGTTGTCCGGTCTTAACGATCTGCCCAGCCACTTCATTCGTCTGGTGAGCTCGTATTTGCTGAGCAATGTAATCTTCCAGAGCGGCCTTGGAGATGGTCTCCTCCTTGGCTGCTGAAAGAGCCGGAGGAGGGTTCGATATCTCTCCCCTGTCATCTTCAATTATAATCGGAGGGTCTTCAGCTGGAGGTTCTGGCTGTAATATCATCCCAGCCATGTCTTGGAACAAAAGAGCCATTCGTTTTATATTGGCTGCCTGCTCCGCAGCCTCTTTTTCTTTCCTCTCGAGCATCCTTCGGAGGAACTCGGTATCAGTTTCTTGTTCCCGACGCTGCTCCGAGGTCTCTGGATTTTCTTTTGGCCCAGTGAGTGCGGCCATTGCAGTCAGCATCTCCTAAAGTTTCAGCTGTTGTTGTTCCTGAGCCTTCGTTATCAATCGGGTAAGCGGTCGATGACCCGTAGAAGCACAGCTTTCTTCTTTTTCGGAAGCCATATAAACGGTATGTAATACCATACCCCCGGACTTGGGGCGTTTAGATTCAACGTCCTTGTGGTTTGCCGCGTTCACAGGGGCTTTCTCTGGCCTCCTTCTCTTGTGAGCGGTTGAAGTCGAGGGAGCCGTTGCAGTGGGCACCCAGACGGCTGTCGCCTTTTGTGGCTTGACAGGATGGTTTTCTCCTTGTCGAGCTTTAAGCTTCTTTGATCGGCGAGAGTAGTCTTGGTCAATCACCGATTCCTGGACCTGTCGCCAGACTTTATAAATTTTGGAGGATAGCCGCTGAGGGGGCTGCTCCGGCTTCTTTTCTGTAGTAATCTCCGTAGGTGGAGGAGATCTCTTCAGCACGGCAGTCGGAGTGTTCTTGCGAACCCTCCTAAGCGGTTCAAAGCTGTTCCCAGTTGGAACAGCAGCACTGATTTCCACCATGGGAGCTGGTGAAGTTAGTCCAGAAGGGGAGCTGCCTCCAGCCTTCCTTACTCAGCGCCAGTAACGACGGCGAGCATGTCGCGCGGATGGTGTTGGTTTAGCTATGGGGATGGCTTCGTCATGCCCCATGTTCTTGTCAGGAGTTATCGTTGTCAGCCTCTTGAAGACCGATGCCCGCTGAGTGGGGATTGCCAACCTATCGAAGGCAGACTTCCGAGTAGTGGAAGAAGTTTTAATGACTTCGTTCGGGGCGGAAGCCAAAACAGTCAATCTTGCAAAGACCGATTCCTTGGCGGGAGAAGCTGCTTTGACGACTTCCGGAGCAGGGATGGCTATCCTCTTTGGAATAACCCTTTCTGGGATTGCACGCTTCTTCATGGGTCTACATGAACTTTGGCCCAATCTGGTAAAGACTAAAGTATTTGGTTTGGGCGACCCGTTGAGAGGGGTCGCGGCAGTTGCAAGTCGATCAAAGACCGACTTCTTCGGAGATTCTTGTAATAGTGCAGGAATGCTGAAGCTCATTGGCAGGAGCATGGTCCAAAAGAATAGCCCAGTGGTGGCTTGGGTCACTTGCTCCACCGGCATTGTGAAAAGGGAGGCCGCTTGAGGCCCGTAGGTTACACCTCCGGATGAGGCGGAATGGGAGTTGCAGTTGCAGCTAGTGCAGGTTGAAGCCATTGATCTTCTGTTTTCTGCACGGAGCAAGACACCAAATCTTAGTACCTCGAATCCAAGGGCAACCATATCAAACCACGATTCGTTCGCGAAACACGACACACGAAATGTGGAGTGGAAAGAGGAAAAGGTCCCACCGTGCGTGCCAGAATCTGCTCCCCGCCGAAGGACGCGACCGGGACGTTGGGACGTCCGGGCCTGAACTTCAAGGGCAGATGCTATTTGGTGCTATCCGTCCACCTCTCCGAAAATGCCAAGTGATTTATGGTACCGTGTATCGGAGGTTTAGACGGATGCGGCCGATATAGCAGACTTCGTCAGATTCCCCCTCGTTTGAGGGGTTTTTGATTGTGGGGACGCTCTTCCCTACAGGCGCAAGCCCCTGCAGTTAATTACGCTACCGCATCGTGGTAACCACTTTCTCCTTCTCCAGATGGTCACTTCGTGTCGTATGTGTTGGTTTTGTTTTTGGTTGCCCGTAGATTGTATACGGAGACTAATTTATGTTGTCGCCCGTAGAGCGTGGATTAGTCCAAATCCTTATCTTCTTAAATTTGGGGTTGGGGTTGGGTTTAAGGATACGTTAGTCTCATTTGAGACTAAGATCAACTTAAACGTTTGTTAAGGATACGTTAGTCTAATTTTTAGACTAAGATCAACTTAACGGGATCGTTTAGATCCAACAAAAGAGCATTTGGCCTCTGTTGTTTAGTTTAGGGACATTGCGGTCGATTACCAGTTTAAGGATATGGTGGTCCAATGTTAGTTTAAGGACATCTCGGTCCAATATTAGTTTAAGGACATCTTGGTCCGATGTTAGTTTAAGGACATCTCGGTCCAAGGTTAAGGATATCATAGTCCATGGGTTTTAAAGGACCCCACAGTCCGAGGTTAAGGACATCATAGTCCATGGGTTTTAAAGGACCCCACAGTCCGAGGTTAAGGACATCATAGTCCATGGGCTTAAGGACCCCACAGTCCAGTTTAAAGACGTCATAATCTATGAAACGTATGGTTGTCGGGACCCGTCACCTCTCTGAAGACGTTGAAGGATTACAACGACATGTATCAGAGGGGTTCAGAGATGTTCCCTTGAACCAATTTTGGTTGAGATCTGTAGTCTAATTGGGACTAAGGTCTGTTAAAAGATTTATGAGCATATGGGCTCAGTTAATCTGAATTGAGGACTTATGGCCAGTTTTGGGCTAAGTCCAATCAAGTTAAAATGTTTAACATTTATTTTAGGCTATGGAACCTTTATTTGGGCTTGGCCCTTTTAATAATGCTGGGCATTAACTTGCATCTTGACAATGTTTTGTCTTTTATTGAATGCTGAGCATTCATCATAGCTCTGGGCTTATTAAAGAACAATTTATGTTCTGTCAGCGCAACACATGATGTGCTTGGCGCTTTGCGCCAGTCAAAGAGCACAATGCGCTTCTGCCACGTGGCGCATGTGTGAAGGACACGTGTCGCGCTTGGCGCTAAGCGTCAGATGATGGACGCATTGCGCCAGTTCGTGAGCGCAGAGCGCTGGTTCGTAGGCGCATTGCGCCAGTTCGTGAGCGCAGAGCGCTGGTTCGTAAGCGCATTGCACTTTCAGTTTAGTGGTGCGCACGTGAGTGACACGTGATGCGCTTGGCGCTGAGCGCCAGCCCATGTGCGCAGTGCGCTATTTCAGAAGCGCAAGGCGCTAGTTGTTAAGCAGTACATGCGCGATTGACACGTGGCGCATTTGGCGCTGAGCGCCAGTCCGGAGAACGCAGAAGCGCAGTTCAAGAGCGCAAAGCGCATCTGATCAATTTTATGATCTGAGAAATAATTTATGTTCTTTTTAAAAGAGACTTTGTCTCAGAATCTAAGAACAACCGTTCTTATTTTGTTTCAATCTCTTATATTGATGAAAGGCTTTGCCTTTGTGGATCTATGATCCTTAAGAGAATTGAATTATTCTCTCCTCCTTTTTATAATGGGATGTTCATGATCTCTTTGAGAAAGATTTTAGTCTTATAGATCTATGATCTGTGAGAAGTAAGTTCTTCTTTTATTTTATGATGAGATCTTTTGATCTCTTTGTGAAAGACTTTTTGTCTTTGTAGATCTAGGATCTTTTAAAGAAATGAATTCTTCTTTCTTAATCATGAGATGATTTCATCTCTGTGTTCATCATCATTCATTCTTACCTTGAAGAAAAATCTTCTTGCAAGAGCTTGCACTTTGAATTTCTCTAAGTTTTTTGGGGAGGTTTTTCTCTCTCTTTTTTGTATCTCTCTCCCCCTGAGACTTGAAGTCTAGGGGCCTTTATATAGGGTATGCTGATTTGTTGAATCAGTTAAAGAGATCTTTCTCTGATTGATTTGAGGATGTTTTCCCACCATTGGATCTTTCATCCTAGGGCATCTGTTTTACAGAAGGCAATCTTCTTGTTTTTAACAAGATTGATAAATCTTTCTATACAGAATTTATTCTGTCTTTTGGTAATTTTTATTTACCATTGGACCATTGATCCAACGGTGCTCTGATTTACAGAGCACAATCTTGTTGTTTGGAAAGATTTTGAGGAATCTCTCCTTAACAGAATTTGATTCTGATTAATTAATGATTTATCATTATTATTAGATCTTTGATCTAACGGTGGGGAGCTTTTAGTTCCAGCGCTAGCGCACCCATATTTTATACGTGGTGCGCTGCTTAAAGGGCAGCGCACATTGCGCTAGCGCACCCGTGCTTGACACGTGGTGCACTGCTTGGAGCGCAGCGCACCTAGTGCTAGCGCACACATGGAGTGCTAGCACACACATGGTGTGCTGCTTATAGCGCAGCGCACCCAGCGCTAGCGCCCACGTGCTTTGCACGTGGTGCACTGCATAGGGCGCAGTGCACTTAGCGCTGCATCTAAAGCGTTGCTTTATTTCAAAATTTGAATTTTGAACAGAGCTTTGCTCTGATTGGGGGAAACAGGTATCGCTAGTATGGGCCTTCGCGATCTCCTCGAAATAAGGCAGGTCCTACTCTGGGCGTGGTCTACTTCTTTCTCTGAGCGTGTATACTCAGGTCGTTAGGGCAACACAATATAATAATATAATAATATATCTCAATGTGTCGGGGACAATAAATACGGACTAGAACTATAAAACAGTAACACAAGAATGTATATGCCATGAACATAAAGCAGTAACACGTGTGAGCTATAGCATTAGTCTAAGATAATATGCATGTCACTAATCTAACAGTCTTTTTGTCAGTTGAAATTGAACGGTGGAATGTGTTCATGGATGTATAGGTGTCTCAAATCAGGTATCGATAGAAGTTACTGCTCTAGACTGCAGTCCAGAGCCGTATTTCTATCCCATATACATTAGCGTAACATGTTAATATATAGTGACTAATTACAGAGGGATGTAGATTATTCCGTTGAGTTCGATACGAGCCTTGGAATGCCACGATACGATTTATATGCAATTTAATATGTATTTAATACGACGATAGGTTCAGTAAATTCCAATTTTGACGTCGCCTCTTGGGCACGTCGTTTCTTGTGCAAAGCTTCGATAATATCAGTTCAAATGTCCATAGGACGTTCATTAAATG
Organism: Agapanthus africanus; assembly: GCA_030015575.1. NCBI lineage: Eukaryota > Viridiplantae > Streptophyta > Magnoliopsida > Asparagales > Amaryllidaceae > Agapanthus > Agapanthus africanus. Next base: position 136,512,115 of record CM057344.1, on the reverse strand, counting down.
GATATATTGATTATAATTTCCGGCAATTGGGTTTTGATTACGACCGTGGCTATCATTTAGAATATATTTTTATTTAAATAAAAATTAACATATATCAAACTGATTAATAGAACTAGATATATGTGTGGAGCATGATTAAGTGAGTCAGATGGTTCACTTGTCTTTGGTCGTCGACATAGAAGCGATGAATGGTAGGGTTCGTCTCGACGCACGAGACGGCGACAAAATGGCGCGGTGCTGTTCACGGTGCGCGGCGCGTGTGCGGTGAGCGGTGACACAGTATTAGATACGGTGGCGACGCGTGCATGGTATGGTAGTGGGCGCGGTCGTGGTGCGGAGTTGGCATGGATGTGGGCATGGTGATGGCACGCAGTGAGCACGCTGCAAGGCACGGTGGCCACGGAGCTGTCCCGGTCTGCAACGAACATGGAGATGACAACTGTGATGATGACGGTGATGGCGGTGACAATGGAAACAACGGTTTGCATGGCGTCGACAAAGGCAACGGAGGCAACATCGGTTCGGGTGAGAGATGCTTGGGGGCTAGGCTTGGGCTCGGAGTGGAGCTAGAAGCTTGGGTGGGTGCTGGAGTTGGCTCGAAGTGGTCGAAGGATAGGAGCCCAGGAGATGTGCAGGCAATGGCCAACGACGACGGCTTGGAGCTCAGGTGGTGGTTCAGCGATGCTTGAGTGTTGGAGTTGGGTTTAAGAGGGGAAGGTGCTCGGTGCTGGAGCTTCATAAGTGGTTGTGTTCGACGAGTATGAGTGGTGGCGGTGAGCTCGAAGGTGCAGGGGTTGTAGTGAAGGGAAGTGTGCCGGTAGGGTGGGGTTGCAGTGAGGGTGGATGTGGGTGCTCGAGTGCGGGTCGGTAGAGGCGACGAGTTGCATGAGTGTGTTGACGGCGGTGATGATGGTCGGGGAGTGGAGCACCGGTGAAGGGAGATGGAGAGAGAGAGAGAGTTAGAGAAAAATGAAAGAGAGAGAGAGAGAATGAGATAAAGAGATAGAGAGAATCGGTTGAGAGATGGGAGAGTTGTTGAGGGGATCTCGGATGCAGGCGTGAGGAATCTCGCGGTGACGTTAGGGCGTGGGTTGCGCGAGTCGTGAGGGAAGCGTTGCGAGAGAAGAGGAGGATGGAGTCGTGGGTTTTGAAAAGGTAAGGAGGAAATAAAAAGAAGAAGAAGAGAAGAGAAGTTGGGCTAGGCTGGGCCAGGATGTAGGGTTAGGGCCTGGGTTTTTGTTGGAGTTAGGGTTTGATTGAGTTAGGGTTAAAAGAAAAGGAAAAATTGGAAAAATTAGGAAAATATTTATTAAAAAATATGGAAAAATACAAGGAACTAGGGATTTACAGTATCTTAATACAAATACGGATATTTTTATCTCGATACGAATATGGGTATTCGTATTTTTATACGAAACGGGTATTCGTATTTTTATACGAATTCGGTATTCATATTTTGATAGATATTAGGGTGTATGTATATATGTGTGTGTATTTATACACATACTTTTCTTATAAGTTTGGAAGCTTTGTGATGTGTGTGGAAGCATGAGTCATGAGATGAGTCATGCTTTTGAGTCACCACATCGCAAAGAGATAAGAGAAAGAGAGTGAGAGGATTTTGGCACGGGATTAATTCTCTAGACTTTAGCCTTTTCTCTCTTCTGTTCTTCTCTCATGTTAGCTTCCAAATGAATTAGAGAAAAACCAAGAGAGAAACTGTGAGAATCTTCTTCACTACATCTCTTATCATCACTTCTTAGCAAGTTGTAATCATGAGTTGATTCACTTGTGATTTTGGTGTGAATCTAGAGCTTGTTTCGAACTTCCTCAAGTGGATCATCTTCAATGAAGGAGGGTCACCTTATAAGCTCGTTCTCGACGACTTTGGAGCCTAGTTAGAGTCCATGGAGTGGTGTAGAGATCTTCCACAATTGCGCGGACATGCTACAAAGGTAGCTAACCCCATTACCTTGTATCTTTAGAATTCTAGTTTAGTAGTTGGAATCGATTCTAGGGTAATGGTCGCTAGTGCTTATTTTAAATTTTTTGTTTTCGCTTTCACTTTCGTTGTGAGTCTTGCGGCGCGAGCACTATGGTTCTTACAAATGGATGTCTAGATAGAATCCGGCATTTTCATGTTGATGAAAATAAGTTTACTCTATGATGGCATAAAAATCCCGTCGATAGGTGTTTTGAAAAATGTTTATCAAAATTATATTATCATATTAATATTTATTTTCGAAATGAATTTGTGTTTATGGGAAATGAAACTTTAGGCTGGAGCAATCGCTAATTTAATGGCTTAAGGATAAGTAATTTCATGTCGGAAAAGATTGCATGTAAGTTGATAGTTATTGTCATCTTATATTATGGTAGAGATTTTATGAATAGTTGGCAAGATAAGTGTTAGATTGTTAAATTAAAACTATTAATCAATTACGAATTAATTTAGTTGATAGTTGGCTCTTGATATGAGACCCAATTGGCCACACATATAAGCCTTTCAGTGGAAGATTTAGACACAACCGTAAGAAGAGAAATATTATTAATAATATAAGTGTTGTATTATTAATGTGTGGGTTTTAGTCCCACATCGGATATTAAAGTTTGAGGTATTGTACCATAACCTTATATAAGGAGGCAATGGTTTGCCATGAGAGAAATATTTTAAATAATGACTATTTTCTCTTAAAACTATTTTGATGCCTATCAATCCATGGAGGTGACTCTTCCATAAATGTTGGAGGACTTTAGTTGGAGGCTTCTGTATTATTAGAGGCTATCAAAAGGTAATTTGTTTATATATGATCAGATCTTTCATTGATGAGATTGGGATGAAGCAATGGTACACATTTAATTTTAAATAAAATTTAATTTTTTAAGAAATTGATGCATGTGTTTCAACCATAGGAATGCATACGTTTCCTTTAACTGGTATTAAAGCTATGGTACTTTTTAGGTTAGGGTTTTCTAATGTTAATTGATAAAACTCTAATTTTTGTGATACATACTTTTATGAATTGTTCATAAATAGATTAGATCGCAATTACTTAAATATAATTTAATTAGATTAGGGTTCTCCAATCTTTATATGATAAAAACTTTAATTTTGTAAAACCCTAACTATGAAGTATTTATAAACTGAATAAATTTCATATCTAATTATATTATGGTTCTTAATTTTTATATGATAAATATAACCCTAAATCTAGTAAACCCTATTTGGATGAAAAGTTCACATAGCGATAGATTTTAGTCTTATTAGATAAGATCTATTTGTTTAATTAGATCAAATATATTAGATATGATCTATCATAATGTTTAATGTTTATGGATAAGATCAATTGATATCTATATAACGTTGTAATCTACTTGATAGTGTTAGGGTCGAAAATTACATCTCATTGACTAAAAGACAAAAAGTCAAAGTCAAAGTCAAAGTCAAAGTCAAAGTCAAATCACATGCAAGTGAGTCAGTGCCCGAACCCAAGTAAAGCGGGCCCAAACCCAAAAATAAGTCGAGTGGGCCCAAACTGGCCCAAACTCAAGCACGAAGGGCCGACCAGAGGGCAAGAATGGGGAAATAAAATGTAATAAATGTGTTTGTATAAATAAGTAGGAAAATGTAAGGAAAAAAGGACGAAAAGACTAGTTTTTGTAAAGCCAATGACTAATGTGCAAAAAGTGTACACATAGGTAAAGAAAAGAGGCAACAAGCCAATTTGTAAAGCCTGAGGATTTGTAGGGAAAATGTAAGAGGTAACCCCACCCAAACAAGAAATGATAACAATTTCTTCTCATTCTATTCTATAGGGTTTTGAGCTTCCACCTCTCTTGATGTGATTTTCTCTCCCATCTCTCACTTCATCTTCAATTTTTAGACACACATAAAAAGAGTTCATTTCTTCTTAAAAATCCAAATCAAATTACATCAAGACCCAAATTAAGAGAAAAGATATAGATTTTCTTCGTCAAATGTAAAAAAAAAGGAAGGAGGAGGACTCTTGAGGTGAAAGCCTATGGTTTTCACCTCAAGCAAGCATCATGGATAAAGAACCATGGTGAAACACATGGGTTTCACCAAACACATAGGATGGATGACTTTTGGTGAAAGGTTATACTTTTTGCCTCCACTAACTCTTTCGGTTTAGGATCACGCGGGGTACGCTCATATTCCTCAAACTTGAACAACGGGATCCGTTCGTGTTCGGCCGGAAACCCATGAAAATCAGGGTTTTCTACTTTTGAAAACCCTTAAAAGAGGGTTTCTTTCTTCAGAACCTCCAAAAAGGGGTTCCTGCAGTTGGAGCTCCCCGGAAGAGGCTCCCGATTTTGGGACCCCTCCAAAGAGAGTTTCCGATTTTGGGACCCCCTCAAAGGGGCTCTCGAAGTCAGGACCCCCTTAAAAAGGAGGCTCCTGATCTCGGGATCCCTCCAAAGGGAGCTCCTGACTTCAGGACCCCTTCAAAGAGCTTTTTCAAGGAGAAAATAAAGAGAAAGAAGGGGCTCCCAAAGTCGGAACCCCCCAAAGGGGAGGCTCCGATCTCGGGACCCTCCCAAGAGGCTCCTGATCTCGAGGTCCCCTGACTTCAGGACCCCTCAAGATGGGCCTCCTGATTTTGGAACCCCCAATGGGGGTCCACTGCTTTGGGACCCCTAAAAGGGGTCTCTCTGCTTCAGGAGGGGCTCACGACCCCCTTAGGAGGTCACCCGAAGTCATGTGACTATCTCTCATTTTTCTCTCGTTAAGGATAAACTTGATGTCGAAAAGAATTGCATGTAAGTTGATATTTATTGTCATCTCAAATTATGGTAGAGATTTTATGAACAGTTGACAAGATGGGTGTTTGATTGTTAAATTAAAACTATTAAATAATTACGAATTAATTTAGTTGATAGTTAATTTAGTTGATAGTTGGCTTTTGATGTGAGACGCGATTAGTTCTGTATATAAAGCCTTTCGGTGGAAAATTAAAACATAACCATAAGAAGAGAAGTATTATTAATAATATAGGTGTTGTATTATTAATGTGTTGGTTTTAGTCCACATCGGATATCAAGGCTCGATGTATCGTTCCACAATCCTATATAAAGGGGGCAATAATTTGCCATCAGAGAAACGTTTTAAATAATGACTATTTTCTCTTAAAACTATTTGAATGCCTGTCAATCCATGGGGTGTCTCTTCCACAAAGGATGTTGGATTTCAGTTGGAGCCTTCTGCATTTGCGGAGGCTACTAAAAGGTAATTTATTTATATATGATCAGATTTTTCATCGATCAGATCGAGATGAAGCAAATGTACACATTTAATTTTAAATAAAATTCTATTTTTGAGGAAATTGAAGCATGTGTTTCCGCCATAGGTATGCATACGTTTCCTTCACCTACTTGAACGGAAATTTCATGATTTGAGATGATCTGATAATTCCCAGAATAAATCCAAAGTTATTGCGAATATTATTTGCCTCAAAACAAAACAAGCATAGGAATATTTCATAATTTACATGTGTTTAAAAAAATACAGTCAAAACCACTCTTTATAATGGATCTGCAGCGGCCTCAATCCCACCCGAACGCAACCCGTTTGCAGCATAATCATCGTTAAATCAACGGTTCACGTTGCTCTCCGCTCTCAATTTCTCTTCACGATTCTCGTAGAAGCAATCCATTTCTCTCCCTCCTCTCTCTTCTTCGTCCTCGATCAATCGATCACAGAAATTTAGGGCAAAAAAAGAAAGAAAGAAAGAAACCCTAAACCCTAATCCAACAAAACGCTATGACCCGCTATGATGGCCGCGCAGGCGACCCCGCATCCCACCGCGATCGCAAAAGGTACGATTCTCCCGTAAAAACCCTAAACCTAATTTAAGAAAGTCGACAACTTTATCGATTTCAACGCTTCGATTCGAATTTAACTCTTGTAGCGATTACGGAAGGGGATTTGAGTCCTCGGGCAAGAGAGAATCCAATGCGCTCGCTGCTGCTGATTTGGATGGATTGACTCCCTTCGAGAAGAACTTTTACGTTGAGTCGCTGTCTGTGTCCGCCATGAACGAAGCTGAGGTCGAGGATTATCGCCGAAAGAGAGAGATTACCATCGAGGGCCGCGAAGTTCCGAAACCTGTTAGAGAATTCCAAGATGTTGGATTCCCAGGTATATAATCTCTACTCATCTTTTATTTTAAAAATCAACAAATAAATAATTTTTTTGCATCATTTCAACTTATACCTTCATAATTTGCCAATTCCAATCTCAGATATGACACCCGTGTTCTGTTACGGTACCGATTATTATTGGGTTTACGATGACCAGTGGACCAATACAGATAAATATTGGGTTTTGACATGATTAGTGAGGGTTTTAATGTTAAATTTATAAATGGGTTAGTGATTTTATTAATGGGCCAATGATTTTGCAATTGGTTAATGGGTTATTACGGTTCATTTCACATTACGAAATACTAATTGCTGAGATATATTAGAAGCTTATTTATATTATTATCAAATAATAAAACAACCCGGTTTAGACATCGCTGATTATTAAAAGATTCACCAAATTGTTTATCATTACTTTTTACTGTTTATTTGAAAATTTATTAATTTTAGAAATTCGTTTGACAAACGCTATAAAATTCAATGTAGCAATCCGAGATGGCCAGCACGGCCAGACAGTTTGATAATGAGATTTTAAACCATAGTTTCAAGTTGATAAGATTAAGGCTTTTTTTATCGTGTCATTGATATGGATTTTATTAGTCTTCCGATTTTAATTGCAAGTATACAGCTTATCGCAGTTGTACTTGAGAATCGTTCTCATAGAGAAGTGTGTTAATTACGTTTAAACTAAGTTAAAATTGAGTTGTTTTTAAAAGTGCAATTAAAAGTAAGAGTTGGTTTTCAAAAAGAGAACTCTAGGGTTTTTATTTGCTTTATTTCTATGGTTGGTTTAAAAGATTCATCTTCTTTTCTAATATAGTTTTAATATGTTTCCATTAATTATAACTAAGCATATGTTATATTTAAATTATAGACATAGCCTATCAAACTTATAACATCATCTAGATCATATTAAAACCCTAGTTCTAGTTAATTAGAAGTAACCTGGTTTTAATCTTCCACAAAAATACGTAGGTTGTGAGTCTACAATTAATGTCTTATCGATTAATCTAGATCTCTTTTAACTACCTAGATTGAATATCTTGTGATTAAATTATTTTCTTACTTTCGCTAATTAAGTTTCTAGTTTGTCAAACTTTCCTTAACCTAATTAGATTATTGGTGTTATCACTCTTCCATAATCTTATTTTAGACGTCAACTTTCATTATGAGATTAGTTTATTAGATGAAAAACTATAAAGATGATAATTAAATCATAAGACATTCATCATAAAACCATAGAAAAGATAAGATAAAAGGTTACTCAACCACAAAATAAATACAAAAAGAATTAATTACACACGTTATAAAAGAAAAATAAATTTTATTCGTAATCAAGAGTACTTACGATAGACTCGATATCTTCTTCTTGAAAACCCTAACTTGAATGCTATGAGAGAGATATCAGAGATATGAAACCTAACTTGAATGTTTATATAGGGCTAAGGAAGATTGGAGAATAAGTAATAGAAGATACAAGAGAATCTACTTTCTAACCATTATGATAATATAATTTAATTGCTCTGTTGGATACTGTTACATGCCTTCAGAATCTTCAAAAGAAGAAGCTTTACATCTCATATTAATTTATGCGGAAAGACCGATTGTGCTCATAAAAATCTCATCGAACGGTCTAAAATTAACCGCTGATCCGCCGCCTTTTTTTGGCCTCGTGGCTCCAGATTTTTTTGTGGTTTTATCATCAATTTAGATGATTTTCGAGCACATAAAATCTTGAATATCTCGTTATATCTTTGTAGTTGCGTCGATCTCCGAATTGTTCCCAAATTTGGCATATAATTAGGTAGGCTAATTTGTTACTTTTGATTTGGTTTGGTTTCTTCAACTGATTTGTTGTGAAGATTGATTCACCTTTATTTGTTGCAACTTTTGCTGATTTGTAATAACATCCCCAGATTTGTTCCAAATATGGGAATTGTCTTTTGATTTTCCGAATAATTCACTTAAATCTCCATTATACGTACGTAATCCTCATTTTAGCATAATTTTCCGTCCTTTTGCATCCAAACCTTGTTATCTGTAATAATTCACAAAACATACCCGGACAAGCATAAATATGACAATAAAATGATAAACGAGTTAGAAAAATGTGCAATAAATTACACCAATCAAATACCCTAACACTTATCTTTTGCTGGTGCTCGAACAACTGTAGGGTTTCAAACTCTAAATTAAACCAAACTACTATCTAACTAAATCCTACTCCTATTCCTATAAAAGAAAATAAAGAAAACAAAAATAAGAAAATGAAAACTATATACAAAGATAAGAATATGTAAGAAAAATATGAAAAACAAGAGTTTAAACTTTACTAGATTTTCAGTGATCATGAACCATATCTTAATAGACTTTGATCTATGCCAAAAATTACTTCCTCACAATTCTTCCAATCTTTCCTATATATCTTGCTTCCAAACATGATCATATACCCCTACGTGTGTGTAAAATCATCTCTATAATCGGAGAATTCAATTCAAGCTCTTATACTCTTGCCCTTAGCTTCCTATTACTTTTTAATTGATGATCAAATTAATGGATTTGTTCCTACATTTTCATGCGACCATTAATGCTTCGTGAGGCACTAACCAACCGATTACCGAATACGATCACTTATTGAGCGTAAATAACAGTATCCTAATCTTGCAGCACCTAAGGCACAACAAATGATCCCAAACCAGTTGGTCTAAGTCACTAGGTGATGAAGCACCCTTGCTGCATTTTTTTATGCTACCTTGATAATTGCAAGGCAGTGTTCATTTTTTTATGATATTAATTTTTCTTCTTTGTACTAGGGCATTATAGATAAGAGCATGACATGTCTCTTTTACTATCCCAAGTTTCAAGATATGTGCATGTGTATATAGTAGGGTATCAATGTTCAAATGTTTGGACTTAAAAATAGGCTCCTATTACATCTTCTCAAATCTCGTAACTTCTTCATGATACTAGCCTTGTTATGAACGGGCTCATGACAACTTATTACCAGATCCATTTAACCGTCTCTTTTGCTTATTTTTCTTAAAATCTCTCTCTTTTATATACATTTTTCACTTTTTAATTTTCATTTTCAAAATTTTCTAATTTTTTTAAAGAACCTAAAGATAAAAGAATTTTTTTGTACAAAACCAAATCACCCCACACTTAAATCAAACAATGTCCTCATTGTGTTAGAGTACGTATCTCGTTACACCTGCATAGTTGTGCTTACCTTTGTTGAATTCTTCTTGGTTTTAAATTCTCAATACCTACAAAAGAAGATGTGGATGTGTATTTTGGTATCCAAACTAAATTAGATTTATGGGGGTTAATTTTGGGGACCCATTTCAAATTGGTATATAAAGATATATTTCTTTTCTCTCACAAGAATATGCAAAGTGACCATGTGCACCACAATAGTGACAAGTATGATTAGATGTACCCATAAGACTAGATTTATATTTAGAATAGTGGTTGAAAAATTTAGATGAAGAGAATTTTTGAAGTTTTAAGATTAGCATATCTTTTATTTAAAAATTTCTTCCCTTTTCTTGGTAAAGGATCAATCGTTCCTTGTCTTTTTGAAAACTTAGCAAAAGAAACTGTTAAATCATTATTTTGTTTATTAAAGGAAGCAATTTTCTCGATCAACTTTTTTTGAGAAATACAGGACAATTTCAAAGAATTGATTTCTATTTTAAAAGATGAAACCAAATTTTCATGATCATTTTTTAAAATATCAGATGACAATCAAATTTTCATTTTCAGTGTTTAAAACATCAATAGTTTTTGATTGAATATCAATATTTGAAAGAAACTCAATTTTCTCCCTCTCGAATTTATCAATTTGTGCCAGAAAATCATAGTTCTCCTTTTCTAATCTATTAATCAAAACAACATTTCTCAAAACTTCTTGTGAACTAGTAGAAGATTTTAAAATATCAATTTCACCAGTAAAAGTTTCAATCAAACCATCATTTTCTTCCCTCAAAGAATTTCGAGACAAAATCAAATTCTCTTTTTCGCTTTTCAAAAACTCATTCAACGAAACCAATTTCTTTTTCTCCTTTTCTAACAATAAAATTTTATTTTCAAGGAAACTATTTCGAGACATTACCGTATTAAGTTGATGATGAAGACTAGGAGAAGTATTATTAAGTTGTTCATGTGTATCAGCAACAGAAAAATCGCTCTCATTGTCATCATATTAAATGCATCTCTTTAGATGTTTCTTTTAGCTCTTTTAACTCATCATTCTCAAAGTTAAACACCTTATCGTGAGAAACTCCTTGAATCATATTGACTTCGCGATTTTGATCACATATGTCGCTTTGTTGTCTTAAAAATATTCAATTCCATTTAGATTTCCAAAGGTAAGCTGCATAGAACCATTATGACAGTTGATTAACGCGTTTGAGGTGGCTAAGAATGGTCGATCCAAGATCACTGGAATTTGGTTTCTAAGGTTAGATACGGGTTGTGTTTTTAGAACAATGAAGTCTACAGGGAATATAAATTCCCCTATCTTAAGTAACACATTCTTAATTTCACCCATCGGTTTCTTAATGGATCGGTCGACCAATTGTAAAGTAATTTTCGTGGGTTGAAAATCATCCAATCCTAGCTGTTCATAGACCGAAAAAGGTAGAAGGTTCACACTAGCTTTTAGATCAAGTAAAGCTTGATTTATGACCTTGACACCTATAATGCAAGAAATGGTAGGACAGGCGAAGTCTTTATACTTTACGGGTATTCCATTACGGATGACATCACTGACATTGCCGGCTAGAAAAACCTTCTTAGGCACTTGTGTTTGCCTTTTCTTAGTGCATATGTCTTTAAGAAATTTAGCATAGGAAGGAACTTGGTCAATCATGTTCAAAAGAAGGACGTTGATCTTGACTTGTTTAAACATTTTCACCATCTTTCGCCACTTTAGCATCTTGCTTCTTGACCTTTAAACGTTTTGGATATGGTGCTCTAGGCTAAAGAAAGATATCCATAGAAGATGGATAGAATATGTGTATCAATAGATGTCGGCTGTGTAAGTGGGATAAGAGACTGCTGCTCCTCATTAGCTGTTATCTCTTCCGAATCTTCGGGCATCCTAACTTGATTATCAACCTGTTTTCTCGATCGCAAAGTAATTATAGCATTTGCTTGCGCGGGATTTGCACGTGGATCTTTTGGATTTGTTACAGGTTGGCTTGGTAAGGTGCCCATTTCTCGTCCTCCTAATACTGCAACTAGTTGGCCAATTTGCTTTTCAATATTTTCCAGCCGCTTTTCAACCCTATTAAGTCTAGTATTCTCGTCCCCATACCCTTGTCGCCTGTTGGGTTGGGTTGGGTGGAGGACATTTTCTTATGTTTTGGAATTGTTGGCTAGTATTGCCTTGATTCTATTATAAATTAGGATGGTTCCTCCATCCTTGGTTATAAATTTGAGAATAAGGATTATTATTATTATTTTGATATGCAGTATTAGCGGTCTCTTGCCATTGAGGACCGTTTAGAAGGGGGCATTCTTCAGAAAAGTGGAACGGGTCTTGACAGTTTAGGTAAGGAGAGGGTTTGCTAACTTTTTGGATGGGAACGGTTGTAGGTGATAGCTTTTCTATTGATTTTCTTGTTGTTGCTAGCTCGGCTTGTATCCCTATAGTAGTTTCAACTGCGAATAACCCTTCCCTAGATGTGATTGAATCTATCTCACTAGTACTCTCCCATTGCATGGTTTTATCAGATAATTCTTCTAGAAAGTTCCATGCGTTATTTTTCTTTTTCATCATAAAGTCGCCTTGACACGTCGACTCTACTGTAAGTTTAGACTCCATACCATCATACACTATCAGGCATAATTCCCACTTAGCTATATTGTGATGTGAGCATTTAATGAGAAGCTCTTTAAAACGTTCAAAATATTTCCAAGAGAATTCCTCCGGTTTTTTGAAAATGTCCTAATTTCATTTCTGAATTTAGCGGTTTTAAAATGCGGGTAGAATTTTTTAAGAAAAGCTTTAGTAAACTCCTCCTATGTGCGAATAGTGTTGGCCAGCACACTGTACAGCCAATGCTTAGCTTTATCAGTGAGGGCAAATGGTATTAATCTAAATTTTACAGCATCTTGATTTAACTGCTTCAATTTGAACAATTGGCATAAGTCCCCAAATTCCCTTATAAAGATATAGGCGTCTTTCGATTCTACACCATGGAATTTAGGAAGTGAATTTATGAAAGCAGATTTAATTTCATAGTCACCGGCAGCAATCGGTAAGACTATGCAAGATGGGAGCGAAGTACGTGCATGAAAGCATCTATCCTGCAGTATAGGTGTAGCGGGGACAATATCAGCCATAGTATATATGAAATCAAGATGAGTCAAACGGTTTGTTTCGTCTTGACTCCACACGTGCATACACCGTACACATTTTTTTATATGCAAAAACTAAGATGCATAGAGATTCTAACAAATCACAATTAAAAATACGCAAACAACTTAAATCTAGGGTTACCCTGGTCAAGTTACTAGGCCAGCTCCTAACTGCCAAGAGACAAATTGCGGGATAGATTCTTTAGCTGTTCTTTAACAATCTTGAGGTCAGATCAGTGCCAGTTAGGTGGGAGGGTTCCGCTATACGAATCACCGAAATAACGGGTTTTAATTAAATAACCACAACTAGTCATACGTCACTGGACATCTCAAGATTGAATCAGATAACCGTTAGATTACCTACAACCTCCTCTTATCCTATTGAGCGCGTAAGTCCTTAGGGGCTGCAGTCTAAATAAATATTTTTTAATTTAATGTAGATTAATGTAAATACTCGGTTGTGATTTGTGGGGCCTAGGAAGGGTGATGCAATCCCCACCTAATCTGGATTTGGGTTGTCCCTTAGAATCTTCTTAAATATGCAATACAATCTAAAATGATCAAAGATCTAAAATCTAAACTAATTTTTTTAAATGGCGCAAAGAATCCTGCAAATATCTGTTAGTTAGAATCAAATCGAGATTTTGGGAAGAACGAGATCGACCTAGATTTGCCTTTGTTCGTCTTGATCTTCTCTTCCAGTAAATTTGTTTCGATTCCTGAAATTTTAAATATAAATTTTGCAGAATCAAACGTACTAAAGGAAATCTAATTTATACAACTAAAATCTAAAACCTAAATTTAAATATAATTAAACTACACCTTCCCGGCAACGGCGCCAAAAACTTGATGTGGATTTTATTAGTTCTCCAATTTTAACCGCAAGTATACAGTTTATCGCAGTTGTACTTGAGGATCGTTCCCCACAGTGAGGTGTGTTAACTACTTTTAAACTAAGTTAAACTTGAGTTGTTTTTAAAAGTGCAATTAAAAGTAAGAGTTGGTTTTCAAATAGAAAGAAAACTCTAGGGTTTTTATTTGTTTTATTTCTATGGTTCGTTTAAAAGATCCATCTTCTTTTCTAATCTAGTTCTAATATGTTTCCATTAATTAACTAAGCATATGTTATATTTAAATTATAGACATAATCTATCAAAATTATAACATCATCTAGATCATATTAAAACCCTAGTTCTAGTTATTTAGAAGTAACCCAGTTTTAATCTTCCACAAAAATACGTAGGTCATGAGTTTACAATTAATGTCTTATCGATTAATTTAGATCCTTTTTAACTAGCTAGATTGAATATCTTGTGATTAAATTATTTGCTTATCTTCCCTAATTAAGTTTCTAATTTGTCAAACTTTTCTTAATCTAATTAGATTATTGGTGTTATCGCCATTCTCTAATCTTATTCTAAACGTCAACTTTCATTATAAGATTAGTTTATTAGATGAAAAACTATAAAGATGATAATTAAATCACAAGACATTCATTATAAAACCATAGAAAAGAAAAGATAAAAGATTACTCAACCACAAAATAAATACAAACAAAACCCTAGAAAGAATTAGTTACCCATGTTTATAAAAGAAAAATAAATCTTATTCATAATCAAGAGTACTTACAATAGACTCGTTCTCTTCTCCTTGAAAACCCTAACTTGAATGCTATGAGAGAGATATCAGAGATATGAAACCTAACTTGAATGCTTATATAGGGCTAAGGAAGATTGGAGAACACGTAATAGAAGATATAAGAGAATCTACTTTCTAACAATTATGATAATATAATCTAATTGTTCTATTGGATACTGTTACTTGCCTTCAGAATCTTCAAAAGACAACCCTACACCTCATATTAATCTGTGGAAAGATAATCGTGTCCATAAAAATCTCATCGAACAGTCCAAAATTAACCGCTGATCCGCCGCCGTTTTTTGGTTTCGTGGCTCCAGATTTTTTCTGTGGTTTTATCGTCAATTTAGATGATTTTTGACCACATAAAATCTTGAATATCTCGTTATATCTCTGTAGTTGCGTCAATCTCCGAATTATTCCCAAATTTGGCATATAATTAGGCAAGTTAATTTGTTACTTTTGATTTGGTTTGGTTTCTTCAACTGATTTGTTGTTGTGATGATTGATTCATCTCTATTTGCTGCATTCTCTGTTGATTTGTAATGATATTCCCAAATTTGTGAATTGTCTTTTGATTTTCTGAATAATTCTCTTAAGTCTCCATTATACGAACGTAATCCTCATTTTAGCACAATTTTCCGTTTTTTTGCATCCAAGCCCTGTTATCTGCAGTAATGCACAAAAGATACCCGGACAAGCATAAAACATGACAATAAAATGATAAATGAGTTAGAAAAATGTGCAATAAATTACACCTCACTAAAATTTTCTTTATTATAAAGAGCACTCTCAGGTCTTAACTGGTAGTAGCTTTATTCATCTTCCATTAAATCTCTTATGTGCTTCAATTTTCACCTTGCAGGTAACTCCAACGGATAATTTTTTAAGAGTAGCTTAGCCTGAAAATCTAAAATCTATTAGCTACTAGTTTCATGTCTTTATATATAATCATTTCCATTTATTGTAATTGGGGAGTTAATTTCTCGTAAGAAGACTAGCATGAAAACCTGATGGCTATCAGTTGCCAAGGTTTATGAGCCTTTTAGAGTCTGCTTTCATTTTGGATTGCATCAAATCTCAGAACTTAAAAGCCAGTCTTTATAATGCTGAATTGGGATCTCTTCTGCTAAGTTGCCACTGAAAAAGCTTTCATCTACCTTCTTCAAGCTTCTTAGAGGACAGAAATTCACTCTGTTGTTTTTCAGATTATGTTATGCAAGAGGTTAACAGAGCTGGGTTTGTTGAGCCTACTCCTATTCAAGCACAGGGGTGGCCTATGGCTTTGAAGGGTCATGACCTTATTGATATCGCTGAAACAGGATCAGGAAAAACACTTGCCTATTTGTTACCTTCTATAGTTTATGTAAATGCTCAGCCAATTTTAGGTGGGGATGCTATTCTGTTCCTTTTGAATATTGTTAAAAACATGCTCATCATTAGTCTATATATTTTAACCGATAAATTTGTGTTTGCATCTCCTGGAGATGGCCCAATTGTTTTAGTTTTGGCACCTACACTTGAACTTGTTGTGCAGATACAACAAGAAGCCAGTAAATTTGGTGCATCATTGAAGATAAAGAACACTTGTAATATATGGTGGGGTTCCCAGGGGACCTCATGTTCGAGATCTTCAGAAAGGCAGGTGTCGATTGTTTCATTGTTCATGTGCAATAAGCGTCACTTATTTTACTAAAAAGTCAAAGATCAAGTTAATTATGCTTCTGGTCCTGAGCAACTAAGACATTAAAATGTCTATTTGAGGAAATGTTGAATCTGTACGGGAAGAGTTTGAAACACAGAATTCCTTAGGGATAACAGCAGTGGAAACTGCGGTAAGTGGCTCCAGAAGGTTCTTTTTCCGATTGAGAATGAAGCCCTTGATTGGGAGAATGAAGAATAAGTTAGAGCTGACACCTTCAGATCATATTAGACCTGTCCGACGTATGTACTCATATTATTAAGTTCAGAAAAATTGACATGTGATGGAAACACATTTCTCCTCTTAAACTTTTCTTAATCAGGTGTTGAGATTGTAATTGCAACCCCGGGGCAGCTGATTGATATGTTAGAGTCGCATTATACTAACTTGAGGAGGGTAACATATCTTGTTTTGGACTAGGCAGATCGAATGCTTGATATGGGATTTGAACCTCAGATTAGGAAAATTGTTTCTCAGGTAAGTTTCCTGATCTTTGGCTTTTGCAAAGTATATTTGCTGGAGCCCATGGTGGTTATCCATGCCTTCTTTTCTTCCATACCGGTAGATAGGGTGATGTGCTATGTATGAGGTCATAAGCGATAAATTTTGAATTTCCAGGTTCGAATGAAATAAAAGGGGCACAAGAACTTTGTTAGTTATTAGAGGCTTAGAGTTATCAGATGCTAACATTTCTTAGTAGTGGATCGGGATACGATTGTGTATATCTTAGTGATTGAAATTTTTGACGAGATAAAGTTTATTGTCGGCATCTTGGTAGCGCTTTAGGAACCTGGTCCATTTTTGTTCTTGTTCAAGAATACTAATATTCAAGAGAAAATAAAGGTGGAACCCACCCTGACGTCTAATTTGATGAAAAAAGAACATACAGATGAGATAATATTTTGATTAGATGTTTCCATATGTTTGTGCGAGGTGAGACGAGCATGTATGTGGGACAGAAGATTCCATAATATACTTCTAATTAGATTTGGAAACAGGGGCCTTCCACCAATATTAAGGATTTTGAATCACATGATTTACTCGCTATATTTGTCACCTTAGATGTTTCTCTGTAACAATCTGCACATAATCTATATAGAGATTTGTTTGATTTTAGATTTCCAACTCTTGTTGACTTTTGATATTAGCTATTACATACTATAATTTACTAGGTTCAAAAAATTCAGGTGCACAAACTATCTATGTTCTTCCTGTCGGAATACTAGCATTCTGCATGCGCGATGCACGCGCCTACATGTAACATCATGGACGAAGGTTTGAGAAACTATATAAAGAATTTTAGTTAAGAAAATGAAGGCCGGCTATATATTTTTAAAGATTTATGTAGATTTGAAAAGTTTGTTGTGGTATACTCAGTATTCTTTATGAGGATTTATCTTGCCACACATCTTATTGAGAATCAAATTGGCAATTTCAATTGGAGACCCAGCCCCTTTTGCATTAAATGGCAAACATAAACTTTCGCTTATTCTACGTTTTCTTGTCTTGTTGCGTTCATTTCTTGATTTACTTGATATTAGCAAATACAGACTGGTTAAATAACAGTTGATGATTGACTATCAACAAAAGAAAAAGAAAATGTAATGAAACGGCAAATATCTGTACCAACATTTGCAACTTTCTTGGGTTCTATTTTTCAATTTGATTGCAACAGCTCGTCATATCAGCCCTTCGAATGGTTTCAAACCAATGTTGGTAGTGTATAATCTTGTTATGTCTTGTTAGGTCTAGACCTAACCTTTAAAAGAAGTGCCATTTAGGTGTAGTTGATCAGACAAACTGTTTTTTCTTGGTTAATATGAGGTGATTTTTTTTACTCCTTGACATATTGCGCTATTGTTTCTATTTTTATACGAGTGCCATCTCTTGGTAATTTGAAGTAAACCTGATCCGCTTAATCTAGACCCATGCCCACTTCCTTGAATGTGTCAGCATTTTATAATGGGTGTGTTTTGGCTGCTAGACATTATTTCCTTCGGAGTTTGCATGCACTCCTCATCATGATGGAAGATATTGGGGTATGTTACTGGTGGATGCATCACCATACAATATATGCTGCTCAATTGATTGATAATTCAGGAGTAAATTATTGTGTAGGGATTATTTCCTTTTGTTTATCCTTCTAGTTTTGGGTCCTACATTGAGCTTGACTACATAACAGAGACTTGCAAGGTTTTACATGGGATAAGCTCCATCCATTGACATAGTCTATATGACGCATATTCTATTTCTATCTAATGCTATTATACCTCTTTACTGAGGTTCGACTATAGTTGTTACCATGGATAGAAGTCTCGGCTGATCTGAACCGAGATGGCTGAATATGATTCAAATAACGAACGTCCAAGTTCCGAGGCCGATTCCATTCGACATCGTGTAATATTTGTTTACCAATTGATTAGTGGGGCTATAGTATTTATAGTTTATTAAATGGTTGAGGGACTTCTTATTGATAGGTTATTGGGTTAATGATATCAAAACGATAATAGCTATTTTTAGAAGTATTGAAAACAATTTAGACATTATCTAAAGAATCTGATTTTACTATTTATTTAAAGAATTATCCAATTTGTAATAGTTCTTTTTGTCAAATGACATAAATCTGATATTTTGCAATGCAAGACGGCAGATATGGTTGAGATGGCTTATTCTGATCCTAAAGGTGACAATCGGATACCGGATACCGAGATTTTAATCCTTGGACTTGTTAGGCTGTGCATTGTCACCATCTTGCTATTGCTGCACTTTGGTTCTATTTAGAGGTTGCGTTTAGGGAATGCTTATCTATGCTGAGTAAAAGGTCTATATTTTTTGTTTCTCTTGCATGTTTCCCTTTTCTATCCTCTTGCTTATGTGGATGCTTGAGGAGGCTTGAACTTTTTCCTATGCCTATCGCAAGTTTTGTTAAGAAAATTTGATAGCCGTGTCATGTGCTTGTTTGAGATGTTGAGGAATTTGTTATAAGCTTCCATGGCTCAATTTATTGGCCAACTTTTGTTGAATGAAAATCTAACGAGATCTCTTTAAGGAATTCTGCTTAAAGTTCTCTGATGGTTTATGCACAATAAATGTGTTGCTCTGGTTGAATTATGAAGAGTTGAAATGCTTGTGATTATGACTATTGCCCTGCATGGTACTAATAGAATGAAGGCATGCCATATTCAAATTATTTAGCTAGAGATAATAATTACAAGCAAGTGATGTTTTGCATATAAGATTTAAGCATGTTCACTGAGACAAATGGATTAGAACTTATGCATTATTCAGGCTCACAATAGATTTATGAAGAAGTAAATGGAGGTGGATCCATCGATGTGGGTGTGGTAGTGAGTAAAGAAGAAGTAAATGGAGAAATACCGACTTCGGAGTCGATAAAGGGTATGCGGACTAAACGGGCACTAGAATCCCGTGTCCAGCCTATCTTGCATTAAAAAGGGTTAGTACAAGTGGCAGCGTTGACTTATAATTAGGGGTAATGAATGAATGCGGTGTTTGCTTTGAAAAAGGGACGGATTTTTGAAAAAATGACACGACACAACAAATGCAACACACAAAACCCTAATTCTAAGGGTCGCCTAGGTCAGATCTCTAGACCGCTCCTAACCGTCAGAAGACAAGACGCAGGATAAATCCTCCACTGCCTCTTTGTCTCTCCTGTGGTCAGGTAAGTGCCAGGTAAGTGGGAGGTTCTCCACTACGTAAGTAGTGGGCCTAATTAAGTAACCACTAGCCTTCGACACACTTGCCTAGACACCACAAGAGAAACGCGAATAAGCAATGAATTACCCACGGCCTTCTTCTGTCCTAAGTGAGCGCGACGGTCCTTAGAGTCATCTCTAGATATTTTTAGTTAATTTGGGTCAATGCGGATGCAAGTTTTGCGATTTTCGGGGCCTAGGAAGGGTAATGAACCCCCCACCTAATTTGGATTTGGTCTTTGCCCCTTAATGTCCGTATTAGTTATGCAAACAACCAAGAAAAATTAAAACAAGCACAATTTAATTTTGCTTTTTGCGCGGCGCTGCGATTATTTGCAAAGAAACCTGCAGAAATTTGTTAGTTGGAGCTAAAAAGAGGAGAGAGAAGAAGGTAAGAAGGTACCTGAGGAAAATTTTTACAGCGATCCCTCTATAAAGCTACGGTTCCGCGGCAATTGTTGGCTAATGCCGCCCTTCCGCGGTCGTTTCAAGGGAACACTGCACAAAATTTTCAGAGAATATCCCTGTTCACTTCCCTTGTCCTTTGGAATACTCCAAAAATTATTTCAATTTCACAGCAAGCTCCAGATTTCCTCGCAATAAACCACAACAAATCGTTTAGGATTTGTGCGAATTTTGATCTAAAAATTATAATGGAATAAATTTTTCAACTAAAATTTCAAAATACGAACAATTAGCGCACTATCCCCGGCAACGGCGCTATTTGATTGATTATAAAATTCAAGACTGTGTAAATCGAATAAAACGAATAAGTTTCTTTGTGTCGGTATTTAGAAAATTGAATAAAATTCACAATCAAAGAATTATATTTGACCGCAATCAACTATGGTGTCAGTTGTAGATCGTAAGCGAGTGCGGATCGTCCACAGGGATTGTGCGGTTCGTTTTTATGTTTGATTTGTTTGAATTGAAAAGTTAATCGAAAAGAAAAGAAAACATGATTCAAGATTTTATCGATTGATTCAGGTGTCACTAGTCTAATCAAGAATCAAGAAAATGATAAACAATCGAGAATTGGTTTTTTTATGATATTTCCAACCAAATGTCAAGAATCTAAATGAGGCTCGCAGGAATCGATCAGATCTATAGACGTGATGTAATATCAAGATATCGTGTTCTTGTCCTTCGAAGAATTGATACTAGATCGATGATGATCGACGAGAGTCGGGGCTTTCTCGTGAAACTAGGGTTTCATCATTTAACCCTTGTTCTTTCGTCGATATCATTCACATTCTAGCCTCTAGCAATTTCAAGAAACGATCGTAACTCCCCAATTTCGAGCGATAACAATCAAGAAAGCATCGCAACGAAACTAGGTTGTCGGTTCTTGAACTTGCTAGGGTTTACAAAACTCGTAGGAATCAAGAATCGTTTTAAGATATGTTACATCATCATTCTATTGATCGTCTCGACTCCTCGACGAGCAGAGTATTACTCAAACATCACAACAAGAACTACAATTATAAATTGAGATCGAATCATTATGCGAGAATTTAAAGAAAACAAGATAAAAGAATTTCATCTTTTATTTATATCAACAATTTCATTACAGATGCTCAAGAACTACAAGAGGAAGAACTCGATTGTTGAATTGGCTTCGCTTTTCTCCGTGAGTCGTGGATCGGCTTGGACCACTTGCTCTGTTGAAGATCGGCTCCGCTCATAAAAGGTTGAAGGCTTCTTGCTTGATTTGGTATTCGGGATCTTGGCTTTTGGATTGGAATTAGGGTTAGGGTTTCACACAAGTCTTGTCACTAGACTTGTGGAAGAAGATGAAGAAATGGGTAAAAATGAAAAAAGTAAAGATTGAATGGTTCTAGATTCTAGATTCTAGATTCAATGATTGGATCCCTCAACCCTAAGTCTAGGTTCCTATTTATAGACAACCAAACCCTAGGTCTAGGTTTGAAATTACAATTCCCTCCAAAAGTTTGTTGAGGAGCTTCTAGAAAGAGTTTGTTAGAATTTTAGCTTAGGCTTTAAGCTAGGGTTGTTTAAGCTTAGAAACCCTAGTTTGCTGATCTGGCAGAAGTATCTGGAGTCTTCTGGAATTTGACATGTCTTGCTGTAGTGTTGGCCCTGAGAGAGAAATAATGCACTGAATTTGAGGAGGTGAAGTGGCAAGACGGCCGCGGAATCGTGGCTCAAGCCGGCTCCGGCCGCGGTTCCGCGGCTATGTTGGCTCTTTGTGGCTTGGTTCTTCTGGTGTGGTCTTGGGATGATATTTGGAGCTTTATCTGATGTGTTGATTTGTATTTTTCCCTTTGGATTGATACCCGAACTGAAATCATTGAGTTGGCGTAATATTTGATCAGTACCATGTAAATTTTTGGCTTTTCTTCTGATTTTTCCTGCATAGATCTCAAAACAAGTGTTGCGCAATATAGGGATGATACGATGCCATGAAATGCCGTCAATTTCCTTTATAGTGTCGGTTTTAGAGTCTAACACATGCAATCTGATATTTAACGACTGATTTGCTAATATGTGAAATATGAATACCGTACACTTCTAAATGAATGCAAATGATAGGGAAATTGCCGGTTAAAAGATGCAGTATTTTTGACTGATCATGTACCATACCTACCAATGCAAACATCTAGAAAGAAGCTGTGTGCCAGTAAGCCGCTACTGAATCCGTGCGGTCAATCCTGCAAGAAAATTGTGGCACAACGGGGGTGAGTTGCCAACTTGTTAGTAGAAGACATCACCAGGCAGAAATCGAATGTATGACGATCTCCTAGGTCATACAATAATATAATAATATAATAATATCGAATGGCAATAAGGGTGATAGTGTAAACATAAGTATAATAATACTAATATAATCATGCCCGTGTCATAATGTGGTACTATGTCATATGTATCATATATATATGTATAGGTGTATCATCCAACGTGTGTCCATCAACGACACACCAAATCATTATAAAAATCTGAGTGCCCAGTATCGACACTCGAAAACATCATAAAACCCGTGTCCAGCATCGACACGTAAATCCTCATATCTCGGGCGCCGTTTCAACGGATCAACCCTTAAATCTATCTGATCATACGACTTCAGTCGGTATCCTCCGGATATCCGCCGAGCCAAAACTATCACATGTCGGTAGCGCTCCCCTGCCGGGCTCAACGTATCTATATATGATCTTCTTATCCCGGGGTATCGTATCGGGTCCGCCATGTACCCGCAGACGGTGCATCCTCTCTCCTTGAATCGGGTATATACATAACTCAGAACCGAGAAAACTCATGGTGGACGCTACATATCATATCAAGAGAAACCGCGTTTTTTAAACAATCATAAGTTTTTAAAAATATATCTATGGTTTCTCAAATTCAGAAATCTCATGACAACCGAAATCTCATAAGCATGAAACAATAATGAAACAATGAGTATATGCACAGAACAAATCTATAATACACAACCAGTGTGTTCATATGAGCGTGGCATCTAACTAGGTAAGAAAATGCAATAACTGAACCGGTAAGTGTGGTATGGGTACTAAACAATAACTAAAAAGTTACAGGTTATTAGGTTATACAGTGAAGTAACGATTTCTAATGTGTATGTGGTATGGAAATTACCAATGATGAGTGTGTGAGACGGCGAGTATGTGTACATGCAACATGCGCATCATCGGTAATGGTGTGCGTGTCTTAGCAGACGATGTCATACAAGATAAGAAAATAACGTGATATGTATATGCTGGGTTTTGCCGGTGCCTTGGCCATCTACCGTGGCCGGTGCGGAACAAAAACTGGCATTTAAAAAATTTGGCGCAAACAAAACCCGTCCAAGATCGAAACCATAAACCTATATTAGCAAAACAAAAGAGAGCTAAACTACAAGGTTAGAATGTTATACCGAATGAACCAAGTCCTTTGGTCTTCCATCAACTTCCTTTGCTTCTTGATGCGTGCTCGAACAAACTTGGCCGCCGGTCTTCCTCCGTCGAAGATGATCCACCCGAGGGTTATAGCTCATAGCTCTAGCTCCACATCGAAAGCAAGTGAAGCAATTAGGGATTTTAGGTTGCTAATCTAGAAAACCTAGGATATAGTGAGTGTTCTAAGTGTTTGTCTATCTCATCTCACATCCTCATGATTCTCAATACATGAGAGGGTTGAGAGGAGGTGGAAGATGAAGGTGGAGGGAACTCAAGAAAGCAAGAAGAGAGTGAAGCAAATGGTGAGGAGAAAGAGAGCTCATGCAAAAATGAACCATCTCTCTTTTTCTTCAAGTGACCAAGTGAGGAAAAACCAAGTGAAGAATGGTTTTATCAAAACCAATTTTCCAATATAATATACAACCCATACTTGAATAGTATGCACAAATGAATTAATAATTCATTTGTGCATACTATGCAAGCATGGTCTTCACCATACTCCCATCAAGTCTATGCCACCTCATTATCCATTTAGAATAAATGGTCAAATCCAAAATGAGGTGTCCACTTTCTAGAATGTTATCTGTAAAAAATACGGATTGCATTCTACTATATATACATACCTGTATTCGTATCGAAATACGAATACCCCAAAAGATAGAATAACACAAAGAACATAATACTAGAATATACATATCGAAATATATATATATATATACACACGTAAATTATTAAATCAATACCTGATTTAATAATCCGGCTCAAACCCGAGCCGGCTAGTATTATCAACTGTCCGATCGAAAGTCCGGGTACATAGTACAATCAATCGATCGGAACCCTGCACGTATCCAATACGGCTATTATATCGTTTCGCCTGAACCAAGAAAACCCTCTGTGTGGGACTCTAAAGACTCGTCAATACGTTGGCAGTGGGTTTAACCACAAGCACGTCAGCAGCAATAGCTGTACGTAACGGTTACCCAGATATTGAGCGAAAGGAAGGCCGACGAGCAAACTCATCCAAACCCTTACTGAGCCTGTCCGTGACAATCTCCATACAGTCCGTTCTATTCGTCTATGAGTATCGCATATCGTGTCTAGGGGGTGGATAAAGTCAGACCCCTAATAACGTGATATTTCTTGTCGGTATGAAGCTCATCACCCACTGAGAAACTACTGATCCAAATCAGTAATTCTCGTCCACCTTAGCCAAGGATTTCTAGTGATGGCTACCCGTGCACTACGTGACATCAACCCCTAATACCGGGAGAGACGAATCCTCGACGATCCGCTCACTGCCTCTATGTGGCTCAGGACTGTACCCAACTAAAACCTGTTTGCAAGACTCTTTTGAGCCGTGGTTAGGTAGTAATCAAAGCACAGTGGGAACTCACATGAGACAAATGAAGTTATCAGGCAGACTGACTAACCTGTACTCATGTCACCTGGGAACTGCTATCTAACAATAGGTATAATACCAACTAACATGTTCCCGGCGAGTCCGTCCAGTGTATTCATAACCCAATGAGCACCTGTATACTATCTTAGGTGACTAACTGACACCAATGGATTGTGAGACCGGCCATCGCCCCTCGTCGGGGTCTCGATAAGTATACACTAGTCTACTCTGGAGTATTGATGCCCAGTCTTGATACTCTAACGACTAGGGACATTTAAGGATGTGCTTATAGACCACCCAACTCCCATGTATATGATCGCCATCATAATGCTGGTAGTCAAGAAAGAATCCTATGGGCTCTATCAATATGTAATAGTGATCTGTAATGCTACCTAATGCATGTACATGATGATAAAGACAAACCAGATAGCATACTATCATTTTGAGTAAGACTGTTCTACCCGTATAGGTCCTCCCTCAATCATCACAATCGCTTGCCTGCGATTCAATAATTGATTTGAGGGCACTATATCCAACAATCTCACTTGAACTTAAGGTTAATTATTGCGGTGTCACATACTTACAGCCCGTGCAATACCGAACACCCAACTTCTCTACTAATCAGTCTCACAAAACCTGTTTGTGAAACTATTGCGTTTGAGAAATAGCCTCAGTAAGTGGATCTGCTCCAATGTTTCTTTATCACTCTATATCTCAACTTTGCGGAGAAATACTATCTCCCGAAATGAGCGATACCTGTCTTAGAATTTGTCTGGATATCTGATGGGACCCACTTCATAAATGAACTCCAAATCCAACAAACTTCTTAGACTGTATTTTTCACTGAATTTAATCAGTATCCTGAGCTATGCCTTCCACAGTATCCGCTTGGACCACATGTCCAACATACCGCCCCTCAAAAGAAGGAAAACTATAACTCCGACAGTCACTCTATCATCCAGGTCACATCGGAAGCCTGAAATGATAACCGCCTCCCGAAGGAGGCTGCCGTTACCAAATACCAAGAACATCCACTTATGTTCGAAACTGCTTCCCAACGTTTCTCCAGAATTGGATTAATATATATGCTTACTGCAGCCAGTGCAAAAGCAATATCTGGTGTGGTACTTGACATCTCATGATTGACTCAATTGCCTAAGCAAGAGATATGCCAATCACGCAAATCTCTCTTCTCATAAGTCTAGAAGACATCTCTTTAGAAAGGGTGACTCCATCACCTGCGGGTACACCACCACGCCAGAAGTCGTCCATTTTAAAACACTTTAGAATAGTGTCAAGTACCCAAATTGGGACACTTCCTAAATCTAGATCTAAAACCATAGATCTAGTTACCAGAAACCCTAATATTTTATCCAGATCCTATATGGAGAAACACCTTGTGACAACTATAGTATAACCGATCATAGTATAGGAATATCACTTCCTATAAAGAGCATGTCATCCAAATACCAGAACATCACTCCTTACTACCTTCTTACCAGGTCCATCTGTTGTTCTGATGAAGTCAAACTCTATGACTGTCATATCAAAACCAGACGATCTGTCTCCGCTATACCTGCTTTAGTCTATAAATAGACATAAGCTACTTGCCTACTACGCTTCCGCTGCTCCCACTGAATACAACAACCCTTTGGTAGAGTCATATACACGTGCACTTCTAAAGCTCATTTAGAACGACGTTATACTCATCCTCCTTCCAGATCTCATAGTCTAGAACAACAGTAGTGTCAAGTTTGGGTAATCAAAAACCTCCCCCTGTCGCCGTCTTTGAGGAGACCGAAGTACCTCTCGGCTGCCTGAGGTTACCCACTATATCTGCAGAGTGGCTAATGAATTGTCGAATCCAATTGAATTTTTAGGTTCTATTAAATTTTCAGTAATCATTTGTGGTTCTGGAATCACTTCTAGTTCTACCATACTCCCACTAATGTTTTCTGAAAAGAATTCATTTTACTAAAACTGTGGCGAGTCAAGAACAATATAACTATTGATCTTCCAAAAAACCCTCGTCAATGCCCGGGATAACCCACAAACTGCCATTACTGAAACGTGCCTAGAGTTTATCCAGAGTTTGGTTTTAAACATAAGCCGGACAACTCTATATACCTTAGCATCGTTAAGATATGAATCCATTCTATATCCATATGGAAACAAAGGCACTAATTTAATTGGAACCAGATTCAAAATACATGCAGCTGTTTTCAGTGCATATCGGCTAAATGGAAATAGGCCAAGCAGCATTACTCGTCAAGGAATGCACCCACGTATGAGTAACCTGAAAAAGAAGCAATTTCTCAAAACTATTACTTACAACGGAATGCCTAACACAAGTATCTCCATCTTCGATCACCTTGAAGAATCCTGATACTTGCAACAAATGGTTCTCTACTTTATTCTTATACCTATAACTTTTCAAAACTTGGACCTTGTATTTCAACGAAATACTTATTTAAAACTAGAGAAGTCATGAGTAAACAAAATATAGTACGAGTACCAACCCTTTTGTCCTAACGGACACCGGACAACATACAATACTCTGTATAAGTCCACTGAGTTTAATAACTCAAACCATGTGCGATGTAGGCTGAAAACTGTACTATAATTAAGAAGAATTACACCGCTGTTGAATGCTCCTTACCTAACCATCAACCGATATAGGTTAATGTTATAGACATAATTTCAAAAAGTTATATATCACTTTATAAAATAAATGTACAGATATATCAGTTTGAAATTGGTGCATAATGACGGTATTCAAAACCAATTATTTGCCATCAGGCAAAACCCATGTGATTTCCTCAAATATCACCAATTATAAAGAATTCTGATATATATTGAGGATCTAATCACCCAATTCCCAATATTTTACTCCCACTCAGCATCCGTAACGCTATACAGATGTGAGAATCAAAAACTGGTAAATACATACCCTGGAGTCAGAATCTAATTGGAAAAACAGTTTTCAATTAACACCGCACAGTGAAACTAAAAGATGAAAATGTTTCGAAGGGGTATTCGGGTATTCCTTGTGATGCCTCTTCCACTATCCAGATTCATGACAGTAACTGTATATTTCCTTACCCTCACTTCAATCCTTTTATATGTCTTTACTTATTACCTTCTGTACACCGCATTTAGGCTAAATGGTTTTCTTCCTTTCCTACCTTTCGGCACCTGCCTAAAGTTTGGAAGAAGACCATCCAATAAGCACAATAAGTGTACTCTCCTAACACCAGGAGCCCTCGCAACCTGAGAGAAGGTAAAGAGAAAAGACAACCGAATAATCCTATTCAATTTCTCCCGAACGGAAAACCGTCCTCGAACTGGAACAAGTTCCTTCGAGTTCGTATGTAACTATACGATGTCATATCCAAGAAATGTGGATCTTCGTAGTGATACAGAGTGTTCTGGGAAAATGCAAAGGAGAAGTAGGAGTGACAGGGGTATACACGGCTTCGTCGTGAATGATAGTAGCCGCAATTTCCTTTGCCCTTATCCTAATCCCTTTATATGTCTTTACTTATTACCTTATGTACACCATACTTAGGCTTAATTGGTTTTCTTCTTTTCCTACCCTTCGGCACCAGCCTAAGGTTTGGAAGAAGACTATCCAATAAGCGTAATAGATGTACTCTCCTAATACTAGAAGCTCTCGCAACCTGAGAGAAGGCAAAGATAAAAGACAACCGAATAATCCTATTCAATTTCTCCAGAATCAAAAACCATCCTTGATTTGGAACAAGTTCCTTCGAGTTTGTATGTAACTATACGATGAAATATCTAAGAAATGTGGATTTTTGTAGTGATACGGGGTGTTCTGGAGAAATGCAAAGGGGATGTAGGAGTGGTAAAGATATATGCGACTAAATGACAATCCAAAATTTAAAGTGTTTTAAGAAGGTTCGGTTAATTTGGTTCAAGAGTTTTAGTTTGAGGTCGGGTCATGGTCACTGCCAAAGAAAGAGAGAGAAAAGAAACACTCAGCGTGCACTCTAATCTAGATCAGAATGGTTAATCACTTTATCTAATCAGGATGTCTCCCACTGTTTCCTCGAATTCTCCTTCAAACCCTTAAAGGAGAATTAGTCGGGATCATCTAAAATCATCCGAGGAGTAATACCTACTCATCAGTGGGAATCGGGATCCAACTATCATCGCATGATAACTTGATGGAATCCACTCAAGTCACCACACTTCAGAAGGTATGCGCATGCCTGGAAAGTTTCCTGTATGTTTGAAACTCCCGATGTGATTTTTACCCCTAAGACCCAAGTGACCTTGACGAAGTCAACAAATCAAAGAGTCCTAGTCAAGTTCAACCCGTCATTATCTTGATTGCATTAAACCCACCCATACGAGCCCTTGATGGAGTTAACAAGACCGTACGACTATCCTAACCAATCGCATATCCATGCTACAAACAAGCCCCACTCAGCTACCGTACACTACGACTTGACGGAATCAACAAACGCAGCATGAATACTAAGTACTACTCGTAGGAAATGACGGAGCGCTGCGGCTGGTTTTTGGTGAAAAACTTTTAACATAATGAACTTGATATGGTTGAAGGAACCGAATGGTTTTACAATATATAGTAGCGCAAACTTTTGCTAAAGAGGTCACTCCCTGTGAAGGGATCTCGGCTCTTTCCTCATCGAATGAGGTGCGGGATATTCCAAACTGAATACTACGATGCAAAGCAAAAGAATCGACTATAGTGTAGTTATTACAATGACGCAAACTTTTACTCAAGAGGTCACTCCCTATGAAGGGATCTCGGCTCTTGCCTCGTCGAATAAGGTGCTAGATATTCATAACCGAATAATACTGTGCAAAGCAAAAGAAAGTGTCCTGAAATAACAGTTTTTGAAAATTTGGTTCCAACAACATTATATAGGTTTGTTTTTCCTTGCATTAATCAGAATTAATGCAATCCCATCAATTAATCTATATCACGCCATAGAAAAGGAACGAAAATAAAATGTACGTATATGCCATCAGCACACTGGGTCCCGTCATGCACCGTTAGGTTACTTAACTAACGGCAGAGCGGGGGCTGGACTAGCGCGGGTGCAAAACATATACAACATCTACCAGTATATATAAATATATATATATTTAACATTTGTCCCAAGCATGATATAAGCAACATCACAGAATCTCAGCAAGCAACACAGAATGGTGGATAATCTTGGAGCCTTGGGTTTCATTTGAGCCGCAAATGAGACCCGACGTTCCCTGTTGTGTGTATAGGCCGTGCAATGAAAACCTGGACCCCTATGAGTGCGTCAAGTTACCCGCCAATCTCAGAAGTGAGGCAACCCCAATCAACAAAGTGAATGGGCCACCCAGCACTTCACGGAATCCGGTAACTTGGGCACCCCTCTATGGGTCATCCTATACCCACTACGAGTGCGGCGAATAGCCCGCCAATTCTATAGTAAGGTCCCCTCTGTCTCAATGCCATGAGATGCGGGCCCGTTGCCCTCTAAAATCCGGCTATTCATGCACTCCACGGCGGGGTAATCCTACTATAGAAAAGAAAAATATATATATAATGGCGACATCGACCTCAACCCGGTCGTGCCCTAATAAAAGAATATACAATTTGGCAGAGACGGCAGTCCACATGTTGGACGCTTGTCCCGCAATACTAAATATACAAGTGAATCTGAACTGTACTACTACTATTGCACCACTGGCTATTCACCACGACAATTCAACCACAATATCAGCACAATCACAGAACATCAACGTGAATATTATGTTCGCAAACCCGTCTAGTTGAATATATAGCAACTAGTCGGATTGTACTGCTCAATAATATTCACGGTTGCAGACATCATCACATGTACTGATAATCATACACTTAAAATTTCGATCGACTAAAACTTTCCCAAATTGCCCTAAATGCAAACCAGCAATCAAACAAATCTGGGCCAAAAACAAAAAATCCCAAAAATCATATTTCTATAAAATAGAGCCCCCCGAAAAAAAATAGGGCACTGTAGCAAAAAAAAGCGTCGCGGTTCCTCGGCAAAATGGGCCATTTGGCTTGGGTTTCGTGGCGGAATTTTGTAGTTAGATGCCCAAGTTTTTTTCCCAGCACTAGTTTTGCCTGCACATATTTTTAAGATACCCAAAAATTTTTTTTTAACACTTTTCAAAATCGGGAGTAAGCAAGAAAAAATGGAAAAACAATTCGGAAATTTGGGTCGATCAAGAATTTAATCTAGTGCAAACTAGCTAGTAATGTTTTATGGGTGGCTCTGATACCATGCTAGGTTCTGCCAGCGCCCTGGCCTTCTACCGTGGCCGGTGCGAAACAAAAACTGGCGTTTAAAAATTTTGTTGCAAACAAAACCCGTCCAAGATCGAAACCATAAACGTATACTAGAAAAACTAAAGAGAGCTAAAGTACAAGATCAGAATGTTATACTAAATGAACCAAGTCCTTCGGTCTTCCATCAACTTCCTTAGCTCCTTGAGGCGTGCTCGAACAAACTTGGCCGCCGTTTTCTTCCGTCGAAGATGATCCACCTGAGGGATGTAGCTCATGGCTCTAGCGCCACATCGAAAGCAAGTGAAGCAACTAGGTTTTCTAGATTACTAATCTAGAAAACCTAGGATGTAGTGAGTGTTCTAAGTATTTTTCTATTTCATCTCACCTCCTCTCATGATTCTCAACACATGAGAGGGTTGAGAGGAGGTGGAAGATGAAGGTGGGGGAAACTCAAGAAAGTAAGAAGAGAGTGAAGCTAGTGGTGAGGAGAAAGAGAGCTCATCCAAAAATGAACCATCTCACTTATTCTCTTAGTGACCAAGTGAGGAAAAACCAAGTGAAGCATGGTTTTATCAAAACCAATTTTCCAATATAATATACAACCCATACTTGAATAATATGCACAAATGAATTAATAATTCATTTGTGCACACTATGCAAGCATGGTCCTCACCATACTCCCATCAAATCTATGCCACCTCATTATCCATTTAGAATAAATGGTAAAACCCAAAATGAGGTGTCCACCTTCTAGAATATTATCTGTAAAAAAGACGGATTACATTCTACTGTATATACATATCTGTATTCGTATCGAAATACGAATACCCAAAGAGATAGAATAACACAAAGAACATAATACCAGAATATACATATTGAAATATATATACGTAAATTATTAAATCAATACCTGATTTAATAATCCGGCTCAAACCTGAGCCGGCTAGTATTATCAACTGTCCGATCGAAAGTCCGGATACATAGTACAATCAATCGATCGGAACCCTGCACGTATCCAATACGACTGCTACATCGTTTTGCCTGAACCAGGGAAACCCTCTGTGTGGGACTCTAAAGACTCGTCAATACGCTGGCAGTGGGTTTAACCATAAGCACATCAGCGGCACTAGCTGTCAAGACCCTGAAGTTAGGAATTTGGCCTTTGCTTCGTTTGCTGGTATTGCGTATTTTGTATCGAGACGAATGTCATGGTGGTGATCACTCCGCGCTGGTGTGGGATGATCTCCGATAGTCTTTCAGGTTTTATATGAGTTGCCGTCAAGACCCTGAAGTTAGGAATTTAGCCTTCGCTTCGTTTGCTTTGGCGTGTCCGAATCCTGTTGGAGGAAGGATGCGGTAGTGACATCTCGTCCGCTGTATCGAGACGAACGTCAAGGTAGTGACCACTCCGCGCTGGTGTGGGATGATCTCCGATAGTCTTTCAGGTTTTATATGAGTTGTCGTCTAGACCCTGAAGCTAGGAATTTAGCCTTTGCTTCGTTTGCTGGCATTGCGTCTGCTGTATCGAGTCGAATGTCATGGTGATGATCACTCCGTGTTGGTGTGGGATGATCTCCGATAGTCTTTCAGGTTTTATATGAGTTGCCGTCAAGACCCTGAAGCTAGGAATTTGGCCTTTGCTTCGTTTGCTGGCATTGCGTCTGCTGTATCGAGACGAATGTCATGGTGGTGATCACTCCGCGCTGGTGTGGAATGATCTCCGATAGTCTTTCAGGTTTTATATGAGTTGCCGTCAAGACCCTGAAGCTAAGAATTTGGCCTTCGCTTCGTTTGCTTTGGCGTGTCTGAATCCTGTTGGAGGAAGGACGCTGTAGTGACATCTCGTCTGCTGTATCGAGACGAACGTCAAGGTGGTGACCACTCCGCGCTGGTGTGGGATGATCTCCGATAGTCTTTCAGGTTTTATATGAGTTGCCGTCAAGACCCTGAAGCTAGGAATATTGCCTTTGCTTCGTTGTTTTAGCGGGTCCGAATCCTGTTGGAGGAGGAACGCTGGGATGACATCGCGTCTGCTGTAACGAGACGAATGCTGAGGTGGAGCTGGGATTTTGCCATCACTCCGCTTTGTTTCGACCGTGAGGTCTTTCGTTGACGTTGCATCTGCATCCTGCTGGACTGCGAAGGAACGCTGTTGTCGACATACGTCTGCTGTAACGAGACGAATGCGGAGGTGGAGCTGGGATTTTGCCGTCACTCCGCTTTGTTTCGACCATGGGGTCTTTCGTTGACGTTGCATCTGCATCCTGCTAGACTACGAAGGAACGCCGTTGTTAACACTGCGTCTGCTGTAAGGAGACGAATGCTGAGGTGGAGCTGGGGTTTTGCCATCACTCTGCTTTGCTGACGTTGCGTCTGCTGTAACGAGACGAATGTCGAGATGATCTCCAGGCTTGCTGTGAACCGTCGAGATTTGGCTCTCTTTCGGATGGAGCTTGGGGAGAAGGTATGGTTCCCTTTTTGTTTGTGTCCATGGATTGTATGCAGGGATCGATGTGATCTTACATGTTGGGCAAAAAGTTTCATTTTATATATTTTTCTTTCCGCGGTGCTCTATCATTTCAGCTTTTATATCGCGAAAGTCGCGATTGCCTAATCATTTCGACTATTTTTTGCGGTGCCTAATCATTTCGGCCTTTTGTTTTATTTACTCGCTGTTTTTTTATTGCGAGTTGCCCAATCATTTCGGCTGTTTTGTATGCATACATTTTTACTTGCTGATTTTGTTGCAAGTTACCCCATCATTTCGGCTATTTCATATGCATTTTTGGCTCGCTGATTTTTTTCTCGCGAGTATGGGACTTGGGATCTGATACCGATTTAGGCATCATCATCGCTACAACTGGGATATTGCCACGAGCGAATCATCATTTTTCTTGAAAGGACTTGGGATTTGATACCGATTTAGGCATCAGTATTGCTACAACTGGGATATTGTCGGGAGCGAATCATCATTTGCCTTTGTCGGTTCGAACAAAGGTGGCTTAGCAAATATGGTTAAGATCCTGTCGACTAAAACTTTTAACTTTATGAGCCATAAGGGTTTCATAAAGGTGTTTCTCTCTACGAGTCGTGAGGATCTCGTAGGTGCGTTTTCTCCATAAGAATCGTGAGGAGTCTTAAGTGTATGGTCTCTTATAGGTCGTAAGGATCTTACAAGAGTGTTTTCTTCTTATAAGTCGAGAGGACTTACAAGGGCTGTCCACTGTGTAAACACATCCCTAATCGCGGGTGGGACTTTGTTAGGGAAAATGTTTATTCGCGTCCGTGGATTGTATACAAGGGTCAGCATTGAACCGCTTGTAGGACAGCGTTGGAGGTTGCGATGGCTTAAGAACAGGTTCAGAATCCTGTAGCTTAAGGCTTTTAAATCCAATGAGCCGTGAGGGTCTCATAAGGGGGTTCTCCTTACGAGTCGTGAGGATCTCGTAAGCGTAATTTCTCCTTAGCAATCGTGGGGATTCCTAAGTGTGTTGCTCCCTTGTGAGTTGTAAGGATCTCACACAGGTATTTTATCCTCACAAGGTCGAGAGGACCTTATAAGTGTCTTGTAACGAGATTGCGCCCTTTCGGGTTTTCACAAAACTCGCCGGTAGTCCTGCTGTTTTTACTCACGGAGCCCTTTCGGGTTTTCATCCGTGCCCATTTCGCTTATGGACATACCCTTTTTTTACCACGTCAGCCTGGGGATGCCGCGGATTCGTAGTAGTTTAAAGACGTTTCGGTCAATAGCCGGTTTTAGGACATATTGGTCCATTGTTAGTTTAACGACGTTTCGGTCCGCCGTTGCCATATTTGTGGCGAGTTTCTAGTTTACGGACTTTTCGGTCCACGGGGTTTTCTCTATAAGTGAGCACGATGCCCCCAGCATGTCCACCTTTTCAGGGGCGTGAGGTTGTGGCGGGTTCACTTTCCAGTTTTCGGATAATGCAAACTTACCTTGTTGGTATTGGTCCTCAATCCAGCCTTTGAAGACGAAGCAATCTTCGATTGGATGGCTTACTGTTTGGTGGTAAAGGCAATAATTAGGATTGTTGACATCGCCTGGCTGCAACGGACGTTTTGGATCCGGCAGATTGATGAGTCTGTTGCGCACTGCCAGCTCGAACAGTCTCCTCGTTTTATCCCGGGAAAACGAGTAAGGACGTCCCAGTCTCTCCTCGAGGGATGAGCGTGGGCGCGCGTTGTTTTGGCGAACAACCGGCTTTAAGTTGCTCGGCTGTTGTTGAGTATTGGCGACGAAGGTCGCTTTCCCTTTCCTTTTTTCGTTCCGAGATTCCAGCTTTGAAGGACATGGTCTATGACCCATCTGATCCATTTGGGCCAGCTTGTCAATCAAGGCCTGAAAAGTGGTCGTCTTGAAAAACATTATGAATTGGGAAATGGTCGCCTGAGGGTCGAGAGTACCCACGAACATGCCTACCGCAGGTACCTCTTCGATGCGCTGCTCGCCCTTCGTCCACAAATTCCGCCACCGTATCGCATACTGCACCCATGTCTCTCCTGGCTTCACCCTGGCATTGATTAACGCTGTGATTGGGGTGCGTTCGCTAGCGCTCGTAAAACGTTGGGTGAATAGTAGCCCCATCTCTGCAAAAGTTTTGACGGAGTCGTTGGGCAGCTCCGAATAACATTCAAAGGCTGTTTCCGCCAAGCTGCCGACGAGCTGACGAAGTAATAATTTGTCGTCACCTCCGGTGTTGCCGCAAAGAGCCCTGAACTGAGCGACATGTTGATGGGGATTGCCTGTCCCCTTGTATACGTGAAGCTTAGGAATCATGTATCCTGGCGGATACTTGATCTGATCGTACCATCCTGGATATGGTCGCCCAGTTCTGACGACTTGGTCAGTTGCTTCATTTGCTTGATGAGCCCGTATTTGCTGAGCTATATAATCATCCAGGGCAGCTTTTGAGATGGTTTCCTCCTTGGCTGCTGACAGAGCCAGCAGAGGATTTGACGTCTCCGCTCGGCCATCTTCGAGAATAATCGGAGGATCTTCAGCTGGAGGGTCCGGCTGGATCATCATGCCCACCATGTCTTGGAATAGAAGGGCTATTTGTTTTATGTTGGCCGCTTGTTCCGCGACCTCTTTTTCATTCCTCTCGAGCATTCTTCGGTGGAATTCAGCATCAGTCTCTTATTCCTGACGCTGCTCTGAGGTCTCTGGATTCTCTTTCGGCCCAGTGAGTGCGGCCATTGCAGTCAGCATCTCCTGAAGTTTTTGCTGCTGTTGCTCCTGAGCCTTTGTTATCGATCGGGTAAGCAGTCGATGACCCGTAGAAGCATGGCTTTCCTCTTTTCTGAAAGCCATATAAACGGTATGTGTTACCATGCCCCCAGACTTGGGGCGTTTTGACTCAGCGTCTTTGCGGTTCACCGCGGTCACAGGGGCTTTCTCCGGCCTCCTTCTCTTATGAGCGGTTGAAGTTGAGGGAGCCATTGCAGTGGGCACCCAGACGGATGACATCTTCTGTGGTACCAAGGGATGGCTCTCTTCTTGCCGAGCTCTAATCTTCTTTGGTCGGCGAGAGTAGTCCTGCTCAATCACCGATTCCTGGACCTATCGCCAGACTTTGTAAATTTTGGAGGACAGCCGCTGAGGGGCTGCTCCGGCTTCTTCTCTGTAGCATTCTCCACAGATAGAGGAGATCTCTTCAACACGGCAGTCGGAGAGTTCTTGCGAACCCTCCTAAGCGGTTCAAAGTTGTTCCCAGTTGGAACAACAGCATTGATTTCCACTATGGGAGCTGGCGGAGTTAGTCCAGACGAGGAGCTGCCCCCAGCCTTCCTTACTCGTCGCCAGTGACGACGGCGAGTATGTCGTGCGGATGGGATTGTCTCAGCTGTAGGGGTGACTTCATCACGCCCCCTGTTTTGGCGAAGGGTTGTCGCCGGCGTCAGCATCTTAAAGACTGATGTCCGTTGAGAAGCAATGTCCAATCTGTCAAAGACAGACCTCTGGGCAGGGGAAGCAGCTTTGAGGACTTCGCTTGGAGCAGGAGCCGGAACGGCTAGCCTTGCGAAGACTGACTTCTTGGCAGAAGAAGCTGTAGGGTTACTAGGCACTCTCACAAGGGTCTATAAGGCATCAACCATGCCCGATTTAAATTTTAGACGTGGCGAACAACCCTAACCAAGATCTTAGACTAGAGATTAGGCGAAACATATAGCAAGTAAACAACTTTACTTCTAAGAGTTTGGGATTACAACCTTTGTAGTCCGGTCCTTCGCTTCATAATCTCCGAGTAGAAGTCCCTTCGCTGTGATCATCAAGTTCCCAGACTCTAGAGAGGCTCCACGAAGAGAAAGATGCAAGCTTGCTTCCGATCTTCGATAACAAAGATGATCTACCTTGAAGTTTCTTTAACACAAGCTCTTACTCACAAATGAAGTGAACACCCTAATCTAAATGGCTAGGATAGATTAGGATGATGAAGTAGGATTTTATCTCTCATTTGTTTTCTTAATCTCACTCATTTTCATCACTTCTCAAAAAGCTAGAAAGCTTTTCAAGCAAGAAGGAAGAAGAAGAAGAAGCTAACTCTTTTGTGATGAATAATGAATAACTCAAGTGTGAGGTTAGAAATGCAACCATGGTATAAGTGAGAAGAACTAACCCTTGTAGAGATTGAACCATGGTTAAAAGGTTTGTGTAACACCTGAGTTTAGGTTTAGTGGTAATTGTGTGTTAATGTAGGATTTTTGGTAAAAAGTTTGCCAAAACGGGTTTTTAATAATTTATCTGGTTTTATGGTTATTTTAATAGAATTTTATCACGACCGCACACACTTGTGCATGATAACTAGGGTTACCAAGTTTGGGTGTGCATGGTGCGTTAACCATGTTTAGCCAACCATGGTGGGTTAGGCCTTTGGTTAAGATAATTGAGTTGATTATGAGCTAATTAGTTTAATTAAGGGTGATTAGGGATTAGGGTTGACTTGAGAAGGGATTTGATGGTTGTCATGAGAGAGAGAGAAAGGAGGCTTTAAGGTTGTGTCACACCATTTCAATTCAAAACTTTTTCCACTCACATCTTTCAACTCCCTCTCACTCACACCCTCACATCAGCCTAAACATCATCAGCTCAGCACATCAGCCACCAAATCAACACCAAAACAGCAACATCAGCTGCACTACAGCCCCAACTTCATAAACAACATCACTATACACCACACTCCACCACAAATACTACAACACCTTCTTCACCTGCTGCTACAACAGCAACAAAAAAGAAAATACAACACAACACCAAAGAGAAAGAAACACAACACAAAGCAACAGCAGCAACAGCTTCAGCCAGTTACAGAAACAGCATCTGCAGCCAGTCACCGCACTTTTCAGCCAAGTTTTGCAGCACTGGAGCTGTAGCAGCAGCACTCAAACAGCACACCCACTTCCTCCTTCTTCTCTTCTCCTTCATCTAGGGTCTCTAGAGGTATAACCCCTTAACCCGACTCCTAATTGCTAAAATTATGGTTATCTAGCTTAGTTTATGGTTTATTATGTGTTTTAATAGTAATTTTGGGTAATTTAGAGGAGTTTTGGCAAAGTAATGGTTGTGATGGTTAGATCAGCCTTATTAGATGCTGTTAAGACTAGATCACCCAAGATTTATCCCAGATTCCATCGAAATACCAAATTTGCCCGACTTGGTGTAAATTAGCAATTTTAGCGACTTTTTAGCCTCTGTTAGATCTGCTGTTGACCCAAACCTCCCAGAATAAAATTGTGAAGAATGTGGTATGGTGACCTTAGCAGAGACATCCACACAAAGCACGGGGACCCACCTCATACTTGAGGCCGCCGGTTTATTCGTTCTGGCCGCAATTATACTTGAGGCCGCCGGTTTATTCGTTCTGGCCGCAATTTGCGGCCAGAGTAAGGGGTGGGGGGTTAGGTTTTGGTGTGTGGGGGTGTTCTGGGTAGATTAGTGTGTTGGTATCTATAACTTTTTAGGTTTGGCCCAGAGGCAAAATCTGGAGCTATAGACGAGTCATCGACGTTTTTAGAACTCGTGCGACACGCTCGTGATACGCGCGGTTCTGTGGCGCGCTGCGCGACACAGCGCGTCGAGGTTGGTTCTGATGAGTTCACACGGGTCGCGACGTGTCGTGTGCACGCGCGTTTAGTTTCACGCACGCGTATCCTTTTTAGCGATGTATCGCGTTTTTACAGGATTTGCCTTATGTGTGGCGTTTGTAAATTCTAGGTTCGCCGGCGGAGATTTCGAGCGCAGCGGAGAAAGGAAAGCAGGTGGTCGGATACACCTAGCGCGGGATCACGAGTGAGTAGATTTAACATCTACGGGGGACCATCGTTTGGATGGCGCAAGTCGCCCGATAGAATTAGTAAACTTAAAAGTAGTAAACTTAAAAATTGCTTGTGACATTAGAAATCGTAATACTTGCATGACATTTGCTGAAATCAGGATCCATATGCTATACCTATATGTGCAAACTCATTCGGTAGGACACATGCACCATTACCAGGATTTTTATATGCAGCACGAGCACTATCCATGTATACACACACACCCTGGTAATTGCCATGTCACGACACTAGATAACTCATAATCTGAAACATGTTAGTAATTGGTGCATGGACATGTGTTGTTACAATAAACCCTTAAAATGAAATCATAGAATTGCTATTCTCGTGCATATTCATCATTATATCATTTGTTCATGCCTAGTTATAAGTCATACATTGCAACTTGAACAATGATACCATATGCATTCATTATTATTGACATGTGCACCTATGATGATTTCTTGAGATTTTATGATATTTCTGGATTTTGGGGGAAAACCGCAAGATTTACAACTTATGATCTTTTAAAAATATAAGAAGTTGCGGTTTTTTAGTGATGTAAACTGTTGTCCACCATGAGTTTGGGTTTTCGAGATCCGTGTCGAGGAGTGGAGGAACCATCACGGGTACATGGTGGGCCCGGTAAGGTACCCCGGGGCAAGAGGATCGCAGGAGATGGCGTTGAGCCTGGCAGGGGACGGATTACCTACCGGTGACTTCATTTGGCACGGCGGATATCCAGAGGATACCGACCGTGGCTGCTAGATTGAGATATTGATATTTGAGATGGATCAGCCGGACGGCTGAGGCCAGTGATACTTGACATGGATATACGAGATTGGGAAAGTTTTGAGGTGTCGTTACTGGACACGGCTTTTGTTGATTCCATGGATATTGTGTTGATATTTAAAAAGAGTTTCCAAAAACAAAGAAAGAATAGTTCTTATACTTACATGTTGAGATCTTGAGTTGACTCATATAGCATACATACATGTTAGTATATCCATGTGGCATACATACTTGCTAGTACCCCGATGTTGCATACATACCAGCTAGCACATATAGCCATACCTATTTTAGAGATGCTAGGATACTTGTGTGCATGCATGCGATAGCCTTTGCAGATGTTATTTATTACTCACGAGCTGGCAACTCACCCCCGTTGTGCCACAGCTTTTCTGCAGATCCTTTCCGTCAGCACTGTAGCGGCGGACACTTTTGCTCATTTTACCCTTCTTGTCTGGACTCGAGGC
This sequence comes from Agapanthus africanus, assembly GCA_030015575.1. Taxonomy (NCBI): domain Eukaryota; kingdom Viridiplantae; phylum Streptophyta; class Magnoliopsida; order Asparagales; family Amaryllidaceae; genus Agapanthus; species Agapanthus africanus. The sequence goes on along the minus strand of CM057344.1, from coordinate 136,471,327 downwards.
TTTTGCTCTTAGGTGGGCTGTTATCATTTTGTACCACCTTATATATGTTCATTGTATATAGAGTACTCCATCTGCTACTATTTCAGCTGTACCAGTTTTATTTGGATTATTGTACATTGACCTAGAGACGAGATTGTGAGACTTGTGGATTTTATGTTATTTGGGGTCGAGCTCACTTGAGTCGACATGTTATTTTGTTTGTGCTTCATTCTTATTTATGCATATTGTTATCTTACATTGCGTGGGATTTGTGACCGCCTTGAGGCGAAGAGCTAGCTCCCGCTTGGGGATGCCATATTCATGTTATTCATTTATATTCCTGTTTTGTACCCGTTTGGGGCTTGTTTTACAAAGGAGATTCTGCATGAATTTTTGGAAAAAGGGAAAGTTGTTTTAAAAAGGACTTGATGTGGTTTAATGGAGTAAATTGCTTTAAATAAATTGGTTTTCCTTCACTCTAATTCTTAATTGGGTTTTGTATTCTGGGTTTCGGCTTACTTATTTTACGGACGCCATGAGACGTTTCGTAACTTAAGTGCCGGTCGCGTTCCGTACCTTGCGGGTCGTGACAGTTTGGTTGGGTTAAACAAATATCTATGCAAAATATCAACACATAATATCTTTGCAAGAAACAAAAGCAAAGCTTCTAGAAACTTCTAAAAAAGATTAACCCAAATCAAACCCTAACCATGTTTAATCTCCGCTAAACATATTGCATTAATAACCATAACATGTTACAATATTATATATCACATATACAATATTTATTATAACAAAATAAAATAATAAAATTAACATATATCGTATATATATCAATGTATTACCCGAGTGAGAAAAAGAATCTTTTAGTGAGCTTATATTAGTTAATGTAATTTAATATATCAAATATATAATTATACATTAAATTATCGAATCAACACTTGATCCGATAATCCGGCTATTTCATAAATAACCGACTAATATAATCTGTATCAGTTCATCGAATCAACACTTGATCCGATGACCCGGCTATATCACATATACCCGGCCGATATCACATATCGCGGGAATCTAATACGGTATCACATACACGTATTGTTCTCGGTCCCGCACATATCACATATGTGCTCCTACTCCGTTTTGCCTGAGCCAGGAAACCTCTGTGTAGGACTCTAAAGAATCGTCAATACGCCGGCAGTAGGTGATGATCATATCAAACACCCACAAGCTGCAAGCGGTCAGCTAACAACCACCTAGGTATTGAGCGATCAGAAGATCAACAATCAAGCCTGAACATTCTTCCGTGAATCCAATCAGTAACACTCCCGTACAGTCCGGTCTCTTCGTCTGATATGTCGCATATCTCGCCTAGGGGTGGTAAACGTCAGACCCCAGTAGCTTGATAAGTTGTGTCGATATGAGGTCTATAACACTTTGAGAAACTACTGATAACACTTACCAGTAAATCTCAGCAACTCCGGCCAGGGATTTCCAGTTATAGCCAATCGAACACAGCGCAACATCAACTCCTTATACCGGGAGAGACGAATCCCCTCCTATCGCTCATTGCCTCCATGTGATTCGGGACTGTACCCAAAAGCCACCTTTTTGCACGCCCTCTTGGACGTGGTATGATGGAAATCAAAGAACAGTGGGAATCACACAAGACTCTATGACGATCTCGGGTTTACAGACTACTCTGTACCAGTGTCACCAGAGAACTGCCATCTGACGTGAGGTATAATACTGTCTGGGAGTTCTCGGTGAATCCGTCCAGTGTACCCAGTCTCCACTGAGCACCCGTATACCTTCTCTGATGTCAAACACCAATGGATATTGGATCATCCATCGCCCATCATTTGGGTCAAGAAGTGCATACGCTAGTCTACTCTGGAGTATCGATGCCCTGTCTCGGTACTTCCACGACTAGGAACATTTGAAGGATATACTTGGTGACTACACTGTCCCCACTAGTATGATCTGCATCATAGTCCTAGTAGTCAAGTACTCATCCTAAGGGCTTTATCAACATGTGACATAGAGACGATCAGAGTACATGTTAAGATAAAGTGTAACCAGATAGCATACTATCATGTCGAGCAAGAAAGTCCTCCCTATAAATGTCCAAGCATCCACTACAATATACAACGTATGTACAGTAATGGTCTCTAGGGCATACATATAACTAACAGAAGCCTCTCTGATAATTTCGCCCGCTTGAGCCGGGATGGCTATCCGCTTTGGGATGGATGCTTCGGGTACCTCGGGCTTGTTGGCGTTCTGGCCCAGTCTGTTGAAAACTGAGGCAGTGGAGTTGGGCGACCCATTGAGAGGGGCCGCAGCAGTAGTAAGTCGATCAAAGACTGACTTCTTTGGGGCTTCTTGCGGCAGCAGCGGGGCATTGAAGCTCATCGGTGGCATTATGGTCCCAAAGAACAGCCCAGTGGTGGCCTGAGTTACTTGCTCCACTGGCATCTTGAACAGGGAGGCCGCTTGGGGCCCATAGGTTACACCTCCAGATGAGGTGGAACGGGAGTTGCAGTTGCAGCTGGAGCAGTTCGAGGCCATTTCTTTTTTCTGCACGGGGGAAAAACCAAATCTTAGTACCTCGAACCCAAGGGCAACCATATCAAACCGCGATTCGTTCGCGAACATGACACACGAAGTGTGGAGTGGAAAGAGGAAAAGGTCCCACCGGGCGTGCCGGAATCCGTTCTCCTCCGAATATAGAGACGGAACCGCGTAGGTTCGTCATGCCTGAATTTCGAGGGCAGATGCTAATTGATGCTATCCGTCCACCTCTCCGAAGATGCCAAGTTGATTTATGACACAATGTATCGAAGGTTTAAACGGATGCGGCCGATGTAGCAGACTTCGTCAGATTCCCCCTCATTTGAGGGGTTTTTGATTGTGGGGACGCTCTTCCCTGCAGGCGCAAGCCCCTGCAGTTAATTACGCTACCGCATCGCGGTAACCACTTTCTCCTTCTCCAGATGGTCACTTCGTGTCGTGTGTGTTTGTTTTTTTTTTGGTTGCCCGTGGATTGTATACGGAGACTAATTTATGTTGTCGCCCGTAGGGCGTGGATTAGTCCAAATCCGTATTTTCTTAGATTTGGGTTTGGGGGTTAGGTTTAAGGATACGTTAGTCTCATTTGAGACTAAGATCAACTTAAATGTATGTTAAGGATACATTAGTCTAATTTTAGACTAAGATCAACTTAACGGGATCGTTTAGATCCAACAAGAGAGCATTTGGGCTCTACTGTTTAGTTTAGGGACATTGCGGTCCATTACCAGTTTAAGGACATGGTGGTCCAGTTTAAAAACATCATAGTCTGTAATGGTTAAGGACATCATAGTCCACGGGCTTAAGGACCCCACAGTCCAGGTTAAGGACATCATAGTCCATGGGCTTAAGGATCCCACAGTCCAGGTTAAGGACGACTATGGGCTTAAGGATCCCACAGTCCAGGTTAAGGACATCATAGTCCATGGGCTTAAGGACCCCACAGTCCAGGTTAAGGACATCATAGTCCATGAAGTTTAAGGACATCATAGTCCATGGAATGATTGGTTATCGGGACCCATCACCTCTCTGAAGACGTTGAAGGATTATAACGACAAATATCAAAGGAGTGAAGAGATGCACCCTTGAACCAAAGTTGATTGGGAAATCTGTAGTCCAATTTGGGACTAAGATCAATTAATTGGATTATGAGCACATGGGCTCAGTTAATCTGAATTGAGAACTTATGGTCAACTTGGGCTAAGTCCAATTAGGTTCGAAATGTTGGACCTTTGTTTGGACTATTGAATCATTTGTCTGGGTTCAGCCTCTTCATTATTTAGCAATGCTAAACAGGGGTTTGGGGGCTCTGACAACATTTTGTCTTTAGCTGAGCACTAACCATTCATTATAGCTCTGGACTTTACTTTGCATATCATATGAACTGATCAATTTTGAAGTTTAGTTGAAGGGGAAGTTTGCCTCTGGGAAAACTTAGCCGATTTGGGCTAAGCTTGGCTTTAAAATAGTGTTAAATACTAGAGGATATTTAGCGGTGACGTGCTCCCACGTGATGCGCTTAAGATAGTGTTAAACACTAGGGACGAAGCATTTAAAGTAGTGTTAAACACTAGAAATGAGGTAGTCACGTGGGGTCACGTGAGGCGCCTGAGAATGGGGCCAGACTCTCAAAATCTGCAAATAAGTGTTAAACACTTGGCCTCTGTAATCATCATGGGTGGACACATGATAGTGCCAATGTATAGGGTATTAATTCTTCTGTTGCTCCTTATTTGACCTTTTTAAAAAAAGGTGTTAGTCAAGGGTCACGTGTGAGCACGTGAGGCATTGCCTCCATGTTGGTTCTTTCTCATTTTGGGGAGTTTGTTTAAGGGTCACGTAGGGGCACGTGACTGTTCTTGTTCGTTCTCTTCTGATCATTGAAAAGGGGGGGTCACGTATTGCCACGTGATCAGGTTTACGTGCATGGAGAGTTTTAAGTCCTTTGATTTAAGAATTAAATTCTTTTGTAGGGTTAAACCCTAATTTCATTTAGTGGAATTAAATTCCTATTTATTTGGAAGAATTAAATTCTTATGTAGGGTTAAACCCTTGTTTTATTTGGAGGAATTAAATTCCTGTGAATTTGGAAGAATTAAATTCTTATATAGGGTTAAACCTAGTTTCATTTGGAGGAATTAAATTCCTATGAATTTAAGGGAATTAAATTCCCCAAACTCAATTCTCCCTCTAAGTTTTGGATCTGCATGGCAGAATCTCCCCGATGAGAATTAAATTCTCAAATTGTGGGGAGATCTGCTTCTGCAGATCTTCAACCAAAGGAAGAGCTAAGTTTTTTTTTCCAGAAGAGTTAAACTCTTAAATTGAGAATTAAATTCCCTTTTTTGTTTTATGGAGCTTAGATCTCTTTCCCTTTCTCACCTAGGGTTTCTTTTTCTGAAGAGATCTTTTTTTCTCTCTTGAGAATTAAATTCTCCTCTCCTTTTCTCTCTGTTGTTGTATATCTTCAAAAAAAAGAAGTCGATCCCTTTTTCTTCTCTTCTTGGCTCCTATTTATACGAGAAAGAAAAGAATCAATCTGTTTAGTCAATCTTTCATTGAAAGATTTTGGATATTTTTGTAACCAACATGATCTTTTAGATCATCCCGTGAATTTTATTCACCATTGGATTTTTAACCCAAAAGATATTTTATTTGTTATTCCCGGCAAATTTCAGGGAAATCTTTTCTTGTATAAAATCTTTCCATAAATTGATGATTTTTAATCACCATTGGATTTTTAATCCAACGGTGCTCCATTTTACAGAGCACCATCTTTTTTTTGTTTGGAAAGATCTAGAGAAATATTTTTCCAGTTAGGGTTCTCGATTCCCTCTTAATTAGAATTTAATTCTATTATTTCAGAGATCTTAGGATCCCATCACGTGTAGACACATGACCCCCTCGATTAAGCATTTGACCAGAATTTAATTATGTTGTTTTAAAGAACTCAGAAATTATCACGTGTCAGCATGTGACCCTTGGTCATGTGTGAGCACGTGATTCCCCATTGGGGTTTTTCCTTGCTGTTTTATTATATCTTTTAATCTTTTTCAGTGGGTTTAAAGGCCCATCACGTGTGGGCACGTGACTTCTATTGATTAGAATTCAATTCTATTATAACAGATTCCCCAGGACACCATCACGTGTGAGCACGTGACCCTTGGTCACGTATGAGCACGTGATGCCTCCATTGGGGTTTCTTTCCCGAAATTTTATGAGGGAACAAATGCCCCCATAGCGTTGTTCTCACGTGTTTGCACGTGAGTGCAACGCTGTCATCTTTTGTGGCCGTTGGATCTGCCTAGGGAAGGGGGTAGATGAACCGTTTCCCATCATATCCTATAAATGCAGGGGTCCCTTCAGAAGCGCCTCCACTTTTTCCATCTTCTTCCTTGCTCGTTTTCTTCTGAGAATTTAATTCTCTGTCTCAGAGCTTAGTTCTCTGTTGCAAAAATTTCCAGAGTTTAATTCTGTCAACAAAAGATTTCCTTTTTCTGGTAAGGATCTTGAACGGCTGAAGAACTTCCTATAGAAATTTTCTTTGGATTTTAAATCCACACCAAGAGTTTTTCCCTTTAACAAGAACCAATCTTTCCAAGTTAAAATAATGTCCAATCTTTAGATAATAAACTCCTTTTGTTAGGGCTTCTCTGATCTCAAAGATTGATGGTGATACCTGTCTTCTGGAATTTAATTCCATTCCTAAGAGCTTTAGCTCTGAAAAATATTTTCTGGGAATTTAATTCCTCTATTCAAAAGGAATTTAATTTCTCTAAAGAACTCAGTTCTTCACAGAGAACTTCTTGGGAATTTCTTGCCCTGAGTTGTTCTTTACAAAAATGCTTCCATAGAGACCTTTCATGATTTGCATAGAGTTCTTGCAGTGGGGTTTTCTCCCTGGGAAATATGTAGAGTTGTTTGAAATTCACTATTCATTTTAACAAGCATTCTTCTTGATCGGTTTATCAATTAAATTCTCACTGATCTTTATTTCAGATACTATGGCTGCCCATTTGTATGATCTCAACGAGATCATTTCTTACGGAGACATTCGCGCACTGGGCCGCAGCCAGAACCAGGAGTTCACCAACGCTCAGTGTGCTGAGATCATGAGCCGCTTCAACGAGTACAACGGTCGACTACTCCCTTGTCGCTCTTCTATTTTGAAACTCATTATGAGATCGATCTGGGAAGCACTTCCTTTATTCTATGCAGGCATGCCACTTAAGGCTTTGGATGATGCCGAAAATAAGGTACACTCAGTGTATTGGATGGGCCTAATCTCAAAGAAAAGGCGAAACAATCTTGTTGATATTCTGCATCAAGCCTTCCAACAGGCGGCGATTCTCTCTGCTTATCGGAGGGTGGAGGATATCAGCGGAGATCCTGACGCTTGCGAGCGTGAGATGAAGCATACGAGAATGGTCAGAGAGGCCAGAAACATTTTAGATGGCCTTACTTTTAAATTTCTTAATCTATGTCCTGGATCTGATGCCTTGCCATTATGAACATTTTAATGATGCCTTTGTTTACTGTTTTCATCAATGTAAGAATTTTCTGAAGTATGAATGGAAATTTTTTGCGTTTCCATTCTTTTATTTTCTGCGTTAAACCTTCTCATATATACATGAATGGTCACGCTTTGAATGCTTAACTGAATGCGAATCGAATGTTCTCGTTATTGTCTTGCATGGTATGTGGTTAATGCCTGTAGGTTATGCCTTTTGTTTTGGCTTGGCGTGAAGCAGTTTACGAAGCAGTTTTTCTAGCATGTAATTTCGGCAAAGGTGGTTTGTAGATAGTAGAGAGCATTTCATCTCAGTCTCCTTGTAGGGTAGCGATGGCTTAGGAAGCAGGTTCAGGTCTGCTGCCTAAGAATTTTCAACTTTATGAGCCGTGAGGGTCTCACAAAGAATTTTTTCCCTACAGGTCGAGAGGATCTCGTAGGCGTAATTTCTCCTTAAGAATTATGAGGATTCCTAAGTGCATTTTCTCTTGAGAGTCATAAGGATCTGATTGGTTCGAATGAGTATTTGTGTAGTTGTTAACCGCAATTAATAACGGTGTCGCGTGTAGCTAGACCAAGATGAGTACGGGTCGTCCTCTGGGAAACGTTGAACCTTCTATTCTTACTTTAGATGTGTTGAGAAAGGAGAGGAGGGATAAAGAATTTTGTGAATGGTTTCTAGATCTACGATAAGCACTAATGCAGAATATAGATCTAGATTATTTATGGATGTAGCTAATATAATAAGGGGGCTTGTAGGGTTCGTTAGGATTTAGTAGTTATGGACGATTAATTAAAAGTTACCATTTTTATCCTTTAATAGATTTAAAACTAGAACGACGGTGATGCGTGTAGATTATGGTTTCTGGAGGGAAAAGGAATCCCACTCTTAACCCTTATCTCGACACGGAACTCCGTTCATATCTAGCCTTTACCAAAACAATCATTAATCTAATCTCTAATCGCGGTCGAGGCTAACAAAGAATTGGTAGCGTGCCCAATTAGGATGTTAATAATTCTTTTGATAAAGTTTATAAACTTTATAGGACGTAAAAAGAGTTTAGGTATTTTAATCATCCATTAACCTATCCTAATCCTACGAACCCTAACAAGCGGAGAATTACTCGCGCATGTTGGGAGAAGAAGAGATGGAGAGAAAATGCATAATTAAACTACAAAGAAATAGAATAGGAAAAAGAGCTACCTTTATTAATCAACAATATTCATTACACTTTGATTCGTTAGAAAATGATTACAAATACCAGTTTGCTTCTCGATCTCTTCTAAGGAGGTAGATGAACCGTTGATGATCAGCCTGGATGCGTGAGCCGTTTTGGACTTCGTGATCTCGTCGGCTTGATGATTTTTCCAAGAGGCTCTCGGTCCATATTTATAGTCCAAAGCCAGAAACCTTTGCTTATAAATATGGAAGCTAACTGTATAGATTCACCCACAAATTGCGCAGACCCTAAATCCTCAATCTTGCCGCGGATCCGTGGCCCAAGGGGGGGTATGGCCGCGGATCCGCGGCCAATGGTCAAGATCTCTTGATCAAAATTTTAGGGCTTCATCTGTGTGACATTTGGCTATCTCTGGAGGCTTTGGAACTTGAAAATCTTCTCGTGGTTGCTGCCAGACTTAGTCTCCAAGTTTTGCTTTTTTAATTAGGCAAGTTTCCTTTAACAACTTGATTTCTTGGAAAATTCTGCACAACAATTTGAAAAATTCTGCACAACAACTTAAATAATATTTAGTAGACTTTGTTCTACTAGGATTTAGTCAATGATATTATTTGAATACATTTTCCTACCAAATGCTAATTATAATATATCAATACATGGAAAATAGTATTTTTACACATAAACCCTCATATGTATGGTATATTATAATAAAGACCTTTTTTAATATGAAAATGGTAGAAAAAATGTAATAACAAATGTGCAGTTTTATCAACTGAACCAATACCCCCAAACTTATCTTTGTTTGTCCCGAGCAAACTAGTTTATTCAAGAGAAGGAGAAAAAGAAAGGAGAAAACTAAGCACACTTTTGTAGGGAAACACGATGTTGGATATAGTGCCCTCAAAGTCAATTATTGGATCGCAGGTATGTGATTGCAATGATTGAGACAGGACCTATACCGATATGACAGTCTTGCTCGAGATGATAGTATGCTATCTGGTTTGTCTTTATCATCGTATGCATGCTTTAGTTCTCTATTGCATGTTGATAGAGCCCATAGGATTCTTGCTTGACTGCCAGCAGTATGATGGCGATCATATACGTGGGAGCTGGGGTCTGTAAGCACATCCTTAAAATGTCCCTAGTCGTGGGAGTTTCGAGACAGGGTATCGATACTCCAGAGTAGACTAGTGTATACAGTCGAGACCCCGACGAGGGGTGGTGGCCGGTCTCACAAGCCACTGGTGTCAGTTGGATCACCTAAGATGTATACAGGTGCTCATTAGGTTATGAGTACACCGGACAGGACTCGCCGGGAACATGCTAGTTGGTATTATACATATCGTCAGACAGCAGTTCCCTGGTGACATGTGTACATGTTAGTTTGTCGACCTGAGATCGTCATTTGTCTCGTATGAGTTCCCACTGTGCTTTGATTTCTACCCTACCACGCTCAAAGGAGACGTGCAAACATGTATTTTTTGGATACAGTCCCGAGCCACATGGAGGCAGTGAGCGGATCGTCGGGGATTCGTCTCTCCCGGTATTGGGGGTTGATGTCGCACAATGCACGGGTGGCCATCACTGGAAATCCTCGGCCGAGGTAGTGGAGAATTACTGATTTGGATCAGTAGTTTCTCAGATGGTGATGGGCTTCATGCCGACACGATTTATCGTGTTATTAGGGGTCTGACTTTATCCACCCCCCTAGACTCGATATGCGATACTCTTTAGACGAACGGACCGGACTGTACGGAAATTGTCACTGTCATGCTCAGTAGGGTTTATGGATGAGTTCGCTCGTCAGCTTCCCTTCCAATCAATACATAGGCAACCGTTACGTACAGCTTGTACCTCTGACGTGCTAGTGGTTATACCCAGTACCAGTGTGTTGATGAGTCATTAGAGTCCCCCACAGACCGTTTCCTAAGTTTGGGCGAAATGTTGTAGAGGCCGTATGGTAATATGGCAGAGTTCGGAAAATACACGTGCGTTTTCGCACGTGTCATATTTCGGGCAGATAATACTGGTAGGCTTTAGTTTAAGCCGGATCCGAGTATTATACTGTGTAGATATAATATTTTTGTCTCAGTTGCATTTGTATTCGGTCGTAATACAAATGCGGGTATGTTTATACTGAAACGGGGTTATCCTGAAATTCGTTTCAGGATCACTTTTGGAAGTTGCCAGTTTCCAGTTTTCTATCGGCCGTATTTAACATTCGGTTAAATGCGGATTTATCTTTTCTTCTTGGGTGAGTCATGAGGGTGAGTCATACTTCTAGAAGGTTCTAGAAGTGGTGATAAGGCTTATGACTCATTAGCTTGCATTTAATGTTTTGGTGAGGTGTTTTGATGATTCATTAGTGCATTAATGATAATGCAAGGTGGATAATGACTCATTCTCACTCATTCATTGTTATGGTCACCTCCCTCTCTCTCCTAGACTCACCCCTCCTCCTATATGTGGCCGGCCACCCCTTGGTGGAAGAATAAGGTTGTTGATTTGGAAAAAGATTTTAGTTGTGGTTCATGATAGTTTCATATACCAACTTCTCATTTACCCGATTCAAATGGCAACTTCATTAACCGTTCGTCCATGACTTTGGACGTAACGAGACAAAGTGTTCTACTCATTCTCTATATCAATCTTGGTCATCTCTTTTAGCAAACTTGATGATCGAGTTGCCTCGGTTCGGAGGCGGGAGTCCGTTTAAAGATCCGTCGACGTGGTGCCACCTGGACGAGAAGACTGGAGATTCAGGAGATCGGAGCAGCCGCAACAAAGCGTGGGATGATGGTTGAAGACCGAAGGACTCGGATCGTTCGGTATAACATTTCTACCCACTTTGTAGTTTGTTAGTTTAACTTTAATGGCAGATCCGGGTTATAGTACGCGATAGCGCCAGTTGTAAAAGTTTTTGTTTCGCATTTGGCGTCTGTTAGACGGCCGGGGCGCTACCGTGGACTTACAGTGGTATCAGAGCCTCACCATTAAGCTATACTAACTTGTGCTAACGCGTTTAAAATATCGATCGAACGGATTTTCGAAAACCGCAAATTCCAAGTTTAAAGTTTCTGTTAATTTTAAATGATGTCTAAAAATAATTTTACATATACTAGAAAATCAAGCAGGGTTTTTATAGAAAACTGGAGAAAAACGACTAACTGCGTCGACCGTACGGCCGCGGAAATGCGGTCAAAGCCTTGCTTTGACCGCGGAACCGCGGCGGTTTTGGTGACTCAGTTGGCAATTTTTCTCCTGTTGTTTCTAAATTGGAAATTGTGGTTTTTGGTACTATTTTTTTGGGTCCATATTTTCTTACTGTACAGCAGATGTACGTGGGGCCCACTTCGGGAAGTTTTGTCGATCGAAATTTTAAACTTGTTAGTATGCAGTATTTACATTATATCTCCGACCGGGAATGTCATTTGAGCGGTAAACCGCGTCTAATTGCTATAGTTCTTTTAGACGGGTTTGCGAACGTGACATTCGTGTTGATGTTCTGTGTTGTACTGTGATGTTGCGGATATGTCGTGGTGGATAGCAGCGTGCAATGGTAGTGCAGTTTGGATTTATTTGTACATTTGATATTGCGGGGCGAGCATCCAACATGTGGAATGCCGTCACTGCCTGTTTGTATAATATTCTTTTGGGGCACGACCGGGTTGAGGTCGATGTACCCGTTGTACATATTTTTATTTATGTACTAGGTTTATCCCGCGACAGAGTGCACGGATAGACGGGTTCTGGAGGGCAACGGGTCCGTATCTCATGGCTTTGAGAGGCAGAGAGACCTCGCTCTAGAATTGGCAGACTATTCGCCGCATTCGTAGGGGGTATAGGTTGACCCAAGGAGGGGTGCTCAATTTATCGGATTCCGTGAAGTGCCGGGTGTTCCATTTACTATGCTATGGGGGACTACCTCGCTTCAGGTTTTGGCGGGTAACTTGCCACACCCGTAGGGGTCTAGGTTTCATTGCACAGGCTATCCACACGACCAGAGGAACGTCGGGTTTCAGTAGCGGCTTTGTGAAACCCGGGGATCCCAGATTATCTGTATTGTTCTGTGATACTTATTACTTTTCTGTAATGTTGCATATTATCACGCCTGGAGCGATTATTGTATATTGGTATATATACTATTAGATGTTGTATATGTTTTACACCCGCGCTAGTCCAGTCCCCGCTCTGTATTTAGTTAAGTAACCTAACAAGTGATGACGGGACCCAGTGGCGAATGCGGATGGCATATACGTACATTATATTTTCGTTCTTTTCCGGTGTGATTGATTAATGGGACTGCATAGATTCTTATCAATGCAAGGATAAAACAAACCTATATTTGATGTTGTTGGAACAAATTTTAAAAGGTGTTACTACAAAGATGTTTCCTTTTGTTTTGCATAGTGATATTCAGTTAGAATATCCTGCACCTCATTCGACGAGGCAAGGGCCGAGATCCCTTCATCGGGAGTGACCCCTTGGGTAGAAGTTTGCGTCAGGGTAATAACTTCAATATAGTCGATTACAAGTTGCTTTGTATCGCGGTATTCAGTTGGAATATCCTGCAACTCATTCCACGAGGAAAGAGCCGAGATCCCTTCACCGGGAGTGACCTCTTTAGCAAAGGTTTTCGCCACTATATTTTTATGAAAAGCTATCAGGTTCCTTCAACGAGATCAAGTTCATTACGTTAATGGTTTTTTCACCAAAAACCAGCCGTAGCCCTCCGTCATTTCTTTTAGGTATTCAGTAGTATTCAAGCTATGTATTTTGACCTAACGCCAAGGCATAGTGTTTGGTAGCTGTTGGGTATTCAATTGTTGCATAGATAGATGAGTTGGTTTGGGACAGTCGTTCTGCCATTTTGACCTAACGCCAAGGGCATGTGCGGGTGGGTTTAAATTAACCTGGATAATGATGGATAGAACTTAACATGTGACTTATGATATTTTGACCTAACGCCAAGGTCATAAGAGCATGGGGCAAAAATCACATCGGGAGTTTCAAACATACAGCAAACTTGCCAGGCATGCGCATACCTTCTGGAGTGTGATAACTTGAGTGGCTTCTATCAAGTTATCATGCGATGATAGTTGGATCCCGATTCCCACTGATGAGTTGGTTTACTCTTCGGATGATCCCGACTAATTCTTCTTTCAGGTTTGGAGGAGAATTTGAGATAACAGTGGGAGGTTTCCTGATTAGATAAAGTGATAACCATTCTGATCTAGGTTAGAGTGCATGCAGAGTGTTTCTTTTCTCCCTCTTTCTTTGGCAGCGACCTTTGACCGACCCTAGACTATGACTCAGTGATCAAGTTGACCGAACCTTCTTAAAATACTGGATTTTGGATTGTCCGAGTTGCATAAGTCATTGCCGCTCCTTCTTTTACCCTTTGCATTTCTCAGAACACCCCGTATTACTACGGACATCCACTTCCATTGGATAGATCCATCGTATGGTTATATACGAACTCGAAGGGATTTCTTCGAGGATGGATCCAGGTTCAGGAGAAATTGAATTGGTTTATTCAGTTGTCTTTTATTATCACCATCTCTCAGGTTGCGAGGGCTCCTTAGTTTAGGAGAGTACACCTATTACGCTTATTGGATAGTCTTATTCCAAACCATAGGCTGGTGCCGAAAGGTAAGGAATGAAGAAAACTAATTAGCCTAAGTAGGGTGTGTAGAAGGTAATATGTAAAGACAACATAAAGGGATTAGAAAGAGGGCAAAGTAAATTACGACTGTTATCATTCACAACCAAACCGCGTACTTCATCGCCACTCCTATTTCACCTTTGCTTTTTTTCCCAGTTCGGGAGAAATAGAATAAGGTATTATTCAATTGTCTTTTATCATCACCTTCTCTCAAGTTGCGAGTACTCCTTGGTTTAGAATGGTACACCTATTATGCTTATTGGATAGTCTTCTTCCAAACCATAGGCTGGTGCCAAACGGTAGGGAGGAAGAAAACCATTTAGCCTAACGATGGTGTGAAGAAGGTAATGAATAAAGACAAATAAAGGGATTTGGAGAGATGGCAAAGAGATATACGGTTAAAGTCATGAATTGGATTATGGAAGAGGCATTACTAAGAATACCAGGATACCCCTACGAAACATTTTCATGTTTCAGTGCATTGTTAAAAGAAAACTGTTTTCCCGATTAGATACTTACTCCAGGGTATGAATTTACCAGGTTTCATTCTCATATCTGTATGGTTTTACAGATGATGAGTGGGAGTAAGTTATTGGGAATAAGGTGATCATCCTCATTATATCGGAATTCGTTGTAATTGGTGATATTTGAGGAAGTCGCCTAAGTTTTTGCCGGACGGCATGTATTTGGTTTTGAGTATCCGTTGTTGTGCACCAATTTCAAAATGATATATCTGTACGTTTATTTTTATAAAGTGAGATATAACTTTTTGATATTATGTCAGTGACATTTACCTATATCAGTTGACGATTGGGTAAGGAGCATTAAACAACGGAGTAGTTCTTAAACCATAAGTACAGTTTTCAACCTAAGACGCACAGTTTTTGAGTTATTCAACTCAGCGGACTTATACAGAGTATTGTATGTTGTCCAGTGTCCATCAGGACAAAGGGGTTGGTCCTCGTACTCTGTTCTGTTTACTTGTAATTTCTCTAGCTTTTAGACAAGTGTTTCGTTGAAATACTATGTCTAAGTTTTGAGAAGTTGTAGGTATAAGAATAAAGTAGAGAACCAGGTATCGCAAGTATCGGGATTCTTCAAAGAGATCGAAGATGTAGAATTCTTGTGATTGGTATTCAGTTGATAGTAATGGTTTTGAGAAACTCGTTTATCTTTCAGGTTACTCATAATTGGATGGATTCCTAAGTTGAGTAATGCTGATTAGCCTCTCTCCATTAAGTTGATATGCACTGAAGACAGCTGCATGGTTTGAATTTGGTTCCAATTAAATTAGTGTCTCTATTTCTATATTGTATATAGAATGGTTCATATCTTAACGATGTTAAGATACGGGGAGTTGTCCGGCTTATGCTTAAAACCAGACACTGGATAACTCTAGGCACGTTTCTCTAATGGCAGTTTGTGGGTTGACCCTGGCTTTGATGAGGATTGACTTTCTACCATCTGAAAGATCAATAGTGATATTGTTCTTGACTCGCCACAGTTTTATTAAAATGGACTTTTTCAGAAAACAGTAGTGGGGTATGATAGAACTGGAAGTGATTCCAGAACCGCAAACGATTACGGAAAATTTAATAGGACCTATATATTCAATCAGGTTTGGCATTCCATTAGCCACTCCGCAGATATGGTGGGTAACCTCAGACACCCGAGAGGTACTCCGGTAGCCTCAAGGACGGTGCCAAGGAGGTTCTAGTTTACCCAGACTTGACACTACTGTTGTTCCAGACTATGAGACCTGACATGAGGATATGTATAGCGTCGTTCTAAACTAGTTCTAGAAGTGGACGTATATATTATTCTGCCAGAGGGTTGTCATAATCAGTGGGAGCAACGGAAGCATAGTGGGCAAGTAGCTTATGTCTATTTATAGACTTGAGCAGATATAGCAGAGAAAGATCATCTAATTTTGATGTAACAGCCATGGCTTTGACTTTATCAGAATAGGGGATAAATCTGTTAAGAAGGTAGTAAGGTGTGATGTCCTGGTATTTGGATGACATACACAGAGTAGGAAGTAAAATTCCTATACTACAATCGGTTGTACTTTGGTCGTCACACAGTTGTTTCTCCACAAAGGACATGGATATAATATTAGATATTCTGGTTACTAGATCTATGGTTTTAGATCTAGAATTGAGTAGTTTCCCAATGTGAGTACTTTGACAGTATTCTAATAGTATTTTAGAATAGATGACTCCTGGCATGGTGGTGTACCTGCAGATGATGGAGTCACCCTCTCTAAAGGTGTCTTACAGACTAAAGGGGAGAGAGATATGCATGATTGGCAGATCACTTGCTTAGGCAATTGAGTCAATCGTGAGATGTCAAGTACCACACCAGATGTTGTATTTGCACTAGATGCAATAAGTTTATATTAATCCAATCCTGAAGAAATATAAGGAAGTAGTTTTAGAACATAAGTGCATGTTCTACGGATTTGATGACGGCGGCCTCCTTCGGAAGACGGTTATCATTCCAGGCTTCAAAAGTGACATTGATAACAAAGTGATTGTCAGAGTTATAGTTTTCCCTATGATGAGGGACAGTATTATGGACAGGTGGTCCAAGAGGATACTGTGGGAGGCATGGTGCTGGATACTGATTAGGTTCAGTTATTGATAAAGTCTAAGAAGTTTGGATTTGGAGTTCATTTATGAACTAGATCCCATCAAATATTCAGACATATTCTAAGACAGGTATTACTCGATTCGGGAGATGGCTTTCTCCGCGAACTTGAGATTAAGAGAGACATAGAAAGAAATATCAGGGCGGATCCACTCACTGAGGCTATTTCTCGAACACAAGAGTTTTACAAACAAGCTTTGTGAAACTGATTAGTAGAGGAGTTGGGTGTTCGGTATCACATGGGCTGTGAGTACGCGACATCGCAATAATTAGCCTTAAGTGCAAGTGGGAGATTGTTGGATATAGTGCCCTCAAAGTCAATTATTGGATCGCAGGTACGCGATTGCAATGATTGAGGCAGGACCTATACCGATATGACAGTCTTGCTCGATATGATAGTATGCTATCTGGTTTGTCTTTATCAACGTATGCATGCTTTAGTTCTCTATTGCATTTTGATAGAGCCCATAGGATTCTTGCTTGACTGCCAGTAGTATGATGGCGATCATATACGTGGGAGCTAGGGTCTGTAAGCATATCCTTAAAGTGTCTCTAGTCGTGGGAGTTTCGAGACAGGGCATCTGTTAGTTATATGTATGCCCTAGAGGCCATTACTGTATATTGGATGTATATTGTAGTGGATGCTGGGACATATATAGGGAGGACTTTCTTGCTCGACATGATAGTATGCTATCTGGTTACTCTTTACCTTAACGTGTACACTGATTGTCTCTCTGTTACATGTTGGTAAAGCCCTTAGGATGTGTACTTGACTACCTGGACTATGATGCAGATCATACTAGTGGGGACATGGTAGTCCATAAGTACATCCTTCAAGGTCCCTAGTCGTGGGTATATCGAGACGGGGCATCGATATACCAGAGTAGACTAGCATATACCCTCTCGATCCATACAGATGGGCGATGGATGATCCCATATCCATTGGTGTTTGACATCAGAGATGATATACGGGTGCTCAGTGGAGACTGGGTACACTGGACGGACTCGCCGAGAACTCCCAGATGGTATTATACCTTACGTCAGATGGCAGTTCTCTGGTGACACTGGTACAGAGTAGTCTGTTGACCCGAGATCGTCATAGAGTCTTTTGTGATTCCCACTGTGCTTTGATTTCCACCTTACCACGTCCAAGAGGGCGTGCAAAACGGTGGTTTTTGGGTACAGTCCCGAATCACATGGAGGCAATGAGCGATAGGAGGGGATTCGTCTCTCCCGGTATAGGGAGTTGATGTTGCGCTGTGTTCGATTGGCTATAACCGGAAATTCCTGGCCAAGGTTGCTGAGATTTACTGGTAAGTGTTACCAGTAGTTTCTCGAACTGTTATAGACCTCATATCGACACGACTTATCGAGCTACTGGGGTCTGACGTTTACCACCCCTAGGCGAGATATGCGACATATCAGACGACGAGACCGGACTGTGCGGTAAGTGTTACTGGTTGGATTCACAGGAGTAATGAGCGGGCTTGCTCGTCGATCTTCTGATCGCTCAATACCCGGGTGGCCGTTACGTTTAGCAGACCGCTTGCGGCTTGTAGGTGTTTGATATGATCATCATTCGCTGCCGGCGTATTGACGAGTCTTTAGAGTCCTACACAGAGGTTTCCTGGCTCAAGCGAAACGAAATAGGTGCGCATATGAGATATGTGCGGGACCGAGAATAATGCGTGTATGTGATACCGTATTCTATTCTCGCGATGAATGTATCGACTGGTTGTATACGATATAACCTAGTTATCGAATCAAGGATTGATTCGATAAGCTGATACATTGGATATTAGTCGGTTGTATGCGATATGACCGGATCGTTAAATCAAGTGTTGATTTAATGATTTAATGCATAATTATATATTTGATATATTACTTTGCATTAACTAGTATTGGTTCACTTTGAAAGGATTTTCTCACTTGAAGTTCACAAGTTGTATATGTGATATACTTTTGTGCACTTGATTGTATCATGTTTGATGATGCATGCAAACTTGGGTTTGTGTAAAAATTAAACCATGGTTATATGAATGGTTAGGGTTTTGTTTTCTTATTCATTTATTTATTTATTTATTCTTTTTGGAAAATAATAAGCATAAAGAGAAAATGGTGGCTTTCTTTGTTTGTATATTGAAGCTTCTTGAAGTTTTGACTAAGTGACCATTTTGTCTCATGCTTAACCCTAACCATTCCACTTAACCCTAGTTCATTCTCTACACTTGATCATGGTTGGTTTATGATAAGTATTCTTTTATTTTCTATTTGAAAACAACTTTTTATAATTCTTTGATCTTCTTCTTCTTCATCTTCAACATGAAGAAGCTTGCTACCAACAATGGCAACTCTTGAAAATGAGTGAGAAATCCAATTCTAAAGTGAACCCACTTCCTATTTCTTCATCCTCTACCTCTTGCCAAGTAGTATAGGGTGTTTTCTTCACAAGTTTCATGACTTGGTGAAGTTGGAGCTTGATCTAGTGTTGCCTCAACGTAGATCATCTTCGGCATCGTAGTCGATGACCTAGCCCGCCCATTTCTCCGATGAAGCCGACGCTAGAGCCCGGGATTTGATTTGGACAGTGAGGAGACTTCATCATGGAGCTATGGAGGTGGAGGACCGGATCTGCAAAGGTTGTATTTCCGTTCTTTTAGTTAAGTTGTTAACTAGTTTCATTGTTTCGCCTAAAAATCTAGTTAACGATCCGTATTAGGGTTTCTCGGCACTTGTAATTTTTGAAATTGGCATGGTTGATGCCTTGTGAGACCTCATTGGTGTGCCTAAGAACCCTACAGTGGTATCAGAGCCTAGCTAGAGCCTTAGGCGATGCTTAGACGATGTTAGAAACCCGATCGAACCGAAACCCTAAACCCAAAATTGCTCTCTGTACTTTTTTGAAAATTGTGGATTTTTGAGAATTAAAAATATGCAGAAAATTCAGCAGGGAATTGTAAGAATTACTGTGAAGCCCGTACCCATGATTCCCTCAAAGAGCGGCGGAACCGCGGCATTAGCATGGATAATGCGGCGGTTCCGCGGCCATTTTGTCTTTTCTCCAGTTGGTCTTTGCACAGTAATTCCTATATTTGGGTGCTGTATTTTCTGGGAATTTTTAATTTTTATTCAAGAGTTGCATTTTCTGGGGTTGTTTTGGGGATTCGATGATTCGATCGGATTATCAGACTTTGTCTATGTGGCTTTCCAGATATTTTAGAATATGTTAAAAAGTTCGACCGGATATAAATACCCATTTTCCCCCTGTCGGAAAATTTCCAAGTGTTGGATTTTTCTGTGGTTTAAGGACGTTCTAAGTAGTGCAAGTAACGCGATGGTCCCTCTAGAAGACAACAAACCTTAACTCGATTATGTGACCGTCTTGAACTGCCCTTTGAACCTTAGGGTTTGGGGCAGTACGGCGTGCCACATGTGAGGCGTTGGCTTGACCCTTCTCCGGCTGGACCGTTGGTACTGAGGCACGAAGTGAATGTCTTTGAACTTATTTCATGAGTTGAGCTGTTTCGGGAAAACTTGGGTGTTCGATTGTTCGATCAGAAAGTTTAACATTTTCTATCTTATTCGGAATGTGATACAATAATTGGAATTCGTAATAAGTTATGTGATAACTGAATGAATGTTATAAACATAGCATTTTTGTCTCACTTGATCGGTTGCCACGGAATTTTGATGTGATCAAAAGTCCGTCGCAATCACATAGCGTACGCGGATACTCGCCGGGTAAACTTAATAGACGGCCTTGCCCCATTGCCCCGACCAAGTGACTGTAGGAGAACCCCGTCGCCGAAAGCATCCGTTCGGGTGCTCGTGGCAGCGGTGTTCCGCCTTGGTGCACTTCGTCGACGGCGTCGGGGGTGCGGCCGCCTACTAAAGTTTGCGACGAGCATTCGATCAGGATGTCGGGAATCTTGTTGAATTACTCGACTTCATATTGAAAAGTGTTTTCGATTTTGAGACTAAAATGCGGGGTTTATAATTGTTAGGCATGCGATGTCTAAGTAATTCATTTGATTAGGCATGCGATGTCTATGGAGGTTGCGGATTCCAACTATTGTAGTTTTACACTTTCTTTTCTGCGACCGTAAGTGTAATATGTGATATCGCCGGTTTCGTTGCTATATATCAATGACAATTGGGATGCGCATATTTACTTACGTTGATGACATGTGATATTATGTGTTGCTGGATATGTTATATTGGATCGTCGTGTTTGAATAGCCGGGGGTTTTTATGTGAGATGAGTGTTTTTTCATTTTCATTCATGTAAAAACTTGTATGTAATATTCTTTTATTGGGGCACTTCCAGGTTGCGGAAGATGTCACCCTTTGTATATTATTTACTTTTCCGCACTAGGATAGACCCAAGGAGGGGAGCACAAGTAACCGGGTTCTAGGGTCCAGTGGGAGACCATCTCGAGGAGTCGAGTCCGGGTCTCCTAACTCTAGAATTGGTAGGGTTGCTTGCCGCTCTCGTAGGGGTCTAGGGGTGTGGGTTTGGCTATTCATCGCGACTGTGAAATCCGTGTTTTATACTGGCTCGTATTGAAAACACGGGCGTCCTAGTATATCCAATGTTTCATATGATTCTTCTGCTGCGATATCTGTGATGCGTTCATGCGATATGTTCTGTGATAAATACTGTATATAGTATATATGATATATTATATAGACGTTACTTATGTTTTACACCCGCGCTAGCCCTGCCCCGCTCTGCCGTTAGTTACCTAACCTAACGGTGCACGAGGGGACATTGAGGCGAATGCGGATGGCATAAGTGTACGTCGTATTTATCTGTGATGTTTAGGTACTTTAAATGATGGGACTTCATTAATGTGATTAATGAAAGTGAAAGAAACCTAAAGATGTTGTAGAATCGAATTTCAAAAATAAAACAGGTAGCTACAGTTCTTGCTTTGCACAGAGGTATATGTGATATATCCTGCACTTTATTCGATAAGGAAAGGACCGAGATCCCTTCATCGGGAGTGACTCCTTTAGTAAAAACTGGCAGATGCTACACATTCGGTTTGTCTTTTGATTGCTTTTAAGAGTTTTGCTTTGCACAGTGATATATATGATATATCCCGCACCTCATTCGACGAGGAAAGGACCGACGATCCCTTCACCAGGAGTGACTCTTTTAGCAAAACTAGAAAAGCCTCAAAAGCACTCCATTTTAAAATCATTTGATTCTACAGCGATATCAAGTTCATTACGCAATAGGTTTTAAGAAAAACCTGTCGTAGCCCTCCGTCTTTTCGGATAAGTCCTACTTAGTATTCGTGCTACGTTTGTTGACCTCCGTCAAGACGTAGTGTGCGGTAGCTAACTAGTATTTATCTGCTTATGCATATGATGCAGATTGGATTAGGGTAGCCGTGCGACCTTGTTGACCTCCGTCAAGGGTCGTGCGGGTGGGTTTGATTCAATCAAGAAATGACGGGTTGAACTTGACTAGTAGCCTATGGTTTGTTGACCTCCGTCAAGGTCATAGGGTGCCAGGGGCAAAATATTATCGGGAATTTCAAGTGTTGAAATTTGCAATGAGATTGCATACCTTCTATGAGATAGTTGGATCCCGATACCCGCTGCGAGTAATTGTTACTCCTGGGAGAGTTTTACACATTACAATTAGCCGATCAAGTAGGTGTCTAGAAAGGTGTCAACGGGGTTACGCCTCTGGGAAAATGAGGTTTACATTAATTAGGTTCGTGCGAAAGCACGGGGGACCTCCCTCAAAGTACCGACACTGGCCTGGCTGAAAGATTGGAGAACTTGTAGTGTGTAATTAATCCCGGCTAGTCTTTCCTTTTAGGGTTTGAAGGAAAATTTGATAAAAACAGTGGGAGCCATCCTGATTAGATAAAATAATAACCAATCTAATCTTGCAAGAGCGCACGCTGAGTGTTTTCTTCTCTTTCTCTCCAGGTAGCGACCATATCACGCCTCAATCAAGATAATAATACCGATAATTGACCGAACCCGCTTGTTATACTGAGCTGGGGAACGTTGGTCCCGCTCCAACTTATAATTGTTATAAGACAGAGCAGGAAATTGGGGATTACCAGAATTCCCATGCCGCCCAAACGAAGTAAGTGCATGCTGATGCATCATCTTCGGGTGTGTTCATTATATAGAACTGTTTCTCAGTGTCCTTTACGTCCTGGGTATGTGATATCGGATCAGGATCCCGCATATGTAATAGGTTACATGGGCTACAGATAGGTAAAGAACTGAGAACGGGTGATAAGTTTCATGAGGCAGAAAACGGGGCAAGAGTTGCAGCCAAGTCTGTTGGTCACTGTCACCCTGTATTACCAATACATTGATTCTGAACGAATGTTATTAGATACCGAACCTGATATACAAAATCATATCAGTCTCTTTATCAGCAAAGAAATGATAAAATTTTGTATTGTTGGATAATGTTTTGAACATTTCCTATATCAAAAGTTAATCGGTTCAGGCACGTTATCTAAAAGCGTTGATGTTCTAAATCAAACTACAGTTCTTTAGTATACGGAACACACACAAGAGGAAGAGTTCAGAAATGAACGAATCCTTCTTGAGGTATTGTAGACTAGGTCATATCAATGCGACCTGACTAGCTGAAGTTACATTTAGATGCATATTTAAATTTGTTTGAATTTACATCTTATGAAACTTGCCAGTCATGTCACAAAGACACAATGACCATAGCTCTGTTTACTGGAAACAGAGAAAGAGTTAGTAAACTCTTGGGATGATACATGTTGATGTATGTAAGGTCCCCTGTCTACATATGCCAGGACTGGTTCTTTGTACTTCGTTACATTCTCTGATAATCTCTCAAGATTCAGACATATGTTCCTGTTGAAACACAAGTCCGAACCTTTTGAGATATTCATAGAATATGATTTAGAAGTAGAAAACCAAAACACGGGTATAAGTATTATGTCCTTTGATGAGATCGAGGAGGAGAATACTTGAGCACGGAAATCCTGGATTATTCTAAAGGAGAATGAGATTCTCTCTCAGCATTACTCCTCCGTATACACCATAGCACGATGGTATATCGGGACGGAGCAATAGCACCCTATGTGATATGGTGTGCTCTATGATGAGTACTACTGTGTTTCCTATTTCTTTTTGGGAGTTATGCACTTGAGAAGCTGCATACCAATTGAATTGGGTTCCAATCAAATCAGTTGCCTACCGCTTCATATATGATATGGAAAGGGAAGAGCCCATATCTTAAGTTGGTTAAGATTTGGGGTTGTTCGGGCTATGTCTAAAAGCATAATCCGGACAGGCTCGGGGCAAGGTCTGTTATGTACAACTGGAAAGGTTCCAGCTATACAAACAACAGCAGATGATTTGGTAGAACCAAAGGATTCAGTAGATTCCAACGAACCTCAGCCTCTCCGCCGATCTAGTAGGATTCCTCACCCACCTGAGAGATATTTCGGTTACTCTATGACAGTGGGAGCGAGGATTGCATCATGAGATGATGACCCAACTAGTTTCGAACTGGCCATCAGGAGTGGGACTCTGTAAGAATGGCTGGATGCTTAGCGATCTGAGATGGAATCCATGTACACCAACAAAGTATGGACTTTGGTTGCTATATCTGAAGGGTTAAATCCCCATCAGGAGCAAGTATATCTTGAGAAGATTGCTTGGTGTAGATGGAAAAGTTGAGACTTTCAAAGGTAGACTTGTTAAATGTTTGCATCATTAACCAGGTATGGATCATGATGAAACCTTTTCTAAGGAGCTATGCTTAAGTCCATTCAGATCCTACTTGCCACGGCTTCATACCATGACTACGATATCTGGCGGTTGGGTGTCATGACTGCTTTTCTTAAATGATGTTTAAGAAAAGAGAGTCTGTAAGTACACAGTCAGAGGGCTTCGTAGACAGTGGGAGCAGCGGAAACGTGTGCAAGATGGTTTATGTGATAAAGAAGGCATCGCGGAGTTGGAACATCTGTTTTGATGGATTAGTCAAAGAGTTTGACATCATCAAAATGGTAGATGAACCTTGTATAAACAAAAAGGTAGTAGGGAGTATGGTGGTGATCCTCGTAGAGTACGTGGATGACATGCTCTTGATAGGGAAGGAATTTCCTATGCTACGCTCGGTCAATCTCCGCTTATCACAATGATTCTCCATATAGGATCAAAGTGATACCTCCTAAATCCTGGGTTTTGGATCTATGAGATAGATCTAATTGGATGTTAGGATTCTCACTAGTTGTAGTGAGATGGTATCAACCGATCCTGGGGAGAATCACTGGAAGGGTTCCAGGGTGATAAGGACGACTGAAAGTCAGTCACAGGCATTGTCTTTACCCTCAGTAAAGGGACGGTATGTTGGAAGAGTTCCAAGCTAGATACCGTGGCTAACTAGACGATAAAGGCAGGATACATCGCTACTTAAGATGCTACCAAAGAGGATGTTTGGGTGTATATTGGTTCATGAGATGAACTACGTTCCAACCATTGTGAGACAATGGAGTTGTGGCTTATGCCAAGAAACGCCGGTCCCATCAGTGATCCAGACATATTCTAAGGCAGTGTCACCTGATCATGGAGATGGTTGATCTCCAGGGTGATCGAGGTTAGGAGAGTAGACTCAGAGGACAATACGGCAGATCCATTCACAAAGGCCTTTTCCCAGAGAGAGACTTTTATGGGATGGTTGAGTATGAGATACTACAACCACTGCTATCAGATGGCCCTAGTGCAAGTTGGAGATTGTTAGTTATATGTATGCTCTAGAGGCCATTACTGTACATTGGATGTATATTGTAGTGGATGCTGGGACATATATAGGGAGGACTTTCTTGCTCGACATGATAGTATGCTATCTGGTTACTCTTTACCTTAACGTGTACACTGATTGTCTCTCTGTTACATGTTGGTAAAGCCCTTAGGATGTGTACTTGACTACCTGGACTATGATGCAGATCATACTAGTGGGGACATGGTAGTCCATAAGTACATCCTTCAAGGTCCCTAGTCGTGGGTATATCGAGACGGGGCATCGATATACCAGAGTAGACTAGCGTATACCCTCTCGACCCATACAGATGGGCGATGGATGATCCCATATCCATTGGTGTTTGACATCAGAGATGATATACGGGTGCTCAGTGGAGACTGGGTACACTGGACGGACTCGCCGAGAACTCCCAGATGGTATTATACCTTACGTCAGATGGCAGTTCTCTGGTGACACTGGTACAGAGTAGTCTGTTGACCCGAGATCGTCATAGAGTCTTGTGTGATTCCCACTGTGCTTTGATTTCCACCTTACCACGTCCAAGAGGGCGTGCAAAACGGTGGTTTTTGGGTACAGTCCCGAATCACATGGAGGCAATGAGCGATAGGAGGGGATTCGTCTCTCCCGGTATAGGGAGTTGATGTTGCGCTGTGTTCGATTGGCTATAACCGGAAATCCCTGGCCAGGGTTGCTGAGATTTACTGGTAAGTGTTACCAGTAGTTTCTCGAACTGTTATAGACCTCATATCGACACGACTTATCGAGCTACTGGGGTCTGACGTTTACCATCCCTAGGCGAGATATGCGACATATCAGACGACGAGACCGGACTGTGCGGTAAGTGTTACTGGTTGGATTCACAGGAGTAATGAGCGGGCTTGCTCGTCGATCTTCTGATCGCTCAATACCCGGGTGGCCGTTACGTTTAGCAGCCCGCTTGCGGCTTGTAGGTGTTTGATATGATCATCATCCGCTGCCGGTGTATTGACGAGTCTTTAGAGTCCTACACAGAGGTTTCCTGGCTCAAGCGAAACGAAATAGGTGCGCATATGAGATATGTGCGGGACCGAGAATAATGCGTGTATGTGATATCATATTCTATTCTCGCGATGAATGTATCGACTGGTTGTATACGATATAACCTAGTTATCGAATCAAGGATTGATTCGATAAGCCGATACATTGGATATTAGTCGGTTGTATGCGATATGACCGGATCGTTAAATCATGTGTTGATTTAATGATTTAATGCATAATTATATATTTGATATATTACTTTGCATTAACTAGTATTGGTTCACTTTGAAAGGATTTTCTCACTTGAAGTTCACAAGTTGTATATGTGATATACTTTTGTGCACTTGATTGTATCATGTTTGATGATGCATGCAAACTTGGGTTTGTGTAAAGATTAAACCATGGTTATATGAATGGTTAGGGTTTTGTTTTCTTATTCATTTATTTATTTATTTATTCTTTTTGGAAAATAATAAGCATAAAGTGAAATGGTGTCTTTCTTTGTTTGTATATTGAAGCTTCATGAAGCTTTGACTAAGTGACCATTTTGTCTCATGCTTAACCCTAACCATTCCATTAACCCTAGTTCATTCTCTACACTTGATCATGGTTGGTTTATGATAAGTATTCTTTTATTTTCTATTTGAAAACAACTTTTTATAATTCTTTGATCTTCTTCTTCTTCATCATCAACATGAAGAAGCTTGCTACCAACAATGGCAACTCTTGAAAATGAGTGAGAAATCCAATTCTAAAGTGAACCCACTTCCTATTTCTTCATCCTCTACTTCTTGCCAAGTAGTATAGGGTGTTTTCTTCACAAGTTTCATGACTTGGTGAAGTTGGAGCTTGATCTAGTGTTGCCTCGACGTAGATCATCTTCGGCATCGTAGTCGATGACCTAGCCCGTCCATTTCTCCGATGAAGCCGACGCTAGAGCCCGGGATTTGATTTGGACAGCGAGAAGACTTCATCATGGAGCTATGGAGGTGGAGGACCGGATCTACAAAGGTTGTATTTCCGTTCTTTTAGTTAAGTTGTTAACTAGTTTTATTGTTTTGCCTAAAAATCTAGTTAACGATCCGTATTAGGGTTTCTCGGCACTTGTAATTTTTGAAATTGGCATGGTTGATGCCTTGTGAGACCTCATTGGTGTGCCTAGGAACCCTACATCATCGATACTCCAGAGTAGACTAGTGTATACAGTCGAGACCCCGACGAGGGGCGGTGGCCGGTCTCACAAGCCACTGGTGTCAGTTGGATCACCTAAGATGTATACAGGTGCTCATTAGGTTATGAGTACACCGGACAGGACTCGCCGGGAACATGCTAGTTGGTATTATACATATTGTCAGATAGCAGTTCCCTGGTGACATGCGTACAGGTTAGTTTGTCGACCTGAGATCGTCATTTGTCTCGTGTGAGTTCCCACTGTGCTTTGATTTCTACCCTACCACGCTCAAAGGAGACGTGCAAACAGGTATTTTTTGGGTACAGTCCCGAGCCACATGGAGGCAGTGAGCGGATCGTCGGGGATTTGTCTCTCCCGGTATTGGGGGTTGATGTCGCACAGTGCACGGGTGGCCATCACAGGAAATCCTCGGCCGAGGTAGTGGAGAATTACTGATTTGGATCAGTAGTTTCTCAGATGGTGATGGGCTTTATGCTGACATGATTTATTGCGTTATTAGGGGTCTGATTTTATCTACCCCCTAGACTCGATATGCGATACTCTTTAGACGAACGGACAGGACTGTACGGATATTGTCACTGTCAGGCTCAGTAGGGTTTATGGATGAGTTCGTTCGTCAGCTTCCCTTCCAATCAATACATAGGCAACCGTAAAGTACAGCTTCTCCCTCTGACGTGCTAGTGGTTATACCCAGTGCCAGTGTGTTGATGAGTCATTAGAGTCCCCCACAGTCCGTTTCCCAAGTTCCGGCGAAACGTTGTTGAGGCCGTATGGTAATATGGCAGGGTTCGGAAAATACACGTGTGTTTTCGCACGTGTCATATTTCGGGCAGATAATACTGGTAGGCTTTAGTTTAAGCCGGATCCAAGTATTATACTGTGTAGATATAATATCTTTGTCTCAGTTGCATTTGTATTCGGTCGTAATACAAATGTGGGTATGTTTATACTGATACGAGATTATCCTGAAATTCGTTTCAGGATCACTTTTGGAAGTTGCCAGTTTCCAGTTTTCTATCGGCCGTATTTAACATTCGGTTCAATGCGGATTTATCTTTTCTTCTTGGGTGAGTCACGAGGGTGAGTCATGCTTCTAGAAGGTTCTAGAAGTGGTGATAAGGCTTATGACTCATTAGCTTGCATTTAATGTTATAGTGAGGTGTTTTGATGATTCATTAGGGCATTAATGATAATGCAAGGTGGATAATGACTCATTCTCACTCATTCATTGTTATGGTCACCTTCCTCTCTCTCCTGCACTCACCCCTCCTCCTATATGTGGCCGGCCACCCCTTGGTGGAAGAATAAGGTTGTTGATTTGGAAAAAGATTTTAGTTGTGGTTCATGATAGTTTTATATACCAACTTCTCATTTACCCGATTCAAATAGCAACTTCATTAACCGTTCGTCCGTGACTTTGGACGTAACGAGACAAAGTGTTCTACTCATTCTCTACATCAATCTTGGTCATCTCTTTTAGCAAACTTGATTATCGAGTTGCCTTGGTTCTGAGGCGGGAGCCCGTTTAAAGATCCGTCGACGTGGTGCCACCTGGACGAGAAGACTGGAGATTCAGGAGATCGGAGCAGCCGCAACAAAGCGTGGGATGATGGTTGAAGACCGAAGAATTCGGATCGTTCGGTATAACATTTCTACCCACTTTGTAGTTTGTTAGTTTAGTTTTAATGGTAGATCCGCGTTATAGTACGCTATAGCGCCAGTTGTAAAAGTTTTTGTTCCTCATTTGGCGTCTGTTAGACGGCCGGGGCGCTACCGTGGACTTACACACGATTGCACTAAGCACGTGCAACAAGCCGTTAAACCTCTAGGTGTCCCTAATAGGAGGAGTGTTGTCTCCTGAGGCTTTTCAGCAGATTACACCCACAAAATCCTATAATAAAAGATAGATGGTGAAATTTACATATAAAAATAAGAACCATAAAAGAAAGACTTTGAAAATAAGAGTTTCCAACTAATACTAGCTTTTCAGTTGTCATGTGCCCTATCTTAATAGTCATGAAAAGATGTTAGAAATCACATCATCCCTCAATAAAACATCGTCTTCATTCTTCATTCCTACCTTTCATCCAAACATCGATCATATAACTCTACGTGTGTGTAAAGAACATCCCTACACCCGGAGAATTCAATTCAAGCCATCATACTCTTGTCCATCTGCCTCAGTACTTTTTAATTTTATGAATATTTAGATTTGCTCACACATTTTCATGCGACCGTTAATACTTCTTGAGGTACTAACCGACCGATTACTTATGTGCTTGTTGATTAGGTGATAGTATTTTTCTCGTCTTGCACCACCTAAGGCTTAGCAGTGACTCCCAGACCAGTTGGTCTAAGGCACTAGGTGATGAAGCACCCTCGCTATATTTTTTTATTGCTGCCTTGGCGATAACAAAACCAGTGTTCATTTTTCTTTTCACCATTTTTATATTTTCTTCATTTATTATTTCCTTTATACTTTGGCTTTTAGACAAGAGCATTTCAAGGTATCCTCTACTATCCCGAGTTTCAAGACGTGTGTAAGTGCATATAGTAGGGTATCAACATTCAAATGTTTGGCTTCCAGACTAGAAACTATTTTTCAGACTTATTTTTATCCTCTGATTAGTGACTTCTTTCATCTTACTAACCCTTGGGACAACAGCTCATAACTACTTATTATCAGTTCGTTTAAGAAAACTTCTAATTTTCTTGGTTTTCTTAAACTATTCCTATCTTTTGGATGTAATTTTTCACTTTCTACTCTTTTGTTATAAATTTTTTTTATTTTTATTTTTTAAAATTATTATTATTATTTTTTTTTGAAAATGTTGTGTTTATGCAAAGTATGATGCAAATTGATGCGTAAATAAGCACAAACCTCCCTCAAACTTGTTTTCAACAGTGTCCTCACTGTTGCTATCTGCTGGATCACAAAAACCTGTAAGCTTGGGAGGACATTATTAATGAGGGCAAGAATATATGAAAGTGAAAATCCTCCCCCAAACTTATTTTTGGCTCACAAATTTGAGGACAAAAGTTATGTTCAAGAGCCAAAAATATACCCCCCCTCAAATATGAGTTAGACAATATGAAGCATTTTAAGAGGGGGTAAGACATTTGGTCAAAGTAAGACTTTACAAAGACCAAAAGTTAACACCAACCATTCAAAAATTTTATCAGTATAGCGTATAGGTCGGTGGAAGAATGTGTTGTATCGAGTCAAGAAAAAATAGGGAAGGGATAAGAGGTGGTCTGGAAAGGGTTTGAAATTAGAGAAAAGAAAGAATGAGGATGAATATGAATGATTAGGAAGAAGGAATGGTGACGGTTCAACCTCTATAGGTGGAGATTGATTAATCACAAAATCCGTATTGTTTAAAAATTCAAGTTCGTCAGCAAAAAGTTCTTCAAAACTTTTATTAATGGTGTGATTGAACATTTTGCTGTCAAAGAGTTTTGTGCCAGAATTTATCCTACTTGATTCATCAAAAATTATTGAGGTAGAGGACTCGAAAAACTCATCTACCTCATTTTCAAAAATATCCAAATCAAGTTGAATTTCTGGTATTATTGAACTTGAATTAACGGATTGTGATTTATCAAAACTCACTGAAACTATAGGAACAGAAGAAGAACCGGAGAAAATAGAAGGTGAAATGGGTAAACAAATTGGTGTGTCGAGTGTTGCTGTACCAGATGTGGAAGATTGAGGCTGTATTTCGGTCTGATCTTCGGGCATACCATTATCATCAACTTCAAGACATATTTGGGGTTCAGGAAGAATTAAAGGCTCAAGATGATGACCACAAGGAAGTGAAAGAATTTGATGAATTGGTGTGACAAAATCATCCAAAATTTCGGGTTCATCAATCAATATATCCCCAACGTCAATCACCTCATTCAAGTGAAGGTTAAAATTCTCAA
Source organism: Agapanthus africanus (assembly GCA_030015575.1). NCBI lineage: Eukaryota > Viridiplantae > Streptophyta > Magnoliopsida > Asparagales > Amaryllidaceae > Agapanthus > Agapanthus africanus. The sequence goes on along the minus strand of CM057344.1, from coordinate 136,439,851 downwards.
ACACCTCATCAAAAGTATGGTTTTCAATCAGTTTTGGTTCAAGAGTGGAGGTGTAGAGATCACAAGGGTTGGGTATGGTTTCACTTGAAACGGACCCTTCACAGTCGGGTAAATCAAACACTACAAAGTCACACAACTTATCAGTCATTCTATTTGGTGTACTTGATGAATCTATGAAACTGGAGTTGTGGATTTCAGTTTGGAATGGGGAGGTTTGATTAGGATGGGTGTACAGTACTGTCTCACTACCCAAATTCTCATTTTGTCCTATGCCCGAATCATATACTGAAAATTTTTGGGCTGGTTTGGAATTATTTGCTTGCATCCACTCTGTTGTTTCCTTCCTAATTTGGTTCGACAATTCCAGAAATTTTTCTAATGTTTGCTCAAGACTAGACTTGGGTCGATAAGGGGTTTCAGGATAAGATTGAAATTCATGTGGATAATTAAAACTCCCAAATGACTGATTAGAAGAACTGTCTAGAGAAGGTGGAAAAGTCGGATTGGATTGATAGGAATAGAATGGTTGCGGAACTTGGGTAGGAGTAGGATCAATATTATGATAAGAAGAATATTGATATGGGTTGGTTGGTTGGCTATGTTCAATAGACATCTTATATGCCACAAACCGTCTATCGAACTCTTCTCTGGACAGTGGTGGTGATGGTTGATATTGGTCCGGGTTGAAACTTTGGCCTCTAGCCCTAGCTATATGCTCAGCAATGGACATTCGTCTAGGGGCTTCCTCACTTTGGGTTTGAACTGAAACAGATGTAGGATTAGGATACGGTTGATAAGACCTTGACTGAGGTGGCCAACTGTTTCTTCCTGCTTGTTCTATATGATCTCTTAAGGATATGGAAGAGCCGGACGGTATACCGAAGGGATTACGAAAACAAGAGATATCTGGTTGTGGACAGCAAAGCTCGGCAAGTGTTCTTCTGTTTAGCTCACCCATTATAAGAAGAGAAGAAGGGGGAAGGGGTAAAAAGGGGAGAAAATAATTGGTTTGTTTTGAAAAATGACGGATTTAGACAAATCACACAAAAATGCACAAACAACCCTAGAACTATGGTTACCTAGGTCCAGTCTCTAGACCGTCCTTAGACTTCCAAAGGACAAGCCGCAGGATCAATCCTCGACCGTTTCTTTACTACCCTTGTAGCCAGGTAAGTGCCAGGTGAGTGGGAGGCTCCCCACTACGAAAGTAGTGATCCTAATTAAGTAACCACTCGCCTTAGACACACTTGTCTAGACACCACAAAAGTAATGCGGATAAGCGATAGATTACCCACGACTTTCCTCTGTCCTTATTGAGCGCGACCTTCCTTAGAGTCTGGTCTAGATATTTTTTAAATTAATGTAGGGTTGATGCAGATGCTCGGTTTGTGACTTGTGGGGCTTAGGAAGGGTGGTGAAATCTTCACATAATCTGGATTTTTGGTCTTGCCCCTTAAAAATCCGTATTAAAATATGCAAAAACAAACCGCAAAACAAAACTTTGCAAAAAGATTTTTGAGCGGCGATATTTTGCAAAGAATCTTGCAGAAAAGATATTTTATTGGATTTCAGAGGAGAGAGAAAGATGTTGAAAATATACCAGAGAAGTTTGCAGCCCTAAATCTCCTCTCCTGCCGCTCTTCCGCCTCCAAATGAGCTCCTTTGCCGCGGTTCCGCCGCTGGTTGGAGGGATCAGGTGGTGAAAGTTTGCTCTGTGGCCTCCTGTACTCCTCTGGATCTTGATGAATGTCTCTATCTTCTGTTTCCTCAAGTCTGTGACTCCAGACTTCCTCGCAAAATTCACACAATAATCATTAAATATACAATTTGCAGTTTTGTTTTAATTATGATATAGATCGTATAAGAATTCAACACAAATAGTAAGAATAAAAATTTACGCATGTTTCCCCGGCAACGGCGCCATTTGATTGGTTCGAATGAGTGTTTGTGTAGTTGTTAACCGTAATCAATAACGGTGTCGCGTGTAGTTAGACCGAGATGAGTACGGGTCGTCCTCTGGGAAACGTTGAACCTTCTATTCTTACTTTAGATGTGTTGAGAAAGGAGAGGAGGGATAAAGAATTTTGTGAATGGTTTCTAGATCTACGTTAAGCACTAATGCAGAATATAGATCTAGATTATTTATGGATGTAGCTAATATAATAAGGGGGCTTGTAGGGTTCGTTAGGATTTAATAATTATGGACGATTAATTAAAAGTTACCCTTTTTATCCTTTAATAGATTTAAAACTAGAACGACGGTGATGCATGTAGATTATGGTTTCTGGAGGGAAAAGGAATCCCACTCTTAACCCTTATCTCGACACGGAACTCCGTTCATATCTAGCCTTTACCAAAACAATCATTAATCTAATCTCTAATCGCGGTCGAGGCTAACAAAGAATTGGTAGCGTGCCCAATTAGGATGTTAATAATTCTTTTGATAAAGTTTATAAACTTTATAGGACGTAAAAAGAGTTTAGGTATTTTAATCATCCATTAACCTACCCTAATCCTATGAACCCTAACAAGCGGAGAATTACTCGCGCATGTTGGGAGAAGAAGAGATGGAGAGAAAATGCATAATTAAACTACAAAGAAATAGAATAGGAAAAAGAGCTACCTTTATTAATCAACAATATTCATTACACTTTGATTCGTTAGAAAATGATTACAAATACTAGTTTGCTTCTCGATCTCTTCTAAGGAGGTAGATGAACCGTTGATGATCAGCCTGGATGCGTGAGCCGTCTTGGACTTCGTGATCTCGTTGGCATGATGATTTTTCCAAGAGGCTCTCGGTCCATATTTATAGTCCAAAGCCAGAAACCTTTGCTTCTAAATATGGAAGCTAACTGTATAGATTCACCCACAAATTGCGCAGACCCTAAATCCTCAATCTTGCAGCGGATCCGCGGCCCAAGGGGGGTATGGCCGCGGATCCGCGGCCAATGGTCAAGATCTCTTGATCAAAATTTTAGGGCTTCATCTGTGTGACATTTGGCTATCTCTGGAGGCTTTGGAACTTGAAAATCTTCTCGTGGTTGCTGCCAGACTTGGTCTCCAAATTTTGCTTTCTTAATTAGGCAAGTTTCCTTTAACAACTTGATTTCTTGGAAAATTCTGCACAACAACTTGAAAAAATTCTGCATAACAACTTAAATAATATTTAGTAGACTTTGTTCTACTAGGATTTAGTCAATGATATTATTTGCATATATTTTCCTACCAAATGCTAATTATAATATAGCAACACATGGAAAATATTATTTTTACACATAAACCCTCATGTGTATGATATATTATAATAAAGACCTTTTTTAATATGAAAATGGTAGAAAAATGTAATAACAAATGTGCAGTTTTATCAACTGAACAGGATCTCACAAAAGAGTTTTCTCCCTTATGCGTCGAAAGGAACCGTAAGTGGTTGATGAGCTGACTTGCTCCCGAATCAAAGAATTGCTTTGACGGGGAAGTCGAGGGTTGACTTTATCCATATTTGACGGAGTCAGGGGTTGACCTTATCCGCATTTCACGGAATCAGGAGTTGCTCTGGCCATTTCCCACGGGATCAAGATTGACTTTAACCGTATTCTATGGGACCAGGAGTTGCTCTGGATGCTTCCCACGGGGTTAGGATTGACATTAGCCGTGTTCCGCAAGGACCGGGATCCGCTCTGGACGCATCCCACGGGGTCAGGATTGACATAAGCCGTGTTCCGCAAGGGCCAGGTTCCATTCTGGACGCTTCCCACGGGGTCAAGATTGACATAGGCCGTGTTTCACGTGACCAGGATTTGCTCTGGATGCTTCCCACGGGTCAAGATTGACATAAGTCGTGTTCCGCAAGGACCAGGATCCGCTCTGGATGCTTCCCACGTGGTCAGGATTGACATAGGCCGTGTTCCACGTGACCAGGATTTGCTCTGGATGCTTCCCACGGGGTCAGGATTGACATAAGCCGTGTTCCGCACGGACCAGGTTCCGCTCTGGATGCTTCCCACGGGGTCAGGATTGACATAAGCCGTGTTCCGTAAGGACCAGGATCCGCTCTGGACGCTTCTCACGGGGTCAGGATTGACATAAGCCGTGTTCCACGTAACCAGGATTTTCTCTGGATGCTTCCCAAAGGGTCAAGATGGACATAAGCCGTGTTCCGCAAGGACCAGGATCCGCTCTGGACGCTTTTCATGGGGTCAGGATTGACATAAGCCGTGTTCCACGTAACCAGTATTTGCTCTGGATGCTTCCTACGGGGTCAAGATTGACATAAGCCATGTTCCGCAAGGACCAGGAGGGGTTGACTTTATCCGCATTTCATGGAGTCGGGGGTTGACTCTCGGTTGTTTGTGCACCGCCGAGTCATGGAACTGGGGATTGCCGCGATTCCAATTCGCTGATGTCGCGTCTGTTGTAATGAGATGAATGTTGAGATGATCTCCGCTGGTTTTTCAGGCTTTATATAAGTTGACGTCAAGACCTTGAAGCTAGGAATGTTGTCTTTGCTTCATTTGCTGTCATTGCATCTGCTGTATCGAGACGAATGTCAAGTTGGTGACCACTCCTTGCTGGTGCGGGATGATCTCCGATGGTCTTTCAGGATTTATATGAGTTGCCGTCAAGACCTTGAAGCTAGGAATATTGCCTTTGCTTCGTTTGTTGTCATTGTGTCTGCTGTATCGAGACGAACGACAAGTTGGTGACCACTCCTTGCTGGTGTGGGATGATGTCCGATGGTCTTTCAGTCTTTATATGAGTTGCCGTCAAGACCCTGAAGCTAGGAATATTGCCTTTGCTTCGTTTGCTGGTATTGCGTCTGCTGTATCGAGACGAATGTCATGGTGGTGATCACTCCGCGCTGGTGTGGGATGATCTCCGATAGTCTTTCAGGTTTTATATGAGTTGCCGTCAAGACCCTGAAGCTAGGAATTTGGCCTTTGCTTCGTTTGCTGGCATTGCGTCTGCTGTATCGAGACAAATGTCATGGTTGTGATCACTCCACGCTGGTGTGGGATGATCTCTGATAGTCTTTCAGGTTTTATATGAGTTGCCGTCAAGACCCTGAAGCTAGGAATTTGGCCTTCACTTCGTTTGCTTTGGCGTGTCTGAATCTTGTTGGAGGAAGGACACTGTAGTGACATCTCGTCTGCTGTATCGAGATGAACGTCAAGGTGGTGACCACTCCGCGCTGGTGTGGGATGATCTCCGATAGTCTTTCAGGTTTTATATGAGCTGCCGTCAAGACCCTGAAGCTAGGAATTTGGCCTTTGCTTCATTTGCTGGCATTGCGTCTACTGTATCGAGACGAATGTCAGGGTGGTGATCACTCCGCGCTGGTGTGGGATGATCTCCGATAGTCTTTTAGGTTTTATATGAGTTGCCGTCAAGACCCTGAAGCTAGGAATTTGGCCTTTGCTTCATTTGCTGGCATTGCGTCTGCTGTATCGAGACGAATGTCATGGTGGTGATCACTCCGCGCTGGTGTGGGATGATCTCCGATAGTCTTTCTGGTTTTATATGAGTTGCCGTCAAGACCCTGAAGCTAGTAATTTGGCCTTCGCTTCGTTTGCTTTGGCGTGTCCGAATCCTGTTGGAGGAAGGACGCTGTAGTGATATCTCGTCTGCTGTATTGAGACGAGCGTCAAGGTGGTGACCACTCCGCGCTGGTGTGAGATGATCTCCGATAGAATTTCAGGTTTTATATGAGTTGCCGTCAAGACCCTGAAGCTAAGAATATTTCCTTTGCTTCGTTGTTTTGGCGCGTCCGAATCCACTTGAAGGAGGAACGCTGGGGTGACATCGCGTCTGCTGTAACTAGACGAATGCTAAGGTGGAGCTGGGATTTTGCCATCACTCCGCATTGTTTCGACCGTAAGGTCTTTCGTTGACGTTGCATCTGCATCCTGCTGGACTGCGAAAGAACGCTGTTGTCGATATTGCGTCTGTTGTAACGAGACGAATGCGGAGGTGGAGCTGGGATTTTGCCGTCACTCCGCTTTGTTTCGACCATGGGGACTTTCGTTGACGTTGCTTCTACATCCTGCTGGACCGCGAAGGAACGCCGCTGTTGACATTGCGTCTGCTGTAACGAGACGAATGTTGAGGTGGAGCTGGGGTTTTGCCATCACTCCGCTTTGCCGACGTTGCGTCTACTGTAACGAGACAAATGCCGAGATGATCTCCAGGCTTTCTGTGAACCATTGAGATTTGGCTCTCTTTCGGATGGAGCGTGGGGGGAAGGTGTGGTTCCCTTTTTGTTTGTGCCCCTGGATTGTATGCAGGGATCGATGTGATCTTACCTATAGGGCAAAAAGTTTCATTTTATATATTTTTCTTTCCGCAGTGCTCTATCATTTCAGCTTTTATATCGCGAAAGTCGCGATTGCCTAATCATTTCGACTATTTTTCGCTGTGCCCAATCATTTCGGCTATTTGTTTTATTTACTCGCTGTTTTTTTATTACGAGTTGCCCAATCTTTTCGGCTGTTTTGTATGCATATATTTTTACTTGCTGATTTTGTTGCAAGTTGCCCCATCATTTCGGCTATTTCATATGCATTTTTGGCTCGCTGATTTTTTTCTCGTGAGTATGGGACTTGGGATCTGATACCGATTTAGGCATCATCATTGCTACAACTGGGATATTGCCAGGAGCGAATCATCATTTGCCTTGAAAGGATTTGGGATTTGATACCAATTTAGGCATCAATATCGTTACAACTGAGATATTGCCAGGAGCGAATCATCATTTGCCTTTGTCCATTCGAAAAAAGGTGGCTTAGAAAACAGGGTTAAGATCCTGTCGACTAAGGCTTTTAACTTTATGAGCCGTAAGGGTTTCATAAAGGTGTTTCTCCCTACGAGTCGTGAGGATCTTGTAGGTGCGTTGTCTCCTTAAGAATCATGAGGAGTCTTAAGTGTATGGTCTCTTATAGGTCGTAAGGATCTTACAAGAGTGTTTTCTCCTTATAAATCGAGAGGACTTACAAGGGCTGTCCACTGTGTAAACACATCCCTAATCGCGGGTGGGACTTTGTTAGGGAAAATGTTCATTCGCCCCCGTGGATTGTATACAAGGGTCAGCATTGAACCGTTTGTAGGGCAACATTGGAGGTTGTGATGGCTTAAGAACAGGTTCAGATCCCTGTAGCTTAAGGCTTTTGAATCCTATGAGCCGTGAGGGTCTCATAAGAAGGTTCTACTTACGAGTCGTGAGGATCTCGTAAGTGTAATTTCTCCTTAGGAATCGTGGGGATTCCTAAGTGTGTTGCTCCCTTGTGAGTCGTAAGGATCTCACGCAGGTATTTTCTCCTCACAAAGTCGAGAGGACCTTGTAAGTGTCTTTTAACGAGATTGCGCCCTTTCGGGTTTTCACAAAACTCGCCGGCAGACCTACTGTTTTTACTCACGGAGCCCTTTCGGGTTTTTATCCGTGCCCATTTCGCTTATGGACATACCCTTTTTTTTTACCACGTCAGCCTGGGGATGCCGCGGGTTCGTAGTAGTTTAAAGACGTTTCGGTCAATAGCCAGTTTTAGGACATATTGGTCCATTGTTAGTTTAACGATGTTTCGGTCCGCCGTTGCCATATTTGAGGCGAGTTTCTAGTTTACGGACTTTTCGGTCTACGGGGCTTTCTCTATGAGTGAGCATGATGCCCCTGGCATGTCCACCTTTTTAGGGGCGTGAGGTTGTGGCGGGTTCACTTTCCAGTTTTTGGATAATGCGAACTTGCCTTGTTGGTATTGGTCCTCAATCCAGCCTTTGAAGACGAAGTAATTTTCGATTGGATGGCTTACTGTTTGGTGGTAAGGGCAATAATTAGGATTGTTGACATCGTCTGGCTGCAATGGACGTATTGGATCCTGCAGATTGATGAGTTTGTTGCGCACTGCCAGCTCGAACAGTCTCCTCGTTTTATCCCGGGAAAACGAGTAAGGATGTCCCAGTCTCTCCTCGAGGGATGGGCGTGGGCACGCGTTGTTTTGGCGAACAACCGGCTTTAAGTTGCTCGGCTGTTGTTGAGTATTGGCAACGAAGGTCGCTTTCCCTTTCCCTTTTTCATTCCGAGATTCCAGCTTCGAAGGAGATGGTCTATGACCCATCTGATCCATTTGGGCCAGCTTGTCAATCAAGGCCTGAAAAGTGGTCGGCTTGAAAAACATCATGAATTGGGAAATGGTCGCCTGAGGGTCGAGAGTACCTACGAACATGCCTACCGCAGGTTCCTCTTCGATGCGCCGCTCGCACTTCGACCACAAATTCCGCCACCATATCGCATACTGCACCCATGTCTCTCCTGGCTTCACCCTAGCATTGATTAACATTGTGATTGGGGTGCGTTCACTAGCGCTCGCAAAACGTTGGGTGTATAGTAGCTCCATGTCTGCAAAAGTTTTGACGGAGTCGTTGGGCAGCTCCGAATACCATTCAAAGGCCGTTTCCGCCATGCTGCCGACGAACTGACGAAGTAACAATTTGTCGTCACCTCCGGTATTGCCGCAAAGAGCCCTGAACTGAGCGACATGTTGATGGGGATTGCCTGTCCCCTTGTATACGTGAAACTTAGGAATCGTGTATCATGGCGGTTACTTGATCTGATTGTACCATCCTGGATATGGTCGCCCAGTTCTGACGACTTGGCCAGTTGCTTCATTTGCTTGATGAGCCCGTATTTGCTGAGCTATATAATCATCCAGGGCAGCTTTTGAGATGGTTTCCTCCTTGGCTGCTGACAGAGCCGGCAGAGGATTTGACGTCTCCGCTTGGCCATCTTCGAGGATAATCGGAGGATCTTCAGCTGGAGGGTCCGGCTGGATCATCATGCCCACCATGTCTTGGAATAGAAGGGCTATTTGTTTTATGTTGGCCGCTTGTTCCGCGACCTCTTTTTCATTCCTCTCGAGCATTCTTCGGAGGAATTCGGCATCAGTCTCTTGTTCCTGACGTTGCTCTGAGGTCTCTGGATTCTCTTTCGGCCCAGTGAGTGCGGCCATTGCAGTCAGCATCTCTTGAAGTTTTTGCTGCTGTTGCTCCTGAGCCTTTGTTATCGATCGGGTAAGCGGTCGATGACCCGTAGAAGCACGGCTTTCCTCTTTTCCGAAAGCCATATAAACGGTATGTGTTACCATGCCCCCAGACTTAGGGCGTTTAGGCTCAGCGTCTTTGCGGTTCGATGCAGTCACAGGGGCTTTCTCCGGCCTCCTTCTCTTGTGAGCGGTTGAAGTTGAGGGAGCCATTGCAGCGGGCACCCAGACGGATGACATCTTCTGTGGTACCACGGGATGGCTCTCTTCTTGCCGAGCTTTAATCTTCTTTGGTCGGCGAGAGTATTCCAGGTCAATCACCGATTCCTGGACCTGTCGCCAGACTTTGTAAATTTTGGAAGACAGCCGCTGAGGGGGTTGCTCCGACTTCTTCTCTGTAGTATTCTCCACAGGTAGAGGAGATCTCTTTAACAGGGCAGTCGGAGAGTTCTTGCGAACCCTCCTAAACGGTTCAAAGTTGTTCCCAGTTGGAACAGCAGCATTGATTTCCACCATAGGTGCTGGCGGAGTTAGTCCAGACGGGGAGCTTCCCCCAGCCTTCCTTACTCATCGCCAGTGACGACGGCGAGCATGTCGTGCGGATGGGATTGTCTCAGCTGTAGGGGTGACTTCATCACGCCCCCTATTTTGGCGAAGGGTTGTCGCCGGCGTCAGCCTCTTAAAGACTGATGTCCGTTGAGAAATAATGTCCAATCTGTCAAAGACAGACCTCTGGGCAGGGGAAGCGGCTTCGAGGACTTCGCTTGGAGCAGGAGCCAGAACGGCTAGCTTGCGAAGACTGACATCTTGGCAGAAGAAGCCTCTCTGATAATTTCGTCCGCTTGAGACGGGATGACTATCCGCTTAGGGATGGCTGCTTCGGGTATCGCGGGCTTGTTGGCGTTCTGGCCCAGTCTGTTGAAAACTGAGGCAGTGGAGTTGGGCGACCCGTTGAGAGGGGCCGCAACAGTGGTAAGTCGATCAAAGACCGACTTTTTTGGGGCTTCTTGTGGCAGCAGCGGGGCATTGAATCTCATCGGTGGGATCATGGTCCCAAAGAACAGCCCAGTGGTGGCCTGAGTTACTTTCTCCACTGGCATCTTGAACAGGGAGGCCGCTTGGGGCCTGTAGGTTATACCTCCAGATGAGGTGGAATAGGAGTTGCAGTTGCAGCTGGAGAAGTTAGAGGCCATTTCTTTTTTCTGCACGGGAGAAAAACCAAATCTTAGTACCTCGAACCCAAGGGCAACCATATCAAACCGTGATTCATTCACGAACATGACACACGAAGTGTGGAGTGGAAAGAGGAAAGTTCCCACCGGGCGTGCCAGAATCTATTCTCCTCCGAATACAGAGACGGAACCGCGTAGGTTCGTGTTGCCTGAATTTCGAGGGCAGATGCTAATTGGTGCTATCCGTCCACCTCTCCAAAGATGCCAAGTTGATTTATGATACCATGTATCGAAGGTTTAAACGGATGCGGCCGATGTAGCACACTTCATCAGATTCCCCCTCATTTGTGGGGTTTTTAATAGTGGGGACGCTCTTCCCTGCAGGCGCAAGCCCCTGCAGTTAATTACACTACCGCATCGCAGTAACCACTTTCTCCTTCTTCTGATGGTCACTTCGTATCGTGTGTGTTTGTTTTGTTTTGGGTTGCCCGTGGATTGTATACGGAGACTAATTTATGTTGTCGCCCGTAAGGCGTGGATTAGTTCAAATCCGTATTTTCTGAGATTTGGGTTTGGGGGCTGGGTTTAAGGACACGTTAGTCTCATTTGAGACTAAGATCAACTTAAACGTATGTTAAGGATACGTTAGTCTAATTTTAGACTAAGATCAACTTAACGGGATCGTTTAGATCCAACAACAGAGCATTTGGGCTCTACTGTTTAGTTTAGGGACATTGCGGTCCATTACCAGTTTAAGGACATGGTGGTCCAGTTTAAAGACATCATAGTCTGTAAAGATTAAGGACATCATAGTCCACGGGCTTAAGGACCCCCCAGTCCAGGTTAAGGACATCATAGTCCATGGGCTTAAGGACCCCACAGTCCAGGTTAAGGACATCATAGTCCATGAGTTTAAGGACCCCACAGTCCAGGTTAAGGACATCATAGTCCATGGGCTTAAGGAACCCACAGTCCAGGTTAAGGACATCATAGTCCATGAAGTTTAAGGACATCATAGTCCATGGAATGATTGGTTATCGGGACCCGTCACCTCTCTGAAGATGTTGAAGGATTACAACGACAAATATCAAAGGAGTGAAGAGATGTACCCTTGAACCAAAGTTGATTGGGAAATCTGTAGTCCAATTTGGGACTAAGATCAATTAATTGGATTATGAGCACATGGGCTCAGTTAATCTGAATTGAGGACTTATGGACAACTTGGGCTAAGTCCAATTAGGTTCGAAATGTTGGACCTTTGTTTGGACTGTTGAATCATTTGTATGGGTTCAGCCTCTTCATTATTTAACAATGCTAAACAGGGGTTTGGGGGCTCTGACAACATTTTGTCTTTGGCTGAGCACTAACCATTCATTATAGCTCTGGACTTTACTTTGCATATCATATGAACTGATCAATTTTGAAGTTCAGTTGAAGGGGAAGTTTGCATCTGGGAAAACTTAGCCGATTTGGGCTAAGCTTGGCTTTAAAATAGTATTAAACACTAGAGGATATTTAGCTGTCACGTGCTCCCACGTGATGCGCTTAAGATAGTGTTAAACACTAGGGACGAAGCATTTAAAGTAGTGTTAAACACTAGAAATGAGGTAGTCACGTGGGGTCACGTGAGGCGCCTGAGAATGGGGCCAGACTCTCAAAATCTGTAAATAAGTGTTAAACACTTAGCCTCTGTAATCATCACGTGTGGACACGTGATAGTGCCAATGTATTGGGTATTAATTCTTCTGTTTCTCCTTATTTGGCCTTTTTAAAAAAGGTGCTAGTCAAGGGTCACGTGTGAGCAAGTGAGGCATTGCCTCCTAATTGGTTCTTTCTCATTTTGAGGAGTTTGTTTAAGGGTCACGTGGGGGCACATGACTGTTCTTGTTCGTTCTCTTCTGATCATTGAAAAGGGGGGGTCACGTGTTGCCACGTGATCAGGTTTACGTGCATGGAGAGTTTTAAGTCCTTTGTTTTAAGAATTAAATTCTTTTGTAGGGTTAAACCCTAGTTTCATTTAGAGGAATTAAATTCCTATGTATTTGGAAGAATTAAATTCTTATGTAGGGTTTAACCCTAGTTTTATTTAGAGGAATTAAATTCCTGTGAATTTGGAAGAATTAAGTTCTTATAGAGGGTTAAACCCTAGTTTCATTTGGAGGAATTAAATTCCTATGAATTTGGGGGAATTAAATTCCCTAAACTCAATTCTCCCTCTATGTTTTGGATCTGCATGGCAGAATCTCCTCGATGAGAATTAAATTCTCAACTTGTGGGAAGATCTGCTTCTGCAGATCTTCAACCAAAGGAAGAACTAAGTTCTTTTTCAGAAGAGTTAAACTCTTAAATTGAGAATTAAATTCTCTTTTTTGTTTTATGGAGCTTAGATCTCTTTCCCTTTCTCACCTAGGGTTTCTTTTTCTGATGAGATCTTTTTTTCTCTCTCTTGAGAATTAAATTCTCTTCTCTTTTTCTCTCTGTTGTTGTATATCTCCAAAAAAAAAAGAAGTCGATCCCTTTTTCTTCTCTTCTTGGCTCCTATTTATAGGAGAAAGAAAAGAATCAATCTGTTTAGTCAATTTTTCATTGAAAGATTTTGGTTATTTTTGTAACCAACATGATCCCGTGAATTTTATTCACCATTGGATTTTTAACCCAAAAGATATTTTAACTGTTATTCCCGGCAAATTTCTGGGAAATCTTTCCTTATATAAAATCTTTCCATAAATTGGTGATTTTTAATCACCATTGGATTTTTAATCCAACGGTGCTCCATTTTACAGAGCACCATCTTTTTTTTGTTTGGAAAGATCTAAGGAAATATTTTTCTAGTTAGGGTTCTCGATTCCCTCTTAATTAGAATTTAATTCTATTATTTCAGAGATCTTAGGATCCCATCACGTGTTGATACGTGACCCCCTCGATTAAGCATTTGACCAGAATTTAATTCTGTTGTTTTAAAGAACTCTGGAATTATCACGTATCAGCACGTGACCGTTGGTCACATGTGAGCACGTGATGCCCCATTGGGGTTTTTTCTTGCTGTTTTATATATCTTTTAATTCCTTTCAGTGGGTTTAAAGGCCCATCACGTGCGGGCACGTGACTTCTGTTGATTAGAATTCAATTCTATTATAACAGAGTCCCCAGGAATCCATCACGTGTCAGCACGTGACCCTTGGTCACTTATGAGCACGTGATGCCCCCATTGGGGTTTCTTTCCTGAAATTTTATGAGGGAACACCGCTCACTGCCTCTACGTGGCTCGGGACTGTACCCAACTAAAACCTGTTTGCACGACTCCTTTGAGATGTGGTTTGGTAGTAATCAAAGAATAGTGGGAACTCACACGAGACAAATGATGATCTCAGGTCGACAGACTAACCTGTACTCATGTCACCTGGGAACTGCTATCTGACAATAGGTATAATTCCAACTAGCATGTTCCCGGCGAGTCCGTCCAGTATACTCATAACCTAATGAGCACCTGTATACTATCTTAGGTGACTAACTGACACCAATGGCTTGTGAGACTGGCCACCGCCCTTCGTCGGGGTCTCGATAAGTATACACTAGTCTACTCTGGAGTATTAATGCCCAGTCTCGATACTCCCATGACTAGGGACATTTAAGAATGTGCTTATAGACCACCCAGCTCTCACGTATATGATCGCCATTATAATACTGGTAGTCAAGTAAGAATCCTATGGGCTCTATCAATATGTAATAGTGATCTGTAATACCACATAATGTATGTACATGATGATAAAGACAAACCAGATAACATACTATCATTTTGAGAAAGACTGTTCTACCCATATAGGTTCTCCCTCAATCATCACAATCGCTTGCCTGCAATTCAATAATTGAGGGCACTATATCCAACAGTATACCGCAAAATGAGAATAATACGAGCATTGCAGAAAAAGAAAATTTGTAAATCCAACAGTATAAAATACATAGCTACATATGAGCTATACAATTATATTTTAAAATAGTACAAATCGTTGTTTTTAGAAAAATAGGGGCTGCGGTGTTTTTGAGAAAAATACACCATTTGAAAATCTGTAGCGTGCCTTGAGGTTGTCATTTAAAAATGCATAACGATTCGTTAGTTTTGAAAATAGGTATGACTCTATTTATATCCTACTATCTACGTAAGTGATTAGAAAACAGTAATTTTCCGAGTCGATATATCCATAAGTCGGCGATCCAGTCTCATAGTATCACATATGGTATAATCCATCGTACGACATCATCAAGTCAAGAGTGTGGATCAATCATCATGCGCATCATATCTCGTACGGTATAATCCATCGTACGATATCATCAAATCAAGTGTGCGGATCAATCATCATGTACATCATATCATGTACGGTATAATCCATCGTATTATATCATCAAATCCAGTATACGGGTAAATCATCATGAATATCATATTGAAAGTGTTTATTACTACCACCACTCGGTTTTACTAGTATCAAGCATGCCATTTTAAAAAATTTTAGGGTGCTAATTAACACTAACTTAGAATCTAAACTAGATGATTAGGGTTTTAACTTGATATAAAGAAAACTATACTAAGAGAAAGAGGATACAACCTATGTAGATCGTGTCCTTCTCTTCTCAAGCTCCGTGTAGTAGTCCACGTGACTCTACTTGAAGTTGGATCGGGCTTCCTTTGCGATCTTCGTGTCCAAGATGATCCACTCGAAGCTCCGCTAATCCAAGCTACCTTATCACTAAACTCTTTAGAAAAGGAAACACACTACTCTTAATTGCAAATCAAGTGTTGGATGGTAAAGTAGGGGTTTTGTTTGCTCTCTAGGGTTCTCACAAGCTCAAGGTTTCACAACTCATGTGAGGGATTGAGCTTGTAGGAGGTGAGGAAGAAGATGAAGAAAGCTAGAGAGTAAGAGCTCATGTGAAAGAAAATCACAAGTCTAGCGATGAAAGAAGAATGGCTCATCAAATATCTCTCACTCATTGAAGCATCCAATTTCCACAAATAAAATATAGAACCATGCTTCAATAGTGAGTCAAGAGTAATAAAATAATTGATAAAAGCTATGCTTCCCCATTCCTCATTTTCCACCTCAACAATCTATTTTCACAAAATAGAATTTCAACCATGCTTCATTATATATATTTATATATATCAAATATATATATTAATATATATATATAAAGAAAATAGTTAATAATTAGTGAGCAATAATATTAGTTAATATATAATTATATCAAATATAAATATATAT